>CM026203.1:12676257-13276257 GCA_014839995.1 Xenentodon cancila | reverse complement strand
AAATCTCTGTACGGCCTGAAGCAGTCTGGTCGAAACTGGAATAGAGTTTTACATGACTACCTGACTGAAAACGATTTCACACAAAACCCAGCAGACCACTGTGTTTACACCAAAGAGACAGACAATGAGAAAGCAATAATGATCATCTGGGTTGATGATGTGATAATTGCTGCAAGCAATGAAAAAGTCATGAGAGATGTGAAAGAGATGCTTTCAGCCAAGTTTAGAATGAAGGACTTGGGCAGACTTAAACATTTTCTTGGAATTGATTTTGTTCATTTTGATGGATGTGTAAAAATGTCGCAAGAAGCATATGTCAACAAGATACTGACAAGGTTCAATATGCAAAATTGCAAAGCCAGGCAAACTCCCTGTGACCAGAAGCTGTGTTATACAGAAGACGCTGTTAAGATGAAAGATGTGAAGATGTACAGAGAGGCCATAGGCAGCCTGATATATCTTACAACATGTACGCGTCCAGACCTATGTTTCGTGGTAAGCAAGTTATCGCAATATTTGTGTGAACCAACAGAGGAACAGTGGGTTACAGTGAAGCATGTTTTCAGATATCTCAAGGGAACTACAAACAAGGAGCTGTGTTTCAGGAGAAACGACACTGAAAGGTTGGGCATAGTGGCCTATAGTGATGCTGACTGGGCAGGTGACACTGCAGACAGGCGGAGCACTACAGGTTACTGTGTAAGTCTGAGTAAAAACAGTTCTTTAGTTTCGTGGAAAACTAAGAAACAACCTACAGTAGCGCTTTCTACCTGTGAGGCAGAATATATGGCTCTAGCCTCTACGATGCAAGAGTGCAAATATTTAGAGCAGCTATTAGAGGGTATTGACCATTACAAATACACACAGACAGTAGTGTATGAGGACAACCAAGGAACAATCGCTTTAGCCAAAAATCCCGTGAACCGGCAGAAGTGCAAACATGTGGATATTAAATATCATTTTGTGAGGTCAATTGTAAATGAAGGGAAAATGTGTCTGTTATATTGCACTACTGACGACATGGTAGCTGATATTATGACCAAACCTGCTTCCAAGCTAAAACTGAAGAAATTTGCAAACAGTATGTTTGGTGTTTAAAGGAGTGGAAGGATCCACAACTGTACTGTAGTTTACAGTATTATTTTTGTTTGAATCTGTGCAACCTGAGTACAAGTGGGGGTGTTGAGATATGTTTTATCTGTGTACTCAAGTTGTGAATTTATTTTATGTCTGTAGTTAAGCAGCATTTGATCCCCGCCACCAGGTGGCGCGAGTTTATTTTGGTCAGGCACATTGGCTGTGAGACAACGAGTTGTGTTACAAACATGTAGACCTGTTGCAATAAACCAGTTAAAGTTTATTAAGTTTAAGTGCCTCCGTGAACATTTTTTGATTCGAGTTCAACGCAGTGATGCTGTAAGGCTCCAACATAATGCATTCCCCCTCAAAGGCCCCTCAAAGTTGGAAGAAAGGCCGCAATATACATCACGTAGTCATTCTCCTCAGAGATGGGATTTCCAAAAAAGTACACTTGGAACAACTTTTTAAACCTCCTGAGATACAGCACCTATGAAGTACATCCAATTTGGATTAAGTTGTTTGACAATTCTGCAATTTTATACAATTTTACTTCAGCATGTTTATACACAGTTAAATATGAAAGTCAAAGGGTGCTTGCAATGTGGAAGCAACATTGTAAATGTACTTTCTGCAGTAAAAAAATCCTTACATTGTCCATCTGACTGATCAGGTTGTTTGCAATTGCAAAATGAGTGAGGTTCTCAAGTGTATCCATGTTCTCGATGACAGAGATTCTGTTGTTGGACAATTCCAACACTTCAAGCTTCCGCAGCGACTCCAGACCCTCAACTTTCTTGATCCTGTTAACGAAAAAAACGAAAATCTGACCACCAAAATGCAATATCTCGATATATATATATATATATATATATATATATATGAAAAAAATTGCGAAAAAGAAACAGTAAAAATAACACCTGCAACTGTCCAGCCTCTGATTCCACAACGTGATCGAGCATTTTCTGCAACTAACGAACATTTTCTGCAACTAACAAACATTTTTTGCAACTAACAAGCATTTTCTGCAACTAACAAACATTTTCTGCAGCTAACAAGCATTTTCCTCTCATGCAACTGTTACTGCCAATTCATGAAAGATTACAATGTCTGTTTCATGCTGTTCCACAAAAGTGCGCTGTTATGTAATCATAAACAGCAAAACGTGCTGCTTTTCCTTTCCCCAAGATCTTTTTATGGCCTTTCTGCTTCACTGGGCAGAAAGTGACATTTAGGATGTACTTTGGTATATAAAAATAGCACAAATTCTGCCAAATTACCACCACTGTAAATATTTACAGTGGTTTGTCAGGAAATCTTTCTGCTGTGATGCATTTTTGGCAAATATTTTCACACATGATAATGTGAGGCCAAAGAGAAGAGCATCTCCAGTACAAATGTAATTACTGTAGACTATCTGAATAAATCAAACTGAGGTACCCTTTTTGTCAGATGCACAAACAGTGTGTAAATAAAACAAACGTAATAATAAATGATGTGACATGTCCTGTGGCGTATGGAACCCATCCAAGTGTTTTGGTGAGACACTTTTTCATGTTCAGAGAAGCTGCCACCATCAACAACACCACAGACCTCCAGGAGTACACAGAGTCTGTTACATCGCCAAATGCATCGATGATGTAACAGACTCCAAAACCATCAAAGTCAGAGCCAAGCAGAAGCCGTGGATGACAAAGGAAGTCTACAGACTCCTGAAGGCTCGGATCGCTGCCTTCAGAGCCGGAGACAGTGGGTCTAAAGACAGCTACGACCAACCTGTCCCATGGCATCAGGGAGGCTAAGAGACAGTACTCCAGGAGGATAGCCCGCCGTTTCAGCGACAGCAGGGACACACGGAGCCTGTGGCGAGGGATTCAGACCATCACTGACTACAAGCCCCCACCGCAGACCTGTGAGAGCAGCACATCTCTGCTGAATGAGCTGAACACCTTCTTCGCCCGCTTCGAGGCACACAACACCATCGCCGCACAGAAAGCACCACTCCCTCCCGGCGACCAGGTGCTGACGCTGTCACCGGACACTGTGAGGAGATCCCTGTGAGTGGGTGAATTTCACCCCCTCCCTCCGCGGCACCAGCGTTAGCTGGCGGAGCCCGCCGTCGGGTTTTAAAGACTGCAAGTTGCACACTTCCGGGGTATAATGTCTGGTGGTGGTCACATAAGGGAATTAAATGAATGGGTGACTTTATGTATACATTTTGGTATTGCTACGGAGGAGGGCCTTGCGTAATGGGCTCGACGAAGATTGCGCTCCTTGTCACGCAGGTGTGGGATTGTTTATTCTTGTTTGTCATGGTTTTGTTATCACACTACCACCCGTTTCTGTAATGTTAAGAGCTAGGACATGTGGTGAGGTACCCACTATTTCTTGTCTCATTTCCATTATTCCATCAGTTCATTCACCTGCTATTTGTTACTTACCGGGAGATAGGAACCGCATTGCCCTGTTGCTCCAACGCGGAAGCGCGCGCCGCTGAGGAGCTGTATGTTAAATATGGACCAGAGCGGCGGGTCCGGGAGATCATCGACAACCGGGAGTGAAATGCTTGATGTGAGGCCTGTTTGGACAGTATTTTATTGATTCTGTAAACTGAAGTAAGAAAATAAATCACCAACAGTACTACTGGAGACGTTTCATCCTTTTCATGCACGTTCCTGGATTACTTGCAAGCGGTTGGACTATCTCCTCTTGGTGGACAAAGCAAGATGGCTTAGTCACAATCCCTCAGCAGAATCAACGCTCGCACAGCTCCGGGTCCTGACAACATACCAGGTCGTGTACTGAGAGACTGTGCAGGAGAACTCACGGATGTCTTCACAGACATCTTTAACATGTCACTGAGTCAGGCGGTGGTTCCCAGGTGCTTCAAAGCCACCAACATCCTTCCGGTCGCAAAACGGTCATCTCCCTCCTGCTCCAATGACTACCGTCCAGTCGCACTGACTCCCATCATCATGAAGTGCTTTGAGCGGCGGCAACACATCCAGAGAGGACCTCTCCTGGACTGTGTACTGGACTGCATCACTCGCCAAGAAGGCACAGCAGCGTCTCTACTTCCTCCGCAAACTGCGCAGAGCCAGAGCCCCGGCCCCCATCAGGTAACCTTCTACAGAGGCACCATCGAGAGCATCCTGACCAGCTGCATCACCGTGTGGTACGGATCCTGCACCGCAACCTGCCGCAAGTCTCTCCAACGTGTCGTGAGAGCAGCTGAGAAGATCGTTGGTGTCTCTCTCCCCTCACTTCAGGACATCTACAGCAGCCGTCTGACTCGCAAAGCCCTCAGCATTGTGTGTGACCCCCCCCCCCCCCCCCCTGCACCACTGAGGTGCAACCACTGTTGTACACTTAAACCAAACGTCATGCCATAACTTGTTTCTTTAATTTGCACTTTGTGTTTAAAATTTATTTATTGTGTAGCACCGAGGGTTTGAGAGTAACGTAATTTCGATTCTCTGTATGTATCTCACATGTAGTAGAATTGACAATAAACTTGACTCTGACTCTGACTCTCTGACTTTTTCCAGTCAAGTGCTGCTGCATTACAGTGCCTCGGTTTCTGAATCATAACTCAAGCATAAGAAAAGATTTAGAGAGAAATTAAACAGGGTCCATGGAAAAATAAATAAAGGGGTGGGAAGGCGAGAGGAGAAAGGTTGGGCGAAATTGATTTAGAAAGTATTCTGTTTTTTTTTTGTTTTTTTTTTTTATGTTTCAGTCAGTTGCCTTAATAAACTCTTGTTCCAGTTCCCGATGATCTTGATGCTGATCTGATGCTGATTATAATTCGTCTTCACACCACCACCTAGTTGATGCTGCTGACTCCTGATCATCAGCAAAACTGCAACTTTTGAAAGTGTATTTTAAGTTCTCACTGCCTATATAAGATATAAAGACACATACATCTGCTTGTTATCATTGTATATAACTAACAGTAAGGACTTTCATGGGATCAAGTTCTTCCTTTTTACACATCTGACTGATCCCTTAAAGGGAGATCCTGGATTTCCATTTCCTCTCACCGGATAGATGCTGCGTTTTATAACATGAAGGTCATATCACTTATGCAGAAGCCGTCATCTGCATGTGAGCACACCAAGTAAAGTAACTGATTCAAATATGATGGAACTGTGGGACCTTTCATCGTGTGTGGGAGGTCTGTTGTCGCCTCCAGCCGTTTCTTCATATGTGATGAATGCAGCAGAACTCTTCAGTTGACCAGCAGCCCTTCGCTGACAGTCTTCAGTGCAGCGTGTCTTTGCTCCCCGGCACCCACACTCCACTGTGCAGTGTTGTATCCTTTTTTTTTTGTTGTTTTTTTTTAAATAAAGTAGTCATTGAGTATCCTCTGTCCTGCACGGTGCTTTAACAGAGCCTCATAAGAGGTTAATTAAACAACGAGCTTGCTTGAGTTTCATTTGTTGCTTAAGTTTCATTTGTCAGTAAGTGTTATATTGTGCAGTAACAAACTCACAACACTTGGTGGGGTACTTTCCTTTTCAGAGTTTTTATGATGGTGTTCGAAAACGATCATCCAGAATCTGAATGAGGCACATTCAAAATCTGTGAATAAATGCAGCGCATACTGGGCTCTTCATTTTAAAATGTTTATACAACAATCCAAAACTCTTATATCATATATCGTTAGGTATTTGAAGAATATGCAGTTTGCTTTTGAACACAGATGCTGTTTGGACAGCGTATCACCATGCAGATAAGCAGAAACGTTTATGCACCAATAAATGACTTTGAACTGGAATCAAACATTACAATAATCTGTAAAAAATAAAACCAGGACAGTTTAAACTATCACCTTGTTCTTAACAGAAATTAAAAATGAGGTGAACACAACCTCAAACATTTGGGTGTGTTAACACAATGCCAAGGAGGAAAGACATCACCAGTGATTATAGACAAGAAATGTACTTGTCTTTTCTTGGAAGGGTTTATAAGGTTAAACCAATTCAACAATTTGATGTCCACCATTCCACAGTCAACAAAATAATTCACAAGACGAAAAACAATCAAGGCAGTTGGCAGTCTTTCTTAAAGTGGATGTTCCAGATAAGTTCATCTCCAGGTCAAAGAAATAAAAATAAAGATCTGTTATACATGTTAGACCCTGCATGACTCATTCATAACTTAAAATGTACATTTTCATGACAGTACAATCTGAAACACTGAATAAATATTGGTTAGATTTGAAGGGCTGCCACTCAGAAACAATATAATATATATAAGTTTGCATCGTTGGAACAATGGAACCATATTAGTTGGATAGACAAGATAAACACTGAACGTGTTTGGTCGTAATGTGCTGTTCCATTTCATGAAGACTACAAGATGTCAGGAAAATATAACTATATAACACCAAATGTCAAGGATAAAGTCGTATAGGGATGACCATTTGGGTTTGTTTTGACGTGGTAGGTCCTGGGCATCTTGCACTTGAGTCCATCATGAACTTCTCTGTATATCAATATATTGTCCAGTGAAGCTCACAACAGGACAATGATCCCAAACACACCAGAAACAGAATAAAAAAGAAAATAATCCAGCTGTTGTGAGGCTTAATCAAACTACAGACCTCAACCTGATTTAGATACAGTGGTAAACCTTTAGAAGGCTGTGGATAAACAGGTGCCTGCACACGTCGATAAACTGACGCAATGTAAAGAACGTAAAGAAGAGCAGGCCGACAGTCCTCCACAATGATGAGACTAAAACATCGCCGCCCAGAAAACAGTTACTTCGAGTCATTGCAGATAAATGTGGTCCTAAAAGTTATCCAGTCATGAGGGCACT
Organism: Xenentodon cancila; assembly: GCA_014839995.1. Lineage (NCBI taxonomy): Eukaryota > Metazoa > Chordata > Actinopteri > Beloniformes > Belonidae > Xenentodon > Xenentodon cancila. The sequence goes on along the minus strand of CM026203.1, from coordinate 13,269,354 downwards.
CATGATTGGATACAGGGATACAGGGAGTAGTGGCGTATTTTAAATGTAATTCACAGCGTCGGATTGGATTTCAAATGGTCCAATGAATCAATTAATCTTGTGTGATCCAGTTTTGAGGTGATGTCATTGCATTCAGACATACTTTCAGACCAGCAACAGATTTCGGTGCAGAGGTTTGTTGGCAGACAGTTTTTTGTTTTTTTTTCCATCTTAGTGTCTCGACACGGTCGCTGCCTTCACCGGTTTGTGTCTCTGAACGGACTCCTGCCAGTTCCTGTTTGCAGCTCGGTACTCCGCGGCTGACAGGTCAAGTCTTTTTTGATAGTCACTATGTCAGGTTTTTTTTATTTTTTTACTGGATAGTACAGTTTGACGCACGCACGCACGCACGCACGCACGCACGCACGCACGCACGCACGCACGCACGCACGCACGCACGCACGCACGCACACATCATTAGTTTCACAGCTCGCATATCTTGCAGCCTGAATGAACACTCTGCTTTATTGATCCCTCCCTCAGAGAGAGAAAATAGCAGCATTGTGTCCGGGGCTCAGTGATCCCACCTCCGTCTCAGGATGTCAACCGTGTCTCTGGAAGACGGTGGACATAAATGCATCCATTTTACTCCGAGTTTCAGTGGTGTAAGGGATGAACCCCCCCCCCGCAAAAAAAAACTGTTTGAAGAAAGCTTCTTCACCGATACAAGAGTCAGCAATTTGTTGTCACATCCCGCAAAGTTGATGGTAGAGCTCAGCAGTGCAGATGGACATTAACCCAACTGCTCTCACATGGCAGCATCCCGGAATAGTGATCAGAAAAAAATAGAAAGTTTTTTAGTCTGTTTTTGAGGGTTTCTTTTTATTTTTTTTGGTATGTAAAGTGCCATAGACTCTGTCAGTGTAATTTTAAGATCAAATAAGTTACAGATTCTTCATCTCACATGGACTGAGACAAGGACACTGACACACAAGATTAGTTAGAGTAATGAAGGCACCTTCATGTTGGACATTAATGAATTATTCAACTTTTCATTTGTCCTTGTTTCAATCTAGACTCCAGATGAAATAGAGGCCGGGGTCTCACATGCTAATATTTTTGGTTATGCAGAGCACATATAATCTCCTGGAAAGTCCATAACAAGCAGGAAATGACGGCAACCTTTCACTAATAGGATTACACATCTCAGTCACACACAGATACCAAGTGCAGTATAATTCCCACTTAAAGTTCCTTCTTTTTTTTTTTTCCTGATCATTCTTGTCAGTGTGGACATTGTGCACACGCTGTATGTACGATGCACACCGAAATTGGACCTCTGCTTTTAACCCATCAACTAGTTTCACTAGTGAGCAGTGGGGCTGCTGTCCCAGCGCCCCGGGGAGCAATTGGGAGTTAAGGGCTTTGCTCAGGGGCCCCCAGTGATTTACCATTGTGGGCAGCCCTGGGCTTGAACCTGGGTCCTCCACGCCCAAGTCCACTCCCACCTTCTTACTCCAGCCTTTAAGAGGGAACTGAAGGGAAGCACTTGAATAGAAAACGCTACTAAAAACTGAGTTTGTTGAAAATCTCAGAGGGGCAACAAACAGAAGAATAGGAAAGCTAAAGAATGAGTAGAAAAAAAACCCTCTAAAGAGTTAACAGGGATTTGGAGAATCAATGTTGCGTAGGAGTGACAAATTTGGGAATAAATCCTTGACATGGCTTTAAAATGAGCCAATAAGTCTTTTGGATTACAGCTGAAGCACACAAGTATAAATAGTGGATCAGAGTGAAGAGAAAATGCCCATCTGTTCTTGTGTTGACTTTATTTTACTGAGCAGAAAGAAAAGGACTAAAGCAGTTCCTCATTGTGAGTAGGAACATGCCTGGAGGAGCTTTTGTTCACCTCTTCAGGTTTCAGAAGAGAACAATGCAGCCTCAAGCAGCATCAAGCGTCAACTGCTCAAACTTTACCTGGGAACAACAGCAAGACAGGTGAAATATTCATATCACATTCAATATATTTATCACATCCACGTCTACGTCCAGTCTCACACTTGCTTACACCTCAACCATGCCATCATATTTCACAACCGCCTTTTAACGCCGACTTCTGCTTAGATACACGTACGCTGTATGGAACCATAAATCTCCAGGTTTACACTCAGAGTCATATTTCGGATCTTCTGCTCAGGAAAACAGGGAATTCCACCGGTTTTTCTTTCCACTGACAGTGATCGATATTATGTGGCAAAATAAATCCCTCAGCTTCAGTGTTTTATGGTGCTTTGGGGGGGATAGCAAATAAACAAGCTGACAAAAATAAGCATTTGATAGCTCACGTATTGACGGTACCTGACATCAAAGCCGTTCAGCATACCGTGCACGTGGTTGTTCCCAAGCTCTGAGGTGAAGGAAACTTTAAGAATTTAAAGCGTTTGTTTGCTTGATTGTAAGCTTCAGATACATACCTGAACATACCTGTCTGGCTCAGGTCACACATTCAAGAACATTCAGCGTGTAACAAGATCAGCTCAGGTAAGTAACTATCAAAAGAAGTATTTTAAACTGAATAGAACAGAATAATTCAATTTGATTTCATTTATCCATTACAACACATGTTGTCTGTAGGCGCTTTCCAGAAACCCAGAACACGACCCCAGGGCAATTATTACATAAATGATGGCAGGTAAAAAGCTCCCTTTAAGAGGAAAAAAACCTTGATCAGGACCTGGATCATAAGGGGGGAAAAAGGGGAAAAAGGATAGGAAAAGGAAGATCAGAATGAGAGAATGAAGGACAGACACAGTCACACCGTCAAACGTACAAAAGACCAGATACATAAGTATAACTATCCGAATAGAGTAAAAAGCAACTTTGCCACAAGGTTGTTAAACTGAGATCTTTTTTTGGTTTCATTCCACCTTTGTAATGGATCATGATGAAGTTGCTGATTTTACAAGTACTTCATTCCGTCTCCTTGGTGTTTATGTGAAAGCTGTTGGTAAGTGAGGGATTAAGCAGAATGAGCTGTAATATTCAGCAGAAGGCAGTGAGTGGCCTCAAGCGTTAAAGTTCTGATCTGCATCAGAATTACAAGATGTTCCATAACTAATCTGCATTTTGACTAAAATCATGTATTGATTTTATTAACATGCTTAAGGATCTATAACTTTTTCAGATCTTAGTTTTTTGCACAAAACAGCGTGTGTGAGTAAAATAATGCGGCCCCATGAAAACATTTTAGTCCTTTAAATCCTTTGATGTTCACAGAGTGAAATGCAAATTCCAATTTACACTATTGATTTATTTATCCATCCATCCATTATCTATACCCGCTGTATCCGTTTCCGGGTCACGGGGGTCTGTCGGAGCCTATCCCGACGCATATCAGGCGAAAGGCAGGGGTACACCCTGGACAGGTCGCCAGTCTATCCAGGGCCACATAGAAGACAAACAACCAATCACACTCACATTCACACCTAGGGAGAATTTAGGATGATCAATTAACCTACCCTGCATGTTTTTGTACTGTGGGAGGAAGCCGGAGTACCCGGAGGGAACCCACGCAAGCACGGGGAGAACATGCAAACTCCACACAGAAAGACCAACCGGCCGGGAATCGAACCGGGAATCTTCTTGCTGTGAGGCAACAGAGCTAACCACTAAGCTACCGTGCTGCCCTGATTTATTTATTTATTTATTTTTTTTATTTTTTTTTAACAAATCTGGATCAGTGACTGTGACACACATACAATGTCTGCGTTCACAAATAAATAATTATTTAATTTTTCATAAATTAAACTTACAGAACTTTTTTAACTTCACATCACTAACATCTTTTCTTCAGTTGATCAACTCTTGACGCCTCTTTTCCTGCACAGACATGGACACAAAAAGACAACACTTTTGTTAAAAAAAAAAAAAAGCAACAACACACACTGAATAAAACCAAGATAAATATAGTAGCTACATTTTTTGGGTCATATTTTGAATGTAAGCATGCATTTTCTTATGACTAAAACCAGAGAGGAAAAAACAGCAGTGGTGTCATTCAATCTCTTTTACAGCATATTTACATTAATTCAATATAGATAATTGCTAATGATGTCATTAGCAATTTTTTACCTACGTTGAACTTTGCAGCATCGTGGAGCTGTTCCTTTAAATAGTCCCTATAAAGTGAGATGTCTGCGAGGCGCACGCTGTCCCGAATAACTTCTTCCTCTTGGAACTATAATAAACAATAAAGACAAGCCAAAAATCAAAGCTCAAAGAGGGTAAGGAGGTTGTTACATATACTTAAAAACGCCCACAAGTGCTTTTTTCAAAGTGAATTTAGTTTCCTACCCCTTTAACGAGGGCCACTTTCCAGTCATTGACACGTGTAAGCAGCTGATTCTCCCAGTCGCTGATCTTCCGCAGGCGGTCATCATGGCTGGTGGCCAAAGTCCTCATCACAGCATTTTTGTCCTTAAACAGCTGCACATTTACAAAGAAAAGTGATTGAATGTATTTATTGTTCTTTTTGGACTGATTTAATGCACTTAAATTCAAATAGTCTTTAAACGCTACAACAAGCCACCTAAGTTACTGAGAAAAAATGTTGAAGTTGTTTTGCTCGGATAAAACGGACCATTGCCACTTCGTCTGGCATATCCTCCTCCAGATTTTCCTGGGCCACTTTATCCAGAATTTCTATGGCAGTTTCTTGACATTTGTGATAGTAATCGTTCTCCAGATCTCGACATTGATCAAATGTATGACAGTGTCAAAGAAGTCACTTTGGGATTTCCAAGTACAAAGTTGGCAAATTACGAAGTCCTATGCAATTTAAACTAGCAGTAACAAATAATTCAAAATGTGAAGTTCTTTCTGTACAAACAATTAAAATGTTTGTACTTGGCTTTAGTATCAGGTTAACCTGATATTGATTATGTAAAGTATACATTTCTTCAGAAATTGTAAAGCAGAAGCAGTCTTAAAAATAATGAATTGCTGCTATGCTGACACAGAAAAAAGGATATATCTCCTTTGCCGTTTTACAGAAGTCGTCAACCATCTGTGAGATGCAGGTGTCAAATGTCCTCATGTTGTCCTGAAATGAACAGAAAGTGTCAGTGACAGTAAATGTGAAACTGGAGCATATAAAAGTGATTCATTCTACATTTTTAAGGATCTGAAAGCATATTTTACAACCCAAAATGCGAAAAATGAAGTATATGCAAAATACACATTTGAAAAACAAATGTTACACTTACTTTGAACTCTTCTTGTTAATCTGCTGACAATGTGACTTCATTATATTTCTTTATTAATATGCATCAATTCTTGCATTTTGTTTCCAATAGTATTCCCAAAAGCTGACTATAATCATGGTCATTAACTGAAACACTAAAAGGCTATCTTTCCTAAACAAAGACAGGTGTCTGATCAATCATTAGTAGTTGATAAAATCAGCTAGTCAAGGAATTACTTTAGGAAAGCTGTGATGTGCCCCACAATCCAGAGAAACATGTACAAATACCACCTAAACCTAAACTGTGTAAAAACAGGATTGTTGTAGTGACGTCTTTGGGCTCAGAGGCATCTTGAACAGACCATCAAACAGCAAAGTAGTGTGCAGTGGTCAGACAAATGTTCCCGATCTGACATGCTTTAAGATAACATATTTCTAAGTGATATCTCTGCATTTTTAAAATATACAGCGGCTTCTGAGAACATCAAATCATTTATTTTCTCATCCTGATCTGTCCCCAAAAGAGAATATAAACATGTATGTGTCATGGGAAAGAATGTAACATTCCAAAGTGGACAAAGGTTTACTGTCCTGATTTCTTTTGGAATGTGTTGCAGCACTGAAAGGCAAAAGGAATTAAGATTATAAAGCAAAGAATGAAACATGTGTGATTCCCGTTGTCCCCAATCAAATAAATGTTAAAGTAAGTGTAACAATCACTTTTTTAATTTTCATTTCTCATGCAGTTCCAACATTTTGGGATTTTAAGAGTAAGTTGTTAAAATTCAATTATACTATCAGTTTATCTTTTTACCATTTAAAGATCGCAATGATTGGTAGATAGAGGATGCTTGAAACAGTGCACAGGATTAATACACACAAACATGAGCACAAACACATGCACACTCTTACCATCAGGTTGATCATCAGCTCAGACTCGACCAGTATGAGGTTTTTAAAGAGCTGCTTGATTTTATCATCATAAAGTTGAATCTCAGCATCGGTCAGATCTCGGTCACCTAACTGCACCACCCGTAATATCGTCTAGAAAGGTGATAACATGAGACATCAATAGTACTAATCACTATTATATTTTTTCCTTAATCATTTTAGCTAAGATATTTGTGTTTGCTGGAAGTGTTTTGAAAAAATGCTTACCTCTTCGTACTGCTCGTCGTACTTGTCCATGAACTGTGATGCTTTTTGCCTGTAATATGTCAGAGTGTCATCCTGACCACTGAGGTAAGCGTTCACCTCTGTTTCCCTACGTTTGTGCTCAGCCAGCCCGGTGTCAAATAAGGACCTGAACAGCTTCACCATTTGGTCCTCAAATGTAATTGCAAGGTTAGGGAATTTAAATATAAATTGCTCAATTTGTAAGAAATACAGAAATACAGCCACAAGTACTAGAAAAATTGGGGGAAAAAAGGATATGCCTGAAGGTGAGAAGCCATTCCTGGAACGCAGCGTAGTGTTGCTGCTTCAGGGTTGTCTTCAAACATGCTCTTAAACAGACGTGGCCCATTAAAAGACTCTACAAAAGCAGCCTTCAAAAGAGAAGTAATTAAATCAGGCATAATATGTGTATATATCAGGAAGTGCATCAACAAACATCAGCTTGAACATACTTTGTGTAATTTTAGCTCAGCATCCTTCATCGCCTGAGCTGCAGCAGCTTGTTTTTCTTGCAGGTCTTTAAGCTCCAACTTGTCCAGGGTGACCTTGTATTTGGCGTATGCTTTGTCCTTCTGTACATACACAATCACATATGGCACAGTTATCGTATGCAGGATCAATATAGCACAATACACCTGAGAAAAGTCATGCATTTTAATTAAATGATGATACAAATGCTGTTTTAACAGGGCGTAAGAGTATAAAAGTAATGCATTCACACAAGAGTCAAACTTTGGCTCGTGTCAAAATACACCATGATTTATACTTACAGTCTTCTTGTCTAAAGATATCTTGTCAAGGCCCCTCAAAGTTGGAAGAAAGGCCGCAATAAACATCACGTAGTCATTCTCCTCAGAGATGGGATTTCCAAAAAAGTACACTTGGAACAACTTTTTAAACCTCCTGAGATACAGCACCTATGAAATACATCCAATTTGGTTTAAGTTGTTTGACAATTCTGCAATTTTATACAATTTTACTTCAGCATGTTTATACACAGTTAAATATGAAAGTCAAAGGGTGCTTGCAATGTGGAAGCAACATTGTAAATGTACTTTCTGCAATAAAAAAATCCTTACATTGTCCATCTGACTGATCAGGTTGTTTGCAATTGCAAAATGAGTGAGGTTCTCAAGTGTATCCATGTTCTCGATGACAGAGATTCTGTTGTTGGACAATTCCAACACTTCAAGCTTCCGCAGCGACTCCAGACCCTCAACTTTCTTGATCCTGTTAAATGACAGACCTGAAGCACAAAACACAAGGCTGTCATTGCTATACAGAAAACCTGACCAAAATAAAAATAACACGTTAATCTTACTGAGCCATTTAAGATTAACCAAGTAGTCGAGGCCTTCAATCTTTTCGATGTGGTTGGCGCTCAGATAGAGCTTGGCCAGGTTTGTGAAGTCCTGTAAGAGGTCAATCGTGACGATTCCTGTAAAACAAATGACCTCTGACATAAGTCAAACGAATACGAATCAACCCACTGCTCATTTCATATGCTTTCTTACTTTTAAATTCCAAGTTTAAGTCAACCACTTCATCAACGTCTTCGAGGGAAATATTTGCGAAATCTTTCCTGAGAACATCGAGCAGGAGCTCCTCATCCATCAAAGCGGGAGGTGAGTCCATATTGCTGTTTCTAGCGTTGGCAACAACATTAAGCGGTAAAGTTTCTGTTATCGGATAGTTAACGGAAAAAGAGGGAAAAAACGGGAAAAAGGAAAACCCTACAGACGGTACAAGCAAACAGTTCCTAATGTATTAACTTACCACTTGAGGGAAATAATCTTGTAATTATTTTTGTAGACGTAAAGTACTTTACAATAAAACAAGCAACTGCCTTCTCTCGTTTCGGTTAAGTTTGACTGTTACGTAGCAACAAGTTGATTCTGAGTTGCGTTCAGGGGCATTCTGTTGAAACGAAAATCTGACCACCAAAATGCAATATCTCGATATATATATATATATATATATATATATATATATATATATATATATATATATATATATATATATATATATATATATATATATATATATATATATATATATATATATATATATATATATATATATATATGAAAAAAAATTGCGAAAAAGAAACAGTAAAAATTAATATATAGCTAGATATGAAGCAACAAGAGCAACCGTTACATCTACACTAACACCTGCAACTATCCAGCCTCTGATTCCACAACGTGATCGAGCATTTTCTGCAACTAACAAACATTTTCTGCAACTAACAAGCATTATCTGCAACTAACAAACATTTTCTGCAGCTAACAAGCGTTTTCTGTAACTAACAAATATTTTCTGCTACTAACAAACATTTTTTGCAACTAACAAACATTTTCCTCTCATGCAACTGTTACTGCCAATTCATGAAAGATTACAATGTCTGTTTCATGCTGTTCCACAAAAGTGCGCTGTTATGTAATCATAAACAGCAAAACGTGCTGCTTTTCCTTTCCCCAAGATCTTTTTATGGCCTTTCTGCTTCACTGGGCAGTTTTAAGTGGGGAACAGAATGAGCGATGTGAGAGAGGGATGAGTGATTTACACCAGTCACACACAGAGGCCTGTCATCATCCTGCCATAACGTCCCTCTCTCTGAATGTTAACATTTACAGTAGCAGAGTTTAATCCAAAATGTGATTATCCAAAATTGAGGGCATTGACCAAGCACGTATGTGTGTCACCTTTCCTGCAGTAACTTTATATAGATGCCTATTTTTTAAGATGGCTATCGCTTTTAGTCATAACACAAAATATCTTGGCAAGAAACTTAATATGTTGTAAGTTATCAAAACAGCTGTAATAACTAGATTTATTTGTCCCTGTAGGTGGATGAAATTGTATAACATTATGAACTATCAGAATTACAGCACTATGGTTGGTCTACTACTTAGTGTTAGGCAAAAAAGAATCACAGAAGAAAAGGGACAGGAGACAAATGAAAGGGTGAGGGAGTTGTGGTTCATTGGGCTCTGAGTTTACTGCACCTCATTAGAGATGAGGCCTCATCATGGAGGATGGTCGCTGACAATTCTGCTGCTTTGACTCCTGTGGGGGCAATGAGGTTCAGACGGGACAGGCTTTCATGAACACATCAGCATAAGAAGTGCCCCACTTGGGTCTCTGGAGTTACTCTGTTGCTTCCCTCCCATAAAATATTAATTCTGATGACTGAACTACCCCGAAAATCAATAGCATTAATTACTAATCCATTAACTGAAGGGACTTGGCTCCAAAAAAAAAGAGGATATTAGACCACCATCCTGACAAAAAAAAAACACCTCATCAAAGCAACTTTTTCTCTGCTCTCCTTTAAAATAAGCCTCCCTCTGCCACCATCATCTGTCTGTAGTTTCAACGAGGGCTGTTCGATTTGCAGATACTGTATCAAATTTTGTTACGTGAAATATTTGGAGGTTTTTCCTTCTCATGTGATAAGCAGAGTTGCACTGACCCCAGCCAGACAAACACACTGCTTATGCTGAATTCATGCAGCCTTACAGACGTGGTTATGTGTTGGAGTTACTTCTTTTTTTGTATCCTTAATTATCAGCCTTTAATACAATATTAATCAATCTATTTTCTTCTATTGCTTGGATTATAGACAAAACCAAAAGAATTTCTGATCTCATGAATAATAGTTAAATGAAGTATCATTAAAAATCTAAAAGTTAAGCATAAAACATTACCGGTACATTTTCAATACACTAACTAAGAAAAATGTAATATTTTATTTATTGTATCATTATATCCTTAAATATAATCCTTGGGGTCATTTTTCATTGAATCTAATCTGCGACTGAGAGGAGTTGATCAAAATGTCAGTGTGAGCTGAAGCAAAGACATGGATGCCTTTAGACAGCCTGAGTGCCTCAGCTTGGTTCCTGGGAAAAGAGCACTCGGTTATCTCTGTGTGTTTCAGCATGAATTATCAAACATTGAGAGAAAAATGTCAGTGCACCGACCCCACATGTCGGTGGAGCCAACAGCTGTCTAGACTAGCAAGATTTCACCCCCACCCATCCTTTTCTGTGTTCAGTGACAGAGTGAACATTTGGATAGTCCTTTACATTCATTTTGAATAAACCGGTCCAAACGTTTGAGAGGTATTAAGTTTTATTTCACATCTTCTTCACGTCATCCAAACTGCTCCCGGTGAAACATACAGTTCCCAGTGGCCCCGAGAAATGAAGAGAAAAGTGAAGCGGTCCGCACATACATGACAAATTAAAAAGCACTTTGGCTCAAATATGCCGCTTCGATAAATGATGGCATCAATTTTATGTACCTGTTGACCCGTACTGGAGAGGAAAAACATGGAACACCAATCTTTCAGCAGCTATTCCCGTCTTTTGGTGTTTTTATGATGGTACAGGGTTGATGTTCTGTTAGGTATTTTTTTTTTAATTCAGCCCAGCACTCTTGATGTGATCAGGATGACTTGTATATGCACCTTGCCTCCCCCTCTTTGCCTAATCATAAAGGTTTTCTAGCCTGCAATCTGTTCTCCACATGATGTCTGAAACCCTGCAGTGTTGTCATTTCTTGCTGCAGAAATGTCACAGATATAGTGATCTACCTGTTGAGACAAGGAATCAGACAATTTGAAGAAGTGTAGTATCACTGTGATATAATATTAAAAAATATATATTAGTGTGAAATTCTGCATAAATGTCACTTATGAGATCCAGCTCTGCAAGTATCGATGATATTTATTTGGACATAAAACAATGACCCCCCTCCACGCTTGTACCAAGCTAAAACAAAGCAGACACTGCGCTCCCTAATAGTTTGACACAGCTACTAACTGTAACACACGAAGACCAAAATGACATTTGCAGTTAAAATCCTCTCTTGTTAATGGGAGGAATCAAAGCATGTAAAAGTGCCTCCACTAAAGTTTACTGTCAAACAGCTGCAGAGTCAGATATGATTCGTTTCTTGCAAAATCTAGAAAGTTCTTGTGAGCGATTGCTAATATGAAGCTAAATCCAAAAGATCTGCAGCCTAGTTTCTAAAAAAAATAAAAAAAATAAACGTATAGCAGTTATAAGGGCTCTGTCTATAATTTCAATATGTAAATAAACCTGCAAATTCTGTCATTTTTACTGTACTGAGCAAACACAGCTGGTCTCAGTCTGTCAGAGGACATTGTGGCAGCAGCAAACTTAATGTATGAACATGATATTTAAAAAAAAAAAAAATCTATTTAGCTTAGATGAGCTCACGCTCCAAGTAAAGTCCAGAAAGTGACATTTAGGATGTCCTTTGGTATATAAAAATAGCACAAATTCTGCCAAATTACCACCACTGTAAATATTTACAGTGGTTTGGAAAATCTTTCTACTGTGATGCATTTTTGGGAAATATTTTCACACATGATAATGTGAGTCCAAAGAGAAGAGCATCTCCAGTACAAATGTAATTACTGTAGACTATCTGAATAAATCAAACTGAGGTACCCTTTTTGTCAGATGCACAAACAGTGTGTAAATAAAACAAACGTAATAATAAATGATGTGACATGTCCTGTGTACACACTACAGATATATGGCGTATGGAACCCATCCAAGTGTTTTGGTGAGACACTTTTCCGGTCAAGTGCTGCTGCATTACAGTGCCTCAGTTTCTGAATCATAACTCAAGCATGACAAAAGATTTAGAGAGAAATTGAACAGGGTCCATGGAAAAATAAAGGTCTGGGAAGGCGAGAGGAGAAAGTTTGGGCGAAATTGATTTAGAAAATAGACCAAACAGATCAAAGAACAGTAAGATAAGAGCAAGTATTCTCTGTTTTTTTTTTTTTAAATGTTTCATTCAGTTGCCTTAATAAACTCTTGTTCCAGTTCCCGATGATCTTGATGCTGATCTGATGCTGATTATAATTCGTCTTCACACCACAACCTAGTTGATGTTGCTGACTCCTTCGTCTAAAATGATCATCAGCAAAACTGCAACTTTTGAAAGTGTATTTTAAGTTCTCACTGACTATATAAGATATAAAGACACATACATCTGCTTGTCATCATTGTATATCATGGAAATACATCCATCTATTTTCTGTACCAGTTTTATCCTTGGCAGGGTCACAGGGGTCTGCAAGAGACTGTCCTGACTTGGAAGAGGCAGGGATCAACCCTGGACAGGTTGCCAGTCTATCACAGGGCCACATACAGAGACAAACAACCACATTTACACTCACATCTACAGGCAATCTAGAATTATCAACTTGTTTCGGGACTGTGGGAGGAAGCTGGAGTACCCGGAGGGAACCCATGCAAACTCCTACAGAAAGACTCCAGCCAGGGAATCGAACCAGGAACCTTTTTGCTGTGAGGCAACAATGCCAACCACCAAATGCATCCATTTAGACTTTTTTGTTTTTTGTTTTTTTTTCACAGTAATTTAAAGTATCCAAACATATTCATACCACTGGTTCTGACTTCTTTACTGATGCTTCAATTGTAACATTAATCTGTGATTATTGAATGCTAATATAACAATTTTTATCATTGTTTTATACTTTTTAACTTTTTAAAACCATCTCATATATGTCATATTTACTGTTACTTATATTTGGTGTGACACTGAACATTTGTTGGAAACAACCTGACCACTGAGTGAATGATTTCAGCAATGGATGTACTCTTCAGTGTTTGTGTCACAGAGCACGGTGGACGTCTGGTGACCTTTCCATCAGGCTACACCACCTCAGCGGCACAAGGGCATGTAACAAACATGCCAGCAAATGAGTGAAAGCGATACACCTCCAAGGCCAGCTGTTATATGGACCATGTAAATACGATATTTCTGTGCTTTCAGTGTAAATGTATAACTTTGTCTATAAATAAATATAATAAGTTTTTTAAAAAAAAATAATTTCTTTTCTTTTTTAAACTGGTTCATAGACTGTGTATTTTATACTTTACATTTAATTACATTTTATCTAACATTTAACTTCATGACGGGCAAATCTACAAGTGGATCACCGATATTGTCTCCAAGTGTATTTTGGGTAAAACTCGTCACCAAGCGTTCACCAACGTCATCATCAGTCACTTGTCATCAAACTAGGTGGAGCATTTATACGGACTAAGTTAACTAAGTTAACATGAGTGGCACTTCATATAAGCATAAAATAGTGAAAGTGGGTGTCAAAATGATGCAGTCACTATCAGTGGTGCTGAACTGGTTTGAATCTGTGGTGTTTTATTATTGGTGACCATGTAGCCTGATGTTTTAGTTGTTCTCTTGTTTTGTTATGCTTCATGTCTGCTTGATGACATAGTTGCTCTTCGTGGTGCCGAAGCTTGTAAGCCCTGCTGTTGTGGGCTTGTTTATGTTGTTGTAAATTAAGTTATCATGAGCTTTATTATTTGGGTTTAAAGGGCCTGGTCATTTGTCCCCACCCCCGGCCCGGCTCTGATTTCTGTTACTAGTGTCAACAGCGGTCAACTCTGTTTGAATCATGGCTTAGGCTTTTCTGTGTAGAAATGGGATTTTTCTCCTTATTAACATATGAATTTAACACTTTTGTGAAATAATCACAGGATCCTTGCTGGCCACATTGATAAACCTCTACAAAGACTTTTTGAAGAGACTGAAATCAAGACTACTGCAACGATTCATTTCCCTTCAGGGATTAATTAAGTATTTTGAATTAGAATTTTACAAAATGGGCTTTTTTTGAGCTACAGTGCAAAAGGTTTACTAATAGAAATAAAGGAATCTATGTGTTTTTGTTAGTAAGTTTCAGTGTTGCAGTAGTGCGAAATTATCTTCTTCCTACATTAAAAAAATCATTTATGAAAATAAAAGTTTTATATTAGAAGAATGAAGTCATTTATTTATTCTTTTTCTGGGCTGGTAGTATTATGCTTCCACTGCACCTTTTGAAACTGCAGTTCTTCGGAGGCCTCAACTCTGCATGAGCAATGTTGAGCATTAGATGGCAGCTGATGTTCAACATTGCATTTTAAAGATTTTGATGAGAAAGATAGGAGACACAATAAAATCTTAAGTCAGGTTTGCATAAGTTCACTTTTGTTGTACCTACAATGTCAATGGCCAAAAAGTTACCACAGTTGTATGCAACACCCTCTTTTGTGGTATGTATCTGCTGGTGTGTATAAGTGCGATGAGCTGGCAAACTGCCCAGCATGTCTTTATGTCCCAGTTTAATGAGAGAGAAATAATAACAGTATCAGAACAATGGTGGTTTTGATGATGTCTACAACACTTTCTGTGCCTGGCTCATTGACAAGGGAAAGTGGACCTGGTCAATGATCTGGCTCTGCTGGGTTTCAGTGAGTTTTTTGTTTCTGTTTCTTTTCTGGATAACTGCCAGTCAGTTTCTTGTTTGTAGTGGCTGGGATAAAGACTTATCCTGGGACCCTGAGACCTACTCTGCTGTGCAATGGAAAAGGTTCAGCAGCTGTTTTGTATCAGAAGTATAGCTGTAACTTCTTTTGCAAACCAGGAGTTGCAGTTTAGAGCATTGTTTTTCAGTGTTGTTCGACTTATTCACTCTTCAAACAGCAGGGAGGGAATTTTATATTTAATATTTTTACATATTTTATTTATATTTTGTCATATTTTTGTTTCCACAAAGCTTCAAATAGCATCTGTAAAAATACAGAATATAAACCAACAAAAAAAAAATTGTTTTGCATGCATGAAGGTGGTCATGGAGGTCCCTATAGGTATGAACGGACAGGTGGTTTATTTGCATATTCATGCAAAACTACATAAAGGCACAACAACATCAACAGAGAATTTAATTGGAAATCTAAATGACGCTACAAAAATGAGAGGAAAACGTCTATGCTATGCGAATAAGGCTCTGAAACTCATAACATCAACCCACAGATAGAAGAAGAGATGCATAGAATAAAAGAGAAGAATAAGAAATAGAGTAAGATTGAACAGGGACCACCAGTTCACTCTCAAGCTCTTTCCCCACTGATCAAAAAGACTGTCAATCCTGCAATGATCTGACTTTTGAGGGTGATGGGAATGTGTTTATTGGCTATTGTAGTCAAATGACTCAGCTTGTGCAGTGGTTGTGGGTATTAATTATCTCCAGCTCTGGTCAGCATCAGTGGGATTACAGCACCAGGGATTGTTGGATTTTCATGTCTACGTGAAAGCTGGCCCTCATAGTGTGATGACATGCATACATATTGTTTTAGTTATGGGCGTAACTCCAGTTCTTAGTCTGTTGTTGAACTCTTAACCACTGGGATGTGAGGAAGGTATGCTATAACAGTCTTACTACAAATAATAATGTATTTACCTAAAAGAAGCAAGACTTTTCATGAATGAATGAAAGATTTATTTATCCTTAAACATGGGACCACATATATGAATAAACATTTACCCAATAATATAGACAAGACTGAGGCCAGGTGGTTGATTTCCAACGACAGTCCTACTAGTAGGTTGATGACAAAGGTACTATTCCTAAAAGGTGCAGCATAATCATCCCTAGGGCCTGCCCTTGTTGGCCCCTTTGATATTTTCTTGATAAATTCTTCCATCCATTCTAGGATGAAGACCAGCTTCATCCTAGCTGCAGGACCAGCTCAGGACCAGCTCCAGTCTGGTCCTGCAGCTGCAGCTGTGACTACTGGAGCTAACACAATAAAGTTTACACTAACTATATGTTTTACTAAACAGAAATATTTTAAGTTTGGTTTTAAAGGTGGAGGTGGTGTCAGCCTCCTTAACCCAGATTGGAAGTTGGTACCATAGTGATGGTTTCTGATAACAGAAGACCCGTCCTGCAAATCTACATTTGGAAACTTTAGGAACTACGAGTAAACCTGCACTCTGAGAACGAAGAGCTCTATTAGGTACATATGACACTATCAGGTCTGCAAGTGTCCTAGAGCTAAGTCATTTAGGACTTTATATGCAATTAATATAATTTTGAATTGGATTCTGAGTTTTATGAGGAGCCAATGGATGGAGGCGACACAGGAGAGACGTGCTCTCTCTGTTGATTCCTGTTAGCATTCATGCTGCTGCAATTACTTGGATATCCTGCTAATAACACTTTACAGTAATCTAGTCTAAGTATTCCACTCACATGTTCAGCAATTCATATCCACAGCATCTCCCAGCTTTACTGACAGATGCTGTTGGTAAAGCTGTTTTCATAGGCTGTGATCAGTTCTTTTTTGTGTAAGAGGACATGACTTTAAAAAGAAAAGGAGTTTGTATGACTTTATACTTGTTTATGTCATGATTGGATGGAAAATTTCTGGTCAAATCTTGTTCGCTCCCTCAAGCCCATAACTCTGTGGTTCACCTTGGTACTGTCAACCTGTCATTCTGAGGAGTCTCCAGGGAACTGAGCTGTTAAATTTAAATTATTATATACGCTGATCGATGTTGTCTCATTTCGCCACTCAGCTCTCCCAACTCTTAATCTCTACATTGTCAGCCACAAGGTTTTGCAGTCTCATCTGTCTTTCAAAAGCTGGGTTATTTTCATACAGTTGGGCAAATTAAGACAACTTTGCTGCCTCTCAAAAAAATTAAGAGGACACAGTGAGCAGCCGCTTATCAGGTGCTGCTAATCAAATGCACCTGATGAACTGATCATTTGCAGTGTCACCACCTCTACAAAGCAGACATTTTGGCAGTTTGCTGGTCTGGAGTATTCAGTTGTGTCTAAACATAATGCCAAAGAGGGAAGACATCACCAATGATCTTAGAGAAGTAGATGTTTAAAAGGTTAAACTGTTTAATGCTCACCAAAATTGAACTGAATGAGGATTGGAGGCAAATTTTTGGGCAAATTAAGACATTCAGAGGACTGGGTATTCTTTTCTCTTTAGTAATTTCAGCTGTTAAGAAAAAGAAAGTGGATGATTTAAGTCTGCTGCTGGTACTCTGAAAACCACAGCTTGATCAGCCACACAATTCTGATTGGTTTGAGGAATATGTCATGACTTTTAGCTATAAAACTGCTAAGCACTGAAGTTACCACTGTTAACATTTTGGCACAACAACTACACATGACTTAACATCAGGCACATGGGCTTCTCATAGCAACAAAGCAGAAAGGAAGGAGTGCTTGTAGCCATAGAGAGAGATAACAGTTCTGATGTGTTAAAGGCGGCTATGGCAAAGACTTGTTCACTAAAGTGAGACAGCTGATTATGAATGGTTGAATCACTTTTTTTTTTTTTTTTTTTTTAATCCATAAAGGTTGAATTACTTTGGTAAAGAGACTGGAACATTCATTTGTGTTATCTGAGCTTGATATCTTGGCTGATGAGAGTGTGCCGAATGGGTCGATGCTGCAGACTTTATGAGGAACGTCAGATTGTTCTTTTCCAGCAGCTCTAAATACTAGATCCACAAGCAGACACAGGGATGGTAGATAGTTTGAAAGAGATTTATTATTTATAATTTATTGAAGGTTATGATGAATGACAATGAAGGCCAAGAAGAGGAAAAAAACAGGCTGAGATTGGTAGACAGGCTGGCAGACAGTGTCTGCAGAGAAACGTTTGTGAGTGGGAGACGACTTAAGGTTTAAAGAGCACATGATTTAAAAGCTAGAAAAAGCAGACAAACATATATGAAGGGAAGAGTATATTTAAAAAAAGAATTAGACCTGTTAATGGTAATTAACTATCAAAAAAGCGGAGGGTGCCACCATACCATAATGCCACCCAGTTGGATGTGATTTATTGTTCTAATCAGCTTGAATTGCCTATTGTATATTTATTACTGAATCATTTTCAAAGTCACGATGAGTATACACTAATGAGAAGAAGTGACTATAGCTAATGATATAAAAAACAATTTTTAAGCATGTTGTATGAGAATTTGCTGGTATTTGAACTGAAATCTCTTGAAACCTGAGATATTTTGGAACCAGCATCTAGCAACCCTCGGTGTTAAAGAAATATGAGGTACCTCAATTATTATTCAACCGAACATGTTTTGCTACAGGCTTCGCAGTTTGTGTCTGTATTTTGACATCACTTAGGCACTGGGGTAGGGATCAGGGCTCTTATAATATTCATAAAGAAAGATTCAATGCAACTTTGACACGGCTTGTTCAACAGAGGCCTTTTTATACCTTTATATAACCCTTTGTAATGGATTATGATGAAGTTGCTTTTTAAAAAGTACTTCATTATGTCTCCTTGGTTTTTATGTGAAAGCAGTTGGTAAAGAGAGAGGTTTAGCAGACTGAGCTTTTCTCACTCACACTCCCGTCAAAAGGTGACAGGGTGCATCCTGCCAGGGCCAACTCAGAAACAGAGTTCAGGCATGTTCACAGGTTAGACATCATCACCTTTCTTGTTATTTTTATTTACGGCATTACAGCGCATCTTTTTGTCTGAAAGATTATTCATCACAAGTTCTTCTACTGGTTTTAATGCACATTACAAAGCTAAATGTACAATGGGCCTTATTCATGAGATCTTGTAAATCTGTGAGTAGATTTGCACATAAATCCCCTTCTTACTAAAGACCTACCCTGGATTCATGAACCACAGTGTAAAACTCAGAATTCATTGTAGGAATGTGTGCATGGTCATGATTGAAAAACAATGGCAAATTGGGAAATTGGCTCCTGCTGCTATTTATCTTCTTCTTCATCTTCTTACAGAGGAACATAGTGAAGCAGTTGAGGGCTGTGACCTCGGTTCTACCTCTGCAGACGTTGATTTCCTTGTTGGTAGCACTGCAGATGTGTTGCATACAGCTTTAGATGTAGTTGCTCCTTTGAGAAAGAGGGTCTCTAACCATAGGAGCTTAACTCCCTGGTTTAACTCACATATTCGTATGTTAAAACAGAAAGTGCGTAAAATGGAAAGAAAGTGGTACTCTAGTAGGTCTGTAGATATTTATTATGCATGGAAAGATAGTCTAATAGTGTATAAAAAAGCGCTTCGCAAAGCTAGAACAGCCTATTATTCAGTGTTAATAGAGGATAATAAAAATAACCCACGTTTTCTGTTCAGCACTGTAGCCAGGCTGACAAATAGCCACAACTCTGTTGAGCCGTGCATCCCTGCAGCTCTCAGTAGTGAAGACTTTATGAGCTTCTTTAGCAATAAAATTGTCAGAATTAGAGAGGAAATCGGCCAGGCCCTCCCGGCAGTGGCTGTGGGAATTTCTTCAACCTCGGCGACTCCCTTATGCTCCGACCTGACTCTAGACTGTTTTGTTCCTGTGGACCTCTCTGAGCTGACCTCAGTCGTCAATGGATCTAAATCATCCACGTGTCTGTTAGACCCAATCCCTACTCGACTACTCAAAAATGTTTTCTCTCTTATTGGACCGACAATACTGAAACAGATCAACTTGTCCCTAGTCTTAGGATATGTACCACAGGCTTTTAAAGTCGCAGTAATCAAACCATTACTTAAAAAACCCTCTCTCGACCCAGACATTTCAGCTAACTATAGACCAATTTCCAACCTTCCATTTATCTCTAAAATTCTGGAAAGGGTAGTTGCAAGCCAGCTGTGTGAGCATTTGTATAGAAATGATCTATTTGAAATTTTTCAGTCAGGGTTCAGAATGCATCATAGCACAGAAACAGCACTGGTTCGAGTCTCGAATGACCTTCTTATGGCCTCAGATAATGGGTTAGTGTCCATACTGGTTCTGCTGGACCTCAGCGCTGCTTTTGATACTATAGATCACAGCATTTTACTGCAGAGGCTAGAGTATGTTGTTGGGATTAAAGGGACAGGTCTAGATTGGTTTAAATCATATCTGTCTGATAGATTCCAGTTTGTTCATGTTCATGAGGTTTCTTCCGTACAGACGAGGGTCTGCTATGGTGTCCCGCAGGGTTCAGTGCTAGGGCCAATCCTGTTCAGTTTATACATGCAGCCCTTGGGAAGTATTATCCGGAACCACGGCATTAATTTTCATTGTTATGCTGATGATACGCAGCTGTATCTGTCTATGAAGCCAGATGAAACAGAACCATTAGACAAACTTCAGATGTGTATTAGGGACATCAAGGACTGGATGTCCAGAAATTTTTTGCTACTAAATTCTGATAAAACAGAAGTTGTTGTTTGTGGTCCCAAACAGCTTAGGAAGGGATTAGATGGTCTTGCGATGGCATCCAGTAAAACTGTGCGAAACCTTGGCGTTATATTCGATCAGGATTTGTCATTTAAACAGCATATTAATCAGGTTTGTAAAACTGCGTTTTTCCACCTCCGTAATATCGCAAAGATTAGGAGCATCCTCTCGCAGAGTGATGCCGAAAAACTAATTAATGCGTTCGTATCTTCTAGACAAGATTACTGTAACGTGTTGTTGGCTGGATGTCCAAGTAATTCTCTTAACAGCCTCCAGCTGATCCAAAATGCAGCAGCGCGAGTGCTGACAGGAATCAACAAGAGAGACCACGTCTCTCCAGTTTTAGCTTCCCTCCATTGGCTCCCTGTAAAATTTAGAATCCAATTCAAAATTTTATTACTGGCATATAAAGTCCAAAATGGCCTAGCGCCGCGATATTTGCAAGACCTGATAGTACCGTACGTTCCTAATAGAGCTCTCCGTTCTCAGGGTGCAGGTTTACTCGTAGTTCCTAGAGTACGGAAATGTAGATTTGGAGGACGGGCTTTCTGTTATCAGGCACCATCACTCTGGAACCAACTTCCAGTTTGGGTTAAGGAGGCTGATACCACCTCCACCTTTAAAACTAAACTTAAAACATTTCTGTTTAATAAAGCATATAGTTAGTGTACATTTAGTACCTTAATGTGTCAGGGCCAGTAATCAAAGCTGCAGCTACAGGACCAGATTAGAGCAGCTCATTTTAAACATAGCTTCGGTGTAGATATGCTGTTATAGGCCTATGCTGCAGGGGGGCACCAACATGATCCACTGAGTGGTGCCTTTCACCTTCTCTGTTTCTCTTTGCCTTCTCTGTCTCTTCTTCACCTCAACCCTCATTTATTAACAATATCCCATAAACTTAATTGTGGTCCATTGTTCTGGTAGTTTTTTGTGCTTGTCTGGCCCTTCTTTTCCTCTTCTTTGCATGTCCTGCGGACCAGAGCCTCAAGAGCTGCTTGCTGACCTGCAGTTCCACCTCTGACCATCCCAGTGTCTGCCTTCACCTGTCTGTGTGGATGTCTGTTGGATGCTTGCTGACACCCCGACCTGCAGTCCTCATCCCCTTATATCACCGTCTATCCATATATCACCCATATTCACAGAAGTCTAATTGGACTACCAAGGACAGTTACTAATGTATCCTATCTTGTACCTTTGACGGCGTCTCTATGTCTCTATTCTTTCTTATTTCTTGCTCTACCCGGCTGGCCTTCGGCAGGAGGGTCCCCCCTCATGAGCCAGGTCCTGCTCAAGGTTTCTTCCCTCTTAAAGGGGAGTTTTTCCTTGCCACTGTTTGGCTTAAGGTTTTTCTTCCACTAGGGGAGTTTTTAACTGCCGCTGTTTATGTAATAATTGCTCGGGGGTCATGTTCTGGGTCTCTGGAAAGCGCCTAGAGACAACTTGTGTTGTAATAGACGCTATATAAATAAAATTGAATTGAATTGAATTGAATTTACTGCTCATTAATTAGGAAAGGCAAGGCAAGGCAAGTTTATTTTTATAGCACCTTTTAGCAATGAGACAATTAAGGTGCTTTACATAATAAAATTAACAAAAAAAAAAAAAAAAGTTACAGTGCAGTGGCAGAATAAAGAAAAGTTAGACTTAAGCCATTTTAGTACTAAGATCAACATTATTTGAAGTTTGTTCCAGATCTATGGAGCATAAAAGCTGAATGCTTCTTCTCCATGTTTGGTTCTGATTCTGGGGACACAGAACAGACCTGAACCAGAAGACCTAAGAGGTCTGGATGGTTGACATGGCAACAACAAGTGTCTGATGTGTTTTGGTCTTAAACCATTCAGTGATTTTTAAACCAACAGAAGTATATTAAAGTCTACTCTCTGAGGTACAGGGAGCCAGTGCAAGAACCTTAGAACTGGAGTGATGTGGTCCACTTTCTTAGTTTTAGTGAGAACTTGGTTAGCAGCATTCTGGATTAGCTGTAGCCATCTGGCTGACTTTTTGTAAAGACGCTGTTGCAGTAATCAATTCGACTGAAGATAAATGCACGAATGAGATTTTCAACATCCTGTTGAGATATTAGTCCTTTTATCCTGGAGATGTTCTTCAGGTGACAGAAGGCTGACTTTATATTTGTTTTAATGTATTTCTGAAGGTTCAGCTCTAAGTCCAGGACTACATCCAGATTTCAGGCCTTATCAGAGGTTTGTAACTGTAATACCTGAAGCTGTGTACTGACTCTTAAACATACTTTTTTCCAAATAAAACTACTTCAGTTGTGTTTTTGTTCAACTGAAGAAAATTATGGCACATCCACATATTGATTTGTTCTATGCATCTACTCAATGCTTGTATTGACCCATTGTCACCTGGTGACATTGTAATGTAAAGTTGTGTCATCAACGTAGTTATGGTAACTTATCTTGTTGCTTATTATTATTTGAGCTAATGAAAGCATTTAGATCTTAAATAGGAGGGGTCCTAGGATGGAACCTTGGGGAACTCCACGTGCATTTTTGTTGATTCCAATGTAAAGTTGCCTATTGAAACAAAGTAGTCCCTGTCCTTAAGTAAGACTCAACCCAGTTCCTGTCCTATAAGTAAGACTCACTGTGCCAGAAAGTCTGACCCAATTCTCCAATTGCTCTAGCAATACACCGTGGTCAACAATAGTAAAAGCTGCGCTGAGGTCTAATAATAAAAGCACTGTGGTTCTTCCATGGTCTGTATTTATGTGGATGTCATTAATCACCTTGACAAGGGCAGTCTCAGTGCTGTGGTGAGCACGAAAACCGGACTGGAAGACGTCAAAGCGGTTGGTCAGAGTTAAGAAGGTATTTAACTGCTGAAACACAGCTTTTTCAATAACCTTACTGATGAATGGAAGATTTGAGATGGGTCTGTAATTTTGCATTAGCAACTTGTCCAGAGTGTTCTTTTTCAGCAGTGGTTTGATGACTGCTGTCTGGGGGAAAGCATTTGACAAAAGGGATAAGTTTACTATTTGAATCAGATCAGATGCCATGACGGGTAAAACATTCTTGAAGAAAGCTGTGGGTAAAATATCAAGACAGCAGAAGGATTAGTTTAGCTAATCCATAAGATCCACCAGGTTTTTGTACTTGATTGTGTAAAATTTTGTCCAAACTGGTTTTGATTGGACACAGCACTGTTCTAGACTTGATATTGATGCACTGACTGGTTTTCTAATCTTCTGGATTTCCTTAGCAAAAAAGTTAGTACATTAATTGCAGGGTGTAGAGTGGAGTTCAGATGCTACTGACACAGGAGGGTTTGTTAACATGTCCACAGTAGCAAACAAGGCACAACTTTTATTGATGTTTTTGTTGATGATTTCAGAAAAGGATTCCCTTGCATTCCTCAGTTGTGAATTATATCTTTGAAGTCTCTCTTTATAGATACCATAGTGAACCTGGAATCCACTCTATGCTGCAGGAAACTGTTTTCAGTTTTTTATTATTATTGTAGAGGCTTTCTTTTTTTATTTGTTTTTATCAGGAATCATACCTGATAGAGACAGTGACATACCTCCATGAAAGCAAAAACAAATTCCAAACTTAAACCTATAACAAGACCTACGCTTCAAACTACTAACATTTTCATTAATGTTCACAGAGTGAAATGTAAATTTAACTCTGATTTTG
This sequence comes from Xenentodon cancila, assembly GCA_014839995.1. Taxonomy (NCBI): domain Eukaryota; kingdom Metazoa; phylum Chordata; class Actinopteri; order Beloniformes; family Belonidae; genus Xenentodon; species Xenentodon cancila. Next base: position 13,245,192 of record CM026203.1, on the reverse strand, counting down.
ATTTTCCTGCTTGGCTTCAAAGTAAAGCTAAAACCAAGAAAACAGGAACAAAAGAAAAGAGTTTAGTGTCTCGCCTCATGTCCTTGGCCAGCACTCAATGTTTCTGGGCTGGTTTGTGCCTTGCTGAATAATCCGTCTATCTCTAGCTGAAGTAAAGCGTAGATTGAATTTCTTGAACATTAGTTGGCATATGGCTCAGTTGGTCATTAATAGACTGACGAAGTCACAGGATCCAGTCAGAGTGATGTCAATTACTGAATACTCTGCCTAACTGCTTCATAATTGATAATGGATAGGGCGTAATGGATTCGAGCTATACAAGCTGGGAATGCTGCTTTTCGTCACACTTGGTATTTTCTCAGAGTGATGTAGCAGAATTCCAGAGAACTGGGAGTGAAGCTAAGCAGGATACAACACTGATGCAGCCACAAGAGAATGCAATGTTTACATATGTAATATTAATAACTCAATAACAGGACAAATGAGATTTCTTTGGCAGATACTGTCAACTTTTTAGGTTTAATGATATATGATTAATAATGAAATAGTGCGTGAGTTGAAGTCCCTCTTAGTGAGGCTTTGTTTTTTTTTTTGCTGAGCATTCTCTGAACATTTTTCTCATGTGCTGAAACATATTCTACTGCGTTTCCTGTGTAAGCAGAACTTCAAATGTTCACCAGATGTTCTGCCTTCACAGGAAGACATCGTCACACTGGAAACAGTCTCTGACCTGCATTTTACAGTAAAAGAATACAAGTTAAAAAAAGGAGAACAAAATTAAACATCAAAGGCAGAGAAAATAATGGCTGCAAACAAAATTGTGTTGTCTGGGCAAGTATGAAAAACTATAGTAGACCTCAAGAACATGCAGGACAGCTTTCATATCATTTTAGATGGTTTTACTCAGACACGAAACTTGCTGATGCTTTTAATTCCCTTTTCTGTCTTTTTGATGCTCATTAATTTTTCAGCACTTTGAGTGCGGTGTCAGGATGTGAAAGGGCATTATTAGGACATTATTTTGTTAATTTTGATGAAATTTTGTGTAAAAGATTATTGCACTATATTTATAACAAATCTTAGCAGAAACGTGTGTAATTTAGAGGGACAATGTTGTTGTCCCTGTCCTCAAGGCCAGTTCTTCTAAAATTGTTCAAGATTTCAGACCAGTTACCAATTTAGTTCAGTTCAGTTTTATCAATTGCCAAACAAAAAGTCCATCACATTTTTTTAATCATCTTGAGGGTAATAAATATTTGATAGCTGTTTGTCTTTGACGTTTATTCTGATTTTAATGCATTTCAACCAAACATTTTGGCTCATGCAACAATATGAGTCATAATTTGGTGGACTAGAGTATTATTTATTTATTTATTTATTTTTTTAACCAAAACTGTTTTCCTCAAGGGTGCGTGCTGTGGAAAATGTAAAATGCATTAAAACGAGAATCCAGTCTCCTTCTACTGGATAATCACGACTCCCGCCTTTCAATTACAACAGTACATTATGCAAAAGAAAATGGCATTGTAATATATTTATGCATCTACATTTGGCAGCAATCCCAAAAAACATTCAGTCTGGAATTTACTCAACTGTTCCTTTGGTAGAAACGTGTTTGAGGATGAAGATTTTGCTCCATCAAAAGTCACATACCATCCATGTCCTGCCACTTCCTCTATTCACCATCAGCCTGCAGCTGCTTCTGCAAAGCCTTCAAGCAGCCTGACACTGCCACTGCTGTTCTTAATCACGAGCCTTGTCAGTGACACTGGAGATCCTGTTCCAGGTGTAAGTGGTATATCTGCCATTTATTTCAACCCTGAAAATCTACGGTAATTTCCTCAATCTCCATGCAGGAAAATACATGGTGCTGTCAGAAGAAAGAAGCCGGAACAAAGGATTTCATCAAAAGCGGCTTGTAAAAAGAGAAAGCAATCACCACCTCCTGAGTGTCAATCAGATAAAGATGACTCCTGCCTTGGCTGTTCAGAACCAGCTTCCCAAAGGAGGTTTGGGTTCAGATCATTTATTGCATAAAGTAGGCACATGAAATATGCTCCCTTGGACTTACTGACTATGTGTGTGAGAACTGTGACCTGTCTCATTCCTATTATACACAAACACACACACACAACATAAAACTGTTAATGAGTTTAAAATACTGTAGTTGTGGAACTCTGTATAAAATTATATTGTTTAAAATCTAAACATAGAGTTAGTTAGGCTCAAATGCATATGATTATAAAGTAATTATAAAGGTTCATTGAATGTATGCTTTTCTTTCAGCTGAGATCTCAGTCTTTCAGTTGATGTTGTGAGAATTCACAGTGAAAAACAATCGAAATCTAAATCTAAAACACTTTATGGGGCAAATGATCGTATTTGTTAACTTCAGTAGAACTACATATTATGATTATTACAAAAAAAAGGAACAATTAAGTACAATCAAGTAACAAGTTCCAGATTAAATATTTATGGGGAGAGAAATTGTGTGTGTACGTTATTGACCAAGATAATAGAGCTGGCTATGAAACTTTGATAGTGTCACTTAGCAGAAAAGTAGACCCTCCTACTGAATCAAAACCATGAGGAGTAATAAAGTTTTAAACTGAGTTGTGATTTTCAAGAAAAGTGTGATCTATTTAACTTTTGAAAGAAGTGTTTAGTGAGGTGAAGTCTAAAGCATTTAGACCCCCAGAGTATAACATTTATCCTGATGTTAATCCATCCTTGTTTTGAAAATTACAACTGTCTGACGACGCATTTCACCCTGCTAATGTAGGGATAATACGTCATTCTACACGCCCATACATCTTACATTATGTGACTCCCCCCGACTTGTCTTCCCTCCCCTCAACTCGCCTTCAGGCACGGGGATGGGGGGGGGGGCAAATAACATGCCTTGCGTTTATACTACCCAACACTCGTTAAGCGTTCATCATCCAGCAATAATAGCAGGATCTAATCCAAAAAAAAGCTTTGGATCTCCACCCCTACAGAGGGACTGCCAAGTAAACAAATTGCAACGTTTCCTTTGAAATACTTTAAAATGATTGTTAGAGTTACAGTTGTTAACTGTGGCCCCAAACGTGTTAGACAACATGGTGAAGATGATTTCCTCGCAGGACTGCGCTGAATCGTGGTTTCTCAATCAGCTTTGCATAATTGTCCTGATGACTCATGTTTCTGTTGCATGTAATGCAAATATGATCCAGCACATAGTAGCGTCGCAATATGGTTGGCAGTCTAAAAATAGTACTTTCACTGGAAAGATGCAAAGTGGTGCCATCCTGCCCAAACAGGAGTTTGTGACAGTTTGATAATTGATATTTTTCACATATAAAAAGAAAAATATGCATTAATTGTTAATTTTTGAAACAGCTTTTGTGTCTAAAATGTTTCAGAAAGTTTAATTTTACAACACAGGCCAAGTTGAAACTTAAATACACTAATTATCTTTGGAATGCTTGAAAACTAACAGCATATTTTACAAAAAAAATATTACTGTTTCTCTTTAATATGATGTACAAGAATATTGTTTTAAGTTGTTTTACATTTTGAGGAGTTCTCATGCTGCTTTTCATCAGAGGTCAGCAAAAGTGCTTGTAATGAGAGGCTCATCCCAGCCGTAATGGGAACAATTCCCCCCATTTAGAGCTGGAGAGGGTTGATGGTGATGCAGTTTTCTCTGGAAGAGTGATGCATAGCAGACCTCTTGAGGTTTACGCATGTGAACAAAAACCGACATCTGTTATTCAAACACAGGGGAAAGATTGTTTATATGTCAGATAAAACAAGCAAAACTTAAAAAGGAGCCTGCCAGCTCGATTATAACACTACTAAACTGATAAAATCTGTGTTGAAAGCAATTTAACGTAAAGCAAGCAGTAAATTATATCCCCTACATGCCCTATTGATATTCAAAGGTCTGTAGCCAGAGTAAGTAATTATTCCTTCAAACTGCTTGTGATGATTTAAGTGGTTAATGCATGAAACTATCCAGATATGCTGCCTGTACTGAGCTGAACTGCAGGAAATTGCTTTAACAACTACACCGTGTTAAAGACAGATGCTTAACATTTATGATCAAAATAACAAAATCACAATGAGTAAAAACACTGGTGAATTTAAAACATTATTCCAATCTCAAAATAGGATTTTGTAACTTGTATTTGACTGGAAATAAGACTTATATATAATAAATAACACTTGATATTTTCGATCACAGTCCATCAGTACTTTGAATTTTGTAGTTTTAAGCAGATAAATGATTTTTTTCCCATTTTTGGTTGTCTTTATGTTCTTTAAGTCTCATAATGTCTCATTCTCCACATAATTAACCAGCGCTATGTCACACGTTGACAATGATTAAGCCAGTTCACAGGGTTACAGCGGACGTCATGTCAGTAACTCTAGAAAGTTAGGATGGAAAATCAAAGATTCTGACTAAACTGTAGATAAAAACAAGACTAAATCTTTGATAGTGTCTTAAAAGCTACTTAAAAGTTACTACTTTGAACAGCTGGCCACAAAAATGACAAACTGGGACTTTGCAAGAAGCTAAACCCAACCAAAGAACGTTCATCTTGTTTTTTTTTTTTTTTTTTGACAAAATGCTCTTCATTGACTTCAGTTCAGTATTCAACACCATCATCCCCCAGCAGCTCGTTCACAAACTGGACCAGCAGGGGATCAACACCTCGCTGTGCAACTGGCTGTTGGACTTCCTGACTGGGAGACCACAGGCAGTACGGGTCGGCAGCAACACATCCAGCACCATCACACTGAACACATGGGCCCCCCAGGGATGTGTGCAGAGCCCCCTCTTCTTCACCCTCCTGACTCTCGACCGCACACCGATGCACAGCTCCAACCTCTTCATAAAGTTTGCGGACGACACGACTGTGGTGGGTCTCATCAACAACAGCGATCAGTCAAACTACAGGAGCGAAGTGAGCCGCCTGGCTGAGTGGTGCAGCGACAACAATCTCTCCCTGAATGTGGAGAAGACCAAGGAGATTGTTGCTGACTTCAGGAGACAACACACCCAGCATGCTCCTCTGAACATCAACGGTGCTGCTGTGGAGAGGGTGAGCAGCACCAAGTTCCTGGGTGTCCACATCGCAGAGGACCTCTCCTGGACTGGTAACATCACATCACTCGCCAAGAAATTACAGGAGCGTCTCTGCTTCCTCCACAAACTGCAAACTACGAAGAGCCAGAGCCCCGGCCCCCATCAGGTAACCTTCTACAGAGGCACCATCGAGAGCATCCTGACCAGCTGCATCACCGTGTGGTATGGATCCTGCACCTCAACCTGCCGCAAGTCTCTCCAACGTGTCGTGAGAGCAGCTGAGAAGATTGTTGGTGTCTCTCTCCCCTCACTTCAGGACATCTACAGCAGCCGTCTGACTCGCAAAGCCCTCAGCATTGTGAGAGACCCCACCCATCCGTCAAGCAGCCTCTTCAGTCTGCTGCCATCAGGGAGGAGGCTGCGGACCCTCGGGGCCAGAACCAGCCGACTCAGGGACAGTTTCATCCACCAGGCCGTCAGGAAGCAGAACACTCTCCCTGCTATTCCTCCGTTTTCCTCCCTATATGGATATAAATTAGTGCAGAAAGTAATCTAATAGTATTTTAATCTTACATTTTAGTTGTAAATTCACATCCAGATAGACATTCAACTACACACTGACACTCATATACACATTCACACCCACATACACACCTTGCATCCTGGGACTCACTGAGAGCTCCTAGAAATTCTATCTGACCTGGAAGTTTTAGTACGCAGGAGTATTTAAATATGCAGGTTTATAAATAAACCTGCCTTATGAACCATTCTCTTTTCTGGAGTGTGCACAACGGTCAGAGTGAGAATTTGTAGGTGTTGCCCCAAACTTCCACACAATAATTCAAATATAGCAAAATAAGTGAGCAATATACAATATGTAATGGGAAACTATAGAATAAGATTAATTAGCTATTTTCAATTAATAGTTGACTCACTAGTAAAATATTATTATCAACTCATCTCTGAATATACAAACGTTTTTTTTTGTGAATTTAATATCTTGATTGTTCCAGATTAAATACTTATGGGGAGAGAAATTGTGTGCGTACGTTAGTTCTCAACTGCAGCTCATGCTGCTTTTCATCAGAGGTCAGCAAATGAAGTGCTTGTAATGAGAGGCTCATCCCAGCCGTAATGTGAACAATTCCCCCCATTTAGAGCTGGAGAGGGTTGATGAGGAGCTGCACATTCTCCCTCTAAATTATCATGCTTCAACAGCCACCACACGGATTCAGCACAATGGAGCTCAATTCAAGCTGCGACACATCCAGCAGACCAGAAGTGTTTCTTGAAAAGGAAAGAGAAATGTTTTCTTTGACAAATCATGTCTTTTCATATGGTTTACTTTGACTTAACCAGAGAGAAAATCCAGCTACTCCCATTTCAATCATAAATTTGTGTGCCTTTAAAAGCAGCTGGCTTTTGTTGACTAAATTAATTACATTTACTTTGTCTGCAGACAAAACACGCCACTGCAGAAAGCTTAAGCAATGCAATAGGAAAACTCAAAAATCATGTGATTTTACAAATCGCATACTGGCTTGGTAAATGTCAGGCCTCAGTGTTGCTCCATCCTTTTATGTTTTTTATATGCTAAGAATATTTTTTTATTTAAAAAAAAAACAACAAAAAAAACAAAACAAAACCCATGGATTCCATGATTTGAATTTGTTTATTTGTTCATCTTTATCTTTATAGATGGAGAAAAAGATTAGGATACAAGATTATTCCACACAGGTGTTGACTTAAGTCAAGAAGAGTTAATGAAATTAAGTTTCTGGGTGTGATGATCGACCAAATGGTCTGCTGGAAACCTCACATTCAACAAGCTAAAGTATCAAGAAGTAATTCAGTCCTCAGTAAAGCAACATTTTTATTGAGTAATAAACCATTACATATTGTATATTGTTCACTCATTTTGCCATATTTGAATTATTGAGTGGACGTTTGGGGCAACACCTACAAATCCTCACGCCGACCGTTATGCGTACTCCAGAATAGAGCCGTCAGAATGGTTCATGAGGCAGGTTTCCAGGACCTCACTAATGATTTATTTATGACAGCTCAACTGATGTATAAAGCCAGAAACAAACAACTATCTGATAATATACAGAAACTCTTTACTGATAGAGAGGGGGGTTATGATTACAGGGGAAACCTTCACTTCGGAACCAGGAGTGTTGGAACAGCCATGAAGAGAACGTGCACTTCAGTCAGCGGTGTGAAGTTTTGGAATAAACTCAGCCAAGAACTGAAGCAACGTCCAAGCATGAGTTTGTTTAAGTAAAGGCTCAGACTGATGATTTTCAACAAGTACAGGGATGATGATCTGAGGTGAACCTGAACAGGGTCTCTAACGCTGTAAATAGGATTGTACATGTGAGTATGACAGTATATTTTTGTGTGGGTGTGTATGTGGACAACTCACGGGTGTACTGGGATGTAGTTCGATCTCCTTTGCTTTTCCTGGTCCCTCTGTGTTGTGGTCTGGCTCTGTGGTTGTTTGGATTTGGGTTCCATCAGTGGTCCACATGTGGTGTTCCTTGGTGGTGGGGTGGGGGCGGGGTTCTGAGGGTCTTTGTGGACTTTTGGGGGGTTAGCGTGGGATGCCACGCTGGCATGGGTGTCTGGGCTTTTGGTAGCGATGCTTGAGGTTGTGCCTCCCGTCGCTCTTTGTTGCTGCTGGGATGTCTCCACTGCCTGGCGGGGGTCTGCCTGTGCTGAGGCGGGTTGCGCGGATGCCCCCAAACCACCCCAGAAGGGGTCCTTCCGTCATGGGGTGGGGAGGTCTTGGGGGCTAGCGGGGGGAGGTGGGTGGTGCTTGGGGTGGCTCATGGGTGTTGCTGTCAGGGTCTGGGTGCTTGTGTTGGTGTGGTGTCTTGTGTGGGCCAACCGGGTCGGGGGACCTCCTGGTTCTGCTCTTGCACTGTCATTGTGGGGTGCTGGGTGAGGTGGGGCTTGGGTGGTTTTGGTGTTGGAGTGCAGCATAGTGGGATTGGGTGGAGCCCTGGGTGCTCTCGCGATGTTTATGAAGTATATAGTACAGTATAAGTAGAATGTAGAATATAGTGTAGTATATGTAGTATATGAATATGTTGTATATGTTAGGGTTAGTTAATGCATATATTTACAAGGGGTTCTATATGTTCAAATCTGTGTGTATGTACGTATGTATATGTATTTTTATTTATTTAGAGAGTCATACTAGTGTTAACGTTGTTATGCTTCATACAATGGTTTTGACATGTCTGGAATGAATTAATAAAAATGAAAAATAAAATGAAATGAAATCGAAGGAGTTACTTTTTCATTCATTCATCACATGGGACATGGATGTAAATACGGGAATGGTCAGAGCTCGGCACAAAAATGCTGAGTCATTGCTTTGTGCAAGGTATGGTATGAATGTTATCCTTATTGTTTTCAGCATGATGGCATCTTTTCTTTAATGACACCGTCTCATCAAGTAACAATCGGCTTGACTATGATGTATACTGGTGAATACTAGGCAAGGCAAGGCAAGTCTATTTGTATAGCACATTTCAGCAACAAGGCAATTCAAGGTGCTTTACATAATAAAAATTTGAAAAGTGAAGAGGAGGGAAAAAAAGATAAATTACAGTGGAGTGGCAGCATAAATAAAAAATTAGACTTACAATTTAATACTGAAATTACCATTGTTTATATCTAAATACAAAAGGATTTTAATAATTTAGTCAAAGGCAGCTGTAAACAAATAAGTTTTTAGCCTTGACTTAAAGGAGCTGAGGGTTTCAGCCTTCCTGCTAACACTGTTTTGATTTGATTTCCCTTCTATATCTGCTAGAGTGCACTTTCTGATTTGTGTTTGTACATTTCAGTTCAGTGCAGACGAGTGCTGACGAGCTGGAAATGAGTGGAACATTGTGAAAATTAGTCCCACACTTGATCTGTCCTAATTAAATTTCTAAGATACAATTTGACATTGTAGACTACAAAACTAGGGACTAGAAGACGTTGGTTAAGATTTGTTTTTTAACACACTGCAGCATGTTTGTTTGCTTGTCATCAGCAGGAGAGAGCATGTCTCTCCTGTGTTAGCCTTCCTTCACTGGCTCCCCGTAAAATTTAGAATCCAATTCAAAATTATATTACTTGCATATACAGTCCTAAACGGCCTAGTTCTGTGATATTTCAAGACCTGGTAGAACCATATCTTCCTAACAGAGCTCTCCGTTCTCAGAGTGCAGGTTTACTCGTATTTCCTAGAGGATCCAAATGTAGATTTGGGGGACGGGATTTCTACTATCAGGAACCATCCTCCAATTTGGGTTAAGGAGGCTGACACCACCTCCACCTTTAAAACCAAACTTAAAACATTTAGTAAAACATATAGTTAGTGTAAACTTTAGTGTGTTAGGGCCAGTAGTCACAGCTGCAGCTGCAGGACCAGACTGGAGCAGCTGGTCTTCAACACAGCTTCATCCTAGATCTGCTGCTGTAGACCTGCTGCAGGGGGACCCCAACAGGATCCACTGACTGGTGCCCCTCACCTCCTGTGTTTGTCTTTCTTTTATTAGCTCAATCCTCAGTCATTAATAAAAAGTAACTCATAAGCATAATTGTGCTCCATTGTTCTTGTAGTTTGTTGTGCTGGTCTGTCCCCTCTTTTTCTCTTCTGTACATGTTTGCAGGCCAGAACCTCAGGATCTGCATGCTGACCTGTAGTCCCACCCTCTGACCATCCTAGTATTTACCTCCACCTGTCTGTTGGTTACCTACTGACATCCTGACCTGCAGTCCCACCCTCTGACCACCTCAGTCTCTGCTGTCTACACCTGTTTACATAGTCGTCTCTGTAGTCCACTAACTGACCATGTATCAGTCATACATACATAGATCTTTTAGTTCTGCAGCTAATGGATTTTTAATACTAATATATCTTATCTTTTGTACCTTTGACATTGTGTCTGTGTCTCTCCTCCCTTCATTATCTCTTTTTGATCTCTGTTTTCCTGCTCTATCCGGCTGGCCTTTGGCAGGAGAGTCCCCTCTTATGATCCAGATCCTGCTCCAGGTTTCTTCCGAGGCGAGTTTTTCCTTGCTACTGTTTGGCTTAAGGTTTTTCTCATGTTAGGGGAGTTTTGACCTGCCGTTGTTTATGTAACAGTTGCTCAGGGGTCGTGTTCTGAGTCTCTGGACAGCACCTGGAGACAATGTTTATTGTAATAGACACTATATAAATTTGATTGAATTGTTTTAAAGTTAGAAAATAATAGAAATAAAGTAAAATAAAATATGTCTCTTCCTCGTTGTTGCATATTAGACACTGCTGCTGTTTCAAAAAAAAAAAAAAAAAACTTGTTACGTTAGCTGATGAGTAATTGTACCTGTCCAGCTCGACAACAAAATTGTCAAAATGTGCACAGAAGGTCAGTAGTCTATGAATCACATAAAACCATGGTCATTTATCAGGAATATTAAGTTGTTCCAGCAAAGATAAAAATCTGTCAAGTCTGGGGGAATATTGACTGGGCACCTTACGTTTATATAGCTTTCCATTTGCACACACACACACACACACACACACACACACACACACACACACACACACACACACACACACACACACACACACACACACGCACACACACGCACACACACGCACGCACACTCACGCACACATACACACATGCACGCGCACATGCACGCACACACACACGCACACACAAACAACGATCCACAGAACAGAAAAGGACACTGTATATTCAGCAGATGGTGGAGTGATAACTAACATGACAACATTCACAGTTTCAACTGTCACGTGTTTTAAAGTTGGCCTCAAAAATATTGTGAAAAAAAACATAATGTGTGTGTGTGTGTGTGTGTGTCTGTATGTGTATATATATATATATATATATATATATATATATATATATATATATATAGATAGATAGATATATAGATATATAATGTTCGAGTTAATAACTCTGTCTCTGACTCAGTTTCTTGTCTCCTAAATTAGCATCTTGCAGTGAAGACATGAATATATATATATATATATATATATATATATATATATATATATATATATATATATATATATATATATATATATATATATATATATATATATATATATATATATATACATACACCCTTTTGACCTCTTTTTCCTGTTCTACTAAATCAGTTAGTCAATGAATGATGAAATAGTTGTTACTGAATGTGTTTCTTAGTGCTATATATTCCAATTCAGAAAATTCCTTTGAAATGTAATGTAAGTATTTTCAGAATATGAAAATTTCCTTTTTTTTTTAGATTTATGTAGAAACTGTTGTATATTGTAGCTTATATAGGCTGTTTATAAACCATATAATTAACAACAAAAATAGGAACATACGTAAGCTCATATTTATGTATTTATATATTAAAAAAAAGGAAAAGAAACATGTAAAAATGGTGTTTCCCTTTTTGGAAAGAAAGGGGGAAAATCTGCAATATTTTACAATTATATTTATTAAATTATAAAACTTGTTTACTTCTTTATAGTCGACCCTTCAATATTGTACTCTTCATGTGAGTATACCTCTTTATTCACAAACTCCTCACTTTCTCTAGAGCTCCGAAATTACAATATGAATGTTTTTACAAGCTACTAAAGTATGCAAAAGTAAATAAGGGATATAAGTTCAGGGCTTCTGTTTTGAAGTGTGTGGTGCAAATGATTGAAAAGGAAGTCATTGATGAGCTATCTATAGCCAGGAATGATTGAGAGAAGCAACAAACTCGAATCTTCACCACAGCAAGGACATTCTCTGAATTCAAGGTCAAAGGAGACGATTTTAATCATGTATGTTCTTTCTGTCAAAAATGACAGAATAGGCTATTTATTTCTGCCACTCCATCTGACTATATCTAATCTACAAACCGGAATCCACAAATGACTTATTTTCTGCAAATACTTGCTTAAATGCAACTTGTACCCGAAGCGTTTTCATTTACATTTTTATAAGTTTGTTTGTGCATCTCCTTTGCAGTGGTGTGCAGCTGTGTCCGTCTGATACCTGATGTGGTCCAGTATTGTTTTATTGTGTCTCTCCAGCACAAAGCATGCAGCCATCTGTCTTCCTGCCCTGTTCTTTTTGAGCGTCCTCTCCAGAGTATCAAGTGCATCAGTCTGTTCCAGCTTGTAATTACAATCGTATGTTAGACGTCACGGATGAAGCATGAGTGAAGTCCCCTGTAATTCAATTTTTGGAAGCTGGCGGTATAAATGTATTCGTTTCTAAATAACTAACAGCATGTTTGAAATTTAGAGTGATCTGCACCTGTGATGCAGCCCAGTGTCTGTTAAAGTCTCCTGGCTGGGACTCAGGTCTCCTCCCACAGAGGATGAGCTTACATTCGCACATGTGACTGTGAAGAAACAAGGACGAATGATAATCTGAACTCCACCTGAGTGTCATCATATCCAAGCTGTATTTATTCTCAACCAGACAAATATAAAGTTGTGTTTTTTTCGCTGTCGAGAGTCAACTATTCCCAGAAAGAGGAGCCCAACATCAGACAGAACTGATGACGTCTCATATTGATTTCTGCAGAAACCGAGACAATTTTTTTGGAACTTAACTGCATTTATTTTTCCGTCCTGTGACACATCGGGGAAGCATTTCTCCTAATCTGTGTTTTTAAGAAGCTGTTGTGAGTGATGTCCCTACACTAGTCGGACTGACTGCCGGGGGTGGGGGGGTGGGGGGGGCTTTATTCTCGGAATCTGGAGAAGTTAAGCGTCTGGCGCGCCTCTGCAGTGGGCTGTATGTCCTGGACCTGATCACAAAAGAAGTAAGAACAACGGACACTGCCTCTGCCTGCCTGGGGTATTTTGGACAGAAAATGCAAGACCTAAGTAAGGGTGTCTCAGTCGGCGGGTATAAACTCATACAAGGAACCCCCTCGCCGTGTTCAGGCTGAGCGCACACTCATCCAGCGTTCGTGACCATGACTTCGGATCTGCTTCCCTCCAAGGCTCTCTACATCGGGATGGAGGTGATGATTGCCGTTACCTCGGTCATCGGGAACGTGATGGTTGTCTGGGCTGTGCGTATTAACCGGTCTTTGAGAGACACCACGTTCTGTTTCATCGTCTCCCTGGCCTTGGCTGACATTGCAGTCGGGGCTCTGGTCATCCCCCTCGCCATAACCATCAGCATCGGACTCCAGACGCACTTCTACAGCTGCCTGATGGTCGCCTGCACGGTGCTCGTCCTCACGCAAAGTTCAATCCTCGCGCTGCTGGCCATCGCTATTGACCGCTATCTCAGAGTCAAAATCCCCATGAGGTAGGCCTACAGGTGAATGTCACTAGTTTTCAGGATGTTGAGTCGTTTTCAGGAGCCTTTGTGGCTACACGGCGACCTGGACCAGAGACTTCTGCACCAGTCCATTTAATAACTCAGAGGTTTGTAAGACTGTCAGTCTGTTAACTGTTTTCAATGTTAAAGTACATAATTATTACATCAATTAGCAGTCTTATTACTGTTGTCTAGTTCAAATAAACATTACAAATGATGCAAAGGATGTTATTAGAGTTATTAACTTGAATAATATATATATATATATACACTATCAATTTCCACATGAGGTTGAGTCATCTGTACGCCACAGAAGAATCTGTCAGAGGATGCATGACTGGTCAATAGGCTCACGGTCGCCGCTTCATGGATTGCATAATTTCTCAAACTGGCATTAACACAGAGATAAGCAAGTGGAAGAATCAGTCAGTGAATGGACATTGATTAATACATTTGTCTGCTGCTGACCTACACCTTTTTTTATCAGCGTTCTTCACATGATCTCTGTCCTTTTTATTGCAGCCATGCCATGTAGTGAGTACAGAGAAGCCGTATTTACTACTAATTATCAGCTAGAGTCGACGTGATCTCTACAGCAGACTACAGATGTGCTTCCCAACAACGGCAAAACTATTTTTACTACATATTATTGATTTTGGGAATGTTATATCACCTTGTTAGAGGAAGGATTTGTCAAAAGACAGATATCTGTCTGGAGAGGTTCAGATTTTAGACTCTTGGTATATGTATTTTATTTTCTTGTAATAATGTGAGCCAGAAATTGATTCCCCCTCTCTGAACCGCTTCTAGGAGTCTAGAGCGACACCCTTTAAGCACTGATTGCTTTTTATAGCTGACACATTTGGAGACATGCTACACTGATAAGGTTGGTGTGATATTTGAAAATGCTCCACGCCTCGTTGGTGGGCTTGGCTGAAACAATGGCAGATTAGGAGATGAGCATTGAAATCCCGGAGCTGAATGGAGATGGACAGACTACAGCCAAATCCAGAAAGCAAGTTTTGCCAGACAGAGAGCTGATCTGTATGCAGACAGGGAGCCAGAAGCTTTACCAGCAGCTGCACTAAGAGTCCACAAACCAAGAAAAAGAAAAAAAAAAGAAGATGCCACATTTGACAAGACCTCCACTGAGCCTGTGCATTCATTTTTTTCCTGAGCTGTTTTTTTTGTTGTTGTTTCTGCAGGAATCTTGAAAAGCGTTTCTCTCTTGCAAAGGAATAACTGAGTCACCTGTGTGGGAAAGGAAGATGTCCTGTTCCTAGAGTGTTATTAGATTATGGCGATACCACAGTCTTCCAAAATTCAGGAGTAGTGTAACATGTCTGATCATGTCTGTGACAGGTTTTTAGAGAAAGATGACAGAATGACAAACACCGTCACCCCAAAACGGAGTCATACTCAGAAGTGCCAAATATAAAGCAGAGCGGGTGTGATGTAATCTAGTTCAATAAAGCAAGGCTATGACACGTTTGCATGATAAAATCTGGGTTAAAATGCTACAAAACACACCTATGCTCATATACTTCATATTCTTGGTTTGGCGTGTCAGTCAAGGCTTCTAAACATGAGATGTGATTTATATTTCTGAGGCAATTTGCTGAATTTATGCAAATGTTTCTGCAGCTGCCACTCACAAGCCCCTTTAAAATGTAAAAAACAGTGAAAATACTGGCTTTTAAAAATACAGCACTAAACTCAGTCTCAGGTCACTTTTACCCCAGTGTTCCCCACTGAGTCACTCAACCTGTCGTGGTCTAGCGACCTGTCCAGGTGGCTCCCCTGCCGTTCACCCGAGAAGAGCTGAGATAGGCTGCAGCAGATCTCCTTCACCCTGATCTGGTTTAAACGGACGGATGCACAGTAAAAAACGTACACATCGGTAAACTTATTAAACTTTTTAGCTATTATGTTTGAAAAAAAAAACAATTCCATCAGCACTTCAGTTGTAAACATTGGCTCCTTTTCTGGTCGTTTGATTCATTTTATTTGTTCTTTTTTTTTTTAGATGTTGATGTCACTTTTTTTTCCCATTTTGAAGGCATGATTGCTTTTAATTTTCAGCCTTGAACCTTTGAACTATTCTTTGCTCTTCTCTTATTTTTTCCCATCACCTTACCATCAGGTAGACAGAGATGACTGGATGCACCTAAATCTATTTCCACCATCTGTTCTGAATTACCTACTTGAAGAAGTTTTATAGTCGACTCTATAGTCGAGTTTTATAGCTCTCTTCTTCAGGTTATGTTTTCTGTTAATGAGCCAGGTATAATAACTCGTTAAGGATTCTTGTAACTGCAGACTCATTTGCAATTTAGACTAGTTTCCTAAAAGTGCAAATTACAAGCTGACTTCACAATTTGCCCCTTTACTTGATTAAAAAAAACCTTACTTAGAGCACAAGTCCATCCATCCATCCATCCATCCATCCATCCATCCATCCATCCATCCATCCATCCATCCATCCATCCATCCATCTTCATCGCGCTCACAGTGATCAAGTTTGCAGCCCTTGCCAGTTCTCTTTTTTAATGTCAATGTTTTTTCTTGTCACCTGTTGTCATAGCTACAAGCGAGTGGTCACCCCTCGGCGAGCTGGTACAGCTGTGTTGTTGTCTTGGCTGGTGTCCATCATAGTGGGCTTCATGCCCATGTTGGGCTGGAATAACCTGCAGCGTCTCCTCAACAACAGCTCCGTGAACACCAGTGACCTCTTGGTGACGTGCAGGTTTGAGACAGTCATCAGCATGGACTACATGGTCTACTTCAACTTCTTTGTCTGGGTGCTGCCCCCTCTGCTGCTCATGCTGGCGATCTATGTAGAGATTTTCTACATGATCCACAAGCAGCTCAACAAAAAGGTAGCTTTTCTCTCACCGTGATGGACAAACATAACTGTAAACATACATACATATTGACAATCCTCTTTTTTTATATATATATATTTCCTTCTAGGTTACAGCAAGCCACACAGATCCCAGACGTTACTTTGGGAAGGAGCTTAAATTAGCCAAGTCTCTTGCGCTCGTGCTTTTCCTCTTTGCAGTCAGTTGGCTCCCTCTTCATATCCTCAACTGCATCACCCTCTTCTGCCCGTCCTGCAACAAGCCAGAGTTTCTTATTTACATTGCCATCATTCTCACCCATGGCAACTCGGCCGTCAATCCCATTGTTTATGCTTTCCGCATCAAAAAGTTCCGCACAGCATTTCGGAAAATCTGGAAACAGTATATGCTTTGTCAGGATCCAGTTGGCCGTCTTCCTCAGAGAGGGAGCCAGAGAGGACAAAGTCATGAAAGGAGACTGAGGCAGAATGATGATGATGATGATGATGTGTGACATTTGGGGACTAATTGAACTACTGTGGGACAATTTTTTTTAATTTTTTTAAAATTACGTTTCACAAGGTGGAAAGGTCTCTGGATTTGTTTTCAGGTCCGAATGGCTTTTATGGCGCTGAGGGACGACAGAGGGATAAGACACAAGCCGAATGATTTTCTCCATCCAACATGCACCAGGAGAACAAGATTACAAATCAGCCAGACGTACGATGATGAGACTGATTTCACTCGGTGTCTCTGGCTGGCGAAATGGTGATAACGTCTCGTGGGTTACAGGACTTTACATCAATTTCAACACCAACCTGTCGGGCTTGAAGTGTCTGTTTGTAGCTCATGTGGTACAATAGTAGCGCTTTACTTGATCATTTGAATTCAAGTACATTGCCTTTTTATGTGAATGATTGCAAATATTTATCCTTCTATTGTATGTGATAAATTAATATATTTCATTCTGTTGCCTTAAGAACAAGACATGTAATGCAGAGGGACAGGGGCTAAATGTGGCTTTGTGTGAAGAGTAGGAATCTGAGGAGCTAGTTGTGAGCCAGCAGGTATTTTGTGCACGTGACTTGGTGCACAAACTTGTTGCACTGCGCTAACCAGGGAAATCCCAACGAGGAGCTTATGGGAGCCGCTAGTTTACTATAATTTGTGTATACCTGGGACCATTTGACTGACAAAATGTCTAATACTAACTAATGTCTCCTGCAAAAACAGCAGATAAACTACATGAAGCTTCGAATTACATAAACTAATCAGCCATATCATTTCAACTACAGATACAAAAAAAAAAAGTGACCAACTCTCTTCATTCTATTGTGGTGCAACACCCTGCAAGGAAAGTCTGCACCTTGGCATTCACATTTATGTTACACTTGTCACTGGCCTAATACCTTTTTTTTTTACTCCCTTTTAGTAGCAGCCTCCCCAAGTAAGACAACAGCGAGACCCACAAAAACTGCTAAGGAAGGATTTAAAGAAAAAGACAAAGAAGCTGAGGCGTTTGTCCAGCTTCCAAACTCCCCAGATACCAATCGGATGGCATCAAAACACATCCGTGGGAAATAAACCTAACAATACGCTACAACACTCCTACAATCTCGGCTCCTATAAGATCTATTGCTAAAGACCCTGTAACAAACACTTCGGGACACCCACAGATTTTATTTGTCCAGCCCACGGCCCCTTTGTTGTCATAAAGAGGGCCCAGGTATTATTCACTGGGTGGTCATGAGTGATTGATTGTTGATTACAGGCTGGATAAATAACTGATCCAGTGGTCATACAACTGAAACCACATTAGTAGTTTTAAAAAGAGAATTGTAAATTTTAAAAAGCCCAGAGTTCCTTTGTCTATTGTCACTCTATTCTCATAATGTTTCATCAGTGGCTTTTAATCTTTTCAAATTGCACTTGTGTTTATTTGACTTAACAGATAAATATCACGACATCTTGTTAGTCATTCTTTTTACAGGCAGGACATAAACTGATTAGTCTCACTCTTTAAAAATGTTTCATGTCTGATATGATGCATAAATGTGACACCAGTAATATAATACTGTATGTAAGTAATGTGTGTATCAGTAATCATGAGAGATAATGCTGAATATTCATCTCAGTTAGAGAACAGCTGCACACTCCTGACACTTACAGCCAATATTTAAATGATACAGATAATTAAATCCAACCTCTAAACATCTCCGTTTCTAGTAGTTAGCACAAATGTTGCCATGAACACACAAAAAAAACAGAATTAAATTCATAGTGCGCTGCAGTATGTATCCATTAAAGTCATTTATGACTAATCTTCAGAGATAGCATTTTACTTTCTTACGCCCACGTTGGGTAAGAATAGCAGCTGTGATAAGACATTTAAAAAAGAATTAAAACATCTCTGAAAGAGACTAACATGAATGCCCTCCTCATCCCCTTTATGTTCTTTTTTTCTTTTTTTCTTTCTTTCTTTTTTCTTTTTTTTTTACCAATCCAACAAAAAGTCACTCTACCTTCAATGCCTTTAAGGTCATAATTGTTTCATTGAATTCTTGTCTTACTTTGACACTTTGTTGAGTGCTTTTAAAGGCACTACGTGCAGGATTCAGTTCATTTTATTGGAATTCCTGCACAATGACTAATTCCTGCCAAAAAAAAAAGAAAAGGTTTGATGAACTTGGCCAGTGAATTTGCATCACTGACCAGCAGAGATCTTGGGAGCACTGACTCATGAGTAAACAAAGATCCAGAGACTGCAAAAACAACGAAAGCCGTTTTATTTATGTCACTCAGTCATTTTTATTCAAGAGCATCCGTCAGAGCAATGATGTCATGGCTGTCACGAGACAGGAAGTGACAGCTCAATTAGAGGTATATCATTTTAATAAACCGTGCAAATGTATTGTTCCTGTGATCATGTGTGTGTTTTTACATACGTTTCTTAACTAACTGTTAACGGTCTAATCAGCAGAAGGTGAGAGGCGATGGAGATGCTGGGACTGCAGAGCACAAGCACAAAAAGACCATTTTAAAAATCAACCAGAAAACTTTTTTTTGTGTGAAATCTCCTCACTGTAGAAAATGGCCCTTGTGACTTGTGCACTATAGTTTTTATCTAAGACACGAAACTAGAATCAACTTATTTTAGTCCAGTCTACATACCAGAGTCATCTGACATCCCTCGAGGGGCCCTCATTTAAGGGGCCCCTGCTTCACCACCCCGCTGGCCTCACTCTCATCTCTAACCTGGTCACGTGTCTGTGTGATCGATGCATCGTCCATCAGGTGGCCCTCCAGAGAGACCTCACTCGTCTCGCCCCCCCCTGCCACCACCCCCCCCACCCCCACCCCCGCCGGAGCTGCATCTCCAGTCTGCCTGACGTCTTGGGTGTCCGCTTCAGTTGCTGTTTGTTTTCCTGCTCGGTTTTTATTTCTCTACTCCTCTTTTCTGTGTTGCTGCACAATTAGATCATTGATCTCAGATCAGGATAAGTTAAATTTTCAAACCTGATAAAACAAATATTTAACCATGTTAATATTTAACCATTCCAAATAGCATGAGAACCAAGGCACTGAGCAACACTTAAGTAGTATCCATAAAATAACGCACAGCGATGGCAGTGCGGTTCTGTAGGGTTGTTGTAGAGGAAAAGACAGACAGAGAAAAATCTAGACCAGTCAAGAATGGAAATATGGGGGGAGGGGTTGGTAATGTTTTCAGGAAATAAATGAGAAAGTCCTGGAGTGATGGAGCCTGAGTGTGGACTGACAGGAAACCTGGGGGAAGTGGATTTGTGCTGAAATTCCCCAGCCTAGGGTCTGGTTGAGCTAGAAAAATGGGATAAATGTTTATCTTAACAAGTGGTGATTTTTTTCGGCTCAGCAATGTTATTTGATGTGTTGAAAAATACGCTTTTCACACACAAGGGACAGAAAAATAAAAATCCACGCTCTTCCCTGCGGAGTGGAAAGAATATGTTGGGGGCGGCTGTCAGGATAGTTTTATTTCCAACAAGGAAGAAAAAGGAAAAAAAAAAAGAAGAGGTTATCTGTCATTTTTCAGTTGCTAAAATACCTATTTTGGGTTGCTTGTGTTTAAAATTGAATTCAGAAACCTTTTATTTATTTATATAGACAAATATTCCAAATCCATGACGTTAGACAACTTCTGAGATGGATGGTAAACTGTTTTTCCGTGGAGGTCATTGCTGTTTTTTGTTTCCCACTCCATTATCCCAAAGCTTTATCTCCTGGAGCAGGGTCAGCCTTAATGTTGTTATTCTGGCTATATAACGTCAAAATGACGTGATGCTTTTGATTTATTTGGAAACAATAAAGAAACAAACTAGTTTTAACAGTCAACTAGAAAAGCTACAAATATTTAATATTCACATCATGATCATGCAATTACACAGCGTCAAGGCGACTTTGTGTTTAAAAGCGCTGCTTATTA
Organism: Xenentodon cancila; assembly: GCA_014839995.1. Taxonomy (NCBI): domain Eukaryota; kingdom Metazoa; phylum Chordata; class Actinopteri; order Beloniformes; family Belonidae; genus Xenentodon; species Xenentodon cancila. The sequence continues at coordinate 13,224,480 of CM026203.1, read as the reverse complement.
AAGCACAGTTAACTTCAATTTAAATGAAATAAAAGCATTAAAAAGAAAACCTTTGGCCCCGTTGCTTTTTCACTTATCGAACATTATTTATGTATTCCTTGAAAAAGAACAGTACTTATGGATAAACACAGAGCGTATCCTGGAAATGCTCCCAAGGCGAGAACAGATTCCAGGATCAAAGTTAGTTTTCCACGCATGTGTGAGTTGTAACTTACTACCAAACAACACAGAGAGTTGTGCAAACAACCTGACTGTAGGGCAAAAAATACGGCTGCTGTATGTTCATTTTGAGCCAAATAAGTGGAAGTCGAGCACATTTGTCTTACTTCAGATTAATAGCGCTGTGAAGACGATGCTAGGAGCGTGTGGCGTGTTGAGGTGTCAGCAGGGATTTTTTCACATATTTAAGCACTGGCTGGACTCCTCACTCGCCTCCCAGAGGTGAGAATCTACAGTTGAATGCTTCAACGTCTCTGTGTGAATACAAACCCAGGGAGCAGTGGGCCTTATTTATGAACATATTAGGAAATAACCCCCCCCCCCCCCCCCCAAAAAAAAAAAAAAAGAAAATTTAAAAAATGTTTTTTTTTCACATGTGTTCCTGCAACCATGCATTTCATAGAAGGAAATTAGATTTTCAACCCCCTCCCTTAAAATCACAAACGCCCCCCTCCATCACATGGCTGGCGTTTGAACTCTGGAACCTTGTGATTTGGTTTTTAGTGCTGCCATCTGGAGGCTGCATCAAAGCAGGTCTTATATAAAAATGCAAAAGCATAGCGTTTTGCCAACAGCCTGAGCAGCTGGTCCTGTAAAAAGGTTTTTCCTCCCCCTGTAAATGCAGAGGACTTTAGTCCACATCTCCTTTATAACATTGCTTCAGTCGATTGAAGGTTGATGCAGAGGTCTGATGCAGTAGCAGTCAGAGTCGAGTCGAGTCGAGTCTTCCAACTCTTCAATACACGAGTTCATGGGGGGGTTCAATGAGTGCAAGGTGCCCAGGTCCTGTGGCTGCAAAACAAGCCTAAATAATCACACCTCCACCAGCCTGTGCATTATGGTCAAACGTCTCAACTTAAATAATCACTTCTGAAGTCTTGCACTTTGTTAAACTAAGCTGCCCTGCAATGCAAATCTTAACTCTTTTTTTTTTCTTTAAGAGAGAGAAAGGTGGTTTTCTTCTGGTAAGCCAAGCAAAACATTCTTGTTTAGTCTGTACTATCGAGAACTTTAATGTTTAACATGTAAACTGGGGCCTGGAGCGTCTCAGATGCAGCTCTGGGGTTTACTGTGAACCTTGGATGTAATTCCTCCCAGCAGAATGAAATGAAAACAAAAGCCATCGGATGATGAGAGTTTACTTGTAATAAAGACGTTTCAGAGATGCATAAGGTTGTTAGGACAGCTTGTTCACAGCCAACATTTGGGAAGGCCTGGTGATGCAAATGTCAAAACATTCCAGTTACTCCCTAAACTTTGACACAAAAATCACTTCTCAATGCTGATGCTGAGTACTCTAAATTCAAAACAACCAAGACAGCATTTTATTATTGCAAAACTGTATAACCACATCTAAGAAGCATCTAAAAAAAAAAGTGTGCAAATTCAGGACTCCAACAGCTCTTCAGACAGCATTCAGACTTCACAAACAGAAGCAGTAAGACTAAGGACAGATTTCAATGCCTTTTAACACTAGTCGTTAGTGGTTTAAAACGTGCGTTGGATTCGAGTTTCAGACCATTACTTCATGCGATGTTATCAGAATCAAGCTTAAATACGAAGCCACTACATGCAGTCAAAAGTCAATAAGCAGTAAAGAACTGCATTGTGCACGCTGGCAGTGATGAAGCCAGATGTTTAAAGTGCAGCCCACGGCAACACCAGGCTGCACACTGAAAACATTACGAGTCACCTGTGGTTGATCTCCCGTCCCTCAGGCCATCACTGGGCTCTCGCAAAACAAGATTCTCTTACTTGGCATACAAGCGACCTGTTTTTATGTTCCTTTATCTCTCGAACTTCTCAAGCAGTTATTTTTTTGTTGTTGTATGGCTTATCTTCACCTTCTCAGTGTCACGTTTATAAAGAATATTAAAAAAAAAGGAAAAAAAAAAAAAAGGGTTCTATTCAGAGTTGACATTTTATTGAAATTCTTACAAAATTACAAAAACACCGAAAGTCCCAGTTACATTAACAACAATGTGCAAATAAAAAGCAACACAAAACAATATAATTTGTTGTATTTGGCACCAGGTTGCACCAAACACATGAAGCTGACATACCTACACCTAAGACACGAAATTTCACATTTTCCATCAGCAAACATGCAGAAATTTATAGCAGGACACGTGACTTATTTAAAGCATAATTTCCTTAATCAAAACTTCAGGCTAAAGTGATCATTTTGGGTTCACTAACTTAAGACTTATACCAATATCAGTATTAAGTATTTTTTAAACAAGTGAGTGAAAATGCTTTAAAGTGATTGAATTTAAAAAGTTTGATTGAGCACCAGACATAACATCCTAATCAAATACACACTTTAATGCTAATAAATGCCAGAATGACAGCATGATAAGTTTTATGATTGTCACACAACATCAGCGTGGAAATAAGACATATTTTTTCATGACTATTTTTCAATGCCAACAGCCTGTTAAATATGAAATAATTAACGTTACCGATTAACAAAGAAGCACCGAGTGTAAGTTAGCTCAGCTGCAACTGTGAGCTTGTGGGGTTTATGACAAACTCCAAATGTTGGACGTGTGGTGGAAAGGCTCAGTCCAGTCTTACTAAATGTCTGAGTTAAAAAAAAAAAAACAACAAAACCCTGAGCAGTTTACAGATTCAGACTTCTTTCCAGCGTGGGACTCGAAGGTTGCCACAGAAAAGCTGGTGAATTCCCAAGAGACGGGTTTAGCTGGATTTACTGTGAAATCTCTGCCACTTTACTCTGAAAAACACAAAACACACACAGAGTTACAGTCATGAGACTCAGTGCCTTAATTGTTAAAAATAAGATATTTTCCACTAAAATGAGCCCCCGCCCGCCCCGTGTTAAAACTTCAGCTTCAGTTTCAGTTTCATGGTAACAATTCTTTTTTGGAAAGTGTGGCTCTTGCGTTCTCCCAGTCACATCCTTACTATCAGCACAAACCATCACAAGAAACTCTGGTTCCCATTCTGGTCACTTCTTGCAACAGCTCTGTATCACTTTGTGGTATTATGTCACACACGGACGGCGATGAAGCCATCTCGCTGAGCTACAGTGGACACCGCGGCAGAGGTGGCCAAGAGACTTAGAAAAGTAATGAAGAGGTAAAAAAATGGGAGCAAAAGACGGAAGGACAGTAAATCTCAGACAGTCACAAAAGCAACTTAACCACCACCTTCCACCGTGGCACAATAAAGGAAACTGCAAAAAAAGTTACACAATATGACAAAGTCTGCCATTTCTCAGAAAATAAAGCAATCACATCCTGCTCTACCAACTGAGTTATGCAAAGGTAAGGCAAGTTTAATGCCTTTATTAGTTTATGAAAAAAAAAACAAAAAAACTTCCAACATACTGTATACACAGTGATGTTTTTCATACTATACATCCGGAATGACATGTACGTTAGGTATGTTTGTGGGTGTGTCTCTCCATGCTTGCAGGAAGGGCATCTGGAGCAAAACTGGGCCAAATCGATGTGTGGACTGTGATCCACTGCGGCGACCCCTCCGAGTGGGATTGAGCCGAAACGGATGATGATGATACTGAACTACAGTGATACGGTGTTGCATCACTGGCTTTGGTGAAATAAGCTTTCTACTTGTTACAATTAACATCGCCAATGTAGGTGGTTAAAGAAAAAAAAAAAAAAAGCTCATAAAGAAAGTCAGAGATCATAAGATGCCTCATAAAGGTTTGAAGGGGGAAAAAAAAAACAAAAAAAAAAAAAAACAAAAAAAAAACGTAAACATCCTAAGAATGTACTTACCCATCCGCCTTTCTCTGCGACCCACGCACCTACACGCCTGTTGAGGAAAGCATTCATAGCACTTTGGACCTTAGTCTTCAGGTCTGGGCAGGATTTTTTGATGTGGAGCCCTAAGGCCACAGAGGCCCTGATCAGCTGGACCTCTGGAGCCACCTCGGCCTGCTGATGGACATGAGCATTACACAGAGCTTCAACACCACTGCTGAACGCTGCTTCCACGGCCTGCGGAGAGATCACAGACAGACCCAGGTGTTAACACCTGGAAATAAAGCCACTTATTTATATACCACATGCCACCGGTTTTCGTGAACGTTCATGTAAAATAATTTATTTAAAGTTCAGAGTCTGAAATGACTGGAAATTGCACAACTGCACAGAACAGTTTTCTTTTCACTTCCCAATCTTTGCTAAGGAAACTTGAAAATGAATCTTAGGAAACCAAGTTGTGATGGAACTATTTCAATTAATCAATTAATTAATTAATTAATTAATTAAGTGTTGCTAATGCTGAGGCTTGACATTACAGTCACCCAAGATATGACCACATTTTTCATGACAATTATGAGGAAAAATGCCCTTAGACAATAAATAAATAGTAAATAATTGTAAAGAAATGCATTCAGGGGTTTTCTGTTATTCCTGCATTATTCTTCGGGAATCCAGACATTGATCCTAATGCAAAATCTGCATTTTAGTGTAATTTCATCCCAACCAAGCAACCGTCTTTACAGGAGCGTAAACTGAAGCACATGTGTGAGAGAAAATGAATATCATGACTTCAGAAGTCCTCTAAAGCTCAAATTTAATTTAACTACTAACAGTGCAGTAAAGTAGCTGTTCGACAGTTTAAACACATTTGCGTAGAAAGCTGTCAAATGTCTGACATCAGGAAAAATGCAAAAACAACTGCCGATGCAGTTAAACAGCGATTTGTTTAAAGAACCTTTTCAAACTGTTGTTGGTCATATGTGGATGACAACATTTCCAAAACTGACAGTAAGAACTTGGTGAACTCATCATCTTGTAAACTCTTTCATGTAATGCACTGAAGGAACCCGACTGCTCTCGGTGTGCAGTGTTAGCCTTTTAATCACATTTAAAAGGCTATAAAAGGTTGATTTTGGAATATTTTTAGAGCATTTGTTAAATATCAGCCAGCCCCGTCTTGGTTCCGGAACCAAATATATTTTGTTTGTATTTCCGTTTCGTTTTATTGATTCATTCCAGACATGTCAAAACTATTGTGTAAAGCATAACAACGTTAACAATAGTATGAATCTAGAAATAAATAAATATACATGTACACACACGCATACACACACATTTTAACATATAGAACCCTTGAAAATAAATCTACATAAATAAATGAATCTATTATAAATGTATGTACACAAAATAAAACTAATCTATAAGATAAATCTTTACCCAATGTGCACACACCGATCTATAAATACATACCTATGTACATATGAAAACTGGTGCATATTGGGTGTTGGTACAGCTTCGTGACTCATATTCAATGGAGAAATACCAGTCCAGCATCAAAAAGACCGAGATGAGTCAGCTTGTCACCGGCACCAGCGTGAAGGATTAAGAACTGGACTGCCAACACGCTGGTGTAGACTGTCAGCCATCCAGATCCCGGTAACTCTTAAAGGCTTCAATTAGGGGAAAATAAATCTGGTTGCTTTGATTCAAACACTATTTCTGTATTTTCCTTTTACCATCTTTACTGATTTAGAAAACTGTATTAAAAAAAAAAAAAAAAAAAAAAAAAAAAAAAAAAAAAAAAAAATCGTAATTACAAAATGAGCCCACGGGAACTCGGGGTCGGAAAATGAGCCCACGGGAACTCGGGGTCGGAAAATGAGCCCACGGGAACTCGGGGTCGGAAAATGAGCCCCCGGGAACTCGGGGTCGGAAAATGAGCCCCCGGGAACTCGGGGTCGGAAAATGAGCCCACGGGAACTCGGGGTCGGAAAATGAGCCCACGGGAACTCGGGGTCGGAAAATGAGCCCACGGGAACTCGGGGTCGGAAAATGAGCCCACGGGAACTCGGGGTCGGAAAATGAGCCCACGGGAACTCGGGGTCGGAAAATGAGCCCACGGGAACTCGGGGTCGGAAAATGAGCCCACGGGAACTCGGGGTCGGAAAATGAGCCCACGGGAACTCAGGGTAGGAAAGTAAATTTGAAGTTGGTGCACTTCTAATTTTGTTGGCTCCATCTGTGTCACCAAGAGTTCTGAAACTGGAAAGCTTTGTGCCCTTTTTGGTCCACATTAGACAGGTCCGTTCATATGAAGGTGGGAGTTTTCGCGGTGTACCTCTTGGACCACTGCTCTTTGCAGGTCGGCAATTGCGGCTCTGAACATGACGTCATCATTCAAGGCATCACCAACACTCCTCAGTTTCCCGGCGATCTCAACCGGGTCGAAGTCGTCACCTGAAAGAGCAGCATATTTCACACGCAGGCACACTGGCGCCTACCGCTGACGAACCTCACGATTATCTATAAATAATAATAATAATAAAAACACACAATGATCGAAATGTATCAGACACGTGAAGGTACGTGCCTGTAACGCTACCGGTTCCTAATATTTGAGTGCAACAAATTTACATCGCAACAGTAATAAACAAAGTCAAACCATCGTGAGGAAATGACCGGGCACGTTTTCGTATGAAAACGACACCGGCGCGTCAGGTCCCCGACTCATTAACAGGACAGAGCGTCACAAATGACCCGAACCAAACGCGCTAACCTGGGCCGTCAGCCACTATACGTCCACATTGCAGCTGTTCTATCACCTCGTCGTCGTCCTGGAGAAGGAAATGGATGATTTGGCTCGTCTGCCATTTAACGAGCTCTGCGTTAGGAGCCATGACGGTTAAAAAAAAAAGAAGAAAAAGATAAAAAAAAGAAAAAGAAAAACGACGTGTGTTTGCGCAGCCGCGGTGGTGGGCGGGGCATCTGTTTATCTTCCGGTGTGCGGTTCCACTCTTCTGAAATGACTGAACTTATTTCAAAACAGTTGAGATTTCTTGATGATATGTTTTATTTTGTTGATTGACTATCAATTTATGAATCAATTTTCAAGTGTTCTTAATCCTAAAGACCAGGAATTTTCAAGAGTGGACGTAGCTTTTATAGCAGTAAAACTCACATGATGGACTGCATCACTCCTGACGATAGCAGGTATAGGAAATGGATGGATGGATTTAAAAAAAAATCACCCATCTATCCATTTTTTAGGCCACAGTGATCTGCTGGAGCCTATCTGAGCCCATTAGAGGCGAAAGGCAGGGGTCAACCCTGGAGGGACAGGCTGCCAGGGTCAAGGGTCACATACACAGACACACAACCCATGCACACTCACACACCATTGTGCAATTTAGAAATATTTGCTTGAAAAAGGACAGAAATATAATATATTTGTCAGTGCACCTCTGTCAATATCAACCTGTATATATATATACCTGTATATATATATATATATATACCTGTATGTATATATATATATATATATATATATATATATATATATATATATATATATATATATATATATTAAATTGATCTGTTTGTTTGTTTATTGCTCCAGGTTTTAATCAACATCTAGAATTATATAACAAATTCACAAAAATGGAACATACAAGCAATATTGTGAAGGCAATACTGTTGGTGAAAGATGTGAAAGAAATGAATGTGCTTTTTTATGTTTCTTTTGGAGTTTGTATCTTAAATCAAATGGCTTCTGATGATGCAGAAGTGTATAGGTGCCGCCTCATTTCCACTTTGTCTTTTTTTTTAATGAAATGTGTTGCATTTTAACATGTCTCCTATCATCTATGGTTTGCATGTCAACTACATGGGCACCTTGGTGCACCTTGGTGTGATACGTTTCTGATACATTGATACTACTAAGAAGGCCTATACAGCATATCTCTGCTCTAAAGCTCATGTAGAAATGAATTAGTTAATTCCATTAACATTGTTAAGACTGAAATTTTATAAAGCAACTATGGTGCTTCAAAAACTCCAAAAATACTAGGTAAATGAGTCATTTTTTGAGCAGGAAAATTCAATGACACAAATAGGAGACAACGTTAATGGTTTTCCGAAGTCGAGCCAAGACTGCTGTGCATTTTTCCACCAGAAGATGGCGACAGTTACCTATTGACCACGCTTCTGAGCGGTGCCCCACCCTGGTGCAAACCACTGGCGCAAGAAAATCACAAGGAGAGGAAATAAATTCATTAATTCAAGTGCGCCCATCACCAAAACAATTCTATCGTTTTTTTTTCTTGGAGCAATGAAATGATTTACACTGTAAATTACAAGAGGTGGTCGTGCATACATATCCAAATGTGATGTTCACAAACGCCAGGGTGATTTAAATGCACACCAAGCAAAACTAAAACAACAAAAACAAAAGACATCACCACAAAACCCACAAGCACCGACAGCTCTGATCCACCAACAACCTGAGGGACTGAAATTGTTTTCAAACTTCAATCTGACAATCATTTCAAATCGTTGCTGATAACAGGTGATTCAAATAGTTTTGACTTATATCTATCTCTATTTGTCCCTCTCAGCACTTCTAACATCACATTTTAGATGGGATCAAGCAGTCCAGACAGAATCCTGGGCCACATTGTCAGCAAATCTGGGGCTTTGGGTCCTGTCAAGTCATATTTTTTCACACATATGCACGTTTTCCTGTGCTATGCACAATAACCACTCTTAAACCAGCATGCAATTTATAAAACCAATCTTCACCTGCTGAACACTATTCATCTTGTGTCAGCAGTTACAATACTCAACCATAGCCTCTCATCTACCAGCGCTCAGAGCTCCACTCAAAGTCCCCATAATGAAGGCAACAATACAAAAAAGTAAACAAGCTGATGCTTTGTTATACATTATGAAGCAGGTAAATGCAATGGTTAATGCAATTTCAGTGTATCGTAATCTCACAATTAAGTCACTTTTGACTAAAAAGGATTTTACATAGTAGACTGAACAGACGCTACTTAGCCATCCATTGTACCATTGTACCAGGGCTGAAAAGGCTGTATATACTAGAATCTTGCAGTCCTATTGTACCTCCTCTGGGAAACACGAAGCATCCATTAGGAATCATCCACCAGGATAATCAAGAGCAATGTCACAATCTGCACCAAAATATTCATGATGAGACAGAAAAAAAAAAGGGTAAACCACAGGGAAAAAAAATGGTTGTGACACAGAAAATGCCAGAGTTTGTTACTGTGCTGAAACCAGCTGAGAAGAACAGAGGTAAAACAATTTAAATCTGCTGAGAACACCTTCAACAATCTGAGGTGGCAGATGGCAAGAATGTGGAAAGATGACAACAAGATCATGCTGGGTGACTGGTGGTGAGAAAAAGTAATAACCGGGTGAGGACCGACGAATACAGGAGGAAGAAGTGAGAGCTCGTGTTAAGGATTGGGAGATTTAGCTTCGTAAATATGCAACTGTCAGTCTGCCAACATGAAAGAAACCTGAGAACAACATTTTTATTGGACGCTAGGGTCGGCTCTGACACCGGATTCAACTCGTTTCACTTGGTTTGTCTTTGTAAGACCAAAGATTTTTGGTGGCTTATAATTATATCAGCGTGCAGAAGGAGGAAGACGTCAGAGAAGGGAGGCTTTCAATTCCTCCCACCTCAGCTGTGTTCCTCTCATGTCCCTCTGTAATGAAAAAGCAGATCAATAGTTTCTGAGGTTGTTGCTTGTCTTCATTTTTCCCTTATGGAAAGTTTTCACTTTGCAATTACTTTGCCACTCTGTACTACTCCGCAGTGCCTTTTATATTATAAATGATCAATATTTTAACAACTTTTTTGAACGGTCTATTTAAAGAATATTTGTAGATCTTGTTCGGATTTGTGTCCTGTGCGAGTAGTGTCCAGAAGCGTGCACCGCTGCTCCTACAACGGCCAGGCCCGGTCCAACCTCACCTCTGGCAACACTGGCGTTTGCTGATCGTTTTCCTGGTTAATGACATGTATCCCAAGAGCAGCTGTGAACTGGGATAAGTGCTGTTTATCACCATGAAAGTGTGGAAAGGCGCCTTTGTGCTTGTGAACTTAGCGCTGGCTTTTGATGCCGACGATGCCCTTGTGTTTGCTGTAGGCTGCAGTGCTTCTGCTCTCTCGTGTACCTGCATCAGTAGAAGCTCAGCCATGATATTCTTTGAATTGTTCTGTGTTGGCGTACGTTTTAACATTGCGACGTTTTCCTGTTTTAATTAATCTAAAAGTGAAACATAAATATTAATGTTTGACTATTATACATTTATGGGTTGAAGTGATTTCCCTCCAGGTCGCTGCCTTTGTTTTGTGGAATTTCGTATTAGATGGCAGAGAACAAAGGTTGTTAGAGGAAGATGATATTAAATATGGGCTTTATGGATATAAACTATTGTCTTGCACACAGCCAATTTCCATAATTTTTAGAGTACTCACCTTCAGTGAAGCAAAACCACATTATTCCCATAGCCTACCGGCTATTTTCAGGGGCCTTTTTTTTTTTTTTTTCTACACACTTTACTTTCAGCTAAGCTTAAAGATGCTGCAGCCCGAGCCGCTGGGGTGGCACGTCTCACGGTTATGAACGCCACTGTTACACATCCTCTTATTTTGCTGCACGTATTCAATCCTGTGGGATACTTTAAGCATATCTGTTGGCACTGTAACAAAATCCATTAAAGGCTCATTGAATTGATGAAGTTATTTAATAGTAGTGATCACTGAATTACTTCTGATTCTGACGGGTCAACTAATTAAACTACAGAGTAACTTAATTTTTTTTTAGCACTAAAAATGTTTGATGGGTGTGTTCAATGAAAACATAAGGAATTATGAATTTTTTGTGTCATCAGCTTAAGCACGTTGTGTTTTGTCTGCTATTGAGACCTAGGTGACGATCAGAACACTTTTTATAGCTAATTACAGCTGAAAAAAAAAGTATTTCCAGGCGATTCATTTTTTCTTACCAGAGAATTAATCAAATTTACTTTAAGAATTATGGTTTAAACGATAAAACGTGGGTGCAGCTCGTGCATTACTAAGAGCAGATTGGACTCCAACTGGCAGTGCGGTTGCATCAACTCCATATTTCACTAAAGATATAAAATAGCGCCACGTCACTTGAGCCGTGTATGTTTGTATTTTGATCCTCAAGATAAACAAACTGTTCACATCTACGACTGAATATCAGTTTACAGCTGTTTTACCTCTTTCTCTCATTGCTTGCTGCGAATAAATGGAGCATCTGAAGGCGCTGTATGTCTCCATTACCAGCGTCCAGCATGAGTCTCTCCAAGACTAACTGTATGTAGGTCAGAGCAGAACTTCCTTTAAAGGTTGATATCGCGCCTTACCCCTTTGATGAAGACTTTAAGACTTTGCATCTCAACTTTCAGGAATTTCAGGTGTGAAAATCCCCCAAATCACCTCAGCTGGTCTTTCTTAAAGTGAGGAGAGCAGCTGCTTAAACGTTTCGCATTCCTCACATTATTTCAGGCTAGATGAAGACAGTTCCCCTGCAGAGAAGCTTGACCTCGACCAGTGGTATCCTCACTCTCTCAGTCGCTGCCCAGTGCACGCACACACACGCACACACGCACGCACGCACGCACGCACGCACGCACGCACGCACGCACGCACGCACGCACACACACACACACACACACACACAACAACCAAACTTGGAATGGATGCGTACACGGAAACTGTTGCTCCACTCAACTCTTGCAGAACTGCTGGTCGTCACTTACCTTTATTCTGAGTCCATGGTTGCGTTTGTATTGTGGCACTTTGTGATTTTGCCAAAGCTCGTAGTGTAGCTGTCAGAAATAAAGTGGAACCGCGAGTTGACACTTGTAGCGCAACAAATAATTCTATCATTCAGTAGTCTAAAACCCCCGTTATTATAATTGCAATAATTATCTCTGTAGGTTAATTTTTTTGTTATATGCAACATATCAGGCAACCAAAGGACTAGTGTGAAAAATACTTTTTTTTAAAACTTTGCAGAACCAGCTAAAAGACAAGTTCATGACTTAACATTTGAGGAGAGTTATTATCCTGATTATTTCAGCTTCAAATGAAAACATCCTCTTTAGACTCAGCGTGAGAGTCTAATGACACACCCGCTGATGTTAAAAGCATGTTATTTTCATTAAATGCATATAAATCCTCACCAATTTAGGGTTAGATTCAGGAGAACAATTATACTAATGTAAGACACTTTTAGCAAAACTAAACACAGGAAACATAAAAGCAAACAAATAAAAAAAGCACTTCTAGTGTAAATGACCTGTGATGGACAGGCAGGATGTCAGACCAGCAGAAACACTGTGCCAGTTTGTGTTAAGGGCAAACAACAATGAACCAGTGGAGGATGAATTTGACTAAACATAATATAAGCTGCATTTCCATTAGGTCTGGTATAAAACATGGAAGGCTGGAATTGTAACCAGGCTGACATTGTCCTTTATCTTTCCAGCCATCATGTCTTATTTTCAGCGACCCCATAGGATCCGCTGACAAACCATATCACAATACCACCTGTGCCACTTTTGCTGGTTGCCAACTGCCAATGAATACAATAAGAAAATGACAAGAAGAAGATAAATCCAGAAGAAAAAATATTTGGAATGATGAGAGCAACATTGAAGAAGCTTCGACGGTTGCTGCACTTCTGTTTATTGTTTGGATGCACTGCATTGGTGGTGATGAATGATATCATGGACCCTTGTTACTGTACTAAAATAAGAGTAAAACTTACAGAGAAGTGAGAAAAATTCCGATAACCCACAATGAAAACCAAAACCGACAGTAGCCCCTCAAAGAGCAGCTCCCTGGATTTTCCCACAAAACAAGAACCAGCGTTCAAACACAGCAGGTGGCAGGAGGGGGGCCGGGAGGAGGGAGACAACACAACTAAATAGACAAAATGTCAGGCAGGGCTGGCCAAGAAACTAGGAAGAAGGGCGACAAGGTCCAGACAGGTGGCCAGGAGGCATGCAGATAGGAGAGACCACTCTGGATCGTGGCCTGGAAGCCAAGCAGACAGCAAAGGGTACGGATAGGGCACTTGAGGTTATGGGAGTAAAGTGAGAGCTGGGTTTGGGTTAGGCACAAGGAGTTAAGCTCTGGGCTGGAGTAGCGTCTACATGGGTGTATTACACAACACCCGGGAGACAGGACAAAGTGGATCCTGGACCACACTGGAGATTATATGAGATACTAACAGATACTATAAAGCTGGAGAGCGTGGATGCTGGAGAGCCAGGTCTAGTGCCAAGCTCTGGAAGGTCTTTACAGGGTCCAGGGCAGGCTCCTCCAGAAGATGGGCTGGCAGTGGGACTGAATGGCTTTTACAAAGTAGGACCTCCAAATGTGAAGCCTCAATAATTAAAATTCTTCTCAGCCACTTTTCAGCAGGCTCGAGAGGTACTTCGGTCCCATCAAAAAAATGAACGATCCTGTTGGGTCCATTTGAACTGTCAGGCTTTAGGGGCCTTGGACCCAAATGCTAGAGTAGGGGGCTGAGCTAGTTAAACAACAGCCAAGAGCAGAATAACCCAAACCAAAAGACAGAGATCATTTTATTAATACAAAATAACTACACAGGGACTTGAATAGACAAACAATAATGAACCAACAAGGGAGGAATGACACATAATGCAATTAGACACAAGTACAGACAAATACAACTGCAGAGAGCAGGTGAAGTCACTTACCAGCTTTCAAAATTAAACAGTAAAATTTGCCAAACCCAAAGCAGGAGCCCAAAAAAAAAAAACCCAAAACAAAAGCATACAAGTAAACCAAGGCCAAAACGTAAAAGAAGCACGCAAGATTCAAATAACTCATAATCCAAACCAAGACCCTGTCAATTAGCAGAACGGGAATAAAACGACAAACGTCCCATAAGATCATCCTGGAACATAGATCTGAGCAATAAGCAAGCTGTCATCTGGTGAACTTTAAGACTTCTAAATAAACCATGTCACTCTATCTGGTTAAAATAAGCAGTTTAATCAAACATCTGCTGTAATCTATAGTCTTTTTCTGTGACTGCGTACAGTTACTTCAGTAGTTAACAATGTACAGATGCCAGATTTAAAACATCAACCATGCACTTGTGATTGTATGAATCGCTGAGTTGTAAACAAGACTGAACGAATACATTTCAATAACTTAAACATGGTTTATTTATTTGATATAAATCCAGCTTTACAATATGCGATTCCTTCAGGTAAATAAACCGTGATTAAACTGTATGCCTGCTCCACAACTACAACAGCAATTACACTTTGACATTGTCGTAAATTATATAAACCATTTCACCACCCACCACAAAAGTGAAAAAATAGGCACCTTGATGATTTAGGATGTGAAATCTTTCAGTATTGTTAAATATTGTTGTTTTTTTTTAAACAAAGAGATGCAGATAAAACTAGTCTGAGCATTTGTGACTTCAAGATTGCACTACTGCAATAAATTCTCAGTAGGATGTCCTAAAAAGACTCTTTACAGCCTTCTGTTAATCCAAAACGCTGCAGCAACAGTTCTGATAAGGATTACCAGTTGAGATTGGGTGCCATGCAACATTTCTGTAGTAATGCTGCTGTAGGCCTGGGCCGCAGGGGGACCTCCCATGATTTACTGGGCTCTTTTCTTACTCTGTTCTCTTTACTCTTTTTGTACATTTGTGTTATTATTATTGTAATTCACAGGGTTCTCTTTTCTTCGTTTCTTTCTCACAAGCAAACATCCCAGGTCTATTATCCTTGTGTTTGTTGGTGTTTCCCGTCGTCTCAGAGCCCCAACCAGTCGGGGCAGATAGCGGCTCTCTCTGAGTTTGGTCCTGCTGGAGGTTTCTTTTGTAAATTGGGAATTTTCCTCTCTGCTGTTGCTTCATGTTTGTACAGAAGTGAAGATTCCATTGGTTAATTTGTTTTATTCACTAATGTTTTTAAAATGTTTTAAATAAAATATATGTATTTATGTATTTACATTAGTTATGAATTTGAACTTAATCCAATCCACTCCATCTCTGGACTTTATACTGCAACCACGGTGAGTGAGGCTAAAACAGAGTAAAAGTGCTGATATTTTGGTGTGCCAGTTAAAAGACGTGCCTCAGCATTTTGAACCATTTGAAAACGAGCACTGGAGGAAACATTAACCTTAATATAAAGTGTATTATGGTAATCCAGGTGAGCTGTGACGAAGGTGTGGATAACTGACAATTCTCCCTAGATCGATCTGGCTTTATTTTGGCCAGCTGCCTCAATTGACGAACCGACCCTGCAACTGAACTGCAAATCTGTTAGAATAAACTTAGTCTCTTGTCGTCTGGGATAAATAACGAGTTGGACTTTGGTGTCTGAGTTGTCAAAGCAACAGACTCATGGCAAGTCATCTGTGATATTATCTGGCAGCAAAGAAGTACTGAGTGCTGACTTTAGACCAAGTTAAAAAGTGCGGATGTTTCTTTTCAAAAGGAGTCTGACTTTAATCTAACAAGGTCAAGAATCACCTGAACACACCGATAACTCTTGTCAATGCTGGACCCTGAAGGAGGATGCAGCGAAGACGTAGCGGCATCATTAGGACTGACTGATCTAACATAAATACTAATAGCACTGATGCTCATTCCCAAGTTTGTGGGAACGAGACGAGTAAAGCATTAAGTGGGGCGGGGGTGGGTATATTTTTGTTGATTAACAATCACTCTGAAACAACTTATTTCTGTTGCCGTTTATTTTTAGAGCAGTATTTCTCACAGTCAACATATAAAACTGAATAGCAGCTCCCTGTGTGTCAAAAATAGTAATAGTACAAGGTTAGACGGGTGATAAAAACGTAGCACCCAAAGCATCAAAACAGCTAGAAAATGACATGCACTTCAAATATTCAGCCACATTGTGTTTCCCCAACAATGTCTTTTGCTAAATTATAGTGGTTGCATACTTTATTTGTGCACCCCAAAGTGTTTTTAAAGTAAAGTGCCACTTTCCACGTGGCAGAAGGTTGCTAGTGCAGAGGTCACCATTCACATGTTTTAGATAAGTGACAACATATTATAAGAAAAATGTAATAAGGCAAAGCCATTTTTGTAAAGTGCTAGACAGCCTTATTATTATTATTTGCTGACATTTAGTTCTGGAGGGTGTTTTATTTTCCCCGGGACGTAACTGCAATCCTGTCTCTCAGCTGCTTCTAGTCTTTGTACAAACCTGACCTAATTAGCTGCTGGCTGTAACTTTGATCCCACATTTACTGTTGTTCCCATAGAACTTTTGTCAAGAGCAAGACAATCCTCTCCTTTATGCACAGCTGTGTGGGAGCACAATGTGAGGCTTTTGACAACCTGACACCAAATAGGGTGAGAGCTAGAAAATGACTTGCACTTCATTCATTCAGCCACATTATGTTTCCCCAACAATGTGTTTTCCTAAATCGTACTAGTTGCACACTTTATTTGTGCATGCCAAAGTCTTTCTAAAAGTAGAGTGCATTGTCTCAGAGATACATAAAGTGATCATTGTGACAGGTTTTTACCACTGAGGGACTCGCACAACAAAAATATTTCCACGCCACAGCAGTATTGAACTAGCAGTATTTATTTGGATAACTTTTTGCACTCAGGATTGTCAGTCTGCCTGCCACTGACTTACTCTTCTTGAATGATATGGTGTGGTAACTTCTGCAAAAGTTCATTCCAAAACTTTAAAATTACTTGTACCCCAACCTTTTTCCTCTTAACCCAGAAACTAAATATAGTAGAGAAAACGCCAAAGGATGTTCAAGTATATCTCCTTCAGACCATAAATCCCTCTTGAAAAGTAGTCAGCAAAGGTAAGTGCCACACTTTTCAGAGATGAGTTGGGTGGGTGTTTTAATGAGTATTTTTCTTAGAAAGGGCATTAACAGACTGTCTGTAAATGCGTAATGTTGTTCATACAACAACTAGATATTTTCTCTAGTAAGAACGCTCCCAGCCATGTTGAGAGCAGCAGCAGCAGTGTTGGTTCACACTCTGCTTTGGGCTTGATTTGATTTCTGACAGCTGTCACTACCACCACCCCCACAGCAGACTGCTGAGATGCAAACTGAATAATTTAAATGAGACACACTTGTGTAACACTTAAAAACAAACTGAAAACATTTTTAAGTTTCCACCCAAACTTACCGTTGAGTCACTTAAAAAAAAATGTTCATGTTAAAATGTTAAAACTTACAAATCATATTTTTTTTAAAACATTTTTAGCAATGAGTCTGCAATTATACTAGATGTACAAACATGGAAAAAATTGTTTATGTTCTTCCATTAAATAAAGAAAAACCCACAGTAGTTACTAAAATAACTTGAAATTGTAAAAAGTAAAAATAAATGATACTTTAATGAAAATTGACTAACAAAAATCAGACACTGCTTTTAATCGTGGTTCAAATGATTCATTGCAAAAAGACTATGTACTAAAAATACAGGTGCAGAAGTCTTATTGACAGGTACAGAAATCCCTTGATTGCAGTGACTGTCTTCAAGTTAGGGTTTGGGTTAAGTCGAGGTTATCAACTACTTTTGTCGTTTATTCTGTAATGATTCTTCTGAACTGCAATTGTACGTTTTTCTCCCTTTAACGTCCCCGTGTGTACACATTGCATTTAAATAGCAGGGCCAAACATGTGCTCTAAATTGTGGGCAGCATCTTTAAAGGAACTCCAGTTACCACACTTTTCAAAACGTCCTTTTTTACTTTTTATTTATTGCATACGTTTCCAAAGGAACACTGAGAGTAATGAATGAATAGCAATAATGAATAGCTTATTTTGCTTGAAAAAGAGTTTCTAACTCTGCATGGTTGGCAAATGAAAAGACTAATACAACAGCAGTGAACATATTAGGACATCCTCATGTCTCAAGGATCAGATGGAAAGTCATCATGTCTCAGGTATCAGACATCAAGAGAAAAGCTGTCTCAGAAGAACCTCATCATTGCATAAATCTGAACACTCCTTCCAACTAATACTTCATGGAAGCAGCTTGTGCCTTTATTACAGCATCGTGTCTTTGTGAATATGTTTATTAATTTTACACATCTAGAGTTTGGATTTTCATCCCACTCTTTTTTTTTTTTTTTTTTTTTACAAAAAGTTCACGTTCCTTCAAACTGCAAGAGGTTCTCCTGGGTATGGTTCTTATTAGGCCATTCCAGGTGTTTTGGTACTGAGGAGCAGTCCTTAGATTTCTCCTTTGTAGAGTCATCTCTTGGTTGATTTTGATGTGTACTTTGGGTCATTAATCACATTTCCATTACCCATAGACTTGCACAATACCCAAATATTGAAAACCTGTATTGGAAACAGCTCTAATTTGAAAAAAAAACAAAAAACAAAAAAAACTTTTTTATGCTTCCAGGAGCTGGTTTTTCAGTATATTCGATTATCCAGTTTATCGCAAACGTGTAATGGAAATGCTTTTTGCACATTTCCATTTCTCTGGCAGTGCTGGATGGGTTGCAGCCGGTCAATCTAAAGTCATCAAAATCTAGTTCCAACTGTTTTTGGCCTCATTAATACGATGTAGTTCTCCAGTAACACTGCTTAATCATTATGCATTACATAAGGGCTTTGCCTCTGAATAATCCTCTGAGTGGTTATCCGCTGCCTTCTCAATCTGACTATTTATTCAACAGCAGTAGCATCAATGGCAATCATTTCTGATGTTCTTTTTTGTTGTTTTGAAGAGAAGTCTCGCAGTACAAGATACGTAGAGTTATGAGAATGAAGCTTATTCGTTCAATGGAAACACTGCCCCCTTGTAGCCCTACCTTATTCACAAGTTCAGGGATTTGATTTTCTTTTTCACCGAAGTGTCATGGAAAAAAACTGTAATGGAAAAAAAAGTGTAAAGGAAATGCAACTATTGTGAAATTCCTGTTTGTTTTCAGCTCTTAAACAGAAGGTTTTGTGAAAAAATATCTTGATCTATCTTGGTTAATCCCCCTGACCCAGATGATGAGAAGCAGCTCCAAAGCATAATGGTACCCCCACCATGCTTTATATGTTGTTAATTGGATGAGGCTCTTTTTTGGCTTTGCGCGAAATCTAATTTTTATAATTAAGGCCCAAAACATTCAACTTTTGTGACATCAGACTATTACACAAGTTCCCACATGCTTTATGGTGACTGAGTGAATTTACTTGGCATATTTCAAGTGGGTTTGCATATTCTTCTAAGCAAGAAAAAGCTTCTGTCTTGCCATTTTACCGCGCAGCCAGACTCGTGTGGATTACAGAAGATGGTTAGTGACACGCAAGTATTGACCAGGACCATCCAAAAACTCCTGTTGTTCCTTCAGTGTTGCTGTTGGCCTCTTGGTAGCCTCCCAGATAAGCTTCCAGCTCATCCTCTCGTCAATTTTGGAGGGTCATCCTGATCTTTCAGTGCTTCTGTAATGCCACATTTTCTTCACTTATCCATGATAGTTTAGACAGTGTTCCAAGGTATGTTCAGTGCCACCACTATTATGTTACATCCCACCCCTAATTGACACTTTTTAACAATTAAGTCTTACATATTTTGCCCATGTTTTTCAGCAGATTGCAACCCTAAACAGTCAGGAAAGTACTACAGAAACAGATTACTTTCATCTGGTTTTAATTAGAATCAACTGTGAGCCAAAGATTTGAATTTGAATGTGAATAACTCTGAGGACGGTCAGGGGGCCTGTTATGAAAAGGTGTGTCACAGTGTTGGAAGTTTGTTTTTTTTCACTTATAAAGTCCTATAATTATTAAACATTTCTTTTCTTCCTTTTTTTAATTTTAAAAATGTATTTATTGTTTATTGGGAGCTCACATGTGTCACATATGACAATTCTAACATTTAACTTGTTAACTCAAGTTTTTATATTTAAAAAATTGTAATTTTGAGTGGGTGTGCTGACCTTTTACATCCACTATTCACCCACTGATCACTTTATTTAAGTATAGCAGGTCTTTTTAATAAAGTGGCATGGTGTGTGTATGTATAATTAAAAAAAATTGAGCATAATAAATATTGACATGCAAATACGCACATGACAGTTATTGCATAATTATAACATGTCTGTCACTTGAAATTCTTGATTTGGTTGTTCCATGCTGCCTAAAGACTTGCCGAGCAGTTAACGAGCTGTCTTCTGCAGGAAATTCAGTGAAGCAAAACAAGCACACCTGCAAGGAGGCAGTGATGAGTTCGTTGGCCGATGTCAGATCTGACATCCTGTTGGCCAGGGGAATTTTGACACAGTCATCTCACAAGAATCCAAGCAGGAGCAAGAAAATCATCTTGGATTAAGGAGAAGAGCTCAAACTGGAGTCCAGGACATTCAAAAGTAAAAGAAAAGTGAATCTGAGCGTGCATGAGTCAGCTGTGAAGTGGGGCACAACTTATTTGCAAGCCGGCACTTTCTGTAAGTTAGGATATTAAAAAGTATTCACAAACTTGCAAACTTGCATGAAGATGTTTTTTGTGCTCATTACATTTGACAAAATGGTGGCTCCATATTTGTTAAGATAAGACATCTTTTCTCCTGATGCCTGAGACATGACTGATGGCTGACAGCTCAGGATGTCCTCATCACAGAGGTTTTCCTGAGACGTGACGACTTCTGACCTGATCATTGACACCAGACTGACAGCTGAGGAACTACAGCCACTTCTTCAATGGGATTAGGCTCTGTGTAGATGCCAAGAAGAGTTGTCCTCTTTTTTGGTTTCCATTAATTTGAAAAAAAAAGGGAGAAAAATTATACACATTTTCATGTTTTTAGAAACTACAACCGTGCTAATGCCAAATGAGCCCAGTGTCTCTGCAAACCATGTGACAAAATGACCATTAACAGCTGCTGTGAACAGGGATTACCTGAAGGATCCGAATATTTCTGTCCACCTTTTCACCTTGTTCCTCCTGCTCCATCCTTCTTTATCTCCCTCTATCCTCAGGTTTCTGTTTGTGTGCTGTCAACCAAAGCCTAACATAAAATATTCACTCAGAATTTATAATGATGTTTAACTTGAGCCATATAAAATTATAATAATATATTAATGATATTATTCTAATGCATTATTACAGTGATGGGAAATGAAGTCAGACCATATCACTTTGACTTATTCTTTGTCTGCTGCTATATTTTAAAAGTCATCCTGATTTATTACCTTTTTAAACCTTTCGGATTTTACAGGAACAGCTGATCGATACTGGGGCACGTATGTGAGTAAAATGAGCAGATTTAATTTCTTGATGGACCTACCATAACCGTTAACTTGGGTGTAGTTTCCCAGCATGCTGTAGACAGTGTTTTTGATTACACGAGTTTAAGATACTCTGTAAACTGTTGTTGTTATTGATGTTGTATTTTTACTCATAGAAGTTGTACCATGAATGATGCAGTTAGTAGCCCTCCTGAAGGGCCTAATGTTCAGTTGGTTTATAAGTATATACAGACAATGTCTCTGAGACAGTACTGTCTCTTAGGGGTCACGACTAAACCAAGGAACGCATTTCTGACAATAGTAATAGAAAGGATTTCAGAGTAAAGTTATAAAAGTGATATTGTGCTGTTTGAAATGGCATAACGTGAGCCCATATATTTCTCCACACTGAAAGTGCTCCTGTGACTGCTTTTGACCTATTTTCGCCATACCAGGCTTCAAAGAAGATGAAATCCATTGTTTAACTGCAGATCCCTTGTCAGTGGTTCATGTGTATTCGACACTACGTCACTCTGTCTTTTTTCACAGCCTGCATAGTGGGGTTCCGGCTGGGAGAATATCACTTACAAGACGCGACCAAAAGGCCTAGGACAATTGCATTAAATGAGGGAGTCACTTTGTCTGAGAGAGAACAATTCTTTGTTTGGGGGCAGGACATGCAGGTATATAAGGCTGTGATGACAGATACATGGCAGACTTGCTATTCTGACGGTGCGACTCTCAGCTGTACAGCTTAATAAACTATACAAAACCGGAGCTCTCCCGTACCGTATTTATTTAATAGAAAAACTTCCACAACAAGCTCCACTCTTGACCAGAAGAAATGTGACCTTCACTCGGTAGCACCTTGCCGAGTATAATCCCGCTACCCTAACCAGCAGCGAGTGGAGGTCACTACTGGTCTCTCTGAGATTATACATCTGCCTGAGAACCCTTCATCATACTCAATGATGAGTGACCAATGATCAGGTCAATGATGAGGTGGTTTTAACTATTGCCTTTCTAATTATAGAATAATCTTCCAGTCATTGTAATAGCCTTTCAAAGGCTGTCAATAAAGTGTCAATAAAATCTGCTGTGTTAAAATTATACGGTGAAGCTAAAGTCAAAAAGACAGTTATGAGGAGCAAACAAGCATTTTGAACACGGGAAAGTTGAGAGTCTGAGATAGTTTGTAAAAGTATATGCCATCATTTTTCTGCAACATCAAAGTGAACTCTATGTTTTTTTTTAAATAAAAGTAGTCTTTTTTTTTTTTAAACAATTTTAATTTAAGGCAGTCCAATACAAAGCATTTCACAACCCACCATATGACCATATGACAATAATCATGTACATTAAAAACCCTCAAAATATAAAGTAGGGAGTCATGCAAACCAATAAACTGAAGATATTTAATCAATAAGAAAAAAAAAATGGTGAACGTATATCAAAATAATAATCAGAAAACGAAAAAAGTGTCAACTGTAACATGCAAAGTAGCTACAGCTTTTTGTTTTTGTTTTATTTTTTTCAGCCACCGTGGAGACAGACACTGTTTTAGAAACCGGGCACAAGAGAGAAGGAAAACATACAGTCCATTGTTTCTGCCAGATTCAGCACAGAAATGCACGCAGCCTAATCTTGATGCCCCCTTCACCCCCCCATACGCAGACGTAGTGTTTAACACACTGTAACTGAAGAAAACATGCAGTCGATTAACATACTAATAAATCAGGGCTTGAAAAAGATACATAACAAGAGCAATGGCTTGTCATAGGTTTCTAAAATAATCAAGTAATGTCTTCAATGCAGTAATATTGTAAAAAAAAAAAAAAGTTACAAAAATGTACAAGAAGCAGTCATCTTGTTAATGGCTCATGGGAGATATTTGCCTTCAAGGATTTCAGCTAAAAACATGTTCTGGCTGCTTAAATCTAAAGTTTTATTTTGATCCTAAAGTCAGAGTTTCAGGCGGTATTGACACCTTCCTTTCACGGATGATAGACCTGTCCAGGAACCAGCCAAACTGACTTTAATAACTTCCTGAAAGCTTTCTGCTTTCTGGCAAAAGGAAACAAAAATGTGAAGGCAAACTTCTTCCAGTATAGGGTGTTTCACTTCTGATTGCGTCTATATGCATACCAACCTTTACGCAACAGCCAGAAGTCAACAAGAAATGAACCCATTCCCTGTTCACTGTATTGACAAGCACTGACAGATGTTCTCTCCTGCACCCATGAATCATCCTCATCCATCTCAAGAGCTTTTCACTTCACGACTAAATGGTATGGCGTGATGGATGATGGAGTGACTGCTTTTCAAATCATTAAGGCCTTTATAGTTTGCTACATGAAGCACTTCAACAGAGGCTTTTAAGCTGAAACAAATCCTGCTTCTTCAATGTGTTGTCAGTTTATTATAAAAAGAAAGCCTTAGTCTTTTCAGTCTGTCAATGTGAGCCATATAAAGGTTAAACAAGGAACAAAACTAGAGTAATTATTAATAAGTAATACTGATATTTAATAAAACTATCATGATCAATAACATCAAGAAAAAATGTTTACTGCTGTAAGAGTGAGATTGATGGAAAAATAAAAAGAGGATCGTGTAAACCAATTCAAAGTAAAGGATGCACTGAATTTGTAACACTGAAAGAGACCACTGCAAATCATAATAAAGCAGAATATCAATATTATCTCAATGATCTTGTTTTCATTCTGTTGGACGCTGGGACTAATTAGAAATTAAATTTCACTGGTCACCTGCATCGTTTGAATGAGGGAGTTTGTGAGACCTCACTGACCAAATATGTGCTCCTTAAAGCAGCGTTTTCACTGTACTGTTAGTCATTTAACTCATTAGGAGCCAATATCAAGTAATGCATTTTACATTCTCTGGCATCAGGTTGTGAAAAATCTATAAATAAATAATAATACATTTAACCTGATGGTTGCAATTCCAATGTCAATAGATTTTCTTCAAAAAAAAAAAAAAAAAAAAAAGAGATCTAGTGAGTTTATGACAACTTGTTTTTGAGGTACTTCAATGTTAGACTGACGGTGCCAAGACTGGTTTCCTCAGCCAAGGCAGAATTAAATAAATAACAATTAAAATAATACTTTGAATCTAGAATGAGATAAAAATAAAATGTGGATCATTTCTAAGCTGGGTCATGGTTGATCTCAGTTAAAATTTTCATACAAATTTATATGTATTTTTTAAAGGATCCGTATGACAAACAAATTGCACTGACTGCATACTTTGTGCTCAAGACCACAAGTAGAAAATGAAACATCTTTATCCCACTGAAATTCCCTTTTTCTTTCCTCTTAACAAGCCCTGATATCAGTCTTTTAAATGTTTGCCTTCCTAAGGGGTGTCAATAAGTATTAAGCACCAAGCCTGAAGTAGAACATTTAGGATCAAGATAACGTTCGACTGAGCCCAGCTGAACACCTGATGTTTGCTCGTCGCTGCTAATGACACCATTTTCTGTCTTCTTCGCTGTCCTGCCCAGTACCCTGCCAGCATTAAGCTGCCTACCAATAAAGCTGACAATGTATTATTTTATTTTCAGTGATGTTATAACATACAAAATATAGGAAATACAGCTTTATTTGTAGAAAGTATTTGTTTTGAATTAAGGAATTGTATTAGGGAATTTGCATAGAACATAAATATGATACTCTGTAATACTCTGTTACTTGTTGTCTTTAGTCAGGTACCCTATTCATTACAAATGAATGCGTTAAGACGCCTTACCATGAGTTTTGACTTTGCTGATTAAATGCAGCAAACAGAGCCTTTCTACATCCTTTTCCACACACACCTGATGGTGTACATACTCAGATCCATTACTCAAAGTGCTATGACTTGTGATCTGCCTCTTTATGATGACTACTTATACATGTATGTGTTTAAAAACTAATACATAAGAATGACATTGGAATTACCAGTAAAGTAAAAGAAGAAAAAAAGAAAGAAATCTGTGTATCAAAACTCTTAAAATCTAAAAATCTATTCCAACAAACTTCCTATGTGAGTTTCTCTTTTGTACTTCCCAGCAACAAAGTTAATGTTGCATCATTTTAAAAGACGGCATCTCATATTGTAAACTTTGTTACTGAAGGTGTAACAACATACCAGGCTACAGCGAGGAAAACTAAATATAATCACAAAACAGATCCCTGTTTAATCTTTGGCACAAATGGATTGCCAAGGGGATTTACACATGCAAAACAATTCTGATATAATCAACGTTATAACCAAAAGTCTCGAGGCTCTGGAGACCAGTTTTGCCACCAGAAACTTGTTATAATGTGCAGGAGGGACAGGTCTGCGTAAAATAAAAATCTCCAGGGATGGATTTATGACTGTGGAAGTCATGTTACTGCTGATGTGTGGCAGCTGGAGGTTCAGCAGAAATGTCTTGGCTCCATAGGTGGTGTCTTAGGTATCAAGGGTGAAATAACAGCATTAGTTACAGCCCACCTGACTGACCTGAAGTCTGCTGTGTTTTAGTTTATCCATATAAAATATCAGCTCATATGTGGTAATACTTTGACATAGGATAGCAATTACCATGCATGATATTTCTTCAAATTGCCTCTAAATATTTACCACACAGTGGGCCTCAAAAGTGAGATTCAACATCCCCATGTCTGTTTTTTAATTTTTAATTTAAGCCAACACATTAACAAATCTAGTTATCTTCATGTATTTTTTTTAATTACCTCCCTTTTTCCCTTTTAAATTGTCTGTATTTTATTAATGTCTTTTAATTACTTAACACTTCTTCTAAATTTTCAAATACTGAAATAAAGATTGTTTGAAGAATAAGAAAAGAAATTAAGGTAATTACACATAAATTAGTTAATGATCTTCATGTGCAGTTTCATCTGTGGTTAATGTGTATTTGTTCTGAAAAACATTAATTGCAACCTTTGTCATTAATGTTGAATATTATATAATAGCTGCAAGACATGGCTGCAGTGCAAAAATATTTGACCAGCATAAATAAATTAGTATTTTCTTTATAATGAATGAATGAATAGCAGCACTCAGAAGGATAGAACATGATTAACCTGGTAGAATCAAATATACTGTACTGGCTATACAGATAGGCTTGTGCTTTTCATAAGCATTTATGAAAAATATGAAAATAATACTGGGACATGGGAAGTAAAATTCATACAACATGCTTTTAGAAACATTTACTTGGTTAAAAAGCATCATAGCTGCTGTATCAGCAGATATAGAGATAATCCCAGAATATAAAAACGTATTTGAGAATAGACAAGATGCCTAAAAAGTCATTGTATTAGGCCACACCAATGACTGATGAGCAAGGCTTGGGTCAAAGTTCACATGTCCTGATACACCTAGAGAAACAACCACAGACAGGCACAAGTTTTAACCACAACATGACCTGCTGTCAAAGTAGACGTGAAACAGTCACTGCCTGAAAGGCTTTCACTGACAAGTCCTGAAAAGTTAGATCAGTCTCTCTCAAGGAGACTACCAATATTTATATCACAAAGGAAACAGAATTAAAACAAGATAAAAAAAAAAATATCTAGATACTGTGTTAGTTAACACTTGGAGGGTACAGCTCAGAATTCAATTCCCATTCCTTGGTGTATGCACTCCTAATTACACCAAGAAACAGGAGGTAGAGCATTCCCACCAGACTCTGAGTGGCTGCTGCATGCTGTCAGTCCACAGAGAAGGACCTCAGATCTGTGTGTGGTGGTGTGTGTGTCCAGGAGGTGTGTAAGGAGGCGGTGCAGGGTTGGGCTTGATACCCCGGCTCTTCATGTAGGAGATGAACTGGTCAGGGATCTCTGCTAGCACATCTTTAGCGAGCCGTGCCATGCTTAACACGTGGTTACCTGTCCGGTCCATATAATCTCTGAAAGGAACAAACTGAGGGGGAAAAAAATAGGAATAAAAGTCTTAATAACTTAAAGGACATATATTCTTCTTTTATTTTCAAATAATACCCCAGAGACACAGTAAAGCTGCCGCCTTTACAGGCCTGTTTATAGTTCTTTTGCTTGCGCTTATTTCTATAATGGTGTTACAGCTTTGGGAGGCAAAGAAAAAAACAGCGAGATGTAATATTAGGTAGAGATAAACATGACAGGGTTGTATAACCCTGTCATTTGTACCTGTAAGATTCAGCAGCATTGACTGATTAACTCACTCGACCAGTGCAGATCCCACAATTCATACCACAATTTATAGGCGCTCCGATCAGTTGTAGTGAATATTTGTGTGTGAGATGAGATGAATGAGCATTACAGATAAAATGTTTTCCAACAAAAATTTAAGAAAGTAGTTAAGATTTATGTCTGTTTTCTATTATGTATTAAGAACTACGTTGTGAACTCCCTCTCACAAAATTACCATCCTCGCCCCAAATCAGTCTGCCTTTAGCAGAAGTGTCCCAGTCCTCAGTTTTTATCTTACTAAATCTTTCAGCTTTCTTTAATATGGTTAACCATAGGCAAAGCATATTTGTGGTTTGAATCCTATCCCACAGGGCACTCCTGCAGTATACCTTAGCAAGGATAACAGTCCATACCTCATCACCTCTCTATAGGAGTCCCCCAAGGCTCAGTGCTGGGATCCTTTATCTTTACTATACACACCTCACCCTTGCCTCTGGCTATCATCTAAAATGGTTTTTCTTATCATTGCTCAGATGATACCCAGCTATTTCAATAACTAAGGCAATGATAAATCAAGAGCTTACCTTTATTTATTTTATTTTTGAAAGAAAATAACTGCTGATCGTGTAACGGGTAGGGTTATTATTTTGCGTTTATCAAAATTTGCTGTTCCAGTTGCAGTCGGGTTGGCTGCAAATGTTGGGGTCGTGTCTAAACCTACCCACGCATCACTGCTGGTCACCAAGTGAATTCTCCCCACCAAGTTATTCAAAATCTATCCTTAAGGCTAGCACTCCTGCCCAATCAGTACGTTCCTCTAGGGCAGTGTTTCCCAGCCCTGGTCCTCGGGGCACACCGCCCTGCATGTCTTTTGTCATGCATGTTGTCCCTGCTTCAGCACACCCTGATACAAATGACTGTCTCATTTAGAGTTGTGCAGTTGTCGAGACCTTGATGACAAGCTGATGATATCTATTAATTTGAATCAGGGTGTGTTACTCCAAAGAGACATCCAAAACATGCAGGGACACCGTGCCACGGGGACCAGGGTGGGGAGACACTGCTGTAGGGAGCACCATGTTGCACTGCCACCACAACACATAACGTGATCCAGACGGTTGTCTTTTGTGGTTCCACTCGATGGGATTGAGCTTCCACTTTCTATCAGTTCAGGACACCCCACTTACTTTCAAGAAACTCTCAAAGATACCTCTAAAATCCTAACATATTTAACACACTTCTAACTGCACTTCTCTAAATTCACTATTTTACAAGTCTACCTTTCACTTTGTCCTTTTCTGACACCTAACAGGCTTCTCTTTTTGGATTGATTACAGTAACGTAGCACTTAATGTCAGGGCCTCTAACTGTAGTATAGCTTGATTGTTGTTCCTCGCTTGTAAGCATCTGCTGAATGAGTAACTGTGAATGTATTCGTCACAGTACATAAAGAAACCCTGCAGGCTATTGCCACATCAGGATGTAAGCTTCCCAAACTCCATCTCATTAAGTGATCTATTTACCCAGTTAAATCAGCTAAAGGACCATCCATTAGTGTCACTACTGCGTCAGCTACAGTATAAAATACTTCAGAGAATGCAACACGTCGCACTTTGACCAGTACACATTTACTTAAATCTTGAGTGAGATTTGACACCAAATATGGAGACAGATGACAGCTCACTGTAGTTAAAACAGCTTGACAGGTGTTTCAATAAAAAAAAAAAATAAAAAACAAGGTTTCCTTGAGTGACACATAACCAAACATTTTTTGCATAGTTGTCCCCATGTGAATTCAAAGCAACCACATTAATGTCCTCATCTGCCTGTACTGACAGATGGTGTGTTAACGTAGCAGCACAACAGTGAATGTAAAATACAAATGTCTCAAAATATTGAACCGCTGTTGGCTAGAAATGCCTTTCCATAACTGGTATTCAGAGAAAGAAATAAACTAATTGGTCTTTGTTTTCTACATTCACAACTGAAGCGAACTCTAATAAAGGACAAAATCTGTGTCTGCATTTAAAAACAAATTATCTTTCACACTTTAAAAGGCAATCACCTGAACAATATCTCTCTCTGCCAGTTTCCCTCGAGATGAAATCCTGATGTCATCCCCATCAAGTTCCACCATAGCTGAAAGATAAGAAGTCATGCATGCAAACACAATATAAAACCTCAGAAAAATTGCCAACTTTAGAGCAAAGACAAGGTTGAGCAAACACTTACATGGTGTTGGTGCATTATCTTTTAGTATTTCTTGAGCCATACAGTCTTTATAGCCTGTTTAATCAACTAATAACTCCTTTAACATAGACTTTCCAATTTAGAATCCTCAGCAATTAACCTCAGCCACTTCTTCTGCAATTATGCACACATCCACCTATGCATCCTATTCCCTCCTGATGAGTTCCTATTGCAACTTTCTCTGTAAATTAGTGCCAGCATAGGTCGCTCCACCATCGTTGGAACTTATGCTGTTGATGTTTTTAATATTTCCATAAAACACTATGAAAAAAAAAAGTTGTTTTAAGAAAATTGAGAAAAAAAAGTACATCCAGTCTTATACAGAAGTAATCTCAGTCGTGTCTTATGGTTTATTTCTTTGCATTTACATCCTTTTCTGTGTGACTTTTCGTCCTCTCTTTGTACTTCTGTATTAATCTTGGTTGTGGGTATTTTTAACCAGGGACCTTTGCAGTAACAGTATAAGAAATCTTTGACCAGCATAATTAATTTAGATGCTATACAATTATCAGAACACCAGCAGAATCCTTGAAAATGCATCGTTCCCTGTAATACCTTCTTTTGTACACACACCATCTGTGCATGCATGTATGAAACTAGCTGAATAATTATACCATCACTGCAGCTAATGAACTGAATTGAACCTACCGTCAAACTCAGCCTGACCCACTCCAACTATAATGATGGACATAGGAAGCTTGGCAGCCTGAGGAGAAATCAAAATAGAAGAGATGTAAAATTATTTCACTCCTAACAAGCCTCAGAAGCCCAATCACATTTCCTTTATCCGTATGCCTGCCATCACTTTAATCACCTGCAGCTCTTATTGTGTAGTTACATCTGCACACACATAGATTATAACCACACTAAGGCTGTGTGTCACCACTTTACTAGCCATATGACCTTTAAATAAGAGAAGACATGAAAAAGAGACAGAGGAAGGAAGACTGAGAGGCTGATGGAGTGACATGCTCCTATGAAATACAATGTGTTTCCTATACTTGCCTTTTTATCTGCAAATATTTTATCAATCCCCTTTTTTAATCACATAAACGCACTCCGTCACTTTTTAGGGAAGAGAAGACTTAATGCTGGTCATCGAGTATGATCAATCACAGCGCCAATAGTAACAGTGTCACCGGACGTGCTGAGACAGCAGCTCACTAATATTAGCTCTAGTTTCTCATCTAAATTATTTTGACACAAAAGCATTACAATTTTATTTCATAAATCAGACTCTTGAGTATGAAAAAGACTGGGTGTTTACAAAACTGTGAGGAGCTTGTTTACGCGTCTACATGAGGGGAAAAGAGGACAAACTTGTTGGCAGATGACTAGATACGGGCTTTCATGGCAGCAAATGGATAAGCCAGGAGAAGAAGGAGGGGAGGAGATGCCAGCTCTGTGAGTACAGCAACCATCCTCATTCACCCGCCCGACCACTCCCAGGCTCCACCTCAAGCCAGATGATGCTGAAGTATGTCTCCCAACTGGGTTGAAGTATGTCTCCAAAACAGGCTGAACAAAAGGTGGAAAATCAGCTAAACCCCCCCCCCCCCAAAAAAAAAAAACAGGAAATGGGAGCAAAATGACTAAAATTCATGGCTTTGAAACAGTTTCGAAAACCTGCCATCTTACTTTAATCTATATATAGTTTACATGAAATATTGTACCGCAATACATTTTAAGTCACATATGTTACTGAGCCCAAAACAGGTATGTTTTCCACTTCTGTCACAGAGTTAAATATCCTTTGCAACATAAATAATTCACTTTATTTGTCTCAACCATAAAGGGCTAAGGAGGTGTAGCTCCATCCTGCAGAATATATAATCTGAAAAACTTGAGGCGCCTTAGATTATCAGATTTTTATTCATTATACACGCCATCATGAGGGACTTCAGTGGTCCAGAATTTCTTCTTGCAGGATAACAATGACAACCAAAAACAGGCACAAACTAACTTCATTTGCACAAACAAATGAAGACCTATCTTCAGTCATAGAAACAAAACGGAGTGCTGTTACAGTTTTATTCCCAACCCAGGTTGGAGTCGATCTGGAAGCAGAGGAAGACACAGAAGACACTAAATCCACAAAACTGTGGCAAGTTATTGAAGCTGCCTGCTGTTTAAGTACCCTTTAAAACTATGCAGTCTTGGAAGCAAAGGCTGATCTAGTGGTCACACCAATACAAACATTTGTATGGGCGCAAATGGAAAAAATCTACTAAATGTTTGTTAAAAGGTTTCACACAAAAGTGGCGCTGAAGGAAAAGACAGTATACAGTGAATTAAACGTTTAGATATTTCATTAGATAACATCTAATATACATGCAGGTAACACCAAATTAACAAAAAAAAAAAAGATTTCCTAAAATCAGTATGTTTGGTTGTCTGAAAATACTAGAGTTGTAAAAGTTATACAACTAACAGCAAATCTTTGAAAAACATTGATAATCATGTGTTATGGCTATTTTAGTGTAAAACATACCTCGGAAAGCTTTTTTTTTTAATGATATGTGAGCTAGTTTGGGAGTCAGTCACAGTCCAGTGTCTCACTTCCACCACTGCAGTCTTGGGTGATCAACCTTCTGTGGGAAAATCTTAAATGCCCTAAACAGGAGGGCTCTCAAAACCGATGACATCATAACTGCTCAACGCTGAAGCTTATCTACAGTATGTAGCCTGATGGAATGTCATAGATTTCCTCCAGCCATATGATTTTTTTTTTTTTAAAGCATCGAGTATATTTATACTCTGGCACTACACAAATGTGCAATAGTACATCAGTTATTGCCACAGGGATGAGAGCACTACCACAGACACTTCAGCAGCCTTCCAGTACTTCAGTGTGATTATCAGTGTTCAACCTCTGGCATTCCTTGTCCCCCCCTGCACATACACACACTCGTACATGTGTGTGTGCGTAGCTCCAGACGAACACACACACACACACACACACACACACACACACACACACACACACACACACACACACACACACACACACACACACACAGCAGAACATCAAATGCCATCAAAAATAACCTGGCAATTCACCTTGCCCCACTTTTGCCATCCTCCTGTCACCCTGTCTAGCAGGACGGATCAGGTCTAATGAGACAAAAAAAAAAAAAAAAAAAAAAATTCAAAGCAAAAAATCGACGATCCAATGACTCTTCGTGGTTGCCTTTCAAAGCCAGATGCCATGCATGTGTGGGCCTTGCCGAGTGTGTGCTCTTGCAGTCACTCACATGCATACAAAAATAGAATTATGGATATGTGTTTTTGAAAAACTGACTGTTCTGTCTGCACAGACTGGTCACTTGGGTCATTATACAATCACTCATGTAGTCCAGCTCAAATAAGCACATTAGGTGCTTTAAAACAAAAACAAAAACACAACAAAACATTTCTTTAAGTACAGACATGAATTGTTAATGTGTCGCACATTCTGTTGAGTATCGATTTCGGCAGCTATTTTAAATCTCGCATTATTTTCTCTGGAGTTCAGATGCTGACAAAATGAAATGCTTTGAAAATGACATATTATTGTAAATCATACCCTTTAATGTTTCTAGATACAGCTGCAACATGCTCAACTATCTAAAATAAAAGGAACTAGTTTAGATTATCATTCGCGAGGGTTCATTGGCATTCATTATTCTTAAACCGCAACTTGTCACATATTTAATCCTTAATTTCATAATCCTGTCATGGGAATTCATAGAGAATGTTTGTTTGCCAAGGCAACACATTGAATTATAACTGAAATGTTTAATTTACTGTATGAGCTAAAGAATGTAATTTTAAAGAAAATCACATAGGTCTTTATTGTCTAATGCTGCACACTTATTGATAATATTTAACAATCAGCTTAATGACAGTGCACAACTGCTGTTCCAATAAATACCATCAAAACCATGTACCAAGTACTGTTAGTGTCTAAGCCTAATCAGTTATTGCTTGCATAAACCATAGCTCCATATTTTGGTGCAAAAACATCAAACAACAGAACATTTGTGCCTAAACCTCACCAAACATGCGTTAAAGAAAACATACATGCTCATAGCTGAACAAGGTAAAATGAGATGAATTACATTATGGGCCATAAAATGTTACAGATCAATATTACACCACACAAAAATATACAATACAAGTGTCCAAACGCACACAGAACACTTACACTCTCACTAATGCATAAATATATTTACGTCCACAACATGTTTCATGTCAGTTCTGCAGTTTATCATACGATTGCTGCAAACACTTTAGTCCACATTCAAAGTGTGTTTAGTGCGTTTTTGCACGTTCCCCACTGCCGAACCTTGGTTTTTATTATTTATGATCAAAACAAAAAAACAAACAAAAATCA
Organism: Xenentodon cancila; assembly: GCA_014839995.1. Taxonomy (NCBI): domain Eukaryota; kingdom Metazoa; phylum Chordata; class Actinopteri; order Beloniformes; family Belonidae; genus Xenentodon; species Xenentodon cancila. The sequence goes on along the minus strand of CM026203.1, from coordinate 13,190,400 downwards.
CTGCTATACTCCAAACATGGTTTCACAAAAGCTATACCCTCAGAGCTATGGTTGGTCGGTCGATTGTGATGTTAAATGAAAGAGTTTTTGGTTTTAAAAAAAATGATTTTGTTAAACCAAAATTTAAAAGCAACGTCTGATATCCATGAGCTGATTTCCAGTAAATTGATTTTACTTTTGTGAGTTTCAATTTATTTCAGTGAACATTGCGGGTTTTTCTTTTTTTAATGAAAGGTAGCAGCAGTGTTTGTCTGTATACTGCAGCGTGTCACAGTGCGCCCATGAAAGTACTCTATTTGAAAAATAGTGTCGCACTAGACAGCATTTACATTTTCAGATGTAAGGGCGACGATTGGAAAAATAATTAAAGAAAATAAAAGTTGGGGGTAAAAGAAGAAAGGAAAAAGAAACTGCGCTGGAGCAGCTGTTATTGCCATTCACGCAAGAAACGGTTGTTAATATGTCTGTTAGTGCTTTCACAAAGCTTCAACCAAAGAAACGTTGAAACGGTCAACTGTTTTGGTGTTGTACTGCTAAATAAACACAGGACACAGGCATGATTACTTGACAACCGCAGGAAGAAAGATGCAGAGATCACGTCATCAATGTAGCTAAAAGTTGGTGCAAAAACAATCAATTTTGTCAACAAATGAGTGAGAAAACAATTTCCGTGATCAAAATTATTGCTCTTCTAACAAAGAAATGGAGGGTGATGCATGTTTCTCCTTCTATAGTGTATCCATAAAACAATTAAAGGAACCTGGAAGAATTTCAACATTAAAACTCTAAAGGCAGAAGGCTATAATGGACACAGGTGAACTCCGAGCCCTCGGCATCAGAACCTGCATTCATCAAAACAGTCCAGTAGATTATTAATACAGTAGATCAGTGTCCCTGCTCCTGTCCTTGGGCGGGTCACTGCCCTGCATGTTTTAGATGTTTGTCTGCTCCAACACACCTTGTTCAAAACCACCGATCATCAACAGCTTCTCATCAAGGTCTGCAAAGGTGCACATTTTCAGCTGAGAGGGTTGGCACGTAGACGTGAAGGTTAAGTTGTTTTAAAAATACTGTACTGATTTACTCATTTGGCCTCCTGCTTGGTCAATCTCTCACTTTCTCTTTCATGTTTCTTTCAACATTATTTTCCTCTCATCTGCTATGATTTCCACTGTTGTTTAATTCTTCACGTGTTATTGCCAGACGACTAGGACAGGAATCCAGAGTTTGGTGTTTTTTGTCGATATGGGAGACTGCAAGAGCTAGACAGCACTTTCTAAACATAATCAGACATTCCTTCAAACGAAAGTAAACTTTAAAGAAGAGGTTCTACTCTAATGACCTATTTATTTAATTCAGAAACATCTAAACATGCCAGGCTTTGTTCCCTGTGTTCCTGAACTGAAGAACACTGCAGTCGACTCTAAGACTACATTGGCAAGAGATTACTTTGGAAAATCTACAATACTTCACCACAATATGGAACTACAGTACATTCACAAATTTCCCTTGATGGATCTTTCTGTTAATGTTGTCCAGAGACTGCACGTTTCTAGGCTCAGATTCTTCTGGGATGAGCCAAAGACATAAAAGACCATCTTGATTTTAACAGCAACAAGTACAAAAGCCAGCGAATGGATCAGTAAAGGGTTTTTAGAAGAATCTAACTCAGAGATATTGAGATCCACTGCTTTAAAATACCAATACCTTTAAGATGATATCCTTTTCCAAACAGAAACCCAATGGAAAAAGGACATTTTGCACACATGAATTCATGATCACAGAAGAAGAGGGCCTGTTCTCATTTGTTGAGAACTTTAAAACAAACAAACAAACAAACAAAAAAGACACAACACTTCATCGTTGAACACACTTTTAGGAAGAAAAGACAAAAGAAATGGTAAAGTGCTTCATTATGCGACTCACTAATCAAACGGTATGACATCGTTCAGTGTTAGAAAAAAGAAAGGCAACATTACAAAAGTGCCAGTTCACAGCAAAAGATATGTCACGGCAATTTACAACAAAATTATGCAAGTTCAGTAGAATCCCAAATCTGATTCAATCCACTTGATTATAGTTATTTTTCCTGAGGGAAGAATCCAGTGATGGACTGATGACTCCATGGCAGTGAAGTGCTCTACAGGGATAATGAGATCTTTAAGACAGGACAACATGATGAGCTACAGCTGAAGAAAAATTGTTCCTACTAATTCTCATCAGAATTTTAAGTGCTGCATTTTTGATCAGCAGAAGGCGTCTGATAGCAAGAAATTAGCTGTTCAATTATGAGGTTGATGAGACAAAACATAAAATATCTTGGGTTTATACATGGATCCATGCTGAGTTTGTCAAAAGTGAAAGGAATCCAAATGGGTTGGTAATGACGTGTTGTTAGCAGGTCCCAACGTTTCAGGGAAACACAGCAAAAAGCAAAAAGCAGACAACACATTTGGAAAATAGGGAAAGAAACACAATGTGGTGACAGAAGTATGAAAAGAGTCTTTTAGTGTGAAAAAATATGCAGACAGGCAGCAAATGCCTTTGTATGAGTGCGAAAGAGAGTTGTAAGATTCTGAAGAAAGAAAGAAAGAAAGAAAGAAAGAAAGAAAGAAAGAAAGAAAGAAAGAAAGAAAGAAAGAAAGAAAGAAAGAAAGAAAGAAAGAAAGAAAGAAAAAGAAAGAAAAAGAAAGAAAGAAAAACTTTGGCAACAAAGGCACCCAAGCTGTGAGTACAGGAGGGGACGTCTGGGTGATTGACAGCTGGAAATCTGTAGTGAAGGATATGTTATGACTAACAGACCAACCGTGTGTCACTGTGCGGGCACTCACAAAATATTCTACCACATGTTCACAGGCTGATCAAAAAGTTCACATATTCAGAGTTGAGAACGCTACGACTCTCACGTTTCCTCGAGTCTGTTAGTTAGATGTTTCTTGAATATACCTTCGAGCCTGAATGAGTGTGGCTTGCACATCCTCAGCACTGTGTCCTCCCTCACCCAGGACCCGTGGAGAGTTAAAAGGGTAGCAGTGGAAGCGGCAAGCATCAGTAGACCACGGGGCTGGAGGCAGTGAGATAGAGCAGCAGGCAAGATCTTAAAAGGAAGGTGTGGCTGTTCTAATGTTTTGACTAACAGTCGCAAATTCCCTTTAAATCCAGTCTGCTGTGTGTTCTGTGCCTGCAGCAGGCTGAAGGGAGGAGGCGGAGAGGAGAAAACGCAGAGAAAAAAACAAAACGGAAGGCAGCAATCTGCTATTAACAGCTGTAAGGAAAAAAAAAGGAGTGAGTTGTGAGCGAGTGAGTTTTGGAAAAATCTCTGGGGAATGACTCACAATGTTGTGCTTTTTTTATTCACTGGGGGACCTACATCTTTTAAATTGCTGAACTGATTAATAATATTCTGGTAGATTTGACGTTAAGTAATAAATGAGTGTATATTGGTCCTGACAGTTTTGAAACAAGCAGTTACAGCACAAGAGAACACCGTCTTGTTATGTGAACCCATTATATCAGTGTTTTTGCTTTACATTTGCAGAGCAGCTGTTGCTCTCACATGACTCCAGGCGTGCCAGGACTGGAACAGACATAGTGTACAACAATATTGGGTAACCTCCACCACCCCCACCCCCACCCTCACCCCCTCTGGTCCCAGTCTTACATTTACAATGGCTTCTTTGGTCTGCGCCATGTCTGAAATGACACCATCTGTGATGATGAGGAGGACGAAGTACTGAGAGCCGTCCTGCACTGCCGTTGCATATCTGCATACACAGATATAATCAGTCATTAGAGGAAGCGGTGTTATCTTAGGAAATAAAAAAGCAAATCAGAAATGAAGATTTACGCATGAATCTATCCAAACAATTGACGTGGAATATTAATTCAGGACAGGACATGCCCTATCATGAGCTCTCGCCACATGCCAATTCTGTAAAAATGTTGTTTGTTATTGGTGTGCTTCTGATAACACTCAACAAAATGCCTCATGAATACACACTGATTAATACGGCTTAAACAATCAAGTTCAAAACAAAAGTGTCATACTCCGTTTGATTCACAGATTATTTTCTTTGTTGAAATATCTGCTTATATGAGTTAATCAATTGAAATGCTAAATACTGTTTGTGCGGTCTTGCAGCAATGACTTTGTGCCAAGGTTTAAAAAAATGTGGCTTTATTCGATCATGAAGACATTCCTAATCATAACAGAACACTGAGGTAATCAGATGGAGGATTGTTCGGATGAAGCTCATCAACTGAGATGGTGAAAGGAAAAAAACAAACACTGAAAAGTCAGTTTGATCACGGCACATTGTAATTACCGTGTCTTGTAAAATGTGACTTTATTTGTCTGTGTGCAACTACGGGCCCTTTTAACATTTGATCCACTGACTTTATCTGCACTAAAACAATAAGGACCAAAAAAAACACCCAAAAAACACATGCACATGTCCGAACACAACACAGTCTGTTTGTTGTCTCCACCTGGACAGACACTTCTCAGTGCAAAGTCAATAGTGGAGAAATTAAACCAAATAACAGCAAGCATAAACATTTTGATGTGATTCCCTATTTTTTTTTTATTTGATTTTATTTGAATTTAAATCTTTAACACTTTGAGTGTATGCTGATTGGAAACAATCCCAGTTATACAGAAATATCTATCAATCATTGATGATCAAAATCAAGCCTTGTCCACTGACTGCTGCTTTTCCAAAATGAGATCTAACTTAAAATCCAAACTGAAAAAGGTCATTTTATATATAAAATTATATTGATAGACTTGACGAATGAGAAGTAGAAGAAGATTTTTTTAGCATATTTCCAACAAAGTCGAGATAAAAATATTTCTCTGCAGGTCTTTAAGTCACAAAACAGCAACCTTTATCTAATGGTTGATTCACCTTTTTATTATCATGGGAAAAAATGTTAATGTTCACCAACTTGCATTGCTCTCTCACCTGGCAACGTGGTTCACCACGGGAGCAAAGTTGGTTGGGCCATACAGCTGCACTGTTTTCAGACTTTCATGGTAAGCCTCTAAGATACCTTCAATACCATTACAATAAGGATTTTCCATGTTTCCATTCTAGAAAAGACAGAAACAAACAACAAATTGAATGGCTCTGACGGGTGCATTTAGGGACCAAAGAAGCAATCTAAATGTGTCCAAACCACACATCTTAGTTCACTGTTTCTAATTCTTATATCACCCAGGAGTTGGAAAAAAAACCCCACAATCACTTAAAAAATAAAATTCAAAGTTTGATTGAGAATTATTTGTTATGTATCAAAATGTTCATGAATAAAATAGCCTTTGCAAAAATCAGTTAAACTGGGTTATCGGATGGGAAATGAGGGGATGAGGATTCACCAGAGGGAACTCGTGTGATACCCGCCCATCAGGTGGCAACTTGGCGCCAAAACCGAGAGCTGGGAACATCTTGTCGCTGTCATAGTCCTGAATGATCTCCCCGACAGCCTTCAGGGCCATGGCATAGGCATTCAGCTGGTAAGGATTCATGTAGTGCAGCGAAGTGGACTGGGAGGGATTACCTGTTGGCAAATTAAACATTCATAAGGCCATCATATGGTGCATAGTACATGCTGTGAAGATACTGCTTCCCCCATTCATTTTTAGGCATGATGGTAAAACAAAACGAACATTCAAAAACAAAACAGTTCTTGTAAAATATAGGTGTTGTGTTTGTACCCTGACCTTTTCCCCTCTGTAATAACATGTCAAAGCACCCATTGACATTGTGTGTGACTATGTCTCACCATTTGATTGCCTGTATGTGACTCTGTCACAGAAATGTGGCTGCGCAGGCTCTTACAAAGGGAAATGTAAAGGATTTCATCCAAATGTGTAGCAGCAAATTGCCTCTCATCTTTTTGAACAGCAAAAATTGAAATCTTCAGGCAGGGAATTCAAAATTTGGCAATCCTCTCCGCTTGCATTGATTCAGCTTTTAACTCCTCCATACTCGAGCTGCACATATGCAGTTACTTTAAAAAACAAAACATAGGCAGATTTAACCCCAAAACCAAAACGGTGACTTGATCATTTTTGATGGATGGTTGATGGTAAAGGCACCTTTGCATCAACGTCAGCTTCCTCAAGTGTTTATGTTGCATATAGAAGATGTGAAAATAGAAAGATAAACTCTATCTAATTTATTTTTTATGTTAATGATTAGGATTGGTGTTAAAATAAAAAGAAGTGGTAAAGAAGTTGGAAATAATTTCAATGTTTAGTATTTCTCATAGCTACATTATGAAAACCAGATTTTTTTTTTGAAGTGTTGAAGTGAGTATTTGACCCTGCAAAAAGAATAATTAATGCAAAAAAAAAAAAAAAAAAAAATCATTGTCACTGTTTTTATTTTGCACCCCCACCTGGAAACATACCAGTATCATGGCAACAAAAAAAACCTAACAAATATTTGGACATATGCTAGTTTTAGAATAAAGCCTAAAAAAAAGTTTATTTAATTTTATAGTATATTTATATAGCTATATTATGAAAAGCACTTTTTTTTTTTTAAAACTTTGCAGTGTGAGTGTAACACATATTACAACGGCCCCTGAGAGTTAAACCCTCAGGACGTCCTTTGTTATTTGATTTAGAGCACTGTGTTCAGGTTTAATAAATGATGTTGATGATGTAACTGTCCTTAAAAGGGATATATATTACTAATTTACGGCTCTATATTTACTTTGATGGATCATGATGCCTGAAATGCAGCCCAGCAGCTGAGCCTCTAACAGACAATAATCTGCTTTGGGGGCTGAAAGCAATTTTCACAAACTATAAACCTGTATAGTAACTTCAATTTACTGCTGTTTTTTTTTTTTTTTTTTATTAATGGGCAACTTTTAAAACACTGTTTGAATTTGATTCAGATCCAAATCTGCAGCAACGTCTGCTTTCGTTGCTTATCGTGTGTGCATGTTGCTAGATTATGTCTGTTAGTCATCAGCTTTATAATAAGTATGGCCTTAATCATACTGTAGCTGTTTATATGGGAAATAGGATAAAACTATTTACTTTATAACCTATTAAGAAATAATGCATATTGTAAGCATGCCTTTGCCCATATTTAGTACATCTCAAATGTTGGTCATGTTTAATCTGAACACCTGCATAGACAGAAAGGAGGAGGGATTCTTCAGAAACGGTGGACGCTTGCTGCAGACACATGTGGCCTGTACAGTATTTGTGAATGCCCTGTCTGCTTGTGTTTGTGAGATTGATTCTGATATTGGACATGCCACAGTCAAAGTGCACGATCATCTATTCTTGTCGCACTCTCCAAACATTGACTTTGATGTTAGTATCACTCACCATTAGATGCCGTGAAATCAATGGCCACAGTGAAATTGATCTGCGTCCTAGGATGGAGTTGGAGAGGACATTGAAAAAGTTACCGACAGGGAGCAGATATGCCAAGCTTTGTTAAATTCCTTTGCTCTCGCTCGAGGACACAATCATGAACACACACACACAAACACACACACACACACACAATCCTACAAAGTCTGTGATGCAACATGAAAATATTGTTGTTAAAGCTGTTGAGGTGTATCACACACTTTGCAAAAGGCAGATGTTATTTCTCATGCTGATGTTCTTTCAGTTATTATCTATAATTCACAAAACTAACTGTGTGAAATAAGAGAGTGCAGTCACTCAATTGCAAAAAAAAAAAAAAAAGATTTTAGGTCATTACATCCTGCGTATCTGACTTTAACCATTATGAGAAAAACCAGGAGGATCCGCTGACGAACTGAGCCTGGTAACAAGCAATTAGACTGATGGAGCACTTAAGAGCAAATCATAATCCAATTTTCCCTGCTGATGAAGCTTCTCACCCGCACCATTTGCTAATTTACTACAAGGAGACAAGGTCTTAAGGCGCTCAAACGACAGCCTCTCATTATTGATGAAAGTCAGCAGGGGGAAAAGCAAAAGAAAGATAGTAAAATGAATGAGTTAGCAATTCCTACTAACCTTTTGAATTATGGATATAGAATATGCCACAGTGTAACCTTCTTAACCTTTGCATTAATTAAACTTAATTTAATGGATTCACATGGATTTCTTAAACGTTTTTACACCACCGCATAGAAAGACAGATGAACGAACTGTACATCTATATTTTATTTCAATTTTATTTGTTTGTTTTGAATATGTGACGGGAACCTTGAGCTGGCGGTCAGTAGTAGAAAAAGAATAAATCATTTGTGACTCTTGCCGCTCTAGGTAACTGTTGTAAAGTGAGCTTTTTACACAATCAATCTTTGGTCCACCTTAACAAGAAATTCTATCTATTACCACTTTTTTTTTTTTAGCGTTTCCATTTTTTCCAGCTCCACTTCCTCCTAGTTGAAATTCAAGGCTGGTAATAGGCTGGTAATGTCACTCCAATCATTAACCTGATATGTGTGCTCTGAACCACAATCAATATAGAGAGATGACCCCTTATTACATTCCAGACATATCATGGCCTTACCCTTAACTGTCCCCGTGCTCCGGAGAATGAGAATGAGATGAATCAACAGCATGATGACACCTCACTTCTCTGCAGGCTACAAATGGGATGGAACGTATTTCGTAATATTTGAATAGCCAACCTATTCTTGTCCTTAAATGAATTCAATGCTTGTCAAAGACGATGTAAAAGGCATCAGAGCTCATTTCAATCACGATAAAATAAAACTACAAGCTTTCACCAACTAGAAGGAAAAAGACGGGGTGAATAATATTTCTTTCTCCTAACTTTCATCCATTTCATAAGGAATAAGAGGCTCTACATTTGCAACAGCTAACTGTAATATGTCATCAGGCAAGTGCCAGTGTAATGTCCAGGGGCAGGCTGATAAGAATTATATATTTTTTGAAGTGAGGTCACTAAACCTTAAGGTTATTGTACCATAAATCAGCCACAGCTAAAAACTGTCAGGCAAATCTGTCACACTTGTCAGCTCTGCCACAGGACATAAAGACCTCTGACAGTCAGCCCCCTGTGATGAGACAGCAGAGATCAAAGCACAGCCCGGTCTGCCTGTGCAGGCACACTTCACCTGAGAATTACTTGATATGCACATGTCAACCTCCACTGCTCCAACTAAACTCAGATTGAAGCACTGATACCCTCAGTGAGAAAACTATAGCTTTAACCCATTTAAATATATATTTGGCACTTTAATACCAGAGACGGTGTGCACTGTATTACATACATATATACATGTTAGGATCTATATATTTATATATACCCACCATCCTCCAGGATGAGAATTGCCAGAGTGCTACAGAATGACCTCAAGCAGGCCACTGATGTGAATGCCTCTGACCATACAAATCAGAAAACGGACTTCATGAGGGCTGCCTGAGGGCCCAACCTCCTCTGTGGAGCCCTGTGCTCACTACCCAGCACCATGAAGCTTGAATGGCATTTGCTATAACACCAGAATTGGCAGGTCTGCCACCGGCGTCCTGTGCTTTTCACAGATGAGAGCGAGTTCATTCTAAGTGCATGTGACAGACGTAAAAGGGTCTGGAGAAGCCATGGAGAATGCTCTGCTGCCCTTGACATCATTCAGCATGACCAGTTTGGTGGTGGGTCAGTGATGGTTTGAAGATGCGTTTCCATCTAGACACACGCAGACCTTTACTAGTTAGAAAACGGCACCCTGACTGCCATTAGGTTTTGGAATGAAGTCCTTTGACCTATTATCAGACCTACACTGTTGCACTGGGTCTTGGGTTCCTCCTGGTGCACAACAATGCCAGGCTTCATGGCAAGAGTGTTTAGGCAGTTGCTGGAGGACGAAGGATTTGATACTGTTAACAGACCCCCACATTCGCCTGACCTTAATCCAATAAAACACCTCTGGGACATAATATTTCAGTCCATCCAACACTGCCAGGTTGCAATGTCCTGGAGCTCAGTTATGCCCTGGCCCAGATCGGAAGGAGATACTCCAGGACAACATCCATCATCACATTAGGAGCCTCCCCGGACATTGTCAGGCATTCATACAAGCACATGGAGGCCATACAAACTACTGAGAATCATTTTGAGTTGATGCAGTGAATTTTTAGTAAAACAGACTCACCTGCTGCAACATTTATTTTAGTTTTCAAGGCATCTTTAAAATCAGTCCTTTGTTGTTTGATCATTTGTATTTTATCAACTGAATTGGTATCCTTCTGTTCCTTCTGTTCCTAACACATTATCCTGTCCATATGAGTATAGATATCTAACATGATGTTTTTATCCCTATAAAGATCTGTGTGTTCCTTTAATTTTTTTTAGATTTGTTTATGTACACTATATTGCCAACAGTATTCGTTCCCCATCCAAATAATCTGAATCAGGTGTTCCAATCACTTCCATGGCCACAGGTGTCTAAAATCAAGCACCTAGACATGCATGTTTTTAAAACCATTTGTGAAAGAAAGGTCCTTCTCAGGAGCTCAGTGAATTCCAGCGTGGAACTGTGGTAGGATGCCACCTGTGCAACAAATCGAGTCGTGAAATTTCCTTGCTCCTAAATATTCCACAGTCAACAATCAACTGTATTATAAGAACATGGAAGAGTTTGGGAACGACAGCAACTCAGCCACGAAGTGGTAGGCCATAAAGCAGGTCCATAAAGCCATGGATGACAGACTCTGGTGTGAATGAACTTGACTGGCCTGCAGACCTCAACCAAATAGAACACTTTTGGGATGAATTAGAGCGGAAACTGAGATCCAGACCTTCTGGCCCAACATCAGTGTGTAACCTCACAAATGAAGAATGAAAGAATCAAAAACTTCCATAAACACACTCCTAAACCTTGTGGACAGCCTTCCCAGAAGAGTTGAAGCTGTTATAGCTGCAAAGGGTGGACCAACGTCATATTGAACCCTATGGATCAGGAATGGGATGTCACATAAGTTCATATGCAAGTCAAGGCAGGTGAGAGAATACTTTTGGCCATATAGTGTGTGTGTGTGTGTGTGTGTGTGTGTGTGTGTGTGTGTGTGTGTGTGTGTGTGTGTGTGTGTGTGTGTGTGTGTGTGTGTGTGTGTGTATATATACAAATGTACACAATAGATCCACCAAAACTGGTTGCAGATTGGGGTATACCCACCTGCTCTCTTGTAATAAGTCCAGGAAATATCAAAATCAGCCCATGTGTGAAAATAGCAGGTAATACTCCAGAGAATTCCCAGTAAGCCTATGTGATTTGATTTCAGCAGCATACGTTTTGCATCATCCCCTGCTTCTGCCCAGACACCACTCAAGAATATTTCCAACTGTGAACCTGCATCTCATGCTGAGCTTCTCCAGCTGTGCAGTAGGTATATGTGGTGGAAATTGTGGAAATAGTTTACATAAATAATTCTCTAGACATTCTCTGATGTTCTTGTTATGAAAGTTGCTTACGAATGATCATATCCACTCACCCTCCTTTGATGTAATCTAAGAAGGTGAACTCTGATTCAACTGAGAAGGAGAGCAGGGTCACCTTAAAGTCAAAAAGAAGGAAGAAAAAGAGTTGATTAAACACTTTGGTTTCAACACTTCAGCTTTTCTGATGACTGAAACATTCCCACTGCCAGAGGGCACATTCGAAGTGAAGATCAGAAGAATTTGATTGGATTAGTTGCCCATGCATGTACTGTTGGGTAAGTTGCATAAAAACTGGTGTCTCTAATGACTGCTGGTGCCATGTTTCAAAACTTCTTTTATAATTTAAGAATCAATATTTTAAAAGAAAAGAAGTCTGCGTGCAAGACAGAAACAAAGTGTACAAGTGACTGCCTTTATTAGTTTCTGAAGCTATACTCACCGTTCCAGAGTTTACATATTTCTTTTTCTTCATTTTCTTCTTTGTGTTAATCACCTAAAAAAAATAAACAGCAAGAGCTACAGGTAATATTACAAACCAAAGTTTGGGCTGAAGCTCAGCTGACAAAACGTACACAATAATTACCAGCGTGGCTTTAGAGGTCATTGATATTGATGTTATTACGGGTTTTGTTGATGCACCGCAACGTCTCTTTAAGATGTTACCTGCACCATTATGTCATAGCCTCAACCTCAAAACTCAACATGAGAAGCATTTTCCTCTCGTTAGTTTTGGACTCCAGCGTGTACCTGTTAAAGTAGATGTTAAGTGTTCACCACAGCCCTGCTCAGAACTCGCATTGACCTATGTCGTAAGAAATCTGATCACAAGAGGCCAACGTTGGTGCCAGGTCTGAACGCATACCAAGGTGGTTTCAGATCAGATCACTCAGGACATCACTCTTTGAAGGTGGACTGAGGTACTTGTGTCAACATTCATTAACAGTCAGAATGAGAAAGAATGAGACAGATTCACGGACTGTCGAATAAATTAACAGCAAAGCTTTGCGCCAAGTCCTTTGATTTTGCGGATCAATGTCCGCAATAAAGCTCTTTATCGTTGGATGTTTTTATTTGTGTATGTGGATGTTTCCTTGTAGTGTGTACACCCTGACTTTTTTATTGTTCTTTGGTGAATAAAGTTTAAGAAGAAATACAAATGTGTGTGGTGAATCTCATCTTCTGCTTCTTTTTAGACTAATGCATTGGTGTGCATGTTTATTTGCATGTGGAGTGAAGAGATCAGAAATGATCTCTCAAGGCTTACACGGTTACACATTTTAATGCCAGGTATTAACACACGGCTAAACACTAACTTTCTGTGACTGGATTTCTCAGGATGCATTTTAATCCAAGGCCTGAAGTTCACACACCTACAATAAGAAAAAAGGCCTGTATGAATAAAAACAAATCATTTTTGATTTACAGCCCAAGAAGAGCATGAAAAACTGAAAAAATACTGAAATGATGGAATAACGAAAAAAGGAAAAATACTGAAATGATGGAATGACATCATTTTTCATATTTGTTTTTAAAGCACGTTTTCAGAGTGAGTGTAGGGGAGACCAGGGTCAATTATTTCAGTTCGAAGCAAGCAATAACAAAAGTACTCACTGTGCACATGCTCAGTAAAGTTATCTCTCTGACAGCGGAAAAGGAGCCGGGTCACTCCACCACAGTGGAAAAGGTTAACAAAAGTAATCTTTAAAGCTATAAAAATAACCCTTTGGAAAAGTGATATTTTTCCACGTCTTTCTAAAGTTTAGACGACTGTGGTTTTAAACTTGTAAAAATCCTCCAGGTTTGGTTAGAAATGAGGTTGGATGATTAGGAGGATTATAACTGTCACAATAGACTGTTTTCATTGCAGCTATTTTTGACATGAAGTACTGCAATTAACAAATGTCTTACTAATGATATCAGTGGGTTTTATAATTACAGGCCCCCAGTTAATGTGAATAATTACTGTTTGGATGTTATTTTGTGTGAAAATATAAAATGGTGAAAAGTTGCCTCAGAGCCACACGGTCTCATGTAGGCACCAATGCAAACACCTGTTGGTGTTTTATTAGATAATTTTCTATTTTCATTGTAAGTTTATCTTTATGGTGAGATGCAATTTTGAATAAATATATAAGAGACCTGATTTCTCAAAAAAGACAAAGACTATTTGCAAAAGATCCTGCAAACCATTATCAGACACGGTTGCAGCAATTTGATCATTCTGAGGCGTATGTTGATTTGTAATGCAGTCAGTAACAGTTTAGCACAACTGGCTTATGTTTTTATTTAATGTCACAATTAACACGTTAGTAATTGTAGCACTCCAATTTTTAAGTCTACTAAAGTCCCTTCCTTAATTAGTGGAAATTTATCACTGTAATTGTATTATCAGAATACATAAATACATTTAATCAAACGATATTTATTGTATTGAAATATGTCAGTAAATTATGAAGGAAAATGTAAAGAAATATTACACCTACCACCTGCATCCGATAACACTTCCCTATAATAGATCCGAGGAATTAGAAAAAAATCTTTACAAATAAATATAAAACAATTAAACATAAATATAAGTCTACCTATCACTTTCTGATTATTGAAAGCTTTTTTTTTTTTAATTATTTGCTATGTTTTCTTTGTTTGTCTTAACTGTTTCCAACAAATATGATAAGAGATGGTGTGTAGGTTTTGGGTACGTGTGAGAAAATGTTCCAGCACATCTGATGGAAGCAATATCAAGAAATGGAGGAAGATGAAAGGGAATGCATGGATTTAATGGCAAAATGCAGCTCATGGAAGATCATATAACCTGCCTGTCAATCACATAGTATGGAAAAAAAAAAAGGAAAAATTCAAACCTAAATCTCAGGTTAACATGAATCGCTGAGAGAGACAGGCTTAACGCACAAGAGCAACATTTAGTTTCTCAGCATTCTATTGGCTCAAGAACAAAGGAGAAATGCCAATCCAGAAACCAGAGATGTCTCAGCTCATTACCTCAATTCTCAATGGCTGCTAGGCATGAAAGTGACAGCCCCTAATTTAACATGGAGGGATGGCAATTTGTCTGACACACCGAACAATCTGCTGATGCAAAAACTAAAGGGCCTTTCAGTCTCACTGGGAGGTAGAGAGGAATCAAAAGTAGCCTATAATGGAGATGACATCTAAAAGACAGGTATTTGTCCTTCGCTGAAGGCCACCAAACCACAGGGGCATGACGGCATTGACATGTCCTCTATTTTTGGTACGAATTTGACTTTCAACTGCCACTCAAACATTTACATTTCACTTTAAGAGTATGAATGTAACCAAAGAACGTGTCATCTTAAGATGTCATCTTTAAAAAAAAAAAATGTATTAATGTGATCAATTGTGTACAACATTATTGGTGATTTCAATAAACAAAATGACACACTAAAGTCATTTTCCGGCCTTCCAGCTGAGTCTTGGACTCCAGGATGAAAAATGACATAATTTGCGTTAGAAACTTGCAGACAGAACTATATTTCATGGTGTCCCCTGAGAAATAGCTATGATCATTGTAAATCCCTGAATCGTTCTCCTATTAATCCTGTTTCATCCTGGTGCTAATACTCAATTTATATGTGTGTCAGGGATACAGAACCTAGGATTACAGTGTCATAATAAATAAAGTGAAACAGTTAAATAAGAAAAATGTACAATCGATGAAAACATACAAATGGGTTTTAAAACATTTAAAGAAATATCCCTTTGGAACAACAGTTTTTTTGTTTTTTTTTTACTGATAGTTTAATGAATATTTTTTTTATGCTGCAGCTCTAAAACGTATTCACAAAGGGAAAAGTGCTAAAATAATGGAAGACAATGTAACATTGATGGAAATGTCAGCTACATCAGAAATAGGATTCAGATATCTGCCACAGAGGGATTTCAGGTTTTTAGTAGCCAACACACATCTAGGTGAGGTGTGAGAGGAGTGGAATGACTCACCTCATAGACGTTGAACTGGCTCTGCCCTCGAGCTAGTTCTCGGTAGCTGGTTGTGAAATCTCCAATGAAGTCATGGCTTGGGAGAAGATGTGAGAACAAGAAAAAATATAATAAAAATCAGGGACAAACAACAGGGAACTAACCCGACAGAAAAAGAATCTTTGTGATAAGATGTGATGTGAGCTTGGCTGAATGAAAGTTTGACCAGCATCTCACTTAAATTTTGAGTTATTTCTATGTTATATTATTTTATTAAGTCATTCCTCACAGTGAAGACTTCAAATTATTTCTTATTGACAAAACACTTAATTTTGCACATCTTGGCTACAATCAAGCAATCCCCACTTATCAGGCATATGTAGAGATATTGGGGATGATAAACATAACTTAATCCTAAAGTCGCAGAACTGGAGTATACAGGTGGAAGACATCAGAAGACATGTGAGAGCAAAGTACTTTTTTACTCATTAAATAGACCTATGAACAAAATGGAGTAGGGTTAGAATAAACCGTGCAGTGGGGTGCAAGAAAGAGTAAATTATGCTGGAGATGCCTGCCTGAACCAGCTCCCAAGGGGTTGCCTCATGTTTTTTAATTGAATGAAATTAATGTTAAAGAGTACCAGGAATATCTTGGCACTCCCTCTCACCTGCCGTCCCGGTCCCAGTCATACACCTCCACCTTGATTGTTCTGTGGAAACAGAAGAGCCAAGTCAAAACAAATGCACAACAAACAAACTTTATTACTGAAAATGAGATATTGCAAGGCACTTTCAGTGGCTGGTTTGAAAACGTTGGATGACTTTTCTCCACATGTTGAGCTCCCTCAGTTTTCACAGAGTCGTGTATGTTCTCAACTTCTAATCCACTAGTATGAGAAGGCTTTTAACACATTCACACTTGAGGCTTTGTTTGAAAGTTCAAAATCCTCTGCAAGTATATCTTTCTTAGGCTTTTGAAGGGACTAGAAACTTGAAGTAAAAAATGATCTGAGTAGGTAAGTCCGCTGCTTTCATTATAAATGAGTGGCTTACAATAAAACCAATGAGTGAAACCGTTGGTGGGGAATCGCATTATTTAATGCTTTTTTAATTAGAAAGGATCAAGAGATAACAGTACAACTCCTAAATTGTTTGAATACATGTGTCTTGATTCTAATCTTGGACATTTGCCACCCTGAGAACAAGGCTGAACAGAAGGGTACAAGTAAAGAAAGAAAAGAAAAATGTGCGTGAAACCCTCACTTCAATTGTAACTAGAAAACTGCAGGACATACATACTGGCAGCATTCAAAGCCATCAGAAAAAGACACCCTGACAACATTTTCAGAAGAATGTGTTACTTGGCACTTTTATGCACTTTCATACCCGAGTCACATTGATCCACCCCCCCTCCCATGTCTCCCTTCTTATCCTATTTCGTCATGCACAAGCAATGATACCTTTCAGATTCAAAGAAAAGGGAATCAAGAGATACATTACAGATTCTCTCCTGTCACCGAGAAACGAAAAGATGCCAGATATAAGCTCAGCTTCCTCCCTGCCATCTGGTTCCTGTTGTTGCATGGTGAAGGTTTGTTCTTTTGAGGCTGTGAGCTAGAGAAAATGTGTTTGTCATCTAGGTGGTAGATAATTGGTGCTGCTTCTTCTCAGTGGAAAGAGGTTAGGCGGAAAAAGAGATACACTATATTGCCATAAGTATTCGTTCCCCATCCAAATAATCTGAATCAGGTGTTCCAATCACTTCCATGGCCACAGGTGTATAAAATCAAGCACCTAGGCATGCAGGCTGTTTTTACAACTATTTGTGAAAGAAAGGGTGGCTCTCCGGATCTCAGTGAATTCCAGTGTGGAACTGTGACAGGATGCCACTTGTGCAACAAATCCAGTCGTGAAATTTTCCTCACTCCTAAATATTCCACAGTCAACTGTTAGCTGTATTATAAGAACATGGAAGTGTTTGGGAACGACGACAACTCAGCCAAGAAGTGGTAGGCCACGTAAACCTAATGGAGCGTGGTCAGTGGATGCTGAAGCGCAAAGAGGTCGCCAACTTTCTGCAGAGTTAATCGCTACAGATGTCAAAACTTCATGTGGCCTTCAGATTAGCTCAAGAACAGTGTGCAGAGAGCTTCATGAATGGGTTTCCATGGCCGAGCAGCTGCATCCAGGACATACATCACCGAGTGAGTGCAAAGTGTCAGATGCAGTGGTGTAAAGCACACCGCCACTGGACTCTAGAGCAGTGGAGACGCGTTCTCTGGAGTGACGAATGACGCTTCTCCATCTGGCAATCTGATGGAGGAGTCTGGGTTTGGTGATTGCCAGGACAACGGTACTGACTGCATGGTGTAAAGTGTTAAGTTTGGTGGAGGAGGGATTATGGTGTGGGTTGTTTTTCAGGAGCTGGACTTGGCCCCTTAGTTCCAGTGAAAGGAACTCTGAATGTTTCAGCATAAAATTCCATGCTCCCAACTTTGTGGGAACAGTTTGGAGCTGGCCCCTTCCTCTTCCAACACGACTGTGCACCAGTGCACAAAGCAGGTCCATAAAGACCTGGATGACAGAGTCTGGTGTTGATGAAATTGACTGGCCTGCAGAGTCCTGACCTCAACCCAATAGAACACCTTTGGGATGAATTAGAGTGGAGACTAAGAGCCAGGACTTCTGGTCCAACATCAGTTTGTGACCTCACAAATGCGCTTCTGGAAGAATGGTCCAAAATTCCCAAAAAGACACAAACACACAATCATTCTTTCTGTGCTCAACAAGAAAGTAAAAACGTCTTGTTTCAAGAAAATTATAAAACTATTTTAGACTATTTTTCAAGTTTTAAGAATTCTATTGATGAAAAATTTTCTCACTCCATTGATAGAGATGTTTTTGCTTAAAATAAGACCATTTTGACTAGATTTAGGAATATTAGCCTTTTTCTAGAGGTATTTGCAGTGACAGCAAGTCTCGTACCCTTGGAGTCATCTTATATTAAACCTCTGAACCTTAACTTGAAACTATATAAAAGGGACTCAGGTCTTCGGATCCTTTAAGTGGCTATTGAACTTATGCAACAAGATATACTCCAAAACTAATTTGCTGCATATATCTCCAGCTTCTATTCTGAGGTTCATGACTCACTTTCAATAATGGAAGATACAGAGCTGTTCTCCAGCTTCAAGATCAGTATGAGATGTTTTGCTGAGAACAAAAATAGATCTTTGAGTAACCCAGACTAGCATGTCAATTATGAACATCTATCTGTACACTAATGGAAGACATTAGTGCCAGTGACTCATCCCATGTTGTTGAAGATAATAGGAATGAATATACAGGAAGATGAAGTGTTTTTTTTCTTTTCTTCATGAGTTGTTAAGCAGAAAATACAACAACTTGAAGATACAACACTTGGTTTAGTTTCTCTTCACAATCCCCCATCTTCTTTCCCCTCAACTCTTTCATGTGGGACAATTATGACAGCGTTTTAGTTGTTTTGAGGTCTGGACTTTGACTATGGGCCATCCCAAAATCAGAATCATTTCATTTTCAGACATTCTGTTGTATTTTGTTGGAGCGCTTTTAAATAATTTTCCTGTTACATGACCAGATTTTGATCAAGTGTTGGACAGATGGCCTCAAATTTAACTCTAGAATACTCTGGTGTACGGATGAGTTCACGGTCAACTTAATGACTACAAGGTGGTCAGGTTCTGTGGCCGCAAAGCCAACCTGATCATCACCACTCCACCTTCATGCTTGCTGGTGGGGTTGAGGTGTTTCTGTTGAACTGCAGTCTTTGCTTTGGCTCTTGCTGAACAACTCCAGCTTGGCCTCATCGGTCTTTAGGACACTGTCCTAGACGTTTTTGTGTTTTGACATGGACTTTAACATGCTCAGGTTAGCCTGAAGGGTCTGAAATGTAGCTCTTGGGTTTAATTTGTATTTTGTTGCATATTTATTGCAGTTGTCTTATCTTGGGGTAAATTTGAGGAATCCTCTTAGACCAATTCAAGTGGTATTGCCATAATAATAATTAATAATTAATAATAATAATAATAATAATAATAATAATAATAATAATAATAATAATAATAATAATAATAATAATAATAATAATAATAATAATAATAATAATAATAATAATAATAATAATAATAATAATAATAATAATAATAATAATAATAATAATAATACGGTCACTGACAATGAAAACATCTTCTCACTTGAAGGTCTGACATTTTATTTGAGAGAGTTTATACATTAAGCCCTGAAATTCACGACTAAAAAAAAGCAACAATAGCTTCCAGATGGATCTCACATTTAAAGAAAAAAACTAAACTAAACTAAACAAAAAAACCATTACAGAAATTGCTTTGTGAATAGTGCTAAGGAACAGAGGGCAGCTGTTCCTATTTTTATGTCTACAAGGGCTTATTTTTCTTGTTTAGTAAAGAAAACCATGGTCATGCAATCTATGAGGAAGCTGTAGAAATAGTGCATCTTCCTCCATTTCCCTTTTCTAATTTAGAGATGTAATTTAGGAGAGAAGCACAGTATCCACTTAAGTTATCTTTTTTTTTTTAACTCACTCTAAACTTTCACTTTGCCATGTGGAGCCACTAATGAGAGGAATATATTCAAACAAAACGTCCTGCTCTGACTACAGTAAAGTAATTCAGTAGCAAGTAATCCACTCACATACTTGTGAAGAGTGATGTTTAATGGATGGTTGCTGCTCTATCCAACATGAGACGGATTTGGAGTGAGATGGCATAACCGCCAACCAGCTGGAACCATGTTACACATATAAATAAGTTGCTGGGATCAAGTTGGTGAACGCCATCTGAGAGACGTACACTAAGATAGTTTCTGTCATCAGAAATTCTAATTATTCTCCATGGTAACAAGTCTTGTCTCTTCCCCATGTGTCCAGTACGCGTAATGAGATGATGGTAAGCATGTCGCATTATGTTTAAAGAGTTTGAGGGCTCAGTCTGATCTTATGGGGGATGGGCATTTAGAGTTTTAACATCACAAGGATCTTCTTTAATCTTTGGCATCCTGGCATCTCCTCCAGTTTTTGTCCTTTTCTACTTGGTTCATAGATAGGCTTTTATTAAATCAAAGAGCATTAAATGCAAATTTGTTCTTTTTTTGGGCTTTCTCCACCTCATCAACACTTCAAATGGTTAGAAGCTTTCATTTACTTCATAAATGTAAACAGTAATTTCACCGCTCAAAAAGACTGACACAGTAACGAGCTGTTTCTGATGTATAAATAGTAGGCTAATAATGTACCATGAAAGGGTGGAAATATTATTTAATAATGGTACTTAAGAACTCGATTATTAAAAACAAAGACAGACTTTCCTCTTTATACAGTACAAATATAGACCCTCAACACATGCAAGTGATGGCACAAACTTCATTTCTCAACCCTACAAATACAATTTATGAAGTGTTTAAACTGTTGCCTTTGTGATATTTCAAGACTTTTAGACTCCAAGGCTGTTCTAGAGTGTGCCCTGTCACATTTCATCAGTCTCTGTGTGTGGGCATGCGTGCACCCGTGTGCATCTTTGTTCGGCGCAGAAAATATTTCGCGAGGCGCCTTTTCTGCCCTGCTGAGTCCCTCGTAGATGATCAGGTCTGACAAGGTACAGAAGCCTTCATGGACTTGTGTGGTTGGCTGGCTAACAGGTTTCACCAATTACTTAAGTTTCAATTTTCCTTGTTAGGGCAATTTCATGAATCCCTAAAGCAAACCCATCAGCACTGCTGTCTTGCCTATTTGGGATTTATTTAGTTTTTTTTTTTTATTTTACCAATACCTAGTTCCCAGCAGCATCAGTAATTAAAGTTTGATGGCATACAAACAAGATAAGATGGACATTTTTGAGAGAGAGAAGCAGAAAAAAAAAAGATATGGCTTCCCTTGAGAAACGTTTCCCGTGAAGTCAGTCAGTCTGTTATTTCGCATATCCTCACAGTTCTTTCATAGTTTATCTACTTTTCTTCACACCACTATCTTTAAATGGGAAAACTGATAAGCTGTGAGGAAAGTAAATTCTTAACCCTTTTCACTCAACTAGTCTGCAATAATCATGTACCGACAGGGAAGGGCCAGATATTCTTGCATTCTGTAAAGACAATTCAAGAATATACAAATTTGTCTGCACAAAGTACCTCTGCAGACTAATTATAATTTATGCTTTATGTTTTTTTTAGTAATTTCTTACTAACTGGTTTTTCCATTGCTTCCGCCTTCCCATCAAGGTTTGTTAGCCTCGAAAGACAAAAACAAAAACAAAAACGATTTAAAAATAAACCCCCTTTGCCATTCAGAATTTGTTAAATATTACAGTAAGTTGCAAGTCATAACTGTTTCTAATCTATGATTTGAAAATTGTTCTTCTGGGAAGGAGCTGCAATCGAAAAGTCACTTTACACCCAATAATTCTGAACGAATAAGCGTGTCCACACATTTGACTGGTACTCCATTGTTACATTTCCAGTACTCGTTGTAACAGTTCATCTTTTCTTTCTGGGATTCCCTCTAAGGGGAAAACTGTTCATTACAGCAACACAAGAAAACAGAGCGCAGAGGTATGAAAGAGTCTAACTGCATCTGACAGGAGCTATTTTAGCTAAGCTCAATACAAAGGGATGTAAGAAGCACATGGCTGCTTTGAGATCACGTGGTAGTAAAACATTGGGAAGACTAACACCGCTGCTTGTTAAACTTGCATTGATTTCTGCTGGTTGAACAATTTTTATTTATGTTTAGGGTGTACTGATGACAGCACTTGATACACACTTTGTCCCTCAAGGCGACAGTTATTAGAGTCAGAGATTGTGCAAGTAGAAATCAATGACCATATGACTAGACCTCAACACTATTCATGAGGTGTGTTTTACTATGTATAATTAATAAAGAAGAGATAGTTGGGAAACGTGCAGTGCTGAATTGGAAAACAGCAATGTGTGTTAGGGTGGGGGGATAATTACTGTACCTGTCATAGTCCCCGTTGCACAGTGCTCGTACAGGGATAGTGAAAGGCTGCCACACTGGATTTAACGTGTTTTTTACCACCTCTGTCTTGTGGCAGATAGTAAACCTATAGCCAGAAGAGGATGACCATTAAGAAATGATATATTCAAGATGAGAAGAGAGAGAAAGAAAAAAATGGATACTTTGATACTTTGTATGCAAATGAGGGGCAGAACCGGACCGAAAGATCATACAGTCAGATCTTGTGGTAAGAGTACATATGCTTTAAATTGAGCTTTGTTTTCTTTCTTTTTTATGATTCACTGATTTATGAATGCAGAGGCAATGTTTCAGTCACTGTCATTGTTATGGTGTGAACTTATGTTGTTTTATCAAAAACCACTACTGTGTCAAGTTCCTTTGGCAATAGTCTCAGTTAGCACTTAACATCACAATGTCCAAAGCCATTTATTGGAATTTGTGATTTTAAAGGAGTTTGTATTATGAGGTAAGGACAGGAGATAATGGAAAAAGCTGTAGGACATAAGTGTGGGTTGGTAACAAACGTATTTAATTTCTAATATATATATATATATATATATATATATATATATATATATATATATATATGAAATAAACATAATGATTTCTAGCATGACACAGTCTGATTATACCTGACATGTTGACAATGAAAAGCATTCGGCAGTCTGGACTTCGTTGAAGCCTTGCTCGGTCAATTAAACAACTTAATGAGAAAGAAAACAAAAGCAGATGAACAACTTACGTTCCATCCTCGTTGCTTCTGTAGAAAACCATGAAAGGGTCCGACTTGCCAAAGAAGTCTTTTTTGTCCAGCTTGTTAGCACAAAACTGCATGGTGGCACTGTCCTGCAGGTATGCATGGGATGAGGACAGATGGATGAGGAGTGAGATAACAAGTATATCATAAGTTCTTCCAAGTACTGTTTAAACTTCCTTCTTTACTTTTCTTCAGCATATTGCATGTCTGTCCATTGTAAGTACATCTATATCCATCTATACTTATCTAAAAGGTTTGGACTAGCAAAAGTCCTGGTCATGACCTGGGACATGTTTTCCACAGTTTTAAGGATTTACCAAAGATGCTGTGAACTTGTTTACTGCTTTTCTTCCATTGTGCAAGACATCCAACCTGAAACCATTTTAATGGAGTACTGGTCACATACAGATAAGGCCAGGTCATTTAATACAGCACATCATCAATCACTTTCTTGGTCATAAAACCCTTACAAAGCCTGAAGCTGTGCTTTGGGTCACTGTCTTGTTAAAAAATATACGGTGGACTCACTAAGTGCTAATCTAGATGGTTTAGGGCAGTCCTTACGAGAGCCAGTTTCATCAAAGTCTTTATGGTTTTTGAAGTAACATTTCTTTTCTTTTTCTTTTATTTATATAGCATCTATTGCAATAAATGTTCTTCCAGAGACCGAGAACATGACCCCCAAGCAATTATTACATAAACAATGGCAGGTTAAAACTCTCCTAGTTGGAGAAAAACCTTAAGCCAAACAATGGCAAGAAAAACTCCCCTTTAAGAGGGAAGAAATGTTGATCAGGACCTGGACCCTCCTGCCGAAGGCCAGCCGGGTAGAGCAGGACAAAGGAGATCAGAAAGAGAGAATGAAGAACGAAGAGAGAAGAGACACAGTCACACCTCAAAGGTTAAAAAGATAAGATATATAAGTATTAATTTTCTATCAGCAGCAGAACTAAGACTTCCATGTATATATGACTGATACATGGTCAGTTGGTGATCTACAGAGACGACTATATAAACAGGTGTAGACAGCAGACACTGAGGAGGTCAGAGGGTGGGACTGCAGGTCAGGATGTCAGCAGGTATCCAACAGAGACATCTATACAGACAGGTGGAGGTAAACACTGGGATGATCAGAGGGTGGGACTGCAGTGCAGCATGCAGCTCTGAAACTTCTGGCCTGCAAACATGTACAAACTACAAGAATAATGGAGCATAATTACGCTTATGAGATAGTTCTTATTAATAACTGAGGATTGAGCTGATGAAGGGAAAGAGAAACAGTGGAGAGAAGAAGGGGTGAGGGGTACCACTCAGTGGATAATGTTGCTAAGGTGTTTGTGACCAAAAAACAATGTTTTATCAGAATTTAGAAGGAAAAAAGTGAGTGGGCATCCAGTCCTTGTTGTCCTGAAGTTTGGCTAACGGTTCTGTTTCATCTGGTTTCATAGACAAATATAGCTGCATATCATCAGCATCGCAATAAAAATTAATGTTGTAGCTCTGGATAATACTTCCCAAGGGCTGTATGTATAAGCTGAACAGGATTGGCCATAGCACTGAACCCTGCGGGACACCATAGCAGACCCATTTTTTAATAACTCAAGTTGGTATGGGGTCTAACAGACAGATGATTTAGCTCTATTAATGACTGAGCTTAGCTCAAGGAGGCCTACAGGAACAAAACAGTCTAGAGTCAGGTCAGAGCCTAAGGAAGTTGCTGAAGTTAAAGAAATGCCCACAGCTGCTGCCAGGTGGCCCTGGTTGATTTCCTCTCTAATTCTGATGATTTTAAAGCTAAAGAAGCTCATATTGTCTTCGCTACTGAGAGCTGCAGGAATGCATGTCTCAGCAGAGTTGTGACTTTTTATCAGCCTGGCTACAGTGCTGAACAGAAAGCGAGGGTATTTTTATTATACTCTATCAATGATGAATAATAAGCTGTTCTAGTTTTGCAAAGGTCTGTTTTATATGCTGATGGATCTTTCCACGCACGATAAGAATCTACGGACTTACACGAGTACCACTTCCTCTCCATTTTACGCACTTTTTGTTTCAGGATATGGATATGCGAATTATACCAGGGAGTGAAGATCCTATGATTAGAGGCCATCTTTCTCAAAGGAGCAACTGCATCTAAAGGTGAGTGGAGCAAATCTGCAGTGTTACTGCAGTGAATCAACATCTGCAGAGGTAGAACCTAAGTCACAGCCTGCAACTGCTTCACTATGTTCCACTGTAGGAAGGTGAGAAGCAATGGCTTCCTTAAATTTAGCAATAGCTTTATCAGATAAATTTCTGCTAAAGTAATACCTCCTATTTTGTGTTTTAATGTCGACAATGTTAAATTTAAAACTTATTAAATAGTGGTCCGAAAGGAGAGAGTTTACAGGTGACACTGCCAGATTATCGGGTTCTACACCATAGACGAGGACGAGATCGAGAATATATTTTTTTTTTAAATCCCCATTGATTCTAGAAGAAAATTAAAACCTAACTTAAGACTATTGCTGTCAACATCCATATGAATGTTAAAGTTGCCCACTGTGATGACTTTATCTGTACTGATCAATAAACCAGATAGGAAATCAGAAAACTCAGACAGAAACTCTTGATAAGCACCAGCAGGAGGCCAGTAAACAACCACTAAAAAAACTGGCTTCTCTGAATTCCAGCTCTGCAGTTTTAGACTAAGCGTGAAGGTTTTGAACGTATTATAATCAAATTTAGGTATAGATTTTATTTGAAGACGGAAGTTATAGATCAGAGCTACTCCTCCACCTCGGCCTGTGCTTCGGTAAATATGATAATTGAAGTAACCGGGCAGCATCAATTCATCTAAACTAACATACTCTTCCTGTAGCCACATTTCAAATAAACAGAAAATATCACTCCAGGTCTCTGTAATTAGATCGTTTACTTAAAGAGACTTGGAGGTTAAAAATTGCAGTCCGCATCTAACTTTTCAGTCTTTAACTGGCACTAAACGCGTATTGGTTTTTTCATTTTACAAGGTTATTTTGATAAACACCTCTATCACGTTGCCTTTGGTGAACTTTTGGAGGGCGGGGGAATCACCACCAATTCTTTTTTGCTTGGCACCTCATTGGAATTACATAATTTATTCCTATATTTTTATTGGCAGGCGGTAGTCCTCAAGAAGCAGCAGAGACCCTGGCCTGGAGCCTGGATTGTCAGAGGGAGTGTCTAATAATATCAGCCAAATTTCTAGAAATAATTGCTGCACCATCCTGGGTGGGATGAATGACATCTCTTCTAATCAGACCAGGCTTTTCATGTGATGAAACCTGGAAAAAAAAATCTTTATATTTCCAAATTGACTCACCATCCTGCCATAAAATAATGATTCTCCTCCTAACCCTTAACAGTTCATGCGTTAATATAATAGTTAAATAAGGATGTTTGGTGTTGATTAAGCAAGGAACTCCATGTTGACAATACCAGCTAAAAACAGGAAATACTAGGTATTAGCTAATAACTCATCAATGATTCAGTAGTCAGTAAGCTTTCAGTATGATGTTTAAGTAATCTTAAATTAATCATTTAACGCGAAACAACTTTTAATGACAGTTACGCTTTGATATTTACCATTGCTGTGAGTGGACAAAAAGAACCAGTAAGATGTAAGGAATTAGTCGTGAATATCTTTTTCAATATTTTTTATATGCTAGTTTAGAGTAAGTTGCTCTATTTTTAATGAACTGGTCATTAGGTTAGTTGCCTTATAAAACTGGATTAGTTAATATTGTTCTGAACTGAACATTAGTAATTTTCAGTTACAGTCACAACAATGTCAACTGCTCATTCAGTAAAAAGTTACCTACTATCTAAGCAAACCTTTGAATCCCTTACTTTAAAATATTATGGGTGAATTCAGATTCAGGGTTGCATGTGGAATTAAAATGCTCATGTTTGGTCTCTGTCACAATTCAGTAGTTAAACCCAACGGTGAACAAAGTTAGCTTTAGTGGGAAGACCAGGAATGGTTTGCATCATTAAATACCCTGAAACAGCATTAATAGAGAGCACTAAAGGGCAGTGCCATAAAAGGTTAACACTGAAAGCACTGTCCTCTTGACCAGACCAACCCATAACCGCAAAACAGCTGTGGGTTGTTCACTTTTTCAATAAGTAAAACTTTTTAATTTTTTAGCATCAAAAGCAAGGAAATATCCCTTCCACTCAATAACTTCGACAGGTGTCATGAACGGGGACAAAATACATTATGTGCAATTGAAGTGGGGGCGTGGTGGTTACAGTGGTGGGCTTGGGCGTGGAGGACCCAGGTTCAAGCCCAGGGCTGCCCACAATGGTAAATCACTGGGGGCCCCTGAGCAAGGCCCTTAACTCCCAATTGCTCCCCGGGGCGCTGCCCTGCTAGCAGCCCCACTGCTCACTAGTAAAAAAAAAACTAGTTGATGGGTTAAAAGCAGAGACTAATTTCGGTGTGCATTGTACATACAGCGTGTGCACGATGTCCACACTGACAAGAAAGGGAAGAAAAAAAAAAAAAAAGTGACATTTTCAAAGAAAATTTGAATGTTTGTGCCAACTGATGCTAACATGGCAAAAACTTGTCAGCGAAGTGGATTGACATATTTTTTCACAAGTATCAACCTGCACTAGTATGGTTATTTATCAGATAAATGTGAATTCCATTCAAATTCCTGACACCTGGTTGGAGAAGCTGCAAGCTACTCCTGACTGGATCACGGCATTCTTGAAACAGCACTCTTTTCTTTCAATTACAAAGCCAGAGCACTGCCCGAGCAGCAGCCTGCAAGAACAGTCATGTTGGACCTTTCTTTAAGAACGTAGTCAGGTTTCTTCCATCTGAAATATGGAACATGGATGAAACAGCTGCAGACACCAAACAGGGGGGAAAACATCAGAAGAAATTTTAAATGAACTAAACCACAAATGTGAAGTTATAATGTCTATGTTCTTGAATATATATGAATTGTAATTTTGAACGTATGATAAGAATATTACTGCTGCTGAATGGAGACGGAGGACACGCCTATGTAGACTCAGATCATGAGCAAAAGGTGCTTCTTGACAGTTTATTGATCTGCTGTGGGACTAGGAAGCTGCATGTTACACCTACAGGCTATGTAGGTGTTACATAGCCTACACACACACATACATCCAGACATACAGTGCACATAAAAACCCACAAATAACTGTAATGAAAATGTATTTGTATCCAGAGTATTTTTAGTCATTTGACTGTCTGGTGTTACAGTCTGCATTGTGTAAATGCCGCCTGCTTATATGCTCTCACGCTGTAATCTGCTGGCTGTCACCCTGAAAACCTCTCTAGCTTTATCTATAAACACGACCTAATGGTCCAACATTTCTGTGTGTGTATCTGTGTGTGTGTGTGTGTGTGTGTGGGTGTGTGTGTTTCTGTGTGTGTGCAGGCACTTTAATTTCAAACCATGGCACGGTACCCATCCACCAGCAGTCCGGCTAACATTAGTGGCAGCTGCTACCAAGTCTGATTCTTGCATGAGTAGCGTGAGTAATAGTCCTCAAGCTAACTCATTCTGATACCTGTCATATCTGAAACGTGCCAGATGTGTTTGCTGCATTTCAGCCTCAGAAAAACACCAAACATAAAGCGTGTGCTTGGAGAGCGAGCTTCTTTTCTCCTTCTTTTGGCATTTAATGCTCCTAACATTTTCAGGCATCTTTTAGGTTAAAATGTCATTGTGTCAAAGCAAATTATAGCTTCAGTTGATCTCTCAAGCAAAAAACTGAAAGGTGGGACAATTTTAAAGAAAAACCCTTCAATAGAAAACTACGTTTTTAACATTGCAAACATTACCTTTTTCCTCAGTATGCTGGAAGACATACTGGAGAAGATAAGTAATACCATGGCTGAGTATTTCCACAACGCCCCATTTCCATGATTCATTTCAGGAATCGCCCTTGACTTGTTATGTTGACACATAATACAATAAAAGAAAATCACTCTTTCAATCAGCTACAGCTTCACATTAAATGGTTTATTTTGAATTCTGCTATTACCATTAGCTCAACAGCAGTTAAGCAGTTGACAAAATTATTCATGGCACTGGCACATGCTTAAGAAAAATGCAGTGGCTGGAGGTCTCCTAAAGCTACCGTGAATAAACAAAGATCAGAAAAAAAAGAGACACATTATGCATCACCAATAAATCAGAGGCCTGCAGGAGATGCTGGGAGATTAATTCTCACTACAAGCTAACGTTTACTTCTTCTCAGTATCTAACAAAAAAAGCCTAGTTGTGCATTTTCTCCACGAGTTGTTTATCACTAAAATGTTGTGCTTTTCCAGACTCCAAATATAAATCACTCGCATGCTGCCGGAGCTTGCGCTACTTGTTTGCTGCTACCCCTCCCTGATCTGATGGCTGTCCTTGTGTGGTGGCAGTGCAGAGATGGGTCGACTCCTCTGTGGCATTTAGACCGTTGCTCCTAATCTCTTCAACACAGCGGGTTCATTACAATACATTCAAATGCTATAACAGTACAGATTGGAGTTGTTGTTGTTGTCAGAGCCTGTGGCCTTACAATGGGAAGCCATGGCACCACTAATGATAGTTTAATAGCTTTATAATGTGGCAGTTTGCGCTCTCGTGTTTGGCTTCACGCCAAGTGGCAAATAAGCAAGGCATCGTCCAAGTGAGTGTGCCTGAGAGTGAGAGAGTCTCTACACACACGTCAATTTTTATTTAAGTATGCATTTTGTTACAGTGTCTGCTCCATGCTTTATCAGACGCCGCCAGACAACACACAGCACACATGTGAACACATCACATCCACTCAGCTCCAGCAGCAAGAGAGGAACTTTATCTGTATTCATGTCCTCACCCTGAGGACACGTGACTGGCTTTTGACACAACCCTCCCACGCAGACCTCACTCTCTCACTGTCTAATTCTCTTAAAAACACTCCTTTAATCCTCCAGGAGACTGCAGGCTTCCACACTGCTCACTGACTGATGTACAAGCCGATGAATACTTATTTCAGCTTTAAATTTAAATGTAGAAATATTTGCAGGGACAGGAGATTTGGAGGACTTCAACAGGTTTCTTGCTTTGCATCTGAATAGTCTGAATAAATGTTGAATTAATTATCATGTAATGAAACTCATAGATATGGCTATTATCAACTGTAAAAAAAATATTATATATATATATATATTATATATATAATATATAAAATATTTTTACAGTTGATAATAGCCATGTCTATGAGTTTTATTACATGATAATATATATATATATATATATATTCTATTGGAAAAAAGTATATATTTAGGGATGGTAGACCATAATTTAAGTCCACCATAAGATGCACAAATAGTGGCACCAGGTAATCTATGTAATCTTAGTTACCTTGTGTTTATCTGTGAACAGAGTGGATCACCAGACCTAAGACACATAATGGTAGCCTTTGTGATAGAAATGGGATGATAACAAGCATTAACTTCCTTTCAGTGGGTTGGAAGTATTCAGAGTGGGAGTACAAAAAGTGTTAGTAAGTAGGTTTGATTGCTGCACATCAACATTTTTTTAAAACTCATACGACTCCAAAAGTGTGTACCTCAGAGATTAGATTCATTAAACAGCCAGACTGACATGAATATTCTCCACAACTTACATACTGATAGGAAATTAATTCACTCAGATTTGTTTTATTATCTGATAACCCAGCTCTCACCTGGCTACTCTTCAATTCACAGAAGGCAGTAGGAATAGGACCCTAAATCCTCGCTGATTCAAAGCAGCTGCGTCAAAGAATACATAGGAACACTTCTGCACATCTCTAGACAATTTTTTTCTTTTTTGTTTACAGCTTTACCCTAAAATCAAATCAAAAGAAAGAAAAGAAAAGGAAAACAAATAATGGAGAAGAGAATTCAAATTGTTGACATCCTCCTATAATATATCTTAAAAATTTTTACTTAAATGCAAATTTGAGTCAGGTTTCTTTCATTAAGGTTTATAATTTGCCAGTAAGCCCAAATTATAAATAAACTAAAAAGGAGGTTATCATGAACTTCTGCATCACTGTCAGGACATGAAGACGTCAGAGTGGAAAACACTGTCACTGATGCCTTGGTGATATTTGCTATAATACCTCAAGCAATTAATGAACCTACAGTATATATATATATTATTTTGATAAGTATGAAGTTTACTTTTAATGTACAAATGCAACCCACCAAGGTTTGGCAAACCCAAGGCCGCATAGTCCTCATCCTAAAGGACCCCCAGAAAGAGGCAGGACTCCAGAGGAGTCAAGCACCAGCTCCTGGTCAGTTGCCAAGTCAAAGTCACATTTATTATCAATTCTACCACACGTGAGGTACATACAGAGAATCGAAATTACATTACTTTCAAGTCCTCAGTGCTACACAATAAATACTCACTAAAGTGCAAATCTAAAATCTAAAAGAAACAAATAGTAAAATGACACTGGATTTACATACCAAAGACAATAAAATTACAGCAAAAACAATTAAACAGCAGTATGAAGATATATAGATATTACTGTTAATTATTAACTGTACTGTAATAAGGACAGTAATAAGGACTGCAAGATGCAGCAAACCAATCTGTGCACTGCCTGGATCAACTAAAAGAAACCCTACAACTAAATGCTGCACTCGTAGATACTGGAATGCTTTTACCACTGCAAAATCTACAGAACACTGAGAACCTTCATCACAAACCCAATGGGACTGTGGAAGACTACACTGTGGAAGACTACACTGTGGAAGACCACTCAAAACAAACTGCACAAGTCCATCAGGTGCAGTATATACAAAGGAGATGCTCTGTCCCCGCTGCTGTTCTGCATAGGCCTTAATCCTCTCAGCCAGATCATTAGTGGCTATGGATACTGGTTCTGAAGTGGAGCGATGATCAGCCACCTCCTCTACATGGATGACATCAAGCCATATGCCAAGAGTGAACAAGACTTATTGGAAAGTCATTTGGGCTGGATAAATGCACTCAGATGGTGTTCAAGAAGGGAAAGACGATCACTACATAGAGGGTTGAGCTACCAGAGGGCAACATATCGAATGCTCCAAATACCTAGGGATTCTGCAGGCAAATGAAGTCGGCCATAGCCAAGTACCTAAAAAGAGTCAGGCAGGTCCTGAAGAGGCAGCGAAATGTAAAAAAAAAAAAGAAAAGAAAAAGTCCAGGTCATCAATATGTCTGCCCAGCCAGTAATAAGGTACCTCACTGCCATAGTAACCAGGCCACAGCAAGAGGTAGAAGCCACTTATATCAAGACAAGGAAGCTCCTTGCGATGCACTGAGGGTTTCACCCCAAGTCCAGCACCATGAGACTACACAAAGTGGAAAGAGGGAGGCCTCAGATTAATGAGCTTCAAAGCCACCATCCAGGATGAAACAAGAAAGATCCAGGAATACATCAAGAAGACGGCCCCTAAGGATAAGCTGCTAAGTGAATGTCTCAGGCATCAGAAATCAGTGCAAAAGAAGATGTGGAGGAGGAACCATCATGAACAGAGAAGCCCTTGCACCACCCACAGAGGAATGTGTGAGAGTTCTATTGACGACAGTGCAATTATCAGATACTTCTAGTTTGTGAACTAACATCAGACAGATTTAGTGGAGCACTACTGCAACCTCCAACACACATTACAAACCTCAATTTACCCCCCACTTCTGATAACAATACAGTGATATTTAAAACCAAATGACTCCCAGAAACCTACTTGAAACTTAGTATTTGCACTATGTGGAGAGTATTTGTTTTAAAAACTGTTACAGCACATGTGCAATGAGATACTCTCATGGAGAATCTCTTACAAATTAAATCTATCATGTCTTGCCACCTGCAACATATGTTTAAAGACATTAAACTGAATCTGACTCAGTAACAGACTCCACTGGACCTTCCCCCGGGTTGCTCAGTAGGAATTAAATGGTTTTTCATTCACCTGCTGATTGTGTTGATCACAGACTATTTTCTGTTTTTTTTTTTTTTTTTGCTGTTGTTGTTGTTGTTGTTTAGGGCAGAATTTTGTCAGCATTGCCGTTGTGAGTAAGGACAGACTAGACACCCTCAGTGGAGCTGATAGTGACATAAAAGCCTTTATGGTAATGGGATGTGTTGGAGATATTAAATATGCATCTGCTCCTGCCTCATTAACATTCTGTGGCACACATACACCCTTCACAAAGCTCTGTGATCATCAGCAGGTTACTAATATAGAGAAAATCAGAGTCTCAATATTTAAAAAGGGGCCAAGGTAGGTAAAGATACAATTGCACTCCTCCCAGGGAAGGAATGAGTGAGTTTTTCTAACAAGAAAATAACAGTTGTGCGACCGTAGAAAGTGTTATAGCTAACCTAATTAGTCTGAGTGAGTGTTTTATGTCCCTAGGGACTAAACCTGGACAAAAGATAGATAACTAAGACAAGATGAGGTGACGGGGGAAGGTTACAAATCACTTAAAGGCTTAATTGATCAAGTTGGGTGGAGATGATGGTGGAAAGGATGTCTTGAAGGTGAACTAAACAGGATAGATATTTATAAATATTCCACTGATTATTTGGCTTCTCTGTGTGAAGTTAGTACATGAGTGGTCAGCATTCAAAGATATGAAGGCAGCATCTACTGTGAAACATTGAGGAGACTGTTATGTTCTGGGGCTTCTTTGCTGCTCCTGGCACAGGGTGTCTTGTGCACAATCAACACAGAGTACAATTTACAATGTACATGTACAATGAAATCTCAAGACTATCAAGACATTCTTGAGCGATATGTGCTTCCCAGTGTCAGAAAAACTTCCAAGAATGGCTAAGACCAAACCATTGCATCGGGACTTTCTATGAGCCCTGATCTAAATGCAATTGAACATCTGTGGAAAAAGCTGAAACATGCAGTCTGATGAAGGCCCTCTTCTAAACTTAACCTTAACAATACCTGTTGACAAGTGCAGAAGTCTCATTGAGAAGTGCAGGAATCCCTTAATTGCAGCGACTGCCTTAAAAGTATGTGCAAAAAAATAATAAACTGAGGTACCAATTAATGTGTCAATGCCAGTTTCATCAGTTCTTTTTTATTAATCTGTTTAACAACAATTCAAAAGCAATGCCTGATCCTCATTAATCGTTTTTTTGTAAATTATTATTACTTTACTACGTTTTAGGATATATCATTTGCCATTCTGGATTTTTCGTTCTTTAATACAAACAAAAATAAGTTACTAACATATATGTGCATTTCTATACATGAGCTCTAATAACTATGAAACTAGTGTGAACAATTCACATATTTGGTATATCAAAATCTATTTCCTTTAAGTTTTCATGCTTGACTTAATGCCACAATTCTGTGATTGATGCTGCCATGTTCGTTTGCATCACTCATCTACATAACACCGTTGTCAAATAGTGAACAAGTGAAATAAAGCAAGTTAAGCGGTCAAAGCCTCTTCTAATCGTTCCACATACAGCTGCTCCGGGGTTGGTTTCTATTTTTTGAATTGATATTTTCTGTCTTTCACTTCTTCTCAGCTCACGCTGGGAGAAAATTACTCCAGTTTGTGCTGTGCCATATGTGGCAAATGCTGCCTTTCAGATGTATTGTTCAACGTGAAGTGAAATTTAGAGCCATGAAAGAGGACAACAAAGGAAACTGAAACACGGTAGGAGAGGCAAAGAGACAAGGATTTGCAGTTTGAATATAGGCAACAGATCAACTCATGTTGAGAATATATTATCTATAGTAAAATGTAATGTTTTTTCTCATATCTTACAGACACAATTTTTTTTTTTAAAAAGGAAGAAATAAAATACATGAAAAAAGGTTACTGGTCAGAAAGCATTTCCACGGACTGTTCACAGTCAAACACACAGTTCTATTCAGTTTATTCAATTAAAGCTAAACAAAAGTCCTTGTGAGTTTTGTCTGCTTGCGGATGTGATGTTACTTTGCCTGGAAGCCATCAAGAGGATAAAGAGACTCTGCATGGGTGAAATGTTGCTGCATTACTTCTGCTAGATATACAAAAAGCTTTCAACATAGCTTTGAATTGCTGTGGAGCAATGGAGCTGGGAATCCAGACCAGGCGGACAGCACAGCAATTAGCTTTCAAATAGATATACAACTAAAAATGAATACAGCATGCCACAACGTAGAAACATTTTGGATGCAATGTGAAGGAGGGAGCTATATTTGTAGTACACTTTAGGCACTGTCTTGGTCTCGATACCATGAAGCTGTAACTGTCCCAGCAAACTGGTTGGTTTGAATTGGACTTGATATCATTAGAAAAAGCTGAATCTCATGTGATTTATATACACAATATTTTAATATTGACTCTGCTTGAAACATTTCAATAACCAGCACACTGATTTAGAAAAATGTTTCAGTATACTTTGATTATTTTACTGCACGGCTCATAAAATTTGATAAATTGGGAGAACAATATTTTCCTACATCCCACATCTGTAAGCTCTCATTGGATTTTAGCCATATGGTTTAGATTTATCATAGTCAATCTGTTCTGTGTATCTGCTAATGTAAAATAATAAAAAGCATTTCATCCCAAAAGTCAAAGCTGGTAGAAGATACATAGTTTTACATTTTCAGGCACTTGCAGCAAAACAGAATTTATTTTATTGTTGGTACCTTCATCTACAGACCAGTATTTATACTATTTTAGAGAAAGCAGAGCAAATTTGGAAAGTAATATCCTCTAATGAATAAAAATGAGGGAATGATGGGAGTGATGGATGCTAAAACGATGTGAACCTCTTTCACCCTGCCAGACCTGAAGGACTGTGTTATTACCACAAAGATTTCTAATGGAATCAGGCATTTTACAAAACTCAGAGAAGTCTTATTTTATGTTATATTCTCAAATTCTTGTCAAGACCTTATTGACTCAGGATACCAGACATCTCAGACTAAACTGCAGAGGACCATGAAAGTATTAACAAAGAATATTTTATAACTGAATACACAGAGTACCGTTACGTTTTAGCAAAGTGTTGGGAAGAAATTGAATAAAGAACACAGCTTTGTCCCTAAATTGGATAAGAATGCTTAGTGCCGCTTCACCATCAAGGGTAAAATCATCCTATTTATAAGAGATCATGCATTGCATTTTTATCATCCTCTGATTGTGCAAAAGACAGAAAGAACAGGCACCAAGTTAGACATAGGAAAGAGAAATGTGAATGTAGCTGGGCTTCAGGTGTCAGCAGAGTCTAGAGTTTAGATCTCTTTAACCCCAAATATCTCTCTTGGTTCTGTAGACAGAAACAGTTAAATGTAAGGATTGGGAGTTATAATGAGAACTGTATAACCTAAGTGACAATAAACAGTAGCATTCCTCTAACAACATGATAGTTAAAACAGGTAGTTTCATCTGTCCTTGTATTATTTCTAGCGTAGTTTTACTTGCTTTGTGATTTAATGGCGTCCAATTGAGTTGGATATTCAAAATGTCATTGGTATTGTTTCTTCTCGTAATGCAAACGTTGCATCTTTTCCTCCACACCTGCGACCTTGTTTGAATATGTGTATGTGGCAGGACAGTTAGAGTTCGTATTGGATATTTGACAAACCATCCAGAAGCTTAAGTTTGAATTTTTGAACAACACAGAACTTTCCATGTCCTCATAATCGTATAAACTACACAGCTTGATCTTATATACGTTAGATAGCTACAGTAATATTTTCTGCATTGTGTATTTTACTAAATCACGATCGCGTGAGAGTCAGTGTTAGTAGAATTTCTTACTTGATGACAGTAACACTGACTCCTCCTTGTGACATCAGAAGTAGGGAGTGTTTCCTCACTGAATGAGGAGCAAAGATGAACCAGCTAATACTTTGTTTCTCCCTTGTTTTCCTTGAAAGAAAACGTGATTTGCCCTTTGGTTTCAGCAGTGATTTATTTTTACTTTCAAGCTTCTCTCTATTGAGTGATTCGCTGAAGCTCCAGACATACTCTGATCAGGTATACTTGAACTGTTTCAGAGTAGGTCCTCTGAAAAAGCTCTGACCAGTCAGGCCTTGGGCAAGGAACATCTGAGTGTCCTTGAATGTTTGGTAATGCAATATTAAAACTCAAAAGATCAGGCGCTGTGGATTGTGAGGTGGTTATCTTGGAGGTAAGAAACAAACCACTCAAAAGCACTTTGCACAACAAAAACCCTCTCTTTAAATAAATTATCAGTTGCTCTTTAATTTCTACACTCCCTCATGGCCGTTTTCTTGTGAAAAGTCTTCCTTGTCTTTGAAAGATGAAGTTGACAAATGAGATGACACTGTGACATGTTCAGTTAGTCATTAGCATGTTTTCTTCACTGCTGCCTCTTTTGTCATGCGCTCAGTTGCTGCACTGATCAGAAAATCTGAGTTACGTGTCTCACCAAAGTTTGGTGAGAAGTGCAACTGGGTTAAACATTGCCAGTAGTGTGTAAGATACCGAGAAGAAACAGGCGACAGAAATTCACAGACACTCCTAATGTTACTGACAGTAAGTTGTCAGCTTGGCTTATAAGGGATTTAAGGGTTAAGCATTTAATTGTGATGGTTAAAGTTAGAAAATTAATTGCGTCAATGGAGTGTACCCATAGGAGTAGAGTCCCAGAGAAATACATGTAATTATGTGTGTGTGTGTTTTATTTTCTCTTTGCCTATGACAAAAAGAGAGGTCTGCTTTGGAATTAACCACTGTTCTGCATAACACTACCATCAGGTCAAGCTGCTTTTATAGCTCAGAGCTTGTACATGTTCGGCATGAAAATAATCCTGTATTGATTTTTTTCTGTGTCCATGCATTCACGTCTGCCTGTTCCACTGCTTCATTCTCTCTATTCATTCCCCCAAGTGTTTAATTCCCCAAATCTTATCACTTTTCTTTGTGCTTTTGTTGTGCTTTCAATTTTGTTGCATCATTTTCTTTCCATCTATGACAATGTCTCTTTCTTCCTGCCATTTGCTCGGTTGCGTTCTCTTGTTCAATATGCTCCTGCAATCTGCATGCTAGAGGAGCCTGGTGTAGCAGTCAAAGCTGTACACCGCTGAGCTGGTTGAGGGTGCAGTCAGCGCTCACCCCATCATGTTCCTGCACTGTTTCATCACACAGCAGGTCACTCCACAGAGGAACACTTGCTGTGTCCGTTATAGTCGGTGAGAAGTGCAACCGTGTATTTGTTTGTGTCTAGGTACTGTAATTTAGATATGCATGCACTGTTACATAGTCACAAAAGAAATCTATGATAGATTTAAAATACCCGGCTTTTTTAATAAGCATTTAATTGCCTTTATTTTTTCTACTTGATTCTCATTATGGCACATCTAACATCTGAGAGCATCTCAAATGTTTCCTCTTCAAACCTTGGAAAACAGCCTTTTGTAATCCGTCCAATTGTACCTTTTAGAAATTCACTAAAGATACTCTCAAAGCTTTATACTCCAGACAATCCGCACTTGCACAATCATATATTTTAAGTAGTATGCTTAATTTACTGCTTCAACTTTGGCATGTCTTTTTAAAGTCTATATTTAATATTGAAATTCATTCCATATCTACATCCATATGGAAAGTTGTCTTTGTTCTTTGTTCAGTGATGGTAACCCCCAGATTTAAAATAACTGCAGTCCAATTTCCAAAATGTATCCTGGTTACGTCTTTAAAGTCTTGAGTGAAAACTGAAAAGTTCAAGTGGGTGAACAATTATCTATTCATATCTCTATGCATTTAGCTGACTAATTATGGCTGCTCTTAAAGTAGTAAATACTTTTACTGAATCTTTAGAGAACAGACAACACTGTGCAGCTCTTTGTATTAGTTTCCCTAAATCTTTTGATGCAATATAGCTTGGTTTACTTAATGAAAGGCGTGCAATTTTGAAGATTTCACATCTGGCAGTCTGCTGGTTTGAAAACTACCTATCTGGAAAATCTCAGTGTGGGAGGCAAGAGTGATCATTCTGTCATATGATCACAGGTGTTACCCAAGGCTTGATTCTTGGACCACGTTCAGTGCATAACATAGTAACAAAGTATCTTTAACATGAGATTTCTGCTTTCCTCCCACATATCATCAGGCTCTCAGTGAACTGCAGCTTGCAATCCTTATTATTTAATATAATTAGTGTGTTTTAAAACATTTTTTGAATACTAACAAAACAAAACCTACGTCACCAAATTGCTCATCTACTAACACTTCTAAGGCTGAGTCTATATCTCAAAGTAATTATTTTCATGAATAATCAAGTATGCCTTTTATTTAAGGCAATATATATATATATATATATATATATATATATATATATATATATATATATATATATATATATATATATATATATATATATATATATATATATATATATATATATATATATATATATATATTTTCATGTTTGGGATGCATCATGGTTGTATCATATTCACGCGCACATCTTTTTAACCCTTATAAGCATTGGCTGAGCCGTCCCCTTAACAAGCCAGATCTTTGAATTGCAACCCATACTATCCAAAGACTACAAAAATAAAATCTGTGTAACTCAACTCAATTACACATTGTTTGGCTCAAATTCATAAATTAAAATACAAATGAAATTATAAATCTGCATGGAACAAATGCATTGTTTTGTTTTTTTTTTAATTCAAGATTGTGGTGTTATCTTTCTGAAGTGGTCCAAAGGAATTTTCTGTAGCCTAAAACTACTTGACTGCATTTCATTGACCTTTTCGAGCTTCCATCCTGCTCACTCCACTTCATATGTGAAGTCTGTTTACTGAGGCTTTGCTAACAGATGTTTGCCTGGTAATGTGTATTTGACATAGCAAATTTTCATGGTTTACTCACTCGGCAGTTGCTTAGCTCTTCTGCAGACAGAATAATAGTGCCACACTTCTTCCCAGGAATCCCCCTTTGGAGCAAAGAAACACAATGGAGGATTAATTAAAAAAAAAAAATCAAAGGAAAACACATTTACCTACTATTGATCCTTCATTGACAAATGAAAAACACTGTGAAAATATTCATTTTATAACCACTGTTAAGTATTTTACAAAAAATACTACATACCATTGTTCATGCTCACTCAAATTCTTTTCTGTTACTTTTTTTTTTTTTTACTTTTCATTTATCTACCTGCTACCTGTCATTGTGTTGACAAATTTGTTTTCCAATTGTGACCGTAGCAATTACCCTGTGAAAAAATAATAGGTTTGCTTATCTGTTTGGCAGGCAAACATGTTTCATGGTAATGAATTTCAGTTTGTTTGGCACATTCGTCTATTCACCACAGCACCACAGCTCATATAACGCATCATCTCACATGAAAACGTGTGTTTGTAGCTTTAATTCACTTAACCTTCTGTCTTTAGTAACAGAATTATTAGTTGCATCAGTTTGAGTGGCAATATCATGCATCAACATATTCAGAGCACAGAAGCCAAAGCTTTTAACCAGAGCTCAGAATAGCACTGCAAACTCACAAGATCTGCTCATAAACCTGTTTTGACAGTGGGCATTTATAACAGAATTTTGTTGTTTTTCTCTAATTGGGAGCTGATTTATGAAGCAAGCAATTTTTGGTGATCATACATTTCCTGGACAATGTTATTAACCTTGATAGTTTGTGTCATCAAGCTTGCTAGAGTTCACGTACACTTGTGAACAAGTCTTGGCCTGCAGTTATTTTTATGTTGCACTAGAAATGGTACGGTCAGACGTGCAACGCTGCTGATATCTTTATGTCTCAACACTGTGTTGTCCAGCATTGTTATGTAAAGCAGATTTAAGTCATGTGCAAACTTACATGTATTTAAATTATGTTGATCAAATATTTAACCTAAAATAAAAGAAGAAGATGGCAAGGTTGAAAAAAAAATCTGAATAGGCAATCAATTTATTTTAGAGTGGAGAGAACCAGTGGAACAGTTTGTTTTCTGTGAATTTCTGAACATTTGATCCTCCACCCTTCACTTTCTCAACACTTCTCTATTATACAATAAATATAGATTTGTATTTATGGAAACCTGTCTTTTACTCAAAGAGAGCTGGGAATGGCTCCGGCAGATCCCTGTGACTCTGAATAGAAATAAGTGGAATTGAAAAAGGATGCCTAAATAGATGTTGTTGTTTTTTTTTTCTATGTCGTGTTAAATCAGTACTGAAATGATTAGATTTATGAGATATATGCCTTCACATATTTAGCCCTTTATACAATGATGCCCAAAAAAACTTGAAATAATTTAATACAATAAATACATACATTATGATACATATTATATAATGATATTAGGCCTGTTGCTAGACCTAATATAAAATCTGTTACTGGACTTACATGTGGACTGCAGTCAGGTTTGGAGACTAAGAAATATTAAAAACCACTTACAGCCAGAACTACAAGTGGGAGTAGAACCAAAGATGAATACAGATTTTCGTATCTTAAAAAAAATTAATGTGCTGGCTAAAATATGATTTGGTCAGTTTAGACTGCTTATGAACAGTGTCATTAGTCCCAACATGAGCAATGATTCAGCTGACTGAAGGAAGGAGAGCTAATGGAAATTCCTGGAGCTTTTGTAAGATTAGAAGTGACGTGGCACCAAGGAAAGGAGCTCGTTACTGAATTAAAGTAAAGTACACGCCTGGTTATAACCATGAGCTTCATTAAGATGAGATGCAAAGCGAAATGAGAGTTCAGAGAGGGGCTGCACAACTGAAACATTTTCTGGTTAAAGACCACAGAGAACCTCGACCCTGAATGATTTCCAACGAAGGCTGGCCTGATTTAGCACGGAGGTGAATGTAGGAGCTGTTATCTTTACTTAATTTATGTTTGTGTGTTATTTTCAAAGGATTTACCATTGCTCATTTTTCTACCTGTACTATCCCGAGGTCGAATACAATTATGATGAGTGTAAGATTTTGAAATAATAGGTGTTGACATTTATCCCAGGGGTTAACAATAAGCTGCGGTGATAACTGGTTGTTAGGTAAGTCAAAAGGTTTTGTTTCATTATTATTTGGCCACATGTTTGGGTTTAATAAGTCTTCCTCACGTACATCCAACTATCCAACCCTGAGTCATAAAAACATGCACACACTTGCACACATTTTAATCGAATTAAACTGAAGAGTGAAGCCTTGTCCCCTGTTATATCCGTATTTAGCAACGATTTGATAATTTAGAGTAAAATAATTAATGGTACCATGACATACTGTGAATCATCAGGCTCTTTGGTAAACACTGAAAATGTCAGTTCTTATCGTGAAGCAGGATGTGACCCTTTTAATTACCAGACCAGGCTCTATTAACTTAAGTAACTTTAAACATTTAAAAGTTAACCAGTTCAGCTATCTGAAATATAAAAATGAATATCACACAAATACTTTTCCGACACTGTGCTTTGCATAAAACTTAACTTAACTAAATTTAAAGATTGTACAAATAGTTGCCTAATAACAGTTGCAGTCCTTCTGGTTCTTCAGGGCCCTGAACAAAAGTAGAGAACAAAAGTGCATTGTATGGTGAAGGAAGTCAAAAAGATGTAGTTACTTTACTTACAATATATATTGCAACTGCAGTTTTCTAAGAATTTCATTGTATGCCATCATTTTGACATGATGGTTTTCAAGTTTGCACAAAACGTGCTAAGGTCAATAGACTGGACAGAGTGCTCTCCAGCTGTGCGAGAAAGTGCCATTAGTGCCACTGCCAAGTCTGAGTGTGTTTAAGAGGTAGATGGAGACCTTAGACCCACACACTGAAAGACTCAATCGATCTTCAGGTGGGAAAACCATCCCGGTCGAATGGCTGAGTGATGCATGAAACTGTGAGAGTGTTTTTTTTTTATCACTTAAAATGCTGCAAACTCATATTCAAAGGCACTTGGCAAGTTGCAGCTTTCAAAAGACAAATGGCTCCATATCTACATCTGTCTTCTCTTATTTCTTCCTTCACCTCCCGTAACTGGATCAATTTATCTCCCAGAAATAGTCTATTATCTTAGGGCCACTAAAAAGCTAAAATCAACAGACCGGTGAATTTATGGTGGTGTGCTGCGCTGACAAGCTGTGGCTTTGAAGCGGCTGTAAAGCAAAGTTGCTACAGCCACAATAACCCCACAGGACCAAGCTTCCAACCATTACTGTGTTTCCTAGTTATTAAAAGTTGGAAAAAGTACTTTCTAATGCTTTTTAGTAGTTATACACTATATGGCCAAAAGTATTCGCTCACCTACCTTGATTCGCATATGAACTTAAGTGACATCCCATCCTAATCCATAAGGTTCAATATGATGTTGGTCCACCCTTTGACTCTATAACAGCTCCAACTCTTCTGGGAAGGCTGTCCACAAGCTTTAGAAGTGTGTTTATGGGAATTTCTGACCATTTTTCTAGAAGTACACTTGTGAGGTCACAGTGATGCTGGACGAGAAGTCCTGGCTCTCAGTCTCTGCACTAATTTACCCCAAAGGTGTTCTATGGGGTTGAGATCAGAACTCTGTGCAGGCCAGGTAAGTTAATCCACACCAGACTCTGTCATCCAGGTCTTTATGGACCTGCTTTGTGCACTGGTACACAATCATGTTAGAAGAGGAAGGGGCCAGCTCCAAACTGTTCCCACAAAGTTGGGATCATGGAATTGTCCAAAATGTCTTGGTATGCTGAAGCATTCAGAGTTCCTTTGACTGGAACTAAAGAGCCAAGTCCAGCTCCTGAAAAACAACCCACACCATAATCCCCCCTCCATCAAACTTCACACTTGGCTCAATGCAGCCAGACAAGTACAGTTCCCTTGGCAACCGCCAAACCCAGACTCGTCCATCAGATTGCCAGATGGAGAAGCACAATTCGTCACTCCAGAGAATGCGTCTCCACTGCTCTAGAGTCCAGTGGCAGCATGCTTTACACCACTGCATCTGACACTTTGCATTGCATTTGGTGATGTGTGGCTTTGATGCAGATGCTCGGCCATGGAAACCCATTCCTTGAAGGTAATCTCAAGGCCACATGAAGTTTGGAGGTCTGTAGCGATTAACTCTGCAGAGTGTGACCTCTTCCGCATCCGCTGACCCCG
The DNA here is from genome assembly GCA_014839995.1 of Xenentodon cancila. Taxonomy (NCBI): domain Eukaryota; kingdom Metazoa; phylum Chordata; class Actinopteri; order Beloniformes; family Belonidae; genus Xenentodon; species Xenentodon cancila. Next base: position 13,146,111 of record CM026203.1, on the reverse strand, counting down.
CTCCGTCAGTTTACGTGGCCTACCACTTCGTGGCTGAGTTCCTGTCGTTCCCAAACACTTCCGTGTTCTTATAATACAGCTGACAGCTGACTGTGGAATATTTAGGAGTGAGGAAATTTCACGACTGGATTTGTTGCACAGGTGGCATTCTGTCACAGTTCCACGCTGGACTTCACTGAGATCCGGAGAGCCACCCTTTCTTTCAGAAATGGTTGTAAAAACAGCCTGCATGCCTAGGTGCTTGATTTTATAAACCTGTAGCCATGGAAGTGATTGGAACACCTGATTCAGATTATTTGGATGGGAGAGCGAATACTTTTGGTAATATAGTGTATATGAGGAGCAACAACACTCAAGCTTAGACTGTAAAAGGAACAAACAAATTACACCAGAAGAATGTTTTCCACACTTTTTGAGCTAGTAGACTTGTGTCCTTCATGTTTTTAAAGAATAAAGTATCAAACATGTTCTAAAAAGCATCTTGCACTTTGAAAGTTAACAAGCAAGAAAAAAGTTTTGAGCAATGTTTATTACCTTGACAAGAAATGCAATGTGGATATGTATATATAGAGAGAAAAAAAGCAGATAATGTATAACTTAGGGCAGCTGTGGTTCAGGAGGTAGAACGGTCATCTGTTAGCCTTGTAGTCAGTGGTTTGATTCCATAATTTTAAGTGTTTCTGGGCATGACATGGAACTCTACACTGCCTCCAATGGGCCTAGACATGATAGAATTGCTATCAGTGTTTATCGCTGTAGACAAAGACTATGAATGTTTGTGTGAATGGGTGAATGTGGCCTGTTGTGTAAAGCACTTTGAGAAGTCAACAAGACCAGAAAAGCGCCGACACAGTCCATTAACCATTTAACTCGTGTGGATGTGACAGTTTAGCATTTTCATCCAGCCTGACTGACTATGTTATCACAGCTCCAGAAAAGAACATGCTGCAGGTAATAAGCTATGATGGTTAGTCATTTTTATTTCTATGTAAAGGGAAAAAGCATCATGAACGTTGCTCTAGCTGCCTTTTTTCCTTCTTTATCCTTATTTACGTTCTTGTTTTTTTGTTGTTGTTTTTTTTAATGTGTGAAGAGTTTAGACAATGGGACCGTCATTTTAAGCAACAAAACAAACACTGACCAGTTCACTTCACCTTCATTTTGTAGCATATTTACAGATTTAGTCTTTAAACCAGCTTTGCTTCTCAAGAAATTTTGTTTTGTGAATTTCTGAAGCTACAATGGTTTGGAATAGAAAATGTTGTTTAATTTGGGTTTGATTTGAGGAAATAGTCAAGATGTTCCTAGATGTCACATGTGTAATAATGAGAATCAAATAAAAAAAAACCAAAGGCAATGAAATGCTTATTAAAACAGACAAACATTTCTTTTGTGTAGTAATCTAATACATGTGTCAGGCTCTTTGTAAGCTCTGTTCTTTGAACTGCACTTTGGAAAATAAGGAAGTTCTTGCAATAATGTAAGATGACAGAAAATAAAGGACTTCTTTTTTGTCTTTTTATCAGAAACACTAAAGAGTCAAAGCAACGGTGCATGCATAATGTAACCTATCCATTAACACAATACTTCAAAGACCTACAGGGTACACTCAGGGTGTTTTTGAACTGCCAGCATTAAACAAAGGAGGGTTGTGAATTAATAGATTTTGCATTCACACATTCAAATATTGAGACATATTACTTCTTGTAATGTGTTGCAGCATAAGCCTAGAAATTAAAAGTGCAAACATCAAAACACGCACGCATGCATACATTGTTTTTACTAAGTAACGAGAAGCAAAACAAACTGTAATTACACAGCAAAAAATCTGCTGGCAATAACATGGCTAATTTCAGTTATGTTTTACAAGTAAAGTTTTACAGAAAAACGCAATGAGGGGAGCTGGAAGGATAAAATCAATAAATAGACTATACCCTCTTTGTTATTTGCAGATGACAATCTGAGTCTCTGCAAAGATCCCATTCATCATCATATCAGTGTATTACTACTGAAAAAACACTTTAATATGTGATTTAATTTTCTTTGCATGTTTTACTGTGCATTTATCATTTTATTCCAAGTCAAATGCAATTACAAAACAGAAGAGGCAGTGGCTTGCCTTCTTTTTGAATTAATAGCTGTTTACGCATAACCCAAGGTTGAACATGTTTTTTTCAGAACTCTATATTAAATTTTACAGTTAAAGTCTAATGTCACAGAATGCTTAAAGTAATGTTTTCTCTATTTTTTTCTCATCTATTTCTTACCAGATGCTTAATTCAAATACAACAAGATAGCTTTAAAAATAAAAAAATAAAAAGACAAAAAAACTTCCTGCTAAGGTCAATAGGCCATTGTACATAATCAGACCTCTTGAGAATGAAACTGTGCTGGAGGTCTTCCAGAAAAACTCTCCACTAAACAATAGCTACTCATTCATTCATTTGGTGCAACAGCTCAACTAACAGCCTGCAAAATGTACTAGAGTTCAGCACAGAAAAATGAGAGGTCTGTCCTGCGGGAGAAGGGCGCTAAGGTTAAGAAAGAATGGAAAGTTTAAAGAGCTGCATGATACTGTTCGGTGTTTCAGTCTCTCACAAACTGCAATTGTAAAGCTGAGCCCCTTCAAAGATTATTCAATTCACTTCATTTCTAAAACACCTTAATAATTCAGAAAGGGAAATTATTACTTTTTTTATTTAATAAAAAAGGTTTTGTTTCATTTTATTCTTACCAGCTATAATAATAATAATAATAACAACAACAAAAACAAACAATACAAATTATGATTAAAATTGAAATTTTAAGTGAAAATTAAAAAAATTGGAAAAAGTAGTTTGCATCTAAAATCACGCACTTTTTCAAGTTTTAATGTAAAAAAAAAAGAAAAAAAGAAGCCATTTTGAATATTATTCAGTGTGAAAATGTCCCAATAGTTTCCATATATATATATATATATATATATATATATATATATATATATATATATATATATATATATATATATATATATATATATATATATATATATATATATATATATATATATATTCTACTGAAAGAAACCTTTTAAGAAAAACATTTTCTGTACTTGAGAACGTTTATTTGGAGGTCTGAACACAACTCTGCCTTTTTCTTCATGGCCTCCTTGACCGTCTAGATCAAAACCTACACAGAGCTTGAGGTGAGCCTTATCACCCATGAAATAAAAATTATTTACAGGATTATAAGTTAATACTAATTATAAATTATAAAGTATTAACTTATGGAAGTGACATTGCTGGGTATAAACCTCTGAGGCACAACCCCCCTCCGCCACACTATTACTAAATCATGTTTTTATGATTAAGGAACCTTCATGAAATGTGGGCTAGTGTAGTTACATAGAGGCTCTTTACTAAACTCTGTCTCTGAAACTCCCATACAGCTGCTGCTGAAACCGAAGACAAATGGTAAATTATAAAAGTAAAGCCTTCAGATATCAAGCCACAAAATTCCATACTATAAACACTGATAAACACCTTATGCATCAGATATAAACTCTGCATGTGAAACAGCACATTGATCTGTGTTACTGTGGCAACTGCTCCCTCGGTTTAATCTCTGGATGTTGTCATTCTTTGTGGCTTTGCCCTGACAGCTCATCCAGTTTCCTCTTTCTCTTTTTATTTTCTGTATCTCTCAGCCAGAATTTATACTGTCTATCTACACCCAAATAAAAAGCTGAATCTGATGAACTATGGCCTCCATAAATCTATAATTAGCACCATTCTCTCAGTTTGCTGATTTGTTCTGGAATACACTGCACTGAATTTGAATGAAACAGATGCTGGCTCCGCAGCATGACCATCTTTCTGTCCACCTTCATGCCTGCTCCATCTCTCTGCTTTCTGTTGACTCTGTTCTGCTCTCACCTCTTCGCCTTTCTTGTGTGCTGTCAGTGAAAAAGCCAGCATAAAAACCAAACACAATTCAAAACTCTAAGCAGCTCCATGTGAATTTCACCTTTATTTTTAAATAAAAATGCACACTATACATAATTTACACCAAATAAAATTTAAATGAATATGTATGAAACCTGCAGATTTTAAATACAAGTAAAACGCATGTATTCACCTAAATTTTAGAGGCACATTTCATAAAATAGAAGATTTGTGTTCAGTAAATACACTACAAAGCTTTAACACTAATAGCAAAAAAGACACAACCAGAGGAAGAGGGGAATGGAGTCCTAAAACAAATACATAGATGTAAGGTGGGCTACTGTCTAAGCTGTTAGTGTGGTGTTTTGACAAAAAATATGATCAACAGGTGATCAAGACCTACACAGAGCAAGCTTATAGTTGTAAAGCATGAGTAGGAGCCATTTATAGTCGCTTTAGGTTAGGTTTAGGATGCTTTGCAATGCTCTTGGTGATGTATGATGATGCACATGAAGTTTGGAGGTCTGTAGTGATTGACTCCACAGAAAGGTGGGGACCTCTTTGCACCTCATCACCTAAGCATCCGCTGACCCCGCTCCGTCAGTTTACGTGGCCTACCACTTCGTGGCTGAGTTGCTGTCGTTCCCAAACACTTCCATGTTCTTATAATACAGCTGACAGTTGACTGTGGAATATTTAGGAGTGAGGAAATGTTCACAATGTGTTGGATTTGTTGCTCAGGTGGCATCCTTTCACAGTTCCACACTGGAATTCCACACTGGAGCTCCTGAGAAGGACCCATTCTTTCACAAATAGTTGTAAACACAGTTTGCATGTGTAGATGCTTGTTTTTCATACACCTGTGGCCATGGAGGTGATTGGAACACCTGATTCCGATTATTTAGATGGGTGAGTGAATACTTGGCAATATAGTGTATATCTACGCTGTGCTGTGCATGTTGTTAGATGCCTCCACGCAAGATTATAGGACTGTTAATTAGAATTTGTTTGAGCGCCGTGCACTTGTAAGCGGAACAGTGTAACTAAAAGCAAACAAAAACTGTTTCTCAAGTTGATTGGTTGCACAACATGAGTGTAGTGGGAAAAAAAAATCATTTTCTGAAGCTAAGGTCGCTTATGCAACTAGAAGAAAAATTGATGATACAGGAATTACAAAGCTCTTCGAAAACCTTCAGAAATATTGAGAATCAAAAGTTATGCAAGCAAGCAAACTTAACAAAGGACTAATAAGTTGCTTTCTTAGAAAATAACATCCCAAATGGTGGCTGAAGTTCAGAAGTATTTAAAGAAATATTCTGTGCTGTGCAGAGAGGCAACTACGTTGCTGGAAATGCCCATGCCAGATAGTAAGTATAAAAACAAAGGTAAGTAAAGTTGGCTTGAACAGAAAACAACATTTGAAACTGATGTGAAGCAATGGTTAGCTGATGATGGTGTATCTACACATGATTATCTTGATGTCCATAACAAACACAGATATAGGATCTGAGGATACCAATTCTAATGTTTCAAGCAAAGGGTCCAAACCTAAAAGTTATTCTTCAGTCCATTCAAATTCTTCCAGTCATCTTCTGTGTGTTTTAAAGATTAAAACTGAAAGGGCAGCACTGTTACTGTCTGCAGCTGCTTTAAAGAAAATGCATGATATTGATGCTGAGGAAGAGGCACTTCAATTGGAAAAGGAAAAAGTAACAGCTGGAAATTGAAGCAAAGTTGGCAGTTGCCACAGCTAAATTTTCAGTGTTTGAAAACGCAGTTTGTAGTGAAGAAGAGAATGATGGAGAGGGTGGTATGAACGACTACCACATGCTCAGTTGCAGTCCTAAGAAACAAATCACTGTAACACCAGCTCAGTCTTGTACCAGCAAAAAAACATTTCTTTTTCATCCTGACATATCTGTGTCATCAGTTGTACAGCCTAAAGAAAGACTGTATGTCCCACAAGACCCAGCTTTACACAGGTCTAGTAATGTTGTATCTCTAAGTTCACAGGCACCACCACTTCATAGGTCTGAATTGCGTGGAAATATCCCAGATCTGCCAACCCTCCACCAGCTGGGCCTCAATCAGCAGGGCCTCAGATGTTATCTTCACAGAGACGTGCATGCACACAGCCAAGCCTTCATGGTCCTGTTGGTAACCTACAATCATAACCAGTTCTTCACCATCATCTTGGTAACAATCAACAGTTCACTCTGTATGATCGTATGCCACAGCAAAATAATAACACTGCCCAGTTAGTGCAGAACCAAGCTCTGGCCTCACTTCCTCCTCCAGCTATAGTTGAGTTTGAGGAAAATGCCCTCAAATATGCTTCTTTTATCAGAACCTTTGAACAAGCTATTTAAAGAGAACTACTGACAAACAGGAATGTCTTTATATCTGGAACAATACACCAGAGGACAACCAAGGGAGTTAGTTCGGAGCTGCTACAATATGGCTGCAGGTCAGGGTTATGGCCGTGCAAAGAATCCGTTGAAAGAGCATTTTGGGAACAAGATGAAAGTTGCTGCAGTTTACATGAAAAAGGTTATGCAGTGGTCAGTAATGAAACTTGAAGATACAAATGCTTCACAGTCTTTCTCCATCTTCTTAAGGGATTGCTGTAATGTTATGGAAGATCACTTGGAGGAGATTAACGATCCATTTAACCTCCACTTAATGGTGATGAACTTGCCGTATAAGCTGAGGGAGAAATGGAGGACTGTGGCTTGTGAGCTGCAGCAGCGTCATGGTTACAGAGCCATGTTCCCAGACTTTTTGGCTTTTGTGGAGCATCAAGTGAGATTTATTTTAGATCCCTGTTTGGTGATCTACAGGGCTCAGAGCCCACTCTTCCCTTTAAGGCCAAGGCCAGAAATACTGGAAGCGGTCAGGCTACAGTTGCTGCTGTCCCCGCTGCAGAGCAAAATCCATCATCAGGTCTGCCAATACATTGCAAAGGGCTAGTGTCACAGAGACGTAACCTCATTTTGTGCTGCATATGTAAGAATCAACATTTGGTTGAGAATTGTTCACAGTTTTGCAAGACATCACACAGAAAAAATGTATGCTTTTAAGGCTGGGACAGTTTGTTTCAGCTGTCTTAGGGCAGTTCACATGAGTAGGGACTGTAATAAGCCTTTAACCTGTGATGTTTGCAGGAAGAGTCATCCCACCGTCTTACGCATTGAACATAAGGCGAGAACAATAGAAGTGGCAGTCAATAATGCACTTGTGCCATTGGAGACATGTGGCCATAGTGGGGCCAGGCAAGATGAATATGTGCTCTCTATTGGGCCTGTACAGGTGAAGCCCAAGTCCGGGAGCAAAACTGTGAACACCTGTTTTTTTTAGACCCTGGGAGTTCAGCTACTTTCTGCACCGAACATCTTATGAGAAAGCTGAATCTCTCAGGAACCCGGACCACCATTTTTCTTCATACTCTTGGTCGGTCAAGAAAAGTCTGTTGATATTTTTTGCTCAGTGGTCTTGAGATTTCTAGTCTGAGTGAAGAAAATGTAATGGACTTGCCTGAAGTCTACACATAGAAAATCTTGTTGGTGGGCAGAAAGACCATCCTTACGCAGCATGATCATATATCTATATCTATATATATCATATATGGACATATCTTCAAGGCATCAGCATTTCCAGTCTCCAAGCAGAAGTGGAGTTATAAACAGGCACCAATGCACTGAAGCTTATGGAACCATGGGAAGTAATTAATAGCCAAGGCGAAGGACCATATGCTGTCAGGACTCTACTGGATGGGTCGAGAATGCTCCTCTGAGAGGGGGTGGGCAGAGTAACGGTCTCCCTGCTGTCACTGCCGATAGGATCTCGGTTGCCAAGCCACAGGACTTGTTGATTGCTCAGTATAATCAAGACTTTAATGAGAAGTCATCTAGGGAGGGGTGTAAGTCCAGAGAAGATCAGAAGTTTAGATTGTTGAGAAACTTCAGTTCATCTTGATGGGGGGGGGGGGGCACTACTGCATTGATCTACCTCTCAAGGTTGCTAATGTCATCCTCCAAAACAATCACAGCATCATAGAACGGTGTCTCAGTGGTCTTCTGAGGAAGTGTAAAAGAAATAAAGAATAAAATCAAGAGTACACATCTTTCCTTTCTGAGGCCATTGGAAAAGTCTAAGCTGAGCAGTTAGGGTGCAGTTGAATCGAGCAGACAGCAAGGTTTGGCATATTCCCCATCACGGGGTATATCATCCTTAAAAAAAAAAAAACCCTTAAGAGTTGTTTTTGATTGTGGTGCTGTCTTTAAAGGGACTTCATTGAATCCACAGCTGCTTCAGGGGCCCTATCTCACAAGCACCTTATGGCGTACTTACCAGGTCCAGACAGGAACGTGTAGCGCTGATGGCAGACATCCAAGCCATGTTATCCTACTGCTGATGCTGGCAGCCCACTGCTCACTAGTGACACTAGTTGATGGGTTAAAAGCGGTCCAATTTCGGTGTGTGTGTATTACTATGGTAATGAAAAAAAAAAAAACTTCTTGTGGTATCCTGATGGCGATGTGGCATCGTATATGAAATATAGGATGAAGTTCCAAATCTTTGGTGCTGTGTTGTCACCAAATTGTGCGAATTACACATTAAGGAGAATTGTGCAAGATCAAGACCATTTCGAGCATGGTGTGCTGAATACAATACTCCAGAATTTTCATATGGATGACTGCCTGAAGTCTGTATCAATGGAAACTGAAGGGATAAAGATAATGAATGACCTGACTGCAGCTTGTGCCAGAGGAGGGTTCCACCTCTGGAAGTGGATGAGCAACAGCAGTACAGCGCCATAAGACCACCAAAGGGCTTAATCTGGATCAAAGTATTACTCTGTGGAGACAGCTCTTGGGCTTTACTGGCACATAAACACAGGCATTCAGACCTTAATGTTAGCCATATAGGAGCGCCAAAACACAAGACATGGCAGATTGTCTGTGTCTTACATCTATGACCCTTTAGGTTTTCTTGCACCGTTTACTTTGACTGTGAGGAGAATGCTGCAGGAGATCTCGGACTGAACATCAGCTGGGATGCTCAGACACCACATACCTTTTCCTAGCAGTGGTCAGAGTGGCTGTCCAACCTCGATCACAGAGCTTCAGGTGGGCAGATGCATAAAGCCAATGGGTTTTGGAAAACCTACTAGCACACCGTTGCATTACTTCTCGGATGCCAGTGAGTATGGCTATGGAACTGAGTTGTACTTGCGAATTAAAATGAGGAAAAAAGAAGTTAGTATTGCCTTTTATATTGGGCAAGTCCAGGGTTGCTCCTTTAAAGCAAACCACCATTCCTCTGCTCAAGTTGACCGTTGCTGTTCTGGCTGTCTGCGTGGTCAAGATGCGGAAGAGGCAGCTGCAGCTGCGCCTTGGCCCATCAGTCTTTTGGATTGACAGCACAAATGTTTTAAAGTATATTGCTAATGAGACCAGGAGGTTTTATACTTTTGTGGCCTAAAGTCTGACCTACTTGTAAAGAGAATTCCCAGAGTTGCCTGTCTTCACGAATGTATTGATTATTTTAAACCTGTAGAAGTGAAGAAAGGCTGTGGTAGAGGAAAGCCCTATGGTGTTCTCTTTACTTACGTAGGGAGTAGGGCGGTTCATCTTGAGGTGGCTTATGCACTGATTCATGCATAAATGCCATCTGCCGTTTCATGTGTTGCAGAGGTCAAGTGTCTCATTTTACATCAGATAATGGTACCAATTTCATTGGGGCTGAACGGGAGTTGAGGGAGGTCATTGCTGAGTTGGACCATGTGAAGCTTCAGCATGCAGTGTGGTCTAACATGGTCTTTTAATCCCCCACATGCCTCTCACCACGGGGGTGTCTGGGAGAGGCTTATTCGACTTGTCCGAAGAATTCTTTCTTCTACTATCAGATTCCAAGTTTTGGATGATGAGGGCTTTGATACTGTTCTTTGTGAAGTTGAGGCCATTCCTAATGGTCGTCCCAATACAAAGGCCTCTGACGACATAAATGACCTTTTACACCCTGTACCTCATCTGTACATCAAGAGAAGATGGAGGCAAGTTAATTTTTTTTGGAAGCGCTGGGTGCTGGAGTACTTACCATTTCTCCAGGAGAGACACAAGTTGACGAGAGCAACGAGAAGCTTTACTATCGGTAACATTGTGGTCATAACGGATCCGACAGCGCCAAGCGGTTTCTGAGAATTACACAGACATATTCTGACAAGAAGGGCCCTGTTCAATCAGTTCAACTTAAAACGAGAACGGGCCAGCTAGACAGACCAAGATCTGTGTGTCCAAGATCTGTCTGTTGATGGAAGCAGAGTTGCTATGAAGACCCTATGGCAGATGTCTTAAGACTGGTAAGAAAAGAAAGATTTCTCTTTCTTAATCGAAGTTTAAGTTTTGCAAAAACAGCTCACTTTGGTTTAAATTTGGGAATTGTGTGGGGTTATGGGGCCAGGGTGTAGGGGCCATTTATAGTCACTTTAGTTCAGGTTTATTAGTCTTATTTATTTATCCAGTCTTTATTTATCCACTTGGAGGTGTGTTGCACTGGGTGTTAGTCACATTGAGTTTCAGGAAGGTGTACAGTATGTACAGGTGTGATCACGAATTAGGACGCGGCGTGGAAGGTGGGGATCACACGGTTCAAGGCTCACCTCCATTACATTTGTAAAGCATGTTCTGTCTACTTTAATGATTATCCAAAAGCCGTTTTTATGCTCTTGGTGACCTTATCTGGTCAAAGTTGGTGATAATAACAGGACATGTATGATTGATAGATGTGAGTATCATAAATTATCAAAAACTCTAGGGTACCAGAGCTAATATATTTATAATTCTGAAGAATGCATTTCTCTGACCACGTATAATATGCATTTTAATAATATGATGGTCATTTTCTTAGACAGTGATTACTTGGTTCTCAGCACAGTCCTGTTTCCAGCCCCGCCTTTATGTCTCAGTTTTATCATCTGATTGCCTGCAGTTTGTTGACTGTCATAGGATGCAAAACACTTCCTTGAGTTTAGTGTATGATCAGGTAATCACAGTTTTTTTGGGTTGTATCGCTGTGCGCTACAAAGTGATGAGAAGATTTATTGTTTCTGCTTCACTATTGTGTGCTGTGGAAGTGTTGGACTGGTTGACCTATGATCAGACTGTAAACAAGGGGACAGGTTGCTGCAGACGGACACACCTGAACCTCGTAACATCAATGATTGCAATCACCTGTTGCTCCTCCCGCTCCTTAGAACAGGGGAGTGAGATACCTGGCAGGGAGATGGTGCTAACGCATTGCTGCTACTGTCGTCTCAGACCACAAGCGGAAGTGAGGCTCACCTGTGTCCGCGCCAATTCCGGATTTCAGAGTGTCATATCAGCGCTCGCTATTCCTGACGTGAAAGGAAGTAATCACTCCTCTTCACTCGGTGTGGGTGCATAGAGTGAGTGCTGATTTTATTCTTCCTTGTGTGTCGAGGATACCTGGCCTGGGTGGCATAACTGAATTGATGAGCATTCACACGACCTTTCAAAGAGAAGTGACCAATCTTAAAGGCCAGATTGGGTTTGAATTTGACGGCAGCGGGACAGGCTGGGTACTAATTCTACTCCTCTCCTCTGACAACAGCAGTGCGGAGGTCCTGGCATTGGATTACGGATCGGGCTGCAGAATACCAAGGTTGTCCTATAACCAGGGCACTAAGGAACACTTGTGTGTTGTGTTTTTTTTGTTGTTTTTTTTTTTAGCATCTGGAATGATTTATTTATTCTAAGTTAACTGGGCACGAGTTATTGCATTTCAAACTGTTCTTAAAAATAAAAACATTTATCTGGAAACCTACATTTGTGCTTCTCATTGTGTTTGTGGCCGGAAATCAGGGCTGAGTAACAATCTCACTTTGTTACATTAACTTGGTCAGTTTCGAATGCACTCTAGCACAGCAGAGCTTTCTTGCTCAAAAGTCAGATTTGCAATCTTAATCTTACCTCACAATAAAAAATTTCTTCTGCTTTACCCACATGTGCCTACACGTCCTGTCATTCCTCTGCTGGATTATTATCGTGTGCAGGACACTTCGCCTGTGTGGTCCTCATCAACAATGATCAATTCTTCACACTTTTAAAAGGTGGGATGCCTCATCATCACCCTCAGTTGACTTTATCTGAGCATTTTCATACGTGAACTTCCAGTAGACGGCTTGTCCTTATTTGTGACTGGAGAACAAAAGCGAGTGACTGATTCGTTCCAACCGTCATGCTATGGTTTTCCAATGGGGAATTTATCCAATAAAGAAATATACATTGTCTTATCTAAGTTTTTCCTGTCACACTGTATTAGTCCTAATTAAAACTGCAATGAAAATTAATGATTTTAATTTAATTGAATTCTGTTTACTCTCCTGCTTGTTGCTGTGTTACAGTCACTGCCTCCCAATGAGAATCAGTGTGACACAAAAGCCTGCTACCATCCTCAGAAACAAACATCTGTTGCAAATCCCCCCCAGAGGGGACATGTGTCTTGGATGAAAATTCCTAGAAACTAAGACGCTTTCCTTGCAAAGAGCTGAAATCTTTTCCACTCTGGTCCCCAAAGGCCCTGAAATTTCTTCTCACCATCACAGAAAACAATTTGGAGACAGATGCTGGGTAATTTTGTTTATGCATTGAACTGCCACTTTGTGCTGTTTATTAGCTTCTGCTTTTATACCATGCATGTCAAAGTGTGTTACTTGGAAAATCCTCTTTATCCATGTTTTTGGAGAACTGTAGAGTGGAGAAATACCCTAACCCAATTAGAGAGATGGCACAACCACTCTCTAACTTACAATTCTTATAAGTCACACTGAGAATGCAGTTTAATCCACCTGCTCCGTATCTGTCAGTAATAAACCTTAAGAATCCCTCACCAATGTTTGGGTTTGTCTCACCGCCAAGTTGCCACCTACAGATCACCTTATCCATCTCACTCCCCAGTGTTTGTCTAAAACTCCGGTTGAGACTAAAGAAAGGCAGAGCGTCGCTTTCCCGTGGCTTGTACTGATCGTCAGACCACAAACTGAGTGGGAGTTTGGAAAGCAAAAACCCCTCGGGGTGCCCTTCAGGGAGATTACATGAGATGGTGATTATTGACTGCCATTAAAAACACACCAAATGCTCATCTTCATGTTTCCATGAAACATAAAAATGAGCAGGTTTTACAACTGAGATGTGTTCTGATGACTAAAACTGTGTGCTGTTGGATTAAAATAACAAGCTCTTCCAGCAGACATATACGCTGACCAAATTTGGCAAATTGGGTTACCTTGTGAATAAAACATTATTGCTGTCAGATCTTGGGGTTTTGTTTTTGGAGAGATGATTCAAATTGTGTGTCATACATTTATTTACTTGTTTTTTTGTATTTAGATGTTGAGGAAGATAGTTATATGTAACAAAATGCTGATTATTTAAGGACAATGCTTAATGTTGCAGTGGAAAATCACGACAAGTAAAACTGAATCCAATAACTGAAACAGGTGAATTATTGTAGGCAACTTTGGTGCGTCTAAACAAGGTTGTAGTGCGGCTGACCTGACTCGTCTTTCGCTATCAGATCATTTCAGGATCACATGCAGGTCTGAGCACTGTCAAGTCCGATTTTTGTTTTACAGTCTGATGAGTCAAAACACATCTGTGAACAGCTTGCATTGGGGATGAGATTATAGTCATGGTGTGTAGCCAAAAAATGTTGATAATCACAGAAGTTAATGAAATTTTAGCAGGAATGTCAAAGCTTTGATGGGTTTTAAAAACATCACAGTAAGTCTAAGATAAAGTGTTTAAGAGTCATAGCAAGACTTAAATGAGACTGTTGCTATAAGCTTCAAATTTTAAGAAAAGAAATATACTGTAATTGTTTAAAATAAGCCCTGTGATTTTAAAGGAATGTGGTGGAAAAGCTATAAAATGTGACGCCTACACATTACAACAAAACAGTCATAGTTAAAAGAAGTGTGTAAATTCTGGCCAGTTTCAGGGCCAGGCAGTGAGTTATCTTTGCTTTGGTCCAACTTAAAGATATTTTTGATCACCAGTTTACGCCAGCACACCCAGTACCTCTAAAGGAACTGCCTCCCTAATGGTTAAATCTGAAAAGTGCCAGTGTTTAGTCATGCAGAAAGAAGTGAGCCCGATACATCACAGCAGAAACTGAAGGTGTGCAGCTTGGATGATTGACTGGTGGGGGCAGATCCGACCCTGCATTTAAAAGAAAACCAGAGTTGGGTTCCCGCAATGAATGTCCGACACACTAAAACCATCACTGTTTCTGTGTCCTTATATCAGCTTAACCATACTGCTGCTCAAGGCTCAGGCTAAAAATAGACTTTAAACAATTTCTGTCCAAATATTTCAACAGAAAATTGTATTTTAGAGGAAATTTTAAAGACTTAATATTTAATGCTACAACTAAGAACAGCAGGTTTCACATATATTACTTGATTTAATTTTATTTTAATGTCATCGATACTGAATTCTATTTTTTCACATAAACAGCTATTTTTAAAAGCTTCTCTTCTTTGCATGTTCATATTTTATTATAGCTTTAAAAAAAATCCCTTATATTTTATTAGTAGTTATCTAAGTTATCAGGAGTAGTCCATATTTTACTGTTTTTTATTATTATTGTTGTTGTTGTAAGCGACAAGACTGTCCTGGGGATTTACACTGATTCTGAGTAGGACTGGTCAGAGATATATTTATGAGTCCCTTCTTCAGTCCAGCTGGATTCAAGTTTGTAAAATGGATTGGATTTGAACAGGAGCCATCTTCCCAGGGGAAAATATAGCGCTTTGAATCGCCTTTTACCCATTAAACCTCCAAACAACATATTTGAAATCACAAGCCAACAGTTCCATGTGAAAAGAAGGATTACAGGTTTCAGAGACAATTTCTCTTCAAATTCATCAAGCAAAATTCACCACAAGAAGACAAACATGTCCGTCTGACGAAGAGATATTATTGTTGGTCGGAGCATGTGGATTACAAAACGTTTAAATAGTCGCGCCTCTGTCGCTGCATTTTCTCAGGTGACAAATTGAGCAGAGTTTGATGAATCCTGGGATGAGGGATGTTTCCTCCACACCACATGCTCTTTAATTCCCTCAAACAGAGCGTGAGCATGACGATCCAACAAACACCAATAAGCAGCAAAATGCAATCTGTCTAACACAATTACTTTATTCACCAAAAAGAAAACTATTTTATTACTGTGAGGACACAGAGCCACCTGAGACATCCACCTCCTCAATTACCCCAATGCTGATTTTACAAAGCCTCAACCATTCAAGTATTCATTTGACTTTATTACAATATCCACCAGAGATATGGTGTCATTAATCAAAAAGAGGATGTAGAGTGAACAGCTACCCAGAAAAGCAGAGAAATGAACTGCAAAGGCTGCAGCAGGGTCTCAGATCTACTTCTACTTGACAGAGAGAGAGAGAGTGAGCCAACACCCGTATTCCATCAAATGAAGCACAGGCTGCATTAACAGACAGCAGTAGTGTATCTTTCAAAGCAGTGGCACTTCTTGATGTTTTTGGAGAGCGTCATTCACACATAGAATTAAAAGTAGAACCCTTTGAGAAACTCTGTGCAGGTAGATTTAATTTTTTTATGTTAACAGGTGACATTTTGGTTGCTGTTTAGATCCCACCTGTGCAATTCAACGTAGTTTCAACATTTATGTTTGTAGATCAGAAGCATGAATAAAACCGTTTGGAGCAGGTGTATTGCAGTCACTAGCAGAGGCCTTGGAAGGGAAAAAAAAAAAAAAAAAGAGTTCGCCATTCAGCATAATGATGCTCTGATTAGATTAACTTGTAGATGGTAGAACTTGTGGACATAAATATTTATAACGGAGCACTGGGTGTCACATAATACTAGTCTTTGCATTTCTCACTTTTACTTTGTTTTCTTTTTTTCATCGTGTCAAATAACAATAAATACATTTCAGAGCACTTTACAGAGTTCAAAGTTCAGTGCAGTCAAATAAAATCAAATCTGGTAGTAAGTAAAATAGCCACAGCATTCAGTGTAGGATGGATAATTGACTGTAAGCATTGTTTGACTGTGTGTGTGTGTATATATATATATATATATATATATATATATATATATATATATATATATATATATATATATATATATATATATATATATATGGTTTAATGCCAGTCTGCCAAGAAAGCCAAGAAAACAGTGCTTTGTTTCAAGTTTATAGCTTAAATCCAGGGCTGAATAAATGTCAAGCGCTCGGCAGGTACAGACAAATATGTGGTAAATTAGGCACAGTTACACCTGATTAATGTGTTTTATGATCCACACTCATATTTCATTAAAAAAAACATTCTAATCTCCAAAAGAAGAAGGCGTTAGAGCCAATACCGGGGGATGTTTCAAAAGCAGCCCAAATGAGGCAAACTGGTGAATGGCTGTTTAAAACCACAAATAAGAGCACATTTAAGGACCCTGACAAACGTGAATACATGTAATGTCTCTGAACTTCTCTTCCGTCTTCCCTTTAATTATAGCTGCAGAAGGTGAAAGTGGAAAACACACACACACACATGCACACACATACTTCCCTTGTTTTGATGGGGGAACAATTGACACCACAGGCAATTAGCATGGAAAACAATGGCAGCCAATCTATGTACTGCTTTGTTTTCCATCAACACTAATTCGTTTTGGAGGGAAAAATCAATGCTATTTGCCAAAATAGCTATCTCCAAATGTTTAAACAAGCTGTGCTTTGTGGGTTCTGTGAATCTGTTGATTTCCCAACCAATGAGAGCCAGGTTTAAGAATGGAAGGAAGAATAAAATGTAACTTGATGAAATAGTTTTGAATACCAGAGATTGTTAATTCAGTGCAAGAAGGTCTGATTTTTCAGCTTGACTGATAGCTGCAATTGAATCCCCAACAACCAAATATTGTTTTTCCTAACAGATGGCTTAGCTTAAAAAGTGAAAGCTGTGATCAATTGCTGCCTGCTAGAAGCGGAAATGGAGTTTCGCACAGCGATATTAAACACAAGGGTATCAATAATGGGTGAGCTCTCATCCACACAACAACCTTTTCAAGCCGGCGCAGAAGTGCATTGAAAACCTGTTTGCCATTTATTGTAAATGGGTATGCAGGGTTTTCTGAGCAACTTTAGGGTCCTGCTAACAGCCAGCACGAGTACAGTCAGAGGCGTCAGTCAGACTGGAAAGAGTGAAGTGTGCACTGGCAAGCCAATAAACAAGCCAGTATCTCAGAGAGCACGTTCCTGTGAGCCAGTTCACGACGTAAACTAAGTGTTCTTTTATTCTAAAGCTTATAAACATGGAGGTAGTCGAGGTAATTTGACAGAGTTATGTTATCAAGATTAACAGCATTTTTTTTTTTCTAAACGTCTGGTAAACCGTTTTCTTCACTAATGTCTCTTATGGGCCACACTAGTAAAAATGTCCGCACCATCCTGTTTGATTTATTGACCCCCTGCCATACAACACCGAGGGCTTCCATCGCAGATGTGAGGGAGGGCAATAAGCAGCTACGCTATAGTCAAGGATCTAAGGAGCCCATGACCAGGAGCCGACGGAGACCATACATCTGGCTTAGAGATTCAGGGTCTTTGAGTGGGTACAGATGCCCAGGGTGGTGGTTTAACCATGGGAGGCATGTTTGTAAATGATGAACATTGCAACCTGGTGTAAAGTAATTTACTGAATAGCAAATTTGTTTGGGAATGTGCACTACTAATCAACACGTCATTTAAACGATCACAAGCATCTGGCCAATGTGGAAACTATGTGCTCCGCTGGCTTCCTGGTGGGTTGATCAGACCTTTATTGTTATTATGCAGATCGGTCCTCCAGTGTTCAGACAGAAGATACAGTTGACACAGGCTGAGTTTTGGGCAGGGTGTAAAGTGACTGCGAAAACCCTGAAAAAGCTCACAGAATGTGCATAATGGATGAACATATGGATGCTTGCTGCTGTGCAGAGGAAAGATGGTTAATTAGAGCAGTAACGTCAGCTTTTTCACACACAATTACACGTTGTGGAACTTCCATGTTAAACAGAGTGCAAAACATTCACTACATGTTTAATCATCTGATCACCTTTTATATTTGATCACTTTGAGGATTCACAATGCTAATGAGAGCCGAAACATCACATCACATCACGAAAAAATGTCTTATTAACTGTCAGTCTGACAAACACAAATGATTAAAATTAGTTTTAGAAATCATAAGAATGAACCCCACTAATGGAGCAAATACAGCAGTGTGTATTCCAACTGGACCAAACTGTTTAGATGTGTAATCGTAAATTCAGGAAGCAGATATTCAACATTTTGGTTACCTTCCACTTGGTGACTATATTATAAGTATTGATAAGTCATGTGCTTTGAAGTGTAATGATGGGCATGTGCTGCTGAGGCAATGAAAACTCACTAACAGAGAGGAGCACTGTCAATCAGAAGCATTATTATCAGCCGTTTCTGTCAAAAATATGTCAAATTACAAGGTGTCAAGTGAGGTGAACGCTGATTCTCAGCTCTGTCATTTTGGCTCTGCAAAAAATTCATCGACTGAGGTTCCACTTATTCCACTGACTTAGATCTCTGAGTTGGTGCGTAGTCCCTTTACTCTCTGTGGTGAAGTGTAGATCAAAAAACTGGAACTCGTTATTATCATGCACATCTGTGCACACTACAAGAACGGGACTTGGGACAATAAGGTTGTTAATTTCAGTCCGCAAAAACAAATCTATTTCTTTGAGCTTGTGTGCAGACCTGCAACATCTGCACCACTGTTTTTTCTTCATCTCATTATTTCCCTGAAATGTATGTAGATGCAGCGTCTTCTGCAAATTCCAGCATCCGGCAGAGATGCTTTTCTCTGCCAAAGGCAGAATAGTTTGGTAGCTTCTTGTCCGACACACAGATAGATGGTTTAATTAGCTTGTCTAAGGTTTAATTAATTATTCAATATATGTATGCATAACATTGCAATGTACAGGTTAGGGACTGCTTTTGCTTATCTTAAATACTTACAGTACACCATCATAGATTCTTACCTGAATGTCTTTCAATGTCACGCAAGTAAGATCATTTTCTTTTTAATACACTTTACACAACTCACTCTCAAAGTCCGAATCACCATGGTTTCTCTGCTGGAACCATATTCACACTATCACTTAAGTGGAATTATATTTTTTTAGTCTCGTCAGTCGCTTAATAATAGAAATTTTTAGTTGGTTTCCCTCTGGGATCGCGTTAATGGTCATGATGTTGCAAATGTACGCTGCAAAATCAGCCTCTCCAGAAATAAGCCCAATATTCCTAAATATAGTCAAAATCTTTTACCAATTGGGGTGTGAAAAATATCCTTGACCACAATTCTTAAAACTAGCAAAATAGTCTTAAATGGTTCCTCTTAAAACAAGGCATTTTTACTTTTTTTTAAACTTTTTTAACTCAAAACTGCTCTGATTCACATTGTTTTGTTTTGTTTTCAAAAGATTACACTCATTTCTATCTAATAGATGTAGGGAATGCTCCTTTAAATGCTCCTTTGAGGTTTCATATCAAATGAATCTATTATTCAGACTTCCAGGTCAAGTATTTTTTATCACTTTTTAGTTGACCTAATGTTTGACAAGCTAAAACACATGATAAAACATGTATTTATTACAACATTCAAGGCAGATTATGTTTTGATTTGATATATTTTATCATTAGAACTGTTCCCAACTTTCTGCAAGTGCATACAGGTCCTCGTTCTCTGGCTGCCTGGATTCAATTTTTCAGAGACCTTAGCATCACTCCCTGTGTGACACGTAATTACAACATCAAATGCAGAGCAAAAACAGGGCTGAGCAGTTAAATTATGTACTATGGAGCCTTCTGCTCTTCATAGCCGGGCCTATAAAGGACGACAGGACCGCATGGAGAGAAACAGCCAACAGGGTTACATGCAAGAAAGCCAGAGCTGCTTTAATTAAGCTGCTTTGCTGTGCCATTAATACAGCAACCTTTGTAGATAGGCTGGGGAAACTATCGCACACAAATAGGATCTGAGCACACAGAAATTGGTGCGGATAGCCTGTAGAGTCTAAAGTGAGGACCAAATCAAATTCCCCAGGATCTTGAACATTACACCGTGTACTTGGCAACAATGTTATAAGAAGGATGTACCCCTTCTTTTGGTTGATGGCAGCTGGGAAAGCCTCCAGCCACCCCGTGACCCTGAATGAGATTAAGTGCATTTAGAACTTGGATGGAAATTTTATTGAAAGCAGATTAAATCTTAAGAGTGACAAAGTCATTCGATTCTGATATAATATATAAGGTTAAAATTTACATTTAAAATATGTAATCAAAAAAGTCATTTCAAACTTTCTTTAGATGCTTACACTGGTAATCTTCAGTTAATATTCTTTCAAATAAAATGTTATTTATCCCTTTGTTTAGTATTTTCTGTATTATGAATAGTAACTATGCGTGGCAACATTTTGACTTTAATTTGCTGAATATTAACATACAATTAATCATTATGTGCATATAACTGGCATACCACAGAGAATTTCATTATTTTCTCAGAGGAAAGCACAGTGTGCTCTGTTATTATAGGGGTTACTTGTTTTAAATGAGGCTAGATTGAATTTTGCATCGAGGTAAATAAGGCAGACTTGAGGGCAAGGCAACAAATTAAACCGAGCAGCCAGACAGAAAACTATTATTATTATTCCTGTTATCGTTCCTGATCAAATATTCTGTGGTTTTCTTATCATGCGTCTTTCAATTACTTTCATAGTTTAAATCATTTTCATTAACTTTCTTTCTAATGGTGACATTAAATATAAACCAATAACTTAGGGATTTTTTTCAAATCTATGTTTCAAATAAAAAAAAAAAGAAGCAGTACGTTCAGAAACCTGTAGTCCCTCTTACCTATGTCATGGATGTAAATGTATATGCACACGGGGGAGTCAGTCAGTGGAACAATATTATCACCTGGAAAAAGTTGTGTAAAAACCGGAAGAATATATACCAAGTTAGTGATAGGACAGACCGGAATATTCTGCTACTCAGATATTTGTTTCTGGGTTAAATATACTGGTCTTACGGTCCTTGTTGACGTGTAATAGGCACTATAGCAAAATCAAAATCAACACGGAGCAGAAGTATAGTAGTTTTGACAGTTGTCTATACCTGCATTTTGTATTCACGTGGCAGACAGAAGCTGCTGAGGTTATTCACTCGCTTCATTGGACTGAGTCTTGCCCATAGACGTTATTAGTTTTTAACGATGTTAATATTTCCTGAGTTTTTTCTCTTTTTTTAGTTGTATTCTATTCATTATTTTTTGCCAAACTCAGAATTATATGCTGAATAGCGATGCATTATTCCAGCAATTTCCCCACAGATGACAACCTTAGTTTGAAGCAAGTGGTGATTGTGGTTGGGCAAACCCCTCTCTGGTGGCCACATTTCCATGGAGCTCTGCATCCTTGAACTATCCGTTTCACTTCACCTGGTCCTGTGAACACAAGCTGCCCTGGGCACCACAGCTGTCACTTTTCATCACAGCATCAAAGACTTCTCTGTCTGTGCAAGAGCCTGACGGGGGGGGGTTAGTGGAAAAATATTTCCCTCTTCTTTCCTCCTAGATGGTAGAGTTTCCTCTCAAAAAGGCGTTACTGGATTTTCGTACTTCAAAGATTAACGTGGGGAACTAATCGTTGAAAGATTGAGCTACATGTAGAATCTGCAACATAATAATGTTGTCTCGCACTTGAAGCTCACTTTTGATTAAATTAGAATTATTAAATGTACAAGAAGTGAATCTCCTTCTAAACCCATCCACAACTTCATCACTACATCTGCTCGTGACTAAGACGAATAAGAGCAATCACACAAAGCTGATGTAATCTGCTGAGAGAATCAGGGCGATGCCTTTTGAACTGCTACTAGTAGTACATTCTAGTACAACTCGTAGCCGAGTCCTACCGACTGACATACACGCTTAGTGAATTTTACTTGCTCTTGCACTTCGCATAATCAAATTCTTTAACCATCGTTTTCGTGATGTCTTTGGTGATCACACATAAAACATGAAAATAAAAACAAACCAGCAAAAATGCTCTCATTTTTCCCAGCTAAAAACCACCAGATTTGCCAACTGAAGCTATTTGTTTTTTACTCAAACATTAGTTACTTAGTTTCTGTAGGTCGACTTGTGCAAAAGCTAGCACATCATCTTTCAAATAAACAAGCAAGCAGGCTTGGAGCTCTTTTGCAGCCGCAGCACCTGAGCATGCTGCAGTCACTGAGCCGACAGCGAACCGATCTGTATACCTGTGTGCCAGAGACACGAGGCCGTCTGTTAGACAGCAAAAACTCAGAACTCATGCAACAGGACACTGAGTCAAAGCACATCAGCAACATCAATATGGCTGAAAAGTCAAAGATTCTGTGTTTTGGTAAGTCCGCTCAACATCTTGAATTCATGCGGCGAGACCGTATGGTCTCGTATAACTAATTTGTGCACCTGGTTACTGATAACATCTAAGACAAAAACCCATTAATTTTAAACCATGTACCCTTGAAGGTAAAAGGTATAAAGTGTACTATTCCCTCAGAGGAACCAAATGCATATCTAAATTGAGCTGACATATTCCTATATGTTACTTCATATGTCATTTATGAATGTTTGAGGTATCGTGAAAGTTTGTTTAGTCGTTCACATTTTTCAAAACAGGTAAACAACCAGACAAGAACCAAGTGAGTACACTGCAATACTTGTCAGAGAAGACTGCTATAAAAAGTTCAAGGTGATGAGAACTCATTCATCTGTTCATTTACTGAATTTATTTAAATTTATGTAAGGTATGTGAGGAAAAACACCGCTTTCAGAGTTTTTACTGTGAAGTTGTCACATTCTGGTACCTTAACTGAGGATGTTTAAACGGGACTGGCAGACAGGTACGTAGCGCAATTTATTTTCAAGCTCAGATGAGAGGTAATAACTGTACTCTTAGCGACTTGCAGCTTTATAATTGTAAAAATTTCATTTGAAATCATTATAAACCTCAAAAAATAGGCAGCTGCTATGAGCATGATGCAGACACTGACCATGCAAAACTAAATAAATTTAAAAAAATATACAAAAAACGAATCTAATTATGTACAACGTAATCAGCTGGTCAAGCTGAAAAATTGGGTGTGTAAGTAAAAGTGTTCTCTGTTTGAACATTGTGGACTCCTACAGTCATATTTTAACATTAAAGTCTGGTTTCCAGACGCAAACGCACAAATATGAGTAAGGCTACTGCGATCGGAGCTTTGTTTATGTTACTTTTATCATTTAATCTAATCTGTGATGTGGCTGGACATGTTGAAGCGGCTATGGCTGACAAACACAGGTCAACGTTTTTGTATCAC
Organism: Xenentodon cancila; assembly: GCA_014839995.1. Lineage (NCBI taxonomy): Eukaryota > Metazoa > Chordata > Actinopteri > Beloniformes > Belonidae > Xenentodon > Xenentodon cancila. Next base: position 13,122,703 of record CM026203.1, on the reverse strand, counting down.
ACGCATGGACTGATCTGAACGTGTGAGGCTGGAACACGACAGAAACCATCATGTTTGCTGCGTTACCGTTAGATAATGCCTTTGAATGTTTAGCTGATTTTACCGAAAAGCCAAGCACACTTCCCTCTAAATTTGAATCAAATACTGTATACATCAAATTTATGATCTGATTACAAAAGCTCTCTGTAGCCCCTTAACCCTCCACCAACAGATCTGATTCAACCATGAAAGCTCCCAGAAGACCAAGAAGCAACCGCGGTCTTACAAAAAGAAAAGAAGAAGAAGAAAAAGAAAATCTGCTTCCAATAAGTCCAGACCTTTAGGAGAAGCAGAGGAAGAGTGGGGAGAAGGATACGTTAGGTACCCGTGTGGAAAAGAAGCCCTTGAGTAGTAATTAAACTCTAAGCCATTACTCTTTCCTGACCACTCAAACCGACCCCCCCCCACACCCTACAGACACACACACCAAGGAAATAAGACCTGTATCTTATATTTACTATATGATCTTTGTCTCAAAGGAAGCACTATCACGATTCCCAGCACAGACGTTTCTCTTGTGGCAGTGACTCAGTCAACCAATCAAGACTTCCTCAGGGAGCAAGCAAAGTGCTGCCACTGGTTCCAGTGGAAGGCAGCTTCATCTGAGAAGTCTGAGAAGAAGACAACGCGTGCTTACGTGAGTCTTTATATGTCAGTAAAGAAATATCGTCCAAGGGAGAGAAAGTGCCTAACACATGACCGAATAATACAGAGAGGAACGAGTGAGGAGAACAGGTTTAGAAAGCACGAATAGCCACTCTCATAGTCGGAGCACAGGATATAATGTGTTTTTCAGGGATGAGCGCATGCTGCGTGTGTGTTGTGCGCATGTGTGGGCACAATTGTTAGCAGACAGAAGTCCCTTTGTGGAGGTGACGCCACTGGAGAGACTTTGATTTATCCGTGTGTCAGTGAAAGACAGCAGCACAGGGGTGCAGATTTATCAGCGCACCGTACTAAAGCTCCATTAAAGAATAGCGCCAGAGTGAATATAGAGGGGCTTCAGCAAATGTGGGGGGACAATCCTATCTGATGCACCTTTTATTTTCATATTCCTGTTTCATTCTTTCCAATGTTTTCTTTTTGTTTGCATATTTTGGTCTTTGTTCATTTTCTGCACATTCAGACTTTCTCATTAAAATCTCAAAGTAAATAGCACCAAGCCCGATCATCAGGAAGTAGTTACTGTTTTCTCTCAACTCACTCGTTCTTGTAGTGACAGGGAACTATTTCTAGAATTTCCTTTGGTGCTGTTCGCCGTTGGCATGTGCGTTTCTCCCACTTCACCATCTGTCAAAACGGGATGTGAAGGATCCATAATATTCGATACCAAAACTGTGCTGATATGTTCCTTAGAGAATGATTATTTATGGGATTCAGCTTCAACCAACCAGCACAGCTCTGTCAGTGTCATGTATGTATTTTGCTATTTGTGTGAGTGTGTTTTTTTTTTTTTTTTCTTTTTCTGTTGCCATCTATCATGAATGTACCCGGATCAATAGACAGCTATGACAGGCATTACATCTTTGGTCCAAAGCTGTTATTGGCTTAAATTCTTCCATCACGTAGGCATACAGAGATCCCTGTGGTCCGGTTCCTCCCTGGACTGTCTGAGCAGCCGACTATACAAATCCATTAGGGAGAGCGAGCCTCGCTGGCCCAGTTTGATTATGCACCAGCCCAGATTCTTTGTGTAAAGATGGTGGGGGGTGTTTGCCTTTAGTCCACTTAGGAACGACAGTGTGATTAATGAAAGGGCTAAAAACAAGATTATTATTCATGAGACTGAGGATTGTGTCCTCTGTGGTAGCAACAGCATCTGTAAATCGTTTTTATAGCCTACTTGATTTAGTTTGATTAATCGGACAACTTTTTTATTATTATTGTTTTCTGTGTATTGCTTCGGGTTGTTGAACATCATTTCTGCTCAACAGTACATCTTTGCTTTTTGCACATGATGGTGGTTTGCATTGCAGCTTGTGGTTAGTTTTGCAGCTTCATGCGATGGTTAAGAATGTGTTACCTCAACGTTAAAGGCCTTTTTTCTTTTCTTTTTTGTCAAATCCAGAAACATGTTTTGTTTTTTTCTAATTAACAGCAGGGATGAGATGTTGCTTCAAGTGTTACGGTACTGCTGTGATGAGATTGTTGAGTCAGAAGGTGTTCATTTCTACAGCTGATCTACTGTCTTCACCTCACCGATGACCTAAAACTCTGTTTGCTGAATTAAGGAGCAAAATTATAAGTGGAAGAAGTGTAAATGCCCTGGTGGTCCAGTTACGGGTCCAGAATGTCTCTTTTACTTTCAAAGTGAGGCATTTTGGGGATGTTCAGCTGGGAGGAGATCCTCTGGAAAAGGCCCAGGACAGGCTGGAGAAGATATGTTTCTTCTTATTTTTTACAAGCTGAAGCGAGTCATAAACACACATCTGATGAAATAACACTGCACCATATTCTAGACCTTAAAACTACACCTACATCTGTATTATTCAAATACAGACACGGGCAAATTTGCTTATAAAATTACAGTTCACTCACTGAAAGCTTTGTTCCACCTGAAAAGTGCAACTGCAGCACGTATGCCTGCCTGCTTTTAGTATGTATTAGAGCGATATGAATAAAAGTATGAAAAGAAAGGGAATTCATGTTCATGTTACAAGGAAAATGACCTGGAAAGACTTCACTGATAAATGAAAAATGGGGGGGGGATAAAAGTCAGACTGGATCAGAAGGACATAAAAAAATCTGGAGTTCTTTTGAAAGCCACCTCAGCTCTGTGTTCACAGATGAAAAAATACGATACGTCTGAAACACAGAGGGGTCTCAGTTATATTTTGGAGCTACGTAGCTGTGTCTGGCATGTTGGAGCTTGAATATCTTCAGAGGACAATGAAATCTTGGGACTATGAACTCATTTAGGAGTGAAACGAATCCTGATGGATGGATGGATTTCCTCGGACCTCTGTACGATAACCTCCTCTGCGTCCTGATTTTAACAATGATGCACATCTATAAAAATCTGAAAACTGCAGTGTGAAGTAGACACCTTGCAATTCTGAGACAGGTAAACCAGTTTGCTCAGGAAGACGAGACCAAAATACCAGTTGATAATTAAAGAGGCCCCATTGAGAGCTGCGGAGATCATTTGCTGGCAGTGATTGCTGCTGAGAATCTCTCGTGCAAGAGAATCCAAAGTTAAATGTACCACTATTTTTGTGTCTGATTTTAATTTTTTTTCAAGTCTGATTTCTGTCAAACATGGATGCCTCTAACGTTTGTCAGTTTCAAATTATGCAAGTCTCTTTTTTTGACGTTTTTAATGTGGTGGGGTATAAACACGTTTATTTTTAATGGTACATGAGTATTATTTGGGCATGTCACAAAGAGATCACACAAACTAGAGATGCCGGAGCTGAGCTGCATTTCTTTCCCACATTTCCGTCTGCATATCCCAGATACAGGCATAATGAGGCACAGTTGAGCACAGCTCTCTCAAAATGTGGAACAGGAATTGCTGGTGGCCAAACCAACATAAAGAGATGTGTATTGTCGTTTGATGGCAGGTGAGTTGAAAACAGAATTGAGAAGAAAGGCAGAACAGCCAGAAAAACATTCAGCATTCAGACAGAAACAAGTTGTTGAAATTTCAAACCTGCTGGAGAAGTCTGATAAGGTGAATACCGTCTCCCTGCATTTGATGTAAATGTTGTGAATATGTGGCAAAACAAGAGGGAATTTTTTCCTTTTCTTATGCATTTCCTGAAATATGTAACAACAGTACTAATTAAAACTATGCAATGCAGCCAAAAAAACATTTTTCTCGCAGCTTAGACATATTTATCCTAAAAATGGCCTGGTCATGACACTTGAGGCTCAGTTTTTATAGCCTTGTTTGCTCACGACAACTGCCACTGGGGACAGGATCGGCTTTACTCTATCAGGGTTACCACAGCTATCCGTGAGGCAGGCTGTGAAAATGGAAAACTGCCTGAAGAAGGTAAAAAAAACATCCAAACTCCCAGACTGTTATCGCTGAGCTGCTCGTGACCAAGTCCAAGCCACCCAGCAGAGCTGTTCAGCAGCGTGACTGAGAGGACTTCGACATATAGAAGCTGTGGTAAAAATGTGTTTCTACACATTGCAGTCTAGTGCATATCGATATACATCGATAACACTAAAACACTTGCTAAGTATTAAAATAGCATCCAGTCCTCCCTTTCAAACATACAGTGGTACATCAGAGTGTAGTCCAGGCAGGGCCACTGAGATTGCATAAGAATGATGTAAGATTTTTCTGAAAAAATGACAAAATCTCAAGTTAACATCAAAAGGAATCCAGCCATTTAGACGCTGCTGCTTTGTGTGCCTCACATTAGAGATATGTGTCTGTGAAATGTGTTGCAACCAGTGAAAGCGGCTCTGAGCAGCTGAAGCGATGGATTTCTGCTTACATTCAAAGTTGTGGGAAAATTTCATTTGACATTTGAAGATTCATTATAGCTACTTCCTGCCTATGAAGCAGAAATTGTCTCCATAAAAGATCCATCTGAATATAAGAACTGAAAACAAACAAACAAACAAAATGAAGACTAGTTAATACGTCTTTTTGAAGTTGTTTTGAAGAGTTTGAGAGATGGTATTTATCTGCAAAACTAAAAATCTGAATTCTTATATATATGAAGAGAAACATTCTTTGTAACTGTCATGAGCTTAAAAATGTGCTGAAATTAGTTTTTTGTAGAGAATAAGAAAAGTATGTTCTTTATAACCTTTCCATGTCTGACAGTAGACATCCATAATTCCCAAGACACACGGCAAATAGACTAATAGCTGAGATGTCCCCATGATTGCAAATATCCTGCAGGAGCTGACACCTCATCCAGAACTACTTACAGAGACGATAAATGGTGACTGAAACTGCCATACGTGGTTTGTTATTGTACCCAGCTGAGTGATCTGCCTCTGCAGAGATACCTCCGTTGACATTCACAAATGATTTCCTTTTATTTCCATACAATGTTCTAGGAATCTGCATGACATTCAGGGAATACCAAAGTAGTAAATGGCTATGCACACCCGAACACCCTCCTCCCAACATTTGAAATCAAGATTGAACTTTTCTATCCTCGTATCCTTCTCGTTGGTTTTGCCCTTGTTCAACTTCATTGCCTCTACCTGTTGCCAGTAGCACCAGATAATAAGGCACACGCTCAAAGCCATTCAGTCCATGTTCATGTGTCCCTGATGTGGCAGTGATGGAGCCGTTTTTGTCTTCTATCAGCTAAACTGAAGCCAATCTTCAGGCTCTGTATGAAAAGTGAGGTGCTGGTGAGTTTCCAACTGTGCAACTGCTACCAGTTTTAGTTTCTGTCTAAAAGAGGTTGTACATAAACACTCTTGTGCTTCAAACTTAATAGTAAAAACGGCATGCTCAGTAGTTTGTAATGTCTATGACAAAGATGACACCATAATTACATTTGAAGTGACCATAAGTCATCATAAAGCCACCCAAAAGCAAAAGCAGGGGTACACATAATAATCTGTCCAAGCGTAGTTTTTTTATTTATATTTTTTTTTTTTTCAAAACTTCAAATGTCCTTCTAATGTTGTTGCTTGAAGATATACAAGGATATGACCAAAACCAACAAGGAATTTTCAGAGAGTCACAAAAGTCTGCACACAATTTTGTTCCAACTTATTTGGTAAATGTTAAAATATTTAACTGGATGAGAGCAACTTCTCATCTGTTTGCTCGCATAAGATGAAAAGTCAGATGGTGCACTAAATTCTTTCATCAAGGCTGAATCGGGGTCTTTCGTTTTTGGTTTTATTAATATGAAATGATGATCAAAATCATTGGAAAGGTTTCCTTTGTTGCTCAGTATTATGCTGTGGTGCTTCAGAGTCCACCGGGGTCAGTGTCATTACATCCACGCACTTCTGTTGTGTAAAATTACTAACATATTTTAGTCCAGTGGAAAGTCCAATGCCATTTGTTAAAAAGGGATTTGAATTAAACATCAGATGTGAGTCGAACATTTTGCATTCAGTTTTTTTCAGCATTCAGGGTTTCTTTTAAGTCACGTAAGAAATAATAGGCAATTCTTTTTTGCACAATTACAGGCTCACATCGAGCACCTCAGGACACTGTTAGAACCCTAATTTCTCACTGATTTCATCATTCATGTGAACAGAGAGCATCAGTAGGGTGCTAAATGATGTCATTAGATGTTTGGATAACTTGTGTCTTATGGTAACAAAATGTCCTACATTTCCCTTACACTGTGAAGTGGGTTTTTTTCTGCTGGAAAACAGAAAACATTTTATTCCCATCACACTCTAGTACAGGAGGCACGCAAACACTGTGGATGGGGGAGAGTGGGGTGAATCAAACCTGACTTTGCCTTGTTATTTCCATCATAGGCACCATCTAATCCAGCTTTCTTTATATTTAGGCAATAGCAATGTTGTTGTTTTTTTTTTTTTTTTTTTTACCTTCCTAGTGTTTCTAAAATAAAGAACAATCTGTCTCAGATTGATACAGAAAAATGGATCCATGCATTTGTTACTTCATGATTGGACTATTGTAATTCTTTACTACTGGGGTGTCCTGAAAGTTCTCTAAAATAAAATTAAAAAAAAAACAACAAAAAAACAGCTCATCCAAAATGCTGCAGCCAGGGTTCTGGCGAGAACCAGCAGGAGGGATTTCCCCCAGTTTAAGCTTCTCTTCACTGGCTACCTATGAAAAGCAGAATAGAAGTTAAAATTATTCTCCTCAAATAAAAAGAACTTAGTGACCAAGCTCCATCATATATTAAAGATAGGTCCACAGGTCCATATTGTCCAAGCAGAGCACTTCACTCCTCGATGGTTGGTTTACTTGTGGTTCCTAGAGTTCCCAGCTGGCAGTTTGTGTTCTACCTTTAAGATTAAGCTCAAAACATTCCTTGTTGATAAATCTTTTAGTTAGTGATGGCTCAGGTGCCTTGAAACATCCCTTAGTTAGGCTTTAATCAGTCTAGACTGCTGGAGGACCTCCCATAATGCATCTCTCCTCACTCGGTTCTCTTCTACTCCAACTCTATTAATGACACTGTTGTTGTTATTGACCTGTGTTCTTCTTCCCAGCAGTTGTTCCTGATCTGTTGTTGCTGCTGTTTTCTCCTCTTTCCTGTTATCTCAACCCCCCAACCGGTCAAGACAGATGTGATAAAAATATAATAATAATAAATGATGAATAATGAAATTTATAACACTTTCATTTAACTTTCAAAGCACCCTGAATGAAGAATATACAGTAACTGAATACACAAAAGTAATTGATTAGTGCTGTGCGAGTCTTTTCGGCAGGTTTAAAGAAGTTTTGTCAAATAAGATGTTTTAAAAATACTTTTTCTTTTTTTTTGTTTTTTTTTATTCCTGATGGCTGTATGCCATCAGCTCAAAATGAGCTCAAAGCAGACTTACCAAGGTACACCCCAGGTACTCCCCAGGTACTCCCCAGATACACCCCAGATACACCCCAGGTACTCCCCAGGTACTCCCCAGGTACTCCCACATAAGGTGCATTTCCATTAGTTGGGATTCAGGGCAAACCTGCCAGACAGGAGCCTCTGTCAGGGACGACTCTCCTCAGCCCCTCCGCAGGTGTGTCTCTATTACACTGTACCCCCAAACAAAAACCACTGAGCAAACAAGTAACCCAGCTGACCACGAGGTGATCGTAATGCACATTTTTTGCTGTTCACTAACGGCCAGGTACGGCCCCCGCCAGGTAGTTTGCCAACCTGAGTACCTCTCCTACCACACGAACGTTTTTTGCCCCTGAAAATTTTAACCTTAAAAACTAAACTAGAGCCAAAGCCAAACTAGAAAACAAGGTGAAGCGACTCAAATTTGTATAAAAAAAACAAACAAACAAAAAAATAGTAGCAGGTGCTTTGGACTGATGAGTAAAAAAACAAATGTAATATTTGGCTACTGCAGTAGGCAGTTTATTTGCTGAAGTGCTTGTTTGTGGCACAGTAAAGATTTTGCAGGCAATAGAGAAGAGTGGTGGCGGTTTTGTGCACGTTTTTCAGAAGATCAAGTTGGGGATTTAGCCGGGATTAATGAACGCCTTACAGGCAGGTCCATCATGCAATACCGCAGTGGAGGTGTCTGACTGGTACCAAATTTATTTTCAAACAGGACAACAAGCCTAAACATAAAGCCAACGTCATTAGGAACTGTATCCAGCATAAAAAGAACAAAGAGTCCTGGAAGTGATGATGCAGCTCACTCAGATGCCCTGATGACAACACTATCGAGTCTGCCTGGGATTACATGAACAATTCGACAGATTTGAGGCAGCCCACATCCACAGAAGATCTTTAGTTAGGTCTCCAGAATGTTTCAAGCACCTTATCCGACGATTTCCTTCGAATACTGCGTACAAGAATACCCAGAAGACTCGAAGCAGTTTTGATGAGGAACTGTGGTTTTCTTCTGTTCACTCACTTTGCATGTTTTAAATGAACAAAAAAACAAACAACAAAATTATTTATATATATTTAAAGCTTTATACATGGGACATTGGTCAGTGACGCAGGGGTAAAACATTTAAATTACATAATAGTGTATTGTTCATTTTTTAATGCATATGGAGGTTGAAGTAGAGCAAATCTCCTCCTCCTGCAAAATCTGAAGCAATCATAAAAGAGCAAAGGATCTTTTGATGTTCACATGAAACAAGTGTCTTGTTTGCCGGCTGGGCTCTGTGTTGTTCTGTCCCTCTCTTACACACACACACACACAAAAAAGACACACACTTTCATTAACATTTCAGGAAAAGGTGAAGACCTGTTGTAAATGCTCCATACATTCATTTCTTTTCAGTACCCACTTCAATCCCACCCAGGGTCATGTTGGTTCCTGAAGCCTATACCAACTGTTACCAGGCAAAGAACGGCATACACCCAGGATACAGCGCCGGTACATCATAGGGACACACAGACATCACACACACAGACAATTTGTAATCACCAATCCACCTAACGTGCATTTATGGACTAAAGGGGAAAGTCGGAGAAACCGGAGGAAATCCACACGTGAACACGTGCAAACTCCCAGCCAGGATTTGAACTTGGACTAGTCTAGCTGTGAGGAAACACGGTTAACCACACTGCTAATGTTCCTCTATACACAGAAAATATCAGTAGTTAGTTTTCAAGAACATTTACACCGGGAAGTGAAGATAAACTTGAAATTGTTCAATTTTAGCTTTTGAACTCTCTTGGATGTAGTTTGTAGACACAGAGGTACCACTCAGCAAGATGTTTAAGTACCTGAGCTACAGTATGTTATGAGACTGAACACAATCATAAGTGGTCCTGTAAATTCCTGACTTCTCAAGACTGGTTTGGACACTTTTGTGAGGCTCAATGTGTTTTTCTTTTCTGTCTTTGACCATCATGGTGAAATTATGGTAGGAAAAGAGAAGGTTCTAGCAGCATTTAAAATGAATGAGCAAACTCTTACGGCTTGTGATGAATGTATTTTAGACTAGCCTGACGTCTTCCATCTAAGATTTTCTCAGAAATTAGAGTAGTGCCATTTGAAAGGCTCCTTAAAACCACAAAAAGAGGATCATTTTAAGTCTATCACATTTCCACATCACAATTCATTTGGAGGTTTTTGATGAACGTCACTGCTGCACCTATCTGACATGACCGGCAAGTGGATTTTTTTATTGTAATATATATATATATATATATATATATATATATATATATATATATATATATATATATATATATATATATATATATATATATATATATATACACACCCTGGTCAGCTGATTTTTTTTTTTTTTTTACATGTGAATGATATTTCTCACTGTACAATTATGGGCTTTAAATCATAGGAATCAGGACATGACCATAACCTTTCGATGGTCAGCAACAATTACTTCAGCAACACCACTGGCAGCAACAGTTTCGGAGGTTATTGCTGATGTCCTTCCTCTTTGGCATTGTGGGACCACACATCTGAATATTAAATGAAACCTTCCCACTGAAATTCTAATATCTCTTTCACGTGACTCCAGAGGTCAATATTACTCTATTTTCAAGCACAAAACAGCAGTTCTCTTCACCTCCTTCCTCCTCAGAAATCTGCATAAGCAGACCTGACCTCAACACTCGTGCCTGCTTTACTGCATGATAGATGAGTGTGTCAAGTGCTCTCTTTGTCTGTATTTGAAACAAAAGCGGTGGTGTACTGAAGTAGTACTCGATTGTAAAATTAGCTTTAAGAACTGTATCAATTGGATTTGAAGCTTTTTTATTTTACTTACTGCATGCAGTGTGGATAATGACTAAAGCACACTTGTTTAAGGGCCAGTCATGATGGTATGAATACTCCATATGGGGACCTTCAGAGAGGAGCAATCAAATATGGGAATAATACAAATGACTGCAGCTCAAAGTGAAGAAAATATCCTTCAGGTTTAGAAAATGATTTAAAGTTTTCTACAAGTGGAAACGAGTTGTATGAGGACATTATTTTTGAACTACTATCTCTGTTTCATTTCAGATACAACATTGTGTGTGTTGTTTGAAGTCAGACAAAAGGTTTTAGGTTGTTTTCAAAGTAGGTTGTCTTCACAGTAGCTGGGTTTTTTTTATTCGTCTGTTTGTTTGTTTTGTTTTTCTTTTCTCCCTTATTGAAAATCCAAGTAGCTCCTGATCAATTATGAAAGCACACATTTCAGGAACATTCAAGCCAAAGCAATTAGCCAAAACAAAAAAGAAAATAGGGGAAAGAATAAAAATAATGTGTGCAATCATCTGCCATTTAAACAAGGTTCAGAATGACATCAATAAGTAAAACATGTAAGACTCTAAATGTCAGCGTTAGTGTGTCCCGACACCCTGCTGCATGCAAGACGGAATATGGTTGAAGCTGAGTAACAAGAGGAGCGAGAACCCAGATTTCAACTTACATGCATCTGATACAAGCACTCGATTGTGATGTAAATAACAAATAAAAAAGGTTATTGTGTATAAGTGATAAAATGCTCACATTTAAACCGTAGGATGGAGTTAGAAATGTCAGATTATGACTTACTCTGTTTCATATTTTAAATGCTCAGGTGGAACAATAAGTGTGAACATGGAAAAAAAAAAAAAAAAGAAAAGCTGTAAAAGCTCCTGCTGATTCAGCGATGGAAAGGGAATCATACTTCCTTACCACATGGAAACAAACTCCAGCAGGGATCAAATCAATGCATGTGTTTATATGTGTGTGTTTTTGCTGCTTCTGCATCCCGGGACTCCCCCCAAAGAAGATGAAACAAATGTGCTACACAGCCTCTCGGGTATAACTTTAAAAAGCTGCTGATCTATATTTTTTTTTAATTCCACATGAATATGGAGTTCAGAGCCAAATCACACGCTCATTCGTCACAGTGTAAGAGCACTAAACGGTAAGGTATCTCAACATCTGATTCATGAATCTGTGTCAGTCCACCAGAAATAAACCCACAACACGTGATCAATCATTAGCAGCCACGAGACGAGGAGCATGCAGAATAAACTGTATGGTGGCATTTCAAAGGCCGATGTGCCCTATATACACCATATATAGTTAAAGTAGTAATTTGTTTAATATTTAGCCTTAGACATTTCCACCAGCGGGCGGTGCAGCCTCGCTTAAAATAGCAATTAAAAGCGTGTCAAAGAATACATTTTGGCAAACAGTTGTGTTATCTCCCGGCTCCAGAGTCAAATTAAAAATGCACATTTTGGCAAATATACCATTTTCGTTTAAACAGCGCCATTTCATTTTAAGCTCAGAAAGAAATGGTTTAATAATAAACTTTACATTTAATAATAAGCCATGAATATAGATGTTTAGGGCACACTTACATTTGCACAGCTGACGTCCCCTTAAGCAACGACATCAATGAGTACCAAAATAGCGGAGAACAAATATTTTTGCAAGAGTTTTGCAAATTTGCCATCATGGCTGTGCAAGCACAAGCATGCACCTTACCTTTGCTGTCTGTGCCAATGTTAGATGTTCAGGTTAATGTCTTTTATAGAGACCTACACATAAGTTTATTTAGCAGCACCCTGACTGAGGCCGAGCGCTCATCTGTGTCATTCATGTTCTTCATTTGATCATTCAAGCAGTAAAGAATTACAAGCATATGTCCACACATGTTCCTCCTATTGAAATACAAACGTTTCCTCTCAGAACTGACTATAAACTGGGTTCTTCTTCTCTTCAACCAACACAGTGAGCATGCCCTACATATCTAAATTGTTTTCCCTTTACATGCTGCACCACATATCACACTAGGATTTCCACACAGTCCCACACACACATTAGGTTACACTTATGCAAGACTACATATTAATCAATCATGAACACATCAGTGAATATAGGAGATGTATGGTAAATGCTGGTTACCAACTTAGAAATGTGTATTAAACTGTTAGTGAACTGCAGAAATTAATCTAAGAATTAAACACATCAAGATGGAAAATACATTTTACTCAGTGCAGCATTTAAATGACTTCACCTGAAGTGCACAACACCCCATCAGAATGATGACACTGATGATGGTTGTAGGACAGATTACAGGATACCCCATTAACACTCCATTCTGCTCAGCCGGTGTAAGAGCAAAGGCGGAGGGGATAAGCTGTAATTTGAGTAATTTTCCTCTGCGCTTCTCCTTTTTCTTTAATGACAATAATTATCTGTGGAAAACATCTGTAGATGTGTTGTCTCCTTCATCAGCCTCTCTCTCTCTCTTTGTTTGATCAGTGTCTTTTCCCCACATCTCTATCTTAATCACATCCTCCTTCCCCTCCCCATCCCCTCAGTTTTCTCCTGTCTCTGACTCAGTTTCTTGTCTCCTAAATTAGCATCTTGCTGTATAAGTGAAGACATGAATGAATATATATATATATACTCAAGTTTACTGCTGCATTATTATTATTATTATAGATGTTTTTTTAAATCAAATTTGGAGTCAGGAGGTATGGAAAACTGGCTGTAATTCTCACTCACCCCAGTGGTTTTTCCAGTCGACTAGCCGGTGATCCAACAATCTCCCCAAGAGTACAGAACACCTGACCCAAAAAGTCCTGGAGGGAAGGAAAAAAGGGCAGATCATAAAGAATGGTTGAAAAGAAAGACAATTACCAGAACTGTCTAGAGTACTAGACTAAAAAACACTAAATTCAATATTTCACATTTTTGTTTTCACTTGAGGCAAATGACAAATTCAAGCAGTTTCTTCAAGTATTTTCTTTCCAACACACTTTTTCACTCATGCTTATTCATATTTTCCACAGTCGAACATTATAATTTGGCTTGCGCATCAACTACTTTTTCATACAGATCATTGTAAACTGGATCAAAAATGTGAAGTCAGATATTATCATACCACCATAACACACAAAGCAAGCTGAGTGACAAAAGGTAACTAAAAAAAAATACATTTAAAAAATTAAAACTAAAACTGAAGGCAGCTCCATCATACTCTAAAAATGGAAACCATCACGACTTCTTTAAGCATCATAGAAGGAAGCTTGGCCGGGATTCCTTGGTGTCACCTTTAATTAGCCAGGATACCCCTTTAAAATATACAACAGATAGTTCTTTTTCAGGAATGTCACCATGGTAACCTAGGAAAAAGTGTCTGCAGTATAATAGTGCATCTTGGTTTTAAACCATTATGTTTTCCCAATCCTGACACAATAGCAACAACAAGATTTAAAGCAAAACTGTAACCACCAGGGGGGTTTAAAATCTAGTCATTTTTCCAGGTTTAGGTTTCCTGAAAAATTTCAGCTCCCTACCTCTGGCATTAGTAATATGCACTGATGTTGTCAGTCATTGCAAATCCTCACTTGACAAAATGCAGCTTCTAAAATAGTATTAAAAACAGGGATCTTGACCAAGCTTCAGTTTGTGACATGATGAGAGGAAGAATTGGTATAAAAACCCCGGACACTTAGAGAGGACTTCTTTATGAAACAAAGAATGAAAAAAGGATGAAATTCCTATAATACATATATAACAGTAATTTCAGCAACCAACGTCTAACAGGAAGGGAATGATGTATAGATGCATTTGTGTTCATCAATCTTATTAATCGGCATCATGTTCTGATTTATCCCAGTTCAACTAAAATACAAGTTTTAAGCTGCACTTAAACGAATCTACTCGCCAGTAACTGCATTATTGTTGCAAACAGACATATATGTGTACTGCTAGGATTATACAGCAAACCTTTTTTTTATCAATAAGCTTTGCAAAAGAAATATGAAGGACAAGGAGACTCATTAATGAAGAACAACGTTAGTAGGCAATGAGGCAGTAAGTCATTTTCCCTTAAGTTATTTTTTCCCTGAATTGAGACCTAGTTGCAACCTTTTTAGTCTGAACCCACAGTCCCCTAGTCCAGTAGTCCAGCATTACCCAACGTTGTTCTGCATGTTTTAGATGTTACTCTGCTCTAACACACCTGGCTAAAAAAATGTTTGACCATTGACAGCCTTATGCAGACCTCGATGACAAGTTAACAGGTATCAGGTGTGTTTGAGCAGGGACACGTCTAAAACATGCAGGACAGTGCGGCCCAAGAAACCGGGCGGGGAAACACTGCACAACACATATGCTGAACACCACTTGGGATGTAATGACTCGAAGCAGAGAACAGGCAGGTGGCAGACTATGGTAAAAACTCAAAACCCCATGAAGAGTGATTTAAAAAAAAAAAAAAAGCACTAATCAAATATGTGAGACATTGATATACAGACCTACTGTTTCCACTCACTTTAACATGCAAGTGCCTGAAAATTCTCATCATTGTGATCCTGATCTAAAAATCTCCTGAAAGGCATAACGACTAAATATTTTTGACACATTGTGGGTTTTTTTGTAGTTCACAAGGACTATGACAACAGCTTGGAGATACTCAAACCACTAGTTTTGGCTTCCAGCTATTACAGTCTGATATATGAAATAACAGCCCCCTCTGAGAGACAGATCCTTAATATGAAACAGCATGCATGCAGTGTCAGTGTGAGAGAGATGCAGGGACCTACATTGAGTTCTGCAGGCTTCCAGAAAAGTTGGGCGGCGGCAGCAACAATAACAACAACAGAGCACATCATATACACAACACTCTACCGAAATACCTAACAGTCCTAGCCCTGTTCAAAGTGGCGGCGGAAAGGCATCAGCATGCTGTGTGAGAGCACATCACAAGTTGAGCTGAAGCAACTGATGGAAAAATGCAAACCCCAGTCATCCAAATGCATCAAATAATCATCCAGAATGATTATTTTGTTTCCGACTTTGGTGAATGCTTTTTGTCACTATAGTTTCCAGTCTTGACAAATAAAAATTAACTTAACTTGCATCTAGTAAACCGTAATAGTACTTTCAAATGCAATGTATCACACTGCTTAAAATGGAAACTAATAAGGAAAAGCATTCCATGATCTATTTTCTGGGATTGTTCAAGTTATGCACAGCATAGCACAACACAGCTGAAAACAAGCCTGAGAAAGACTAGCTACATTATATATATATATATATATATATATATATATATATATATATATATATATATATATATATATATACATATATGCTTGCCTCTTTTCTGCTTTTTGTGTGTGTGTGTGTGTGTGTGTGTGTGTGTGTGTGTGTGTGTGTGTGTGTGTGTGTGTGTCATATCATATCATAAACCCATATTTTATCCCCAGTAGAACATAAACAACACATTAGTTGTTGAAACTGAGACACTTTGCAATTCTATGAAAAATATTAGCCTATTTTGAATTTGATGGCAGAAATACATCTCACACCAGTTGTGACAGGGCGATGTTAATCATTGTGTACCAACCTTTTTTCCGTTTAAGAACTGTCAGTACATGTAAACGGAGTAAACGGAGACCAGCTGCTGGGGTTTCAAGGGAGGGATGTTGTTCTGATTCTAGCTGCGGAACAGTTCTGAGCTCTCGTTGCTGGAAGTTTTCCTGTGATTTCCAGTTGCTTTCCATGCCTGTTTTTAATGCAGCGCTGCTTGATGGTCTGATAATCACCAGCAGCCAGTTTAGATGATGCCTTGACCCTAGTGCACAGAGATTCCTCCTGATTCTCTGACTCTTTTGATGATATTGTACATTGTTGATGGCGGGATGGTCAAAGTCACTACATTACATTCAGAAAGATTTTCCTGAAATTGTTGTTGTTTTTTTATTTTTTTTTATTTTGTCACAGATTGAGGAGCCTCTGATCACTAGGTCTCTTTGACACCCTTTTTTACAGTCATGTTAATCACCTGTTGCCAATTAACCTAATTAGCTGTCAAACGCTCCTTGAGTTGCTTTGTTTGCGCTAATTACTTTTTCCCGCCTTTTGTTGCCCAATTTCTTTTTTGATCACTTTTTTGACAAGTGTTGCTGCCATCAAAGTCAAAATGACCTAACTTATTCCATGAGAAAAAAAAAACATTAAGTTGTTTATATTATTTGGGCATACCATATGCATTTATGCAATTCAGTGCATTTGGTTTATATTTACATTTACAGAGTACCACAACTTTTTATATATAACTGCTCAAAAGTCAGAGGGTCAAATCAAAGTCCAACAACACTGTATAATGGGAATTAAACACTTGTATTTAATACGTATAAGGGGTTTGTTTTATTCCACCTTAAGAAATGAGTAATTACATGCTGCATTCAACACCTAATCAAAACATGCACAAAACAAAATAACCTTAACAATGATTTGAACAATGTTGTACTAATTCAAATTACACTTCCTCCAGCAAAGTTTCTTCCCCTTTTCAGAGCATTTCAGGCCAGAAATTCAGAGGGAATTTCTCCAGGTATTTGTGATTTGGGCTAGTATGTGCACTCACATGTTTAGACAGATCTGGGCTCTTGGAGTCAACATCATACCTAAAATGTGAAAAAAAAAAAGAAATGGTGAAAACCTAAGAGATATAGAAATGTACTCTGCGAACACAAAATTCATTTTTTGTTTTTTGTTGGGTTTTTTTAGTAACGATGAACTGTTACAAACAACCAAAGATTGGAAAGATTGACTGTAACTCTGGAAACTTTCTATCTAATAGCTGGGAAAAGAAGGAAACAGTATTAAAAGAAAACAAGATCCTAATTTTATGCGCTGTGGTTGGACATCATGTGAGAAAAAGGAGATAAAGGTCATAAATGTGTTAATTTAGAGGAGGGCAAGATAAAAAGAACTGGCTCTGAGTGTCTTTTCTGATGTTGCTGTGCAGAGCAGTTGAAGGAGGGTTTGAATAGACCTGCTCTCATGTGCATGTGATAAAAAGCAATGAAAGTGAGGGAAATTAACCGTATGCAATGTACCAAGATTAAACTATGAAACACTGGATCCCACTTTACTCAGTTGTCAGTCAAACCCATAAATCTCATGACGCTCCAAGAAAACACACTGTCTGATTCGAAAGTGTAAAGTGCTGTGTAAAAATTAATAACATAAGATTCAAGCAAACATTTATGAAATTTTTCTCGTTCTGAGTAGATAGACTCAACAAGAATTCAAAAAAGAAAAAGCATTTAAACCTAATTAAACAGCATGTCAAGTTTGAATCTGAGGTTGGTTCGCTTCATCCATCAGGCGACAAAGTTCCGTCTCTTGGCTGACTGCTTTTTCACAGCCAAATCATCTAGTTTCCCAAAACAGGACTTTTCCCCCGATAAAAACTGAAAATCACCTAGTTCATGTCGGTTTCATAGACTGTTGTCAGGTTTCAGTGAAAATGGATTAAATAAACCGGTATGTCTTAAATATGAGAACATTTTGTAAAATATTTGTATATTGTTCTTATGAGACCCCCAAGACACCTGGTTCCACTGCTTCCACTGCCAGTGTAATGGCAGTAAAGTGAGAAGACAACAGAGGTAGAGTTACAGACAACAGAGGAAACAAAAGAAATAAGATTAAATTACTTACAAGTCAAAGCGAAGATTCTGCTTCTCCTCAAAAAAGTAGTCCAAGATGTACTTTCTAACAAAGTCGGGGTTCAGAGTGTTGTCTATCACCTCTGTTCTGCCAAACTGCATAGAGAGCAAGACACATGGTGGTCAAAAGAGAAGAACGATAAACCAATAAGCAACATGATAAGTGATCCAGAGTCTGAGGAAAGATTTATTCTGTCTTCAGAAATGTTATTGATAAATAGTTCTGCTTTTACAACGCCACTCATGTGCAGAGGAACCCAGGGGTGTATTTCCTGTTCCTTGCTCTTCACATTAATTACAACAAGATCAACCACTGATCAACCCTCCAGAGAAAAGGAGATAAAGTCAGAGATGAGACATTTGTGTAGGCTGTGAAACAACATGGGAAGACTGGAAAAGAAAAGAGATAAGGAATGACAATGGTATCAGAGATACGAAGAGAAGGCAAACGAAAGGGAAAGGGGATTCGAGGAGAGATCTCGGATGGAAAAGAATATGAAAGAAGGGAGTAGGAAGTGAAACAGAGGAGAAGAGCAGTGACTAAGGCTTCCTAATTACAAGGATTCTCATTCCTAAAGTGATGAATTCAAGGAAAGGTACTGACGAAAGGCTGACAAAAATCTCAAAATGCCACTTATAGATACTGTCCGAATGACTAATAGTTTCACATGTGAGAGACAACAGACATATACATTCACAAATCAATCATCTGCCTGAAACTTCCTTAAAAGAAAGAAAGCATAAAAAGAATACACTTGAGTGAAAGCCATTTGTGTAAATTAAATACGGTCACTGGACAGATGTGTGACATGGTCAGAAGCCCTTAATTTTCTTTTCTTTTTGTCCCCCACTTTTTGGGTAATTGAACACCAAAATGACCTAAAATATGCACAACAAAATCCAAGATACAAAAATGTCTTCAAGCAGAAAATGCTGACGTTTCACCACTGCCTGTTTATGCTTCTCATGTGTCTCCCTGTGGAGGAAGCATTTTCAGGAATATCTGGAGTTTGGCCATTAAAGGCTCTGCTTTTAGTCGTATTTCTTTGATGGCAATTCCTCCAGACATGCAAATATTTTACCTAAAAATACTGCTGAGCATGACTACTCAACCCATGTGTGAAATCTGTCCAGTTCCTTCCTGGCAACAGTGGACTTCAAGCCTTGATTGTTATGTAACATAAAAAACAGACAAATTTTGAAAAGCAAATTTTCAAGAAAAGCTTCACAAAAGCTTTTTGGGGATGATGCTGGCTCCATTGAGTGGGGATCTTAAGTTCTCTCTGAAGCAGTTCGGACCTGAGTGTGAATTGGTGGGGATGATAATCAGCACTTGTGTTAAAGAGCAAAGTTCTCTGTTTAGCGGTCAATTCATGTTCCTACCCGCATGGTCATGAAACTGTACGCGACCAGGCCAGTTGTAAAGTGACCAAAAGTATGAGATTGATGATACAGGCAGTTGAAATGAGTTTCCTTCTTCAGGTGGATGCAGTCCACCATTCAGGAAGTAGTTGCTCTGCTCCTCTAACTCAAAAGGAGCCAGATGAGGTGGATTGGATATCTGGGTAGGGTGCCTCCTGAACCAGTGCTAGGGGAGGTGTTTAGGGCGTAACCAACCGCTTGGAAGGGGAGAGGGAGGTTGCTCTTAGGCCTCTTTGTTTAAGCTGTTTCCTGTGCAACTGAACTCAGATAAGCTGACGTGGATGGATGGATGGATGGATGGATGGATGGATGGATGGATGGATGGATGGATGGATGGATGGATGGATGGATGGATGGATGGATGGATGGATGGATGGATGGATGGATGGATGGATGGATGGATGGATGGATTCCATGATCTATTTTCTGGGATTGTTCAAGTTATTGCACAGCATAGCACAACACAGCTAAAAACAAGCCTGAGAAAGAATAGCTATATATATATATATATATATATATATATATATATATATATATATATATATATATATATATATATATATATATATATATATATATGCTTGCCTCTTTTCTTCTTTGTGTGTGTGTGTGTGTGTGTGTGTGTGTGTGTGTGTGTGTGTGTGTGTTAGAATAATTGCAAGGCGTGAATATAGTTTCTACATTTCTTTTGTTTCACCACATGACAGCCTTTTATTCTTCAGTAGCTTTGAACATTTTCTTAATTGTTTATTAAAATATTTAGATTTGACAGAAATGAATAATTGGATTATTTTCTTGCAGAGATAATTATGTTCAAGGATTTAAATTCAGGACTGTATAACACAAATAAACAGAAGAAACTCTTGATTCCAGACAGTATCTGACTCAGTATTTTATTCTTAATTGTCCATTTTACTCAAAGTTATCCAACTTTTCCCACATTTCCTTTGCATAGAAAAAAGAAAAAAACAAATTCGTGGAATGTTGAAAACTCCACATTAGCTTTTCCATAAATATTGGAGGCATGTACTGTGTGGTGTGAAAGTGAACTGACTTTTTATTCAAAACATTAACAAAATGCAAAAAAAGAACACGTTGCGGACATTTACTGTGT
Organism: Xenentodon cancila; assembly: GCA_014839995.1. NCBI lineage: Eukaryota > Metazoa > Chordata > Actinopteri > Beloniformes > Belonidae > Xenentodon > Xenentodon cancila. Next base: position 13,102,096 of record CM026203.1, on the reverse strand, counting down.
TAATGACACCTTTCCATTCACTTTTACATTTTTGAATACTTCTTTGATTATTAAATTCCTCTAGTAAAAAAACTCACTAATTGAAAATCTGATTTTTATATTAGCAAGAGAGAAAAGTAAAAGGATACCGATACTGAATCTGCGTAGCACCCAGACACCCCGAGGTAAAGATACGGCTGTGGGAACATGTTACTAAAGAGGCGGGTGAAGGCAGAGATGAGCTCCTTAATGTGATTTCCCTACTGAATGGAAAAAACAATACTACGCTGCAGAGTTCATTAGATGCTGCCGTGCTACTAGAGATGGCTAATGAGAATACGGCAAGAAGTTCCTGACCCAAACTCTTGACATTTGAAACACACAACAGCTCACAAAATCATTCCTACATATGACAAACTGAACTCTTCAGGCAGCGGTTATACAGTAGTTTCAGTGTCTAATATTAAAATGTGAACGTGTCCCTAAAAACAAAGATGTACTATGAGTGAGATTTCAGAAAAGCCCCAGCCCAGGGGGAGTGATGCTGAGATCTGAGGATAATCCTGCACCCTATACGTGGTTTTCTGTCCCAAACCAGATCAAGATTTCACTATCTTCTTCCCCTGAGCACACAGAAACCACAGCTGGGGATCTGTAGCATCCAAATCACTTGTGGTTTTGGCCAACATGGTTTTCTTTATTCTCTCCATGTCTCCTCCTCTCCGTATGTTCGGCAGACAGCAACGCAAAGCTAAAATAATGAGCCCTGCAGTGTCCTGAGTTGTCACAGACAGAGGTAAATGACCCCAATATGAATTTGTGTGAGACTATTTTCGGAGAACCTGGTGGAAAAACCTTTAGCTGTAATTAACAGTCACTAAACCCAAAGAAAAAGGGAAATGCACAAAAACAGCTTTGAGCGGTTCCACAGTAATCATAGAGTGAAAGGGATTTTAAGGTGATGGATTCCCGTTCCGATTACATTTTAATGTTGATGACATATTAATGTCAATATTAATGAGGAAGCATGACGGCTGATGGCTGATAAAGTAAGTCAGACATTGTTGGTGTACTGATGATCTTTGAGTTATCTTTAAAAGTGTTTGATCAGTGTAGAGTAATGTAAAATTTCACAAGAGACACAGCCAGTCCCGTCTTCAGAAAAGGTAGGACTTTGGGAATACTCTGGATTCTGCAGCGTTCTGGCAAAGAAGGAGATGAAGATGACTTTCAATGTGAAAGGTATGCAAAATAGAAGACAAGAACTTTGGAAGTGCCAGACATGTAATGGTTTGCAGCACATGCCAATGCCCAAAGTCTGAAGAAAAGTAATAAGTTATACATGAATCTTGGTCTGCAGTTTAGATTCTTTAAATTATAAATAAACTTATAATTCTGTGCATACATATTACATATAATGCATCTACTAATACAAAGAGAAACTGAATAGATTTTTAAAACATTAACACTTTTCTATTAAATCAACTATTCATGGAAAGGCTACATAACATATCTCTTGACATTTACCATGTAATATCTCTTCTGGTGTAACTTCGAGTGAAACATAAAAAAAAAACTTTAGGGTTTTAATTAGCTCTTAAATGTTGCTACAGGAGAACAAGGTAGTCAAATTTAATGATTTTATTTTAGAGAAGCAAATCACTCTGTAAGAATTTTGTAACCACCTGGTATCTGCAGGTGGTTTTAAGGAAAGGCAAGAATAATTATTTATAATGAATAAGGATCAATAATCAACTTGAATGACAAATGAAGTGCATCATGTTTATTCTTGTATAAATAAGGTTTACCCTTACTAAATAATATCTGCACTGTACACGCCTTTTCCATCAATAACTGAGTCTTTTAAGGGTTACGGGATATATTATACAGTAAAGTGACCAAATGATCCCTTTGTCTTTAAGAACTGAGTTATCCCACACTGTAATTGTATAAGAAGTACTGCAAGTTGTTACCTGATATTTGTGTCTGCACCAGTGATTCACTCAGTACTAAATAATTACTTACACTACAATTTATGCAGTATAAATAAATACTGTCAAATACTGTAAATATTGTCAAATACGTTGTAGCTACCCAGTAGTAAACACTTAACTAATGTCTGACTTCTCTATGCTGAAATCCAGACTATGTGTGTCTTTATGTACACTTCCTACAGACGTTTGGGTGTGAATAAAAACATGGATGTATTTATGGTACTTCTTCTTACAAGGAGGGGAAAAAAATGCCACATTACAACATAAGTGTGGTTTACATAGTAAAGGACTCCCTAGTTATGTTCACAGTACTACTATTTTAGTTACTGATGGAGGAAAAGCAAAACTGTCATGTTAAAAAAAAAATATTTCCATATACATGCACAAGGCTTGGTGAGACTTAATGAGAAGAAGAACAAAAAAAATCCTGGTTTTGTTAGAGGTTTGAGACACAGCAGTGACCGTGCAACTGTGTAAATAAGAGAAAAAAAAATTAGAATTAGTATGTATACACAATGTAAATGTCTGAAACAAAAGTCATCAACATGCTACACCTAAAACCCTGCACACGTACATGCAAAACACTTTCACACTCACAGCTAAAACGTGCAAAACAAATGACAAATGCATTTCTACACATTTGAGCCTCAAGAACGTGCACAAAAAGAAAACACGCATTGGCACATTTTTGTTTTTTTGTGTGTGTAATGAAAACCCTATTATAAACTTGGGTTATGCATGTGTGACAACCTCTTTGGTAATTACACCGAAATGGTCCATGGGGATGTAATTTTACGGCTAAATTCCATCAAGTTCATTACTTTTGAATTCTTGTTCTCCGCTGTTATTGTGCGGTGAAACCCTGTCACCCTGACAATGCCAAAACTAACTTCAAGGAATATTTGCACAAACATACATGGTGAAAGGTTTATTATTATTAATTATTATTATTATTATTATTATTATTATTATTATTATTATTATTATTATTATTATTATTATTATTATTATTATTATTATTATTATTATTGTTATTAATTCAGTCCCCCCCAGTGTGAAACTGATTCCACACCAAGCTGCTATAGACCTGTAATTCAAAAACAAATTAGTATAAAACCACAAGCCTGAGCGTGTTCATGGCACTTTCCCAGAGGTACTACTTTCATTGGCTTAAATGTTCCAAAATAAATTGACATGCTTAATTATTTCACTGCAGATGGGGGAAAATGTCACACTGAACTCCATTTCTTGGCTTTTATGTGATTTGTCAATGAGAACATGTTGCGTTCCCAAACAATAATGATGAAGAACTTCCACAAAAACATTTTAAAAATCCCATTACTTCTCTTGAAAATTCGCAGTGGCCACATGAGTGTTGTAAATTGTACAAAAAGACCATTTAACATGGAAGTGAGTTTGTTTTTATTGCTTTAAGTGCATGCTAATTCTGAATTGTATCCATGACAACCCCTCAAAGATGGGTGCACAAGCACACAAAGACAAGGAACATTGATATGCAGTGGTGAGTAATGTCACGAACAAATGAGACATTTTCAATTTTCAATTTTATTTATATAGCATCTATTACGGCACAATTTGTCTCTCGGCACTTTCCAGAGAGCCAGAACATGACCCCCAAGCAATTATTACATAAACAACGGCAGGTAAAAACTCCCCTAGTGGGAGAAAAACCTTAAGCCAAACAGTGGCAGGAAAAACTCCCCTTTAAGAGGGAAGAAACCTTGAGCAGGATCATAAGGGGAGACCCTCCTGCGGAAGGCCAGCCGAGTAGAGCAGGAAAAGAGAGATCAGAAAGAGAGAATGAAAAACAAAGAGATGAGAGACACAGACACACCGTCAAAGGTACAAAAGACAAGATATATAAATATAACTATCCATCAGCAGTAGAACTGAGAGTTCTATGTTTATAGGACGGATACATGGTTAGTTAGCAGCATGCAGCTCCTGGGGTTCTGGTCTGCAAACATGTATGGAAGAGAAAAAGAGGGGACAAACCAGCACAACAAACTACAAGAACAATGAAGCACAATTATACTTATGAGATGCTTCTAATAATAACTGAGGATTGAGCTGAAGAAGGGAAAGAGAAACACAGGAGGTGAGGGGCACCACTCAGCGGATCATGTTGGGGTCCCCCTGCAGTGTAGGTCTACAGCAGCAGATCTAGGATGAAGCTTTGTTTAAGACCAGGTGTTCTAGGCTTGTCCTGTAGCTGCAGCTATAGGACCACAAACAATAACTTCAGTTTTATTTATTGACATCCAGTCCTTGATCCTTAAGACACGCCTGAGGTTTGGCAAATGGTTCTGTTTCATCTGGCCTCATAGACAAATTCAGCTGTGTATCATCAGCATAGTAATGAAAATTAATGCCGTAGTTCTGGATAATACTTCCCAAAACAATGCATGTATAAACTGAGCAAGACTGGCTCTAGCACTGAACCCTGCGGGACACCATAGCAGACCCTCGTCTGTACTGAAGTAACCTCATGAACAACCTGGAATCTATCGAATAGATATGATTAAAATCAACCTAGAGCTGTCCCTTTAATCCCAACAACATTCTCTAGTCTGTACAGCAAAATGTTGTGATCTGTAGTATCAAAAGCAGCACTGAGGTCCAGCAGAACCAGTATTGACACTAATCCATTAATTGAGGCCATAAGAAGGTCGTTCGAGACTGGAACCAGTTCTGTATCTGTGCTTTGATGCATCTGAACCCTGACTGAAAAACGTCAAATAGATCATTTTTATACAAATGATCACTTAGCTGGCTTGCAACTACCTTTCCCAGATTTTTAGATATAAATGGAAGGTTGGACATTGGCCTATAATTAGCTAATACATCAGGTTCAAGACAGGGTCTTTTAAGTACAGGTTTAATTACTGCAACTTTACAAACCTGTGGCACATATCCTAAGTTTAGGGATAAGTAGAGACAGTGAACAAAAAGGGAAAAGGGAAGCTGTTTCAAACAACTAAAGCTACCAACATGAGCTAGTCCAGCTTGAACCTTCATGGTTATGCTGTGCAACTGAAGCAGTGTAAAATAATCACAGTCGCTTCACACATTTATTTAAACCCGGTCCACAAGAAGGAGCATTAGCATTTACATTTTTCCAAACTCAAAAAATTTGCACAACGTGCAAGATCCAGCTTCCTTTTTTTTAACGCATTCAATACCTGTCCATAAATGCAGACTTAACTCCATAAGTGGGATTTTACTACTGTAACAGCTACCGGTGCAGTAGGATAAAATGGCCTTTCCACTGTTGACTACAATCCACCCTGTTTATTCACAACTAGTTTAATACAGGTTATGATCGTAGCTGTATTACACAGCATCTGTGTCTGTTATAGTTGCAGTGTTAAAGTGGAATGAAAAATCATTAACTTTAAATGCTGACAGTTCCAACCTGCATTAGCCTGAATCAAGGATTATTTTAAGGTACAACGCTGAAGGTAAAATTTCAGAGTGACAGATACAGAACCTGTAACCTGGGGGAAAGATGCTGCTGCCTGCTTTCCCTGTGCACTTTCTGCACAACCAGCACTGAAAAGTTACCAGCGATCAACTTTTTTTTTTTATTATTTTGCGAGAAATTTATACGTGGCGTGACAGTATGTGAACAGGAGCCACTGTGTGAGCCTCACAGTCGATACATTTACTTGATCACAAGTAAGCTATCAGCAAATTTCTTTCCTGTGAAAAGAGACCCCTCTGTGGAGTGACAGACTGGATTCCCGAAGCATATGAAAGGATTTGGATTGGATTGGATCAAGTCTAACAGAGGGGAACATGAATGCATGTTTATTTTATTAGTTGATCAAATGATTTGAAAAGATATGGGGAAGTTTTAGACCATAAGATGATGTCAGCAAATGAAAGTGAGTGAAATTTTACTAGAAATTTAGGCCACTGTGTCAGCAACTAAGACGGTGCTGTGCTGGACTTAATCATGATATTACTGACCCATTTCTCACAGTCTACAACACATAACTACGACTGCTGTTGTATAAATCTCTAGAAGAAAAAAAAGGACTGGGCAGATGAGCTCATCGTGCAGTTCCCAGCAATAAAAAAAGGTGCTGGATCACAACACTGATATTTAGCTACACGTCAGACTCACATGAAAGCTGGGTAATCAATATCTCAAAACCTTCCATCAAAATCAAAAGACACCCTCAAGAGAAGAATAAAGACAAAGTCCAAAGGGATTCGTGAATGAACAGGTTCAGGATTCCCTCTGGCCCATTTTCTAAAGAAAAATCTCTGGGTAAATTTCTTTCTGACCTAAGTTAAGATGTATCAGACTTCTAACAATCGCCACAAAAAGAAAGAAAACTGACCCGCAGTGATGGGTGAGATGGTTAAGTGCATGCTCTTTCAGACGGAGACAGTCTACTGCTGAGTTCTCCAGCTGTGTTTTCAGTTGTCTACCGTCTATCCTGCCTGTTTAATGGCTAATAACAACTACTTTTCTAACATATGTTAACATTCAAAACCTCGTAAGTATAATAAATGTTGTCCAGAATACACACATAAACAGGAATGCAGAAGAAATATAATTACTATTGCATTTGTTTCACATTGGGGTAAATTATGCAAAAGCTATTTTATGATTATAATACACCCTGGCCAGTCATTTGGTATTCCTAAACGACGGTGCATGTATCTAAATATGTTATATTCATTGCAGCACTTTGCTAAGGTTGAATATGAGGTTTTAACACTCAGGTAATGTTTACAGAACTTAGTTGAGGACAAACTGTTTCTAACACTGTTCTCCATATTCCAAATATTCTGTATTGGCCAGTGACATTTAAAAGCATTTAATAGTTAGGCAAGTCATTACAACCATGTGCAAATGTAATGTGTGTTTGTGGACAAACAAACATATAACTTCTTTCACTATGCAACTACTTATTTTGCAAACATTAAATCAAGAAGAAAAAAAATACATTTGAGTACTGATAAGTACCCCCTTACTGCTTCCCTAGGATTTAAGAGGATAGGTTGAACCCGCTGTTGCTAATCTTCAGCCAACAAGCCTTTAGGTGTGTGCAGAAAAGGGTCAATACAATTGATCAACAACGGGTGTGAAGATGTCTGTAAAAGCAGATGTTTTAGCAGTCTGCTGGTCTGGACAATTCAGGTTAACATAATGCTAAGAAGGTGAGAGGCAAGCAATGGTTTCAGAGAAGCAATTGTTGCTGCACATCAGTCTGGAAAACGTCATAAAACCAATTCTGAAAGATCTGAAGACTTTTCACAAGTGGAAAACAATTGCCAATCTTCTCAAAAGTGGATATCTCAGTAAATTTATCTCAAGATCAGACCGTGAAATAGTCAAAGAAATACAACAAAACCCAAGAGCTACATCTCAGACCTCACAGGCCTCACTGGGCATGTTAATAGTCCATGACAGCACAATTAGAAGATAACTCGACAAGTATAGTTTGTTTAAAGAGGTTACAAGAAGAGCTTCTTCTGAAAATGATATAGAAGCATGACTTCAGTTTGCAAAACTGCATCTGAACAAAACCACAAGACTTCTGGAACAATGTCCTGTTGACAGATTACATCCCTGCAAAAACTGGTCCTCTAAAAATAAACCTAATCTTTCTAAATCTAGTCAGAATTGTCTAATTTTAAGACAAAAATATCTTTGCCAATGGGCTAAGAAAACATTTCTTGAATGAATTGTTAAAACTAGCACTAAAATAGTCTTTTAATTTACTTAAAACAAGGCTTTTTACTTTCTTAGAAATGAGTATTTGCAGTGATAATAGTTGAGTTTTTTTCTTACCTTAATACAAGTGCTATATTCAACACAGACACACCATTTCATCAAAAACACTTCCCACTCACTGTCACACAAGGCAGAAGATTAGTGGCTGATCTGAAGTGTTTTGTGGGCCCATGACCTTCAACATATACTAGCGCATTCTGCAGATACAGTATATGTGAGGCCATCTGTTGGACCATTAAAGCTTGGTCAAAACCGAGCCATGCAAAAGGGCAACGATCCCAATCACAACATCATATCTGCATGAGAGCTGCAGAAAAAAAACGTGTTTCCAAATAGCCTTGTTAAAGTCTATTCTCAAACAAAAAATAATAATAATTACCAATAAAATGACAAGCTGTTCAGAAGTGAGGAGTGAGGAGAAGCAAAGCTTATTTAACCCTACGCCGTCTCCACTAATTACTAATCTTTCACTTTCTGCTGGAGCGTTACCATAGTTGCCATAGTAACTATATATATATATATATATATATATATGTGTGTGTGTGCGTGCGTGCGTGCGTGCGTGCGTGCGTGCGTGCGTGCGTGCGTGCGTGTGTGTGTGTACTGTTACCTGAGGTTAAATTTGCTGAAGACATAAGATCCACTACAATCAGATGGTTTTATTATGTTTTTAAACACAAGAGAATAACAACTTTTGCACAACTGCAAGGCTACCATACACATGCGGAACCTGCTGTATCAGGATGTGTTAAAGCAGGGAAACATCTAAAACATGTCGTATACCAGCCCTCGAGGAATTGAGTTTGACACCCCTGTCCTACAGCCTTTTTAGACATTAACTCTTCAACAAGTTTCACTTCTCCTATTGCCGGCAGTGATACCTTGATTTTACAACCTAACGGATGACCTCTCAGTTACGTTGTTAAACTACTGTTCCCTGGTTAAACACCACGCTGGGGTTTTAAACCAGCTTTTTCAACTCACCAGGCGTACAAAATGTTCAGTGCAATCAGTCAGTGTATAATTCTCCGCTCTAAAGCTGGCTAGACCTTAGGGGATATTCAAAACACAGGACAGAATAGACAACCAATATTTAATCTTACGTTCCTCTAAGCACACATGCTGGACAATTGAACCAGACTGTGAGAACACATAACCAGTGCTTGTTGTAATGTGATTCCACAGACACAATATCTCATGAAAACGCGTGTGATAATGTGGTCTTCTTTATCTGTGATCCACTTGGTTTGGGTTGTGTTGGGTTTTGTGCTCTGACATGCTTGTGAACTGTAAAAGAAAACAAGATTTACTCATTCTCACTGGCTATTGGGTCATGCAGTTGGATCGTAAATATATTTACTATGTTATTTAGGGCTTGAGAGTAATGTAATTTCGATTCTCTGTATGTACCTCACGTGTGGCAGAATTGACAATAAACGTGACTTTGACTATATTTGATATTCATATTTACATATATATTAACTTACATGATTGGGTAGAGTAAAATAATCAGTTGCAATGAGCTTCAAATCAGGCCACACCCTTAAATGAGGAAAGTAAACTGGGCTCAAAGTCAGGGGAACGGCCATGTGAAACAAAAGCAAGAGGCAACACAGATGACATAGTAAACTCATGTAAGTCAAAAATGATGGATATCAAGAATCAGCTGCGTGAACATGGCAGGCTGGAAAAAACCAACATCAACATCCTATGTGACCTCAGCTTGACCTGCGTGCCACAGGGTCCTGTCACAAAATGTTACTTGGGAATCCTGGGTGAGTCACCTGTTTGGCTTATATTCAGTCTGGAGCGTTCAATGTTGCTTACAAAACATTGCCAGTGGCCCATCCACCACTTAACAATATAATTAAGGATGTGATAGTTTATTACCGCAAGTAGAAGACTGATTAACATGTTTGTTGGTGAAGAGGATGGAATGAAGTATAATTTGACATCAAAAAAGAAGGGAAATGCTCATTAGACTAATTATATTTTGCGTGCATAATTGGATTAGCAGCCTGTTCTTCTATGTGACTAAAAAAAGAAGCGGGAACTACGATGGAGAATTTATCATTAAAAGGGCCTTTACATATGCGCACGCCCTGAGCATATTCACAGCGGTTCAGCTGCGTCGGAATGAAAGCCCACACCCACACAGCCATCTGTTGTGTGTGGGTGAATATGTGTGCAGCAGATAAGGGTCACCTGTGTGTATAAATAAAATACATAGTCATACATTCGAATACATGTGCCATTATGTTCCTCTACATTAGTACCAATTATACTGTACAGCTGGAATAGTTTGAATGTGTAAAGATTGTATTTAAGGCATTTTCATTTGGTAAAACCTGCTAGATCATCTGTTTTTATGGGAAAATATGTACCATGTTCTGTATTCACTTGATATATTTGTTTTTAGTAATACTCAAGACAAGAATACAAATGCCAATAATAATGACACTTAGACTGCATTTAAAACCTATGAAAGTGCAATTAAGACCTATAATATGTTCCAAAAAGTTGGAATAATTAAGCTTTTAAGTCTTTGTAATGTTGTCATATTTGTTTTCTCATAACACATAGAAGATATTCTGGCATTGTTCAAGCATTTCAGTGATTTTGTTCCTGTTCTTTCTGTGAACATGCCTTCAGGTGTACAACAGGATAGAGTCATTACTGTCGTATTTTTCTTTTCCCAATTCTCCACACTTTCTCTGCCGGGTTTAGGTCAGGACGACAGGAAGGACAATCCGGTACTCACATCCTCTTATACTTCAGTCATGTTTTTGTAATGTCTGCAGACTGTGATTGTGCATCGTCTTGTTTAAATATGTATGGACATCTAAAGATGTGCTCTTGAAGGGAGTATTATTAGAGCTCTAAAATCTAAGTCTACTTTCCTGTCACAGAACTGTTACAACCTCATATTACTGCAGAGCTCTGCAATAATATGGATATTACTATAATATTTTTCTTTTTTCAGATAGTGTTGACAGTCTGGCTGGTCCTTGTTACTTTTGGCCTGAAGCTCAAGGTTCCCAGTTCTTATAAAAACAATCGGGATGACTGGCGTCCTGAACCTTAAACACAGTTCCACTGAGGGATTGTCCCACCCAGATGCCTCCAAGGCCAGAGACACAAACGCACTTTTTTTTTTTTTTTGGTACAGTAAAGTTTTAAGGGGCATTTGTGCATGCAGCCCCATGTTGTGGAATTTAATAAAGGGTTTTCAAAGTACTCCTTCCTTTTATGGTACTGACAAATATATAGATAAATGACAGTTCCTGATGCAAACCTCAGTGGTGTTCAGTTTAGATTTGAAACATTTCTGATTTAATGAAATGTCTCTGGTCCTTTGTATATCAAGTACCATAAAGGAGATAGATAGATAGATAGATAGATAGATAGATAGATAGATAGATAGATAGATAGATAGATAGATAGATAGATAGATAGATAGATAGATAGATAGATAGATAGATAGATAGATAGATAGATAGATAGATAGATAGATAGATAGATAGATAGATAGATAGATAGATAGATAGATAGATAGATAGATAGATAGATAGATAGATAGATAGATAGATAGATAGATAGATAGATAGATAGATAGATAGATAGATAGATAGATAGATAGATAGATAGATAAAAACAAAGCTCATCTTGATCCCTCAATACTTTCCAACCCAGCTTATTGCTCCAGTTGGTTTCTGCTACAAAGATCAATTCTGAAAGAAGCTCACAAACATATATTGTATCATTATAAAAAAACAGCTACGCACTAAAGCCAATGTTTGTTTGGTGTATTTGTCAAAATTTGCGACAAGATAAATGTTAATATTGGCTGCCATGCATCGTTTTTGAAACTGGGGACAATGATTTTTATCATTTCCACTGACATCTGTGACATTTGTCCATTTTTGTAAAGGTTTCTGTTATTTATTTTGGACACACTTTGTGAAGAGAAAATTTAGATTTGCAGATTTCAGCTTCAATATTTAGTTTATCTGTTCTCAAATTCATATTTCACTTCATTAATTTACATTCTGAGTAAACAGAATTAGTTTTCATTCTTCATCCACATCATTTTTTTGTTTGACATGAATACAAAACGTAAAAAGAACAAAAACCTGACTGAAACGCTACCATAAAAACTATTACACATTCAGAATAGATGAATCCCTCCCCATTGAGCTCTTCAGTTCCCCAAATATCAAAATACTGATCACCACATTGTGAGTGTTTTCCTGTAGATTTTCCTTGTTATCAAAGTTTGAAGTGTCCAATTAGGGGATATTTTCCTGAAACTTTCAGAAAAGTGATGGCTGAGCAGCTTTAATGAATTGTTAAATCCAAATATGTGTGCTCAATGTGAAAAAGAAATAGCGGCGAAAGACATTTAATGTCTTAACTACAGCTTAATTGGACAGAATTCTTTTCTTTCTATTGTTTTTTCTTTTTTGTGTGCAGCTGTGTGTGTGCACGCTCACCTCTCTCCACTGTTTGGTCTCAACACCTTGTGTATAAAGTACGCACACTGTGGAAAAAGTACCAGACAGAGGAATAAAACCGTGGCTCATTGTTAAAGAGGGAGAAATTGAGAGGCAGTTCACGAAAAATAGAGACAGAAAAGTGGAAGCAAATTACAAATTCATTGTGACTGATTGTAAAGGTTTTGGCTCCAAAACAGTGAAGACATTAGCCATTGTTTAAAAAATAAAATAATAATATGAAGTCACAGTATAACATATATGCACAATCTACCCACATCATAGAGTAGAGAAAGAAAACAACACAGGAGCGTCGTAGCAACTATGATGTTAAAATGTGAAGTGCAGGTCATTACAAATGAAGGTGGGAGGACGGAGTTTCTGCAACATACTCACTTGGATCTGACTTTGAGAATGTGTCTTTATCCAGCAAATTTCTGGAAAATGAGGGGAGAAAACAGAGATAATTGTTACTCATGTTGGCCATTTACATCACCTGTGTCTTAAGTTATAAGTCATCAAAGGTATTTACAAATCAAATAGTTCACTTTTTAATAAGGGCATTTGATATTTCTGTTTATTTTAGTAGTTGCAAATCTGTTATATTGTTTATTTTACTCACTTCTCCTTAATGGCACGGCTGTTTATATGTGATGTTTTCACTTTATTTTGGATTTTATTCTTTCAGTGTAATGTTTTCTTTAGATTATTATTTGTTCTGTTAGTGTTTGTATATGTGTTTCACACTTTACTAATTCTGACTGGACTTACAGTCATGTAGCTTAATATCATGTTGCTGCATCTGTGACAAGAAAAAATCTTTTAGTTATTAGTTATTTGAGCGTTGTGTGTCATTAATGGCTTAGATAGCTTTAAATTTTGTATTTTTATGTTATAGTTACAATAGAAATTGTAGTCAATAATGCTGTTGGGTTTTTTTTAGCCAGATTTGGTGACTATTTAGTGCTTCCACTTATCTTTAGTTATTTAGAGCCACACTCAGTAAAATAAGGATCAATGAACCTTAAATTAGATGCGAGTCAGCATTCAACAGGAGAAGAAAAGCAATTGTCTTCCATAACCTTAACGTCATTCTTTAATACTGGCTTCTGCTCTGCTACGAGAGTAGAAAATTACAACCCTGATTTCAGGGAAATTTGTTGTGTCAACTTTGATTTTACCAGCACCGATTAAGCTCTTGAACACTGTGAAGATAAATGTCTGTAAAGACGCATAGAAGTACGCATGTATCTTGTAACATCACTGTTTAAAATTACTTGGTTAACTTAAATTGTCTGGAAACTGCGTGAAGTCATGAATCCAAATAAATAAAAAAAAAAAAAACAAAGAAAACATACATTAAGGAAACTTTGACAAGCCTGGGACTTAACCTTTGACTGGCAGACGTCTAACCTCCTGATCCACAACCTTCACGTGTAACAATGATTAAACATGATCCATTGTAATTAGTTCCTTCTTTGGGCCTATTTCAGAAAGTTGATTATGTGCAAGCCCTAAGATGCTGAACCTGAAATGAAGGGAAACTCAGGGTTTTCTATTTCAGCTAGAGAGGTAACTTGTACTTTTGGTCTGTTACCATGGTAACTTACTATGTCATCATAACCTGGTCAAAAGCAGGTTTTGTCTCACAAGCGATGACTTCCTCTCTGTCTCCTCCCCGTCATAAAGTTGAAAAAGCCTTGACATTTTGAATGTCAGCTTAAGCAACTCAAATGTGTCCGCCCTTTAATACTGCTTATTTTTAAATCCTACTGCAAGACACATGTTACCACTCTATAATTTATAGAGAAATAGGAGGAGAAAGAGCTGGGATTGCAGATATCAAATAATATGTGGCAAGAATGCGTGGGTGAGGTTGCCCAAGCTTTGTCAATGCATGCCATTGCTTGATACAATATACAAGTGTACAAAGACGTCCTTACTTTAGAGAGAAGCTACATAAAATACTCCCATTATTGCTCTAACCACATTAATGTTTCGGAGAATGCTTTCTGAATGTGAGCAATGTTTAAAAAGTTTTAATCTTTCCTAATGCTTCTTAATGATAAAACAGGAAATCAGTTACAAGAGCAGCACAGGTTCTGGATTTCGCCCGTCTTTATGTTTTTTGGTGTGTTTTTTTTTTTATTATTGATATTAGTATTATCATCATTATTTTTTTTGTTTCCTCCTCCCTTAATCAAATTTTTATTTATCCAAAAATTAGATAAAGAAAGATTGGACTAAGGGAGGAAAACATCTTTAACACACCTCTCTCTGTTTTTATTATATTTCCACTGGCATGCTTGACCTTTTCATAACACCTGCCAGCGGCTAGTGTGTACCCAGTATTATTACAATTCTTGTTTCCTTTTGTCCGTTGGATCACAAAATTAACCTTCGAGCCCTCACTCGGAGTGCAAAAGCCTCTGAGATCCTCTGATTCCTGTTTTTATTTTTTTGTTTTTTATTACATATTTTCTTACATTTTCCTCTGATGCCAAAAACCTACAGCTTCAGCTTCTTTCAATAGCCTCAATCTGTTTTGATCTATCCTCTGATCCCGCGTTTCCTCATCTCTCCTTGACAGCTTTCAGGAGGGAGCCAGGAAGGCCATGACAAATAAAAGAAAAAGAAACCCGTGAAGTCCTATGACCTTATGTGTTTTCATGTGATTTTAAAGTTTAAAAAGTCTGTTGTATCTGCGGTGATCTCCGATTGCCAGAGAGTCTGTAGCTGAAGAAATACACGAGAGTATGAGACCAAGGTCTCAGAAAAAAATTCCAGTTTAGTCTAAACTCCCTCCAATGGAAAAAACAAGATTAAAAACAATTTAAAAACATACTTCTATTTTTCAGATTTTCATACTTTCATGAAAACATGTCTCAGAAAAGCACTGTTTCTGTCAAATGGAAGCATTTTTAAGTTAATTTATTCATCTATTATTTACATACAAATGTTTATCTCTTTGGACGCTTTCCATGCAGCAACCCAGCAGTCCTCAAAGGTACATTAGCAAACAATGTGTGCAGCAGTGATTCATGCTTCATTATTTCTGTTTTAATGCATTGAGCCCTCAAGTAAATTGCTTTGGCAACATTACAAATCACATAAATGTTGCAAACTGCTGTATCACAATCTCAAGCTACAAGTCCAATAAATTCAAGGAATATAAGTAATCTAAATTTGATGAGAAACTTCTACAATACAAAAGAACACAGTGAGTCTGGATTACATCCTATACTTCATATAAACTAAAAAATCCTGAAAAGATGTTGAAAAAAACTGTTAAAAGGTTATGAGATTATTGTCTGAGATCATCTTACATATAAATACAGTGTCTCAGTTATGGACTAATACTTTTGCTATGACTGGAGATTTTGAGGGGCCAACATCCACAAAGCCACAACTAGTTTCCGTTTTAGATTTTTATTCTCAGTATGCTCACTGTGAAAAAAAAACACTGCTAAACCAAATCTGCTTTTGCGTGTGCAGTTTGTTAAGGAAAATACTAAAAAAATATATAGATGCAACGTTGGTTTAGAGACCGATCGGGCACATGTTCTCCTCTGTACAAATGGGGCTTATAGGTCTTTCACCTGGAGTTTGCTCCATGTTTACGACTCACCTTTCTGCTCGCTTCATGTTTAATGTTGGAAGTAGAAACGGCACTCTAATTGGTTGTTGACAACATTCATGTGAGCGACTATTTACACACCACATAACTAAAGAATGTTTGCTTTTTCTTCTTTTGGCTTTTCCATTTGTAGGGTTGACCACACAAGAGCATCGCGCTCTGAGTGTTTATTTTATCTTTTTTGTTGCTGTTGTCTAAGGAAGTCAGTGTTTTTCACATGACTGGGTTTTTTTTGTTTTTTTTTTAGCAATAGCAGACAGGAAGCAATTTTTGTGTTTGCATGGTACCATAATAAGTTTCTTTATATTCTGTTGAGATTGCACATCTCGAACTCTCAACTTTGTCGCATTAACACATAAAACACACCCCAGAGCTCACTGCAACTCACAAAGTACTTTTTTAGCGTATGTAATGGAGTGGACTAAAGGTTGATGCATCACAAGAACAAAGAAATGTGTTGTCGCCTTCAGAGCTGTGGGAATAAAATGACAGCGTTCTTTTCTCGCAGCCCTGATTCGGGACTTCTTGCAGCTTGTTCTCCAAACATCATCTGAGCAGAACATTGTTCCTGTGTGGTGTCCGAGAACTGCTGTGTAATTGGTCAGAAATGTGAAATGGGTCAATGCAGAGAAGCAGAAATGTCATCTCTAATATCCTGCTTGCGCAGAAATTGTCTTCCATGACTTTTTGGGTTTGCTTTTCAGAGCTGTGGTTTGCTTCGGGGTTGGACACATCTGCTGCCTCTCTTTTGCCCTGTAAGAAACTCTTTGTACGCCATCAACCTGATGTGACCGCACTCAAAATTTAACTAAAGTTTAGGAACAAAGAGCACACACAAAATCACTGCAAAGCCTGGCGACTCATTACGTAGAGGCGATTAAACCTCATGCACTAAGCTGTACACACCCTATATACGCCACACCTCCTTCCTTTTAAATAAAATGAGACATTGAATTATCTCTGTCTCTGAGTTACTGATATGTGATATGATGTCAAAGTGGATGAAATATTATTCTTCCTCACTCCTGTCAGCCCCTTCCTGATATGCAGTAATGTTTTAAACTCCACAAATTCATCCTCTTTTCATTATATGTAACCACAAGTATCTCCACACAAGTGTTTTTACCATTCAAATGTAAACGACAGTCACTTGTTTTCTCATGAGGCCTGCCAACCGTGTACGTAAGTCCTGCGACAACTACCAGGACATTTTCAGTTAGTTAGTTCTTGTTAACTCGAGAAAAAGAACAAATGCCTCCGTTCTTGAGGCGTATGTAACAACCTTTACTGGTCCCCGCCACTGTCAAGCACAGGCACAAAGTAAAGAGACAGATACATTGACTCTTTATTGTCATTGGTGTTTGCACATCAACAAAACTGGATTGGCTAGCTCATAAAGTACGTTAAAATCAGATAAATATATTAAACAATAAGCCATCACTGTCCTGAACCTTCTGCTGGAGGGCAACAGCTCAATCTGGGAGGGGCCTGGGTTAGTTGGGTCCTTAACGGTGTTTTTTGCCTTTGATAGACATAAAGAAGTAAAACGAGGTGGAAATAGGATGACCGTGCAGAGGTGATAACTCTCTGAAGTGCCTGGAGTGTTGGGTTTCTCGATGTACAAAGCTCTAAGATGGTTTTCTTTATGTGTTTTGAAGATTAGACTAGACTAGACTAGACTAGACTAGACTAGAATTGAATTGAATTGAATTGAATTGAATTGAATTGAATTGAATTGAATTGAATTGAATTGAATTGAATTGAATTGAATTGAATTGAATTGAATTGAATTGAATTGAATTGAATTGAATTGAATTGAAGGTTAACACTGTTGCATTACAGCTAGAAAGATCCTGGTTGGATCCTAACGGGTGTCTTCCATTGTGGACGTTGCATGTTTTCCCCCAGGCTTGGATGGGTTTCCTCCCACTGTCCTGCCTTTAGTCTGAGGACAGCTGGGATGGACTCCAGGAGACCATGACCCAGAATAAGAATAAGAGGGTATATGATAATGGATGGATGAATTAAATTGAAAAGCAATTAATTGCTACAACAATAAACATTAAAAAAGCAATTACTGCTTCATATCAACTAAAATTAGATTTAATTAGTACAGTTGGACTGTTTAGTCATAATGAGACTGATGCAAAAAAACAGCAGAGACGGACTTTTTGGACTTCATTTATAAATTATATTTCTATCTTTGTAAGAACAATGTGGGAGTCTTCCTGACATTTCACTTGTTCAGTGTTATTATTATTATTATTATATTAGCTGTTCTCTAAGAATGTAGTCTGAGTTGAATCTTCTTTGGCATGTGAGCAGTGTGTGTAGAAGCTGAAAATGTAATTTCACATAAGTATGGAAATCGATCTATTTTAAATACTCTCACAACCACCTACATACTGTTTTCCGTGTTATAGTGGCTAATGAAGATCTATTCGTTGAACTTGTATTTTTAGAATAACTGCTAAAGATAAAAAGAGTGAGTTTGACTGTATTTCTTCTTACACAAAAATGTCCGATGTACGCAGTCCTGTTTTACTTTACAAGACCACGGAAAAAGTATATGATGATACAAATTGGTACATTCATTTGTGCTCTATAGTTTACCTTAGGATATTTCAGAAAATTTTAAACCGTGTGGGTTTAAAGCGCAGTTTTTCCGTGGTTGAGAGAATATATTGGGGTGTCTAGAGTCACTGCCATTTAAAAATAAGTCATTCGATGAGTGGTTTAGGTTTGCAGGATGCTGTTACATCACAAAGCAAAACCAGATGTCCACCAAACCTCCAGTCATGCTGGGTAGCACAAAGCCTTAACACAGCTTTGAAAACTTTATTATTTCATTTAGATCTCAGGAGATTATTCCAACTTTTGAAAAAATATCTACAAGACTCATTTCAAGTTGTATAATTGTTTGTGATTTACTACAGATCTTCTAGTATGAAACCTTTAACATTATTGAAAGTAAAGCATTTGTGATAGAAGCCTCAATGTGTATCTGAACGTTTGTGACTCTGTGCATGTTTAGACATTAACATGCAACCATGCAAGCACCAACCAGTTGTCAGTATTCCCTTGGTCTCTCCTCTGTTTCTTAATTTAGTTTATAATTTTTTTTTTTTTTTTACCACTTACTGGTCCAAACTGAATCAGCCTCTATTTCCTCCGCCACTCTCTCCTCTTTATCTCTGTCATTTCTACCTCCTGTTTATCTGTTGGCTGTGCATTATCCCTCTAATGGGCTAACCATTATCTCTTATACTAAACGTAGCCTCAAACTGCTTTCATCTCTGTGCCACTGAACCTAATTTTCCATCATCCAGCCAGCCTGCTCTTATATTTTTAGCTGTGACCAGCACTTGCTTTGAAATACTCCGTCCCACTTGGCAACCTCATACCACCAGGCACAGGTTCAAATATCAAAGACTTTAAGTTAGTCCAACATTGTGTAAATGTGCAAGAAAAACAGTTCTCCGCTTTTCATTAGAAGCCATCAACGAGTCTACTAAAATGAATTAGTTAGGAAGAAACAAAACTGCATGTGTCCCCAAATCATGTGTCCTAATGTACAGAAAACATAACAGTCTGCGAATTAAACACAGTGTTCTAATTGCACTCTCTGTAATCATGTGTTCAGCCTAGCTGCAATTTACCACGCTACCTAAAACACAACATTTTGAGTTTAACCTGCAGCTGAACTCCAAGCTGAACATATTTGCAGTGTGACAACAAGCACAGGGCTTTCTGATCTGCATTTAAACTGCCTGGAAATCAGAGAATGCTACGTCAACATAAATCCTGCTGAGTCAATAATTGTTTTGTGAAAAAAAAGTGCATAACCACCTAAAATACAGTTTAATAAATAATTGTCATTTGTCAAATACTGTTGTCAAAGTGTTTAAAAGTGAACTGACATGATTATTCTTTTACAAACAGTCTAATCATTTAGTCTGGGTTGAGCTGGAATACCATACCACACCACTGATGGTTGAGACTGAGTGCATGTATGTGATATTTCTAGGATATCTAGGAAATCAGAACAGCAGCAAAATTAACCAGGTGAAGTAGTTTGGGGATCTGGAACACCACTGAGATAAGGTCAGATGGATGGATGGATGGATGGATGGATGGATGGATGGATGGATGGATGGATGGATGGATGGATGGATGGATGGATGGATGGATGGATGGATGGATGGATGGATGGATGGATGGATGGATGGATGGATGGATTCATTAGCAAGTCCCTCCGTCATTCACAAATCCATTCCGAATGAATCATTACATTAACCGGTTACAACACTTTCACTAATATAATGTCCAATGTTGAACCTATATATGCTGGACACAGAAATGCACAGCATCCAAGTCTATCTGTTAAACCCACTCAAATAAGAACTGGAACAAAGGCAAGACAAGGGCTGCATTAACTGAAACTTCAAACACCCAGCAAGTAAGAGCTCAACTTGGGTGAATTCAAAAGTAGGTCTGCTGAAACAAAACCTCATCAAAGCATTTCTTTTATCACCATGTCAAGTGCAGCCCACACAGCATATGCCTTCCCTTCACACAACCCCCAAGACAACAATGGTGCTGCCCTAAATCTGAAAGTAAACCTCAACCAAAATTTTTGATGAGATGCTCATCTACTCATCTGTGGGTGGGGCTATCCATGTAACCCAGTGAAAGACTAATGTTGATGTCTTAAAAGTCTAAAGGCTTTGAGTCTGCTCTTGAGGAGAGTACTATTTTTCTGCAGGCAAACTGGGGTAATTACTGTCCTCTAATGCCAAATGAGCTCTGCTGATTCTTTCCCACAAGCAAAGAGTAGTTTTAGGTCATTCCGTTTTACAGAGCAAAGCAAAAAAACTAGACTCACAACCACTAATAATGTAAAAAAACTGAAAACAGTTCTTCCACATGAGGAAAATAAAACCCTTCCAATTAACTCTGTTGGTCTGCCTTGCTGTAGTCATAAATGTGCCTTAAAGTTTAAAAGAAGATTAACTACACATAAAATATTAGATGAAATTTCATGAAATGTTTCTCCTAATTTACATTAAGTAATGCATAAACAATTTCAAAAGGAGTGGGAATCCTAAAAGGCCTTCAAAGTAGCATGGAGAAAAAAAAACCCTTCCTTATGTAAACGAGGTTATGTAAAAGTGATGCACATAAGCAGCAGGGGTGTGAATTGGGTATGAATGTGTCTGTGCACAAGGGAACTTCTGAAATCAGATGAGAATGAATGTAAAGGAAAATTAAATATAAGTACAGAGGATGAAAAAGAGGTGTGTCGGAAAATTTCTGAGTGAGATGGAAATGGAAATGAGATCGAGGTCCTTCGAGATTATATCAGGAATACACTGATTCTAACAGGGTTTCTCGGGAAGAAGAAACATGCACTGGTTATGCAGACACACAGGCACTGCCAACTTTATTTACAGAAATCTGACACAAATCACAATAATTAGACAGTTCCTTTCCTCTAACCTGCAGGAGCTTCCTCAGCTCTCCAACTCTAACTGCTCTGAGTGCAGGCTGACAGAAGCCTGATAAATATCTAGGGATGAGTGGCTCTCTTTGAAGACTTGCATATTGAGCTCATAAGATCTTTTGACAGGAGACAAGTCAGCATAAATAGGCTGCCACAGGCTAATAAACAAAACCATGGGAACTCATGGATGTACTGTTCAGTGGTAGAATGATGTATATACACACCGTTGTTTCACGTTATTGTACTGTATGTTAAGTCCATCTCCGGCAAAAAATAAAACTCCCACTATTCCTTTAAACTTCACTGTTGCAGAGTCTAGATGCATGTCTGAGCATTGACGCAAATGTTCCTGTAGCTGACATACTGTTAGTACAGCTGGGCATCAAATTCCCTGGAAAATTAAATCCAAGAAAAGTCTTTGAATAGTTGCGTGTATCAGTGTGAAAGGTAACACTGAGGGTGTATTTTCCCAGTTTGTGGGTGTAAGATGAGTCTATACAGGATACATACAGCCCAGGATCCATGCTCGACCTCTCGCTTGCATCAATGCAACCCAACTCAGGGGAAAGCTGTGTTTATGTGTCTGTGTTAATATAGAAAAAGAGAAAACAGTATTTGATATTTTCCATCCTCTGAAACCCAGAGAGGGTCATACCACAGCTGAAACAAAGAAAACTGACTTTTCAGTGCAGGTTGGTACTGAAACTCCTCCACATGCAACATACCTTCAAATATGATGATTATTATTATTATTCAGAGTTTAACAGTGACATTTAAATTAAGATTTAAAGCAATAGGTTAATGGATGTAACTATTTATTGTTATTATTGTTATTACATCCGCATCACTTCCAGCTGAGCCACTGGGAGGATTTGAATTTATTTGATGGTCAACAGCCATGGGGGGAAAAACTCCAGTTATTCCATAAAGACAGGGATAAAGTAAAAAAAAAGAAAATAAATAAATAAAATAACAAAAAAAAATTAATAAAAATAAAGAGCCCTCATAGTTTTTGCCGAATTATTGTTGTGAAGTCATTGACTCAGTTCTGAAACGCAGACCTTCCTCATATGAGTCTTACTCCTCCCACTGAGCACCCGGTTATATTTGTCTTTTTTTTAGATTACACAAGGACTCCATCTACCCTGGACCTTACTGCACTCGTGGTCTCACATGATATCAGGAAGAAACAAAACATTAAACTGCATGGAACAACATGGGCGACTGCAAAACAACCCAGCATGAAAAGTGATGCATAAAATATTTGTCTGTGAACATGGTTGCCACCAACAACTGAAACCAGAACTCTGTTATGATGTCAGTAGACTTGCTCTTATGTTTTGTTTTGTTTTCATGAGATTATGTCACAAATATGTATACATTAAGGCCAATAATTTCACCCAGAGTGTCTGCCAATGTTCAAATGATAAATATCATACAAGAACTGTGTGATAATTTGACAGTCTCTCAGAAGTACTGTTAATTGGTACAATCTCTCTCTGAGTAAATAACTCCAGGAACCTAAAAGATCCGGTTCAGCTTCACCTATTTGCGATTTTACTTTTAACCATTCTACCTTTAAAACTGACTTAAACATGTGAGTTTATAACGCAGTATGCAAAAATTATGCAGAAGTGTGACATCAAAGAAGTGAATGTGTGTGGAGGAACCATTCAGTAGACAGCTATGAAAACATATCTGGGAGATGTGCTACTTAGACTTTCTGTTTAAAGCAGGAATAGCGGGGGGTTCTTCTTTTTATGTATATAATTCAAAGGTTTAAGTAGGCCAAGTGCAGTATATTTAGATTTTGTACACTTTCCTGTATAAATCATGTGTAGTTTTTAGCAGAGTTGTAGTGGAAAGGTATTGATATTATCCGTGATTATACTACTTTTTCTGACGCCGTCCTGTTTACTGTCCCATGGTAAGAAAAGAGAAGATTGCAGCAACAGAAAAATGAATATATTTGTGTAAGAAAAGTGTATATAAGTTCCTGATATTCTATATAGTGTTCATGTACAACCCAATTCACAAAAAGAAAATGTAAAAAACAAAAACAGAATCCGCTTATTTGCAAATCTCATACACCATTTTTTTTTTTTTTTTTTTTTTACAATTGGACATGGAAAATGTAATCATGTTGAAAGAAAGACATCTGACCATTTCCTGAAAAAAAATTAACATTTTGATGTTGCTGCCAGCAACATGTCTTTTAAAAGTTGAGACGTGTGGAAGAAAAGGCTGGGAGATTAAGCAGTACCAACACAAAACAGCATCTTAGAGAGCCAGATTCTTTCAAACGTAAAGATGGCCAGAGGTTAATCGCTCTGTGAATAACTCGGTTTACAAATTGTCAAACAATTTTAGAATAAGGTTTCTTTGTGCAGTTTAGAGGGCACTGAATATCTCAACCTCTACAGCACAAAACATGATGAACAGACAGCAATAATCTGGAGACATTTCTGTGCATCTGAGACAAGACGTTTAGAATCTGGCGTGATTCTGAAATGGAAATCACTGCATGGGTTCAGGAACACTAACAGAAATCACTAAGAGCATAGTGCAGCGTGCCGCCCTTGAAGGCAGCTTAAAGCTCTATCATGCAAAGAAGAAGCCATCAATGAACATAATCCAGAACCTGATCTGGCTTCTCTAGGCCAAGGCTCTTAAAAATGAACTGAGGCAGAGTGGAAAATTGGAGTGTGGTGAGAAAAATTGAGATTTGAAACTCTCTTTGGAAACAATGGGAGTTTGAGTTTGAGCTAAAGAAGAGAGGCACCATCCGGCTTGTTTGTTGTCAGCGCCCATTCAAAAGACTGCATTTCTGAAGGTACAGGTATGCATTAGTGCCTGAGAAATGTGCACCTTGCACATCTGGAGCAGAATCATCAATGTTGAAAGGGATAGATACACAGTTTCTACAGCAACATATGCTTCCATATAGACACTCTTTTTTTCAGGGACGGCCTTGCATCATTTTGCAAGATTATGCTAATCACAGGGCATTCCTTAAAAGAGCGTGGCTTTATCTGAAGAGGAGTCCGTGTGCTGTCTTTCACCAGTAAAAGATTTGGTGCATCGAAAAAATGAAAAATAGCACAAAAATGACCTGGGACGGTTGGGCAGCTCAGAACATACATCAGGCTGGAATGAGACAACATTTCGCACCCAAATTCCCAGCAACTGGTTCCTTTCAGTTCCCACGTTTATAAGGCCTGGTGTTTTTTAAAAAAAAAAAAAAATAAATAGTGAAAGCTTCTGAGTGGCAAGCGTTGCGTTGCCCCAACTTTTTTAAGATACGTTTCCACCATCAAATTCAAAATGAGCAAATACTTTTCAGGAAAAGGTCAAATGTTTTGCTTTTAACATTTGACATGTTTTAAGGAATTCTTTCTGCTATCAAACTCAAAAAATATTCCTTTATTCCATTTGTTCCTTTACATTTCCTTACTTTCACAATTTAATATTTTTCTATGTTCGATCGTGAATAAAACATGAGTTGATGAGATTTGCATATAATTGCATTCTGTCAGAGTGTCAAAACCTTTTGGGAACTAGAGTTGTATAAATGCAGTATGTACATGCTAAAGTCAGGCTTACACCTTTAACTTTCAGTATTGTAATAAAAATAAGGGAGCACAGACGGAGTCATTCAAAAACAGGGCAATAAACAAAAAAAGGATGAACAGATGGGGAGCAGAGAAAATGGGTAATATGAGCAATATAGGAAAATGTGGAGGTGGAAAATGAAACTAATCAGTTTATAAGTGAGGGAGTGGCGCACTGGGTAAAGGATACGGAGCACAGTGTTATTAAAGCTGAATAATGTATTTTAAAAAACTTTTACTGGCCCTTCATCTTCATCTCTCAAACTGACACTATTGTATCACTTGTATCTCTTATCACTTGGGTGTCTTTTTATTTCCCTGATTGCAAAATGTGGGATTACGTACATGACAGACATGTCAACATCAATGTATTGTAAAATTTATAATAAGTAGGATTACCTTGTGTACAAACCAGTATCTCTCCTCTGTCTTAACCAAATAAAAAAGTAATGAGAGCCAGCAAATCATAAATAAATCCCTCTTTATAACTTCTTAAAGCCTCAATCACCTGAGTCTAAATTATGGTGCTGGCATTGCTTTAGCGTTAGATCAATAGCAGAACCAAGCAGGATCGTTTTTCCCACCAGCTGTTGAATTATTCAGGCCAAGACCTCCTCTGGGGAAATTCCTTCTCTGCTAGCCAGATACACACAGGAGGCTTACAGCCAGGCAGGGAATCTCAGGATTGTCACAAAATTCCCAAGAAACAGCGGCAAGAACTGTAAGGCAAGCGCCCTGACAAAATGAGATTCATGGAACATTTCAAATTTGTCACATCTATTTCTATTATCCACAAAATGCAGATAAGAGCCTTTCCAAAGTGGAGCCATATTCTCATCATCTTGAAGAATGACCTGGCCGCCTGCTTGCTTGTTTATCCCATCTGCTAAGGTGTGATGCTGGTGATGATCTAAATGCTGAAGCTTTTTATTTTAGAGAACCAAATTCAAACAAAAATGCTGCTTGCGCATGGAAATCCAACAAAAAATCAACACAGAAGAAGGCCAGGGAGCCAGAACGGGGGAACAGAGGAAAACAGACTGAGAAATAGACTAGGCAAACAAGGAAGACAAATATCCATCCATCCATCCTTCCATCAACGTCCATATTTTTCAACTCAGGGTGATACGGATATGCTGGGGCCTATCCCAGCTCTCTACGGGCCAAAGACAGGCGTACACCCCAGACAGGTGGAAGGCCAACAGCTGAGCAGACAGATGTAATAGCAGTGGATGATGAGACAAAGGTGGTAACAATCAGGAGAGACCAGGTCAAGAAAGAAAGTCAAACACCGGGAAATAAATGTTTCAAAATAAAACATAAAGTAGAGCACAATATTTAAACACAAAGCATAAATGGAAAAAGCTCAAGAGCCCAAGTAAACATTTAAACTCGAAACAGAACAAACAGGTTTTTCTGCAGGTCTGCAGATAGATAATAAAGTTATGTTTGTTAAGTAACACTGTCCAACATTTATTATTCTAATTATTCTTCTGCTACTTTAACTAAACTTAAAAACTAAAAAAGGCCAAACAAGTTACTGGAGACTTGAAATGGGTCTGAAGCTGGTTCTATGACTGGTACAGGGACCGTAAATTGACTGATACTGGGTTCTACAACTGAGCCTGAAACCGAGCCCCTCTAAAGCACCATTAATACTCTGAGAAGTTTTTTGGTACAAGACTTCTGAATTACATGAATTTTTTGCATTAGAAATTAGACTGTAGACAAACAGCCTGAGGCCAGTGTCCACTGACCCTAAAATCACATTACAAGCAGCAAACGTAGTCGAGTGATTTCATTATTGACGCAGTAGCTGCCATGTTGGGTTGTGAAGTCAGATTTGGTTTGTTGCTGGTTTCTCCAACTTTCTGAGTTGAAATTCTGACTTTAGGGGATTTTCCAGTTGAAATTCAAACTCCTGAGTTCAAGTGTAATGTACTGTGTGCACACACGCCAACGAGACACGAGTGATTGTGATCAGCACAGGCCAGAGCAGCAAAAGAAGCCAAAACCAGGGAAAAAACACTTAAATAGCATAGAGCAAACAACTGCAATAAAAACAAAAATCAACAACAGTAGTACAACACTAAAACTTCATACAACTTTAGAACTAACCGCTTTTCAAATAAACCCAAAACCTCAAGTCACTGACAATGTATAATTTTTTTATATCCGAATCTTTCTGTTTACATGAGCTCATTTAGAAACCATATTAGAAACAAGTTTGCATTTTGTATGTTTAACGGGGAAAAGCGAGATTTCCAGTTCTGCATTTTAAAAACTCTATTTTCCAGGCAAATACAGGAAGATTCTTTAGATGAAAAGCTAAAGAGAAAAATGTCTTAATAAGAGAAAACTTTGGAAACTCCATCAGTTGTTCACTGTAAGTCAGTGAAGCGGGCCATCGTTGAGAGGTCTCTTTTATTGTGAAGTGTCTACCTTTGCTCGTCCCTGTGACATCCTCTTTTAGCTACGGAGGTTTAGCTCCGGGTTTCACATAAAAACTGTAGATCATTCACTGACACAAGGAACGTGTAAGCAGTCATAAAAATGTCAGGACTAAGAGCCTATGGCCATGCCCGTGAATCTATGAGGCTTTACTTCTGCCCAGAAGTGCTTTAATCTAAATGCTAATATTAATGTGCCAAGATACAAATATAGAAGTGTTTTATTAACTTGAATTACAGTCACAGTCTGCACTAGTAGTTTGCTCATTTGCATTCAGAATATACAAACACAGAGTCAGTTGGCTACCCATGTAAGGGTTCATTAAATAGGACTACAAACAAGTTACATCTCCAAGATTCTTAATTAGCTCACTTTGACCAGAGAGAACATTTTTGGACAGACCAATGACAACGAAACTCCAAACGGTAGCCTGCCATACACCTGCAGGCCTCGCTGGCCCCTTCCAAGCATGTAGGGGAAGCCAAAAACACTAAAATCCCAGCGTTTGCCCGTTCTACCATAGAAACATATACCATGGATTTCTGAATAGAAGCGGATTCGCTCCATCTGAAGATATAAATAGATCTCAGTTTCAAAAACACAATAATCATTACTGTCAGCTGATGCTTCGCTGGTGAAAGTGGAATTTAAAAGCTGTAGTATTCACAGCCTGAGTACAGTAACAGTTTGGACCTAATTTGAAGGTAATCTGTCCAACAGAAGTCAATCGCAATGTAGTGATTAAATAAGTATTTTTTCATATTTTTAAAAGGTTTGAGATTCCTCCAATGGCAACAATAAATGTCCATGCAAAATGGCATTAAAGATGATGGCAGCAATGATTTAATAATTGGCCTTAATCTAATTAAGATAATATTCACATGAGTACATTTACACGAAGCACAATATTCCAATCGTAATCAGATAAAGGCAATACTCAGAATAAAAATGTAAACATCAACCTTAATCTTATAGGGATCATAATCGAAGTAAGCAATAATGGTATTAAGGCAGCTGGAGCATGTCGATCACAGTCGCATTATATAGGCATGTACACACCTCAATCAAAATGTGACATCCCATTTAAGTTTTCACGGCATTTTGAACCACTAAATTCCATGAAGACGCTTTCCCACCTGTTTTTCATTCTTATTCTCGAGGCGAGTGCAAGGTGCTGTGACCAGGGTTGCCAGAGCTTCGAGAAGAATAAGCGGGGAAAAAAAGGAGGTTAAATTCAAATTGAAAGTCCCCAGTAGCAACTTTTATACAACTGGTCATTTGCAACTAGCTGAGATGAACCAATAATTGACACTGAACATGAACGTTGTAATAACAGAAGGATTTCATTAGGAATTATGCAAATGTGAAACAATATGATGAAAACAAAAGTGTGGAGAAACCTGGGGTTATATATCGTGAACTAAGTATGACTCAGTATGGATCAACGCTGTTTCAAACATCATAGCCAGATACCCGATCACGGAAGGGAGTGTGTGTGCATGTGTGTGGGTGTGGCAGGAGAAAGCAAGCTCAAAGCTCAAACAAAGACAAAAAGTCCAAAAACCTGCAACCTTTGACTTTTCAAATTTTAAAGCGTCTTCACAAAAAACAAGTCCAAAGTAGAATTGGAAACCCTGGGTATGACGACGTAAGCAACGTCCAAAAAATTAAACTTTGCTTTCTAACAAGTAAACCCAGAAATTAAATTTAAAGACAATTAATGTCAACACTTTAATAATAATACTGCCCTAATTAGAGTAAGGTCAATAATCAGAGTATTGTTATCCTTGTAAATGTAGTTTATGTCTATGATCGACATAATCTACCTGCTTTATTGCAACCTGGGTGTCATGTTTGATGACTAGTTATCTTCCTCTCCCTACATTGCGTCTAACCCAGTCGTGCCACATTGATTTCTGCTACTTACAAAAAAATAAGACCGTACCTGACTTAATATGCAACTCAGCCTGTAATACAGGCCATGGTCATATCCGACCTCAATTATTGAGGATGCCCTCCTAGCCGGCATTCCGGATTGTGTGATGAAACTGCTGCAAAAGGTCCAGAATGTAGCAGCGCATACACCACTTCACATGAACTGCGCTTTTCACTCTGTACAAGAACAGCGACTAGCCTTGCCCTCTTCTCGCACAAGGCCATATTAGTCGAGACTGTTCTCTAACGTCATACCTTAGTGGTGGAATAATGTACCTGTGGCTACAAGAGCAGAGTCGTCCCTTTGGATGTTCAAGAATGTGTTAAAAACTGTTCTCTTCTAGGAACACCTTCTGTCATGAACTGCACAGTGTAATGTAATGTAATCCAGTTAATCGAAGGAATATTAGGCCGCAATTAAACTTGTTAATTTCACCCCACCACCTACATAAATGTAATTTCTCCCTGAATCTTTGAGGAGGAAAAATACAAAATAAAAAAAGATTTTAAATAACAATGCTTAGAAAGATATTTATCAAAAACAGCTGGAAGAGATTTGCATAGTTCCTCTTCTGCAATGCATAATAGTAAGAAATAATTCAATGTGTAAAAGGGAAGACAAGTCTTAGGAGGACACTTATCACCTTCATTAGGAGAGCTGATGCAAAGAAAACAAATTATATATATATATATATATATATATATATATATATGTGTGTGTGTGTGTGTGTGTGTGAAATATCTTAGTTTGTTCTACCTGCAAGAAAATAAAAGCCATGACCCACTGCATTTTCTAGTGTGTGTGTGTGTGTGTGTGTGTGTTTGTTTGCATTTTCTGTATACTCCAAACTTTTTCTGATTTGGGGTTGTACAACCCACAATAATCAATGTCTCCAACTGTAAAGATGCTATCATGACATCATTGAGGTAGTCTGGCATGCTCGCACACTAACATTCTTTTCACTCAATCATATCATTGGCCTCAGGGCATTGGCTGCTCCATAATCAAAACCAGCCATCTCATAAGCACACACTTTTTACTCATTTCCAGCTTTGCCGCAACAAACAAGACCATGTTGACCAATCATCCCTTACTGCACTCAGGAGCATGAAGCCAGAGCTGAAATATCACTAGGGGCTGAGAAGAGACAAGCAATTTCACATCTACTCAGAGGAGTGGACTCAATCCTGCAGCCTTCACTGCATGACACACACTCAACCACCTTTCCAGTTAAATTGGAATTATAGACCCTGATAGACTGTTTTCATACATCTTTAAGTCTCACTTGTGTACAATGGAAATGTTGGGCTAATTAAAATGTCAGACTTTACTTTGAGGTTTAAGTGTAGAGTCCAGAGATCAGCGTTCAGGCTTCTAATGGTTGAACTGGAATGAACTGTACTCACACTTTGTTAACAGTGAAGCCACTTCTAAAAATACCACAAATGAATTTTCCTTTCAGATTGAAAATAACACTTCCAGATAAGAATCTCTCTAGCATGAAACATCAGCAGCAAGCTGGGCTCATTAGATTCCAGCGAGCATACCACATATTCTTTCTCATTTTACGCATCGCAGATTAAATTCACCATGTCAGGAACATTGTTCAGATAAGATGGATACTGTGTATGGAATATGTCAGGACAAGCATAAATTTCAGCTCACAACACCGTGTGTTGAGGATGTGTTGAGCCAGGCAGCTGACCTGTAAACAGTTCTTGCTCCACTGCTGACAGGAAATATCCAATCATCTTTGCTCATGACCATCACTGGCACTCCACTCAAAACAAATTAGTTTATTGCAGTCAATTAAAATGCATCTCTTGCTGCAATTTGGTTCTATTATGGATGAAGATGACCCATTGATCTGAATGCACAGCGGTGGAAGCTGTAGATCACCTTCCTGTGACTGACAGCTGTTAGGACCTTATCATTACAACAAATCTGTTGAGGACACATGCTCCTTCTTCACAACAATGGGTTCAATTAACACAGGTAAATGACTGTGCATGCAGCTGTCCTTTTATCAAAACATTTAGATGCAGAGTGTTTTCACACATTCTGAGATGTTTTAAGTTTATAATTCATTCTTTGTTGTATCCTTGATTATCATTTATCTTAATAAGCTGTTGGTGGTCACCCCTTTCTGATAAACTGAAGGTTTCCTCATATAAAAGCCCTGAATGTGCCTGTTTGTAGCTGCACCTGACGAGATACATTAATTCAAGAAATGTACATTGATAAGTGCAGGGAAACATTGATATCTGCAAAGCAAAGATCAGAGAAAAGCAAGCAAGATATACCTGTTTACATGTGGACAAAAGCTTCTTCCGTCACTGAGATAAATTTGTATTTAGCTAGAAAACTGAATTGAATAGTAAATCATATAATATTGTTTTACAGCATAGGTATGAGGATTTCAAGGCTCTTTGTACTCAGGAAGGGCCCTGGCACCTTTACCCAAACTGAATTAGAAATCTTCGTAACCCTCCTAACATGTTTACTAATCACAATTCTTTTTTTAGACAGATGGTGTTCAGATGCTCCTCTAGCCCTTCACATATAAATCTGACTTTGTCTTCCCATGACCTGTCTGTTCTCGCCAAAAACCCAGCAAGCTCCGTCAGCCAGGGGGCACAGATCAAAGCCTCATCTCAGCCTCTCAGCCACTAAAGCCAGCATGACAGTGAACCATCATTAACACTTGCAAAGAGTGCTACCCTTCTTCCCCTTGACTTGACATCGCTTATGTTCAGTGGCTGTCGTCCATAGTCTCACCAGGCCTTGTTTGCATTCAAGGAGATTCTCTCACTCAGGCAGAAGAGCTGCAAGATATGAGCTTGATACAAGAATGCAGCATGAAAGAATTTAATGGCTGCAGGAACGAGACAGTTAATTCTCAGATGACAGAGCTTATTATAGGCACTGCTGCATGAAGACTCTGACAAACTGAATCGTGCCACTGTCAGGGCTGCAGGGGATTATTTGGTATGAGGTGAGAGGTGACAGATGAAAATCAGTGGCTTAGTAATATATTATTTAAACAAACGTTTAGAGGAAATACTGCGAATTCTGTTTTATTATAGCATAATAATCAAGTTTGGGAAAATATTGCTTTAAAAATTTGCATGCAAGCTCCTAAAATGAACTAATTTTTGATTCTGACATGTCTGCAGTGCAGTTTATTGATTTAGTGAAAGCATTAGTCACATGCTGTCCATTAGGGTACAAACAGCAGTTGAAAAGGGAGTTTAAAAGACAAAAAAGGATCTTATTGAACTGTGAAATATGGCAAATGGTGCTAAAAATGACATTAGCTGTCTGTAACCCAGTCAATCGCTTTGCTACTGAATAAATATGAGACTATAAAATAAGTGAGTGGTGCCGCACACTTTATGCTGTAATGTTATCCAAATGTATACAAACAGCTCCACACAAACATCCCAAATCTCCATAGTAATTGGTGGAGATCAGTGTAGTTTAGTAGAAAACAAAAAAAGCCAGAACTATTTCTCTAAAGCGTTTTCAATATGAATGGATTCCAAGTGTAAAAGTGCATTTTAATTTGACTCACCAATGAGCAAAGTCACTTATGAGAAACAACAGGAGCAAAAACACAGACTAGTGACCAACGCTAGAGAACCGGAACACAAAGGCTGCATGTTGTCGTAGATTTTTTTTTTTTTTTTTTTTTTTTTTTTTTCCTTTTTTTTTTTTTTTTTTTTTTTTTTTTTTTCTCCTTTAGCGTTATTCCGGGTTTTTTTTATAGCTGATCCGTACAATAAAAGCCGATAAGATGCAGCGCCAGCATCACAACAATAAGGAATCATTATTTTCTCTTAAAAAAGCAACACATGCTGTATTATTTGGACTATTTTATTTTAAAAAAGAAAAGGTGGACTGACTATCAAAATGCGCACCCTCCAGTTAAAAACTGGCAAAGCCACATTTTAAGATAAGGACACATTTAAATTATTACTACTGTCAGTTTTACTAATCAAAACCCTACTGTCTGTCCTGTAGCAGTAAAATAACCACATATCCAGCTCCGTTTGCCCCACAGGTTAAGGTGTCTACTACGTGTGAAACCGGCTATTTTTCTTCAGATTTGCCTTTTTGGCTCTGGTGACATAATGCTGGAGAGAGTTGCTGCTGCACGTAGATTTTATTTTTAAAAAAAAGACAGTCAGAGGCCAGTTCTGTGGAGTCAAAAAAAAAAAAAAAAAAAAAAAGGGGGCAGCCTCATCAGTGTTGCAGGTGCACGGTCATCAGTGAAGTTCATCTGCTGCTTACACTGAGAGCAACTTCAGCAATAAAAGGAGAAGGAGCAATATCTGTGTGGGCATAACAAGCAAAAATCCCTGAAAACCCAGCACCACTCCGGTGAAACGGGTTGCAGTATGTACCATCATAGTGAGTGCATCTTTGTGTGTCTTCTCGAGACTTTTCAAAAATCAATGAATTTTGAGAGGTTTTATTTCACAAAATGCTTGAATGCTACGCTGCTTGAGAGACTTCCATTAGTACTCCTAGTACCTTTAAATATCCGTTATTAATCAATAACCATGCCAGTGGAAGAGTTAGTTGCATGAAGGATCAGCTGATTGAGCTTTCAAAAGCCCAATAAGTACCCACAGCGAGACCTCAAATCTTTGATGATTGAAAGAAGAGACGTTGCAGCTGGAGCATTAAGAGAGAGAAAGGAAGAAGACGTTAAAACTATTTCTTCTCTCAATCATCAAGGGGAATGTAAGATTAACTGGCAAATAAAACAGACACTCAGCCTCCGCCTTTATTGGCTTCAGCCTCACACATCTCACTCTCTCCGTGGACCCACAGACTCTTTAAAACTCCTATACACTCTCATCTCGCACCCAGCTTTAGTTTCACTAAATCATAATAGTCAATGAAATAGGCTCCCCAATAGGTTGATAGCTACAAAACAAATGCACAAGGACAAAAGCGATGATAAAATGTATTGACACTTTTAACAAATAAAAAAAAAAAAAAAAATCAGGACAAAAACCAAATGTCAGTTGGATATGACATAAACAAACGTACTTACTACAGCAGATTTTATTCTGTTTGAGCAGGTCTACTTTTTTATCAGTATGTTTTTATTGAGATGCTCTCCTATGCAAAGGAAAATAATTAAAGTTAGACTTGTGTGTCAAATGTTTGTCAACGTTCTAATGCTGTGGAAGACATGATGCTTTGTTCCACTCCCTAAATCACCTTAATGACTATAGACCTGTTCCCTTAACATCTCACGTTACACAAATCCTGGAGGACACTTCTCTGGACCAACTGCAGGTTATTTATCGACATGGTGTTGCAGCTGAAGACACCATGTGCTGCTGGGCAAAACAGGGACCACTATGAGGAGCAGATTCTTTGATTCTTCAGTGTGTTTATAAAGATTCAGCCTGCATGAGGTTGCACGTCTTCTGTAAGTCTGTAGTGTACAGTGCAGTTTTCTCCGCACACGTCCGCTGGGGCAGCAGCATCAGAGCAAGTGACTAAGAAACTAAACTAATAAAGAAACCTGGCTTTGTGTTGAGAACTGCTCTGGGGACCCCCGAGCTGGCTCTGCAAAGGAGAATGTTGCACAAGTCGCAGAAAATAATGGAAAACACCCCATCAAGAATACGAGTCCTCCCCAGACCTACAACCAAGAGTTTAAATGATCTTTTAATAGCCAAAGCATCCTTCGGGGCTTTATTGCCAAGAAAGTATTTTGTCAAAATTAGAGAGGGCCTATATTTGATATTTTTGTAAAAACATGATATATACTGGCTCTGACTAAGCGAAAAGGGTTCACCACTCGTTAAAATGAATCAGACAATTATCACCCAAATCCTTGTGCAGATGTTTCAATATGCCACTTTAGAAACATCTGAATGGCATGTAAAAACAGTAGATCTCAAAAACAAACTATGCCAAAACCAAAAGGAAAGCTTAACTTGGAGCCAATAAAACCACTCATAGATCCCTGTATCTCAGTTAAAAGAAAAAAAAAGAATACAGCCCAGATGATCTATACATATAAACTCATTCTGATGTAACAATACAACACGTCATTATACTGTAGTTGTGAATAATTTGTTGATGTAACTAAATAACTGTATATTATCTACCAAACAGCAGGTAAGAGGATAATGAAGCATTTGAATGAGAGAGACTTTTTCATGTGGAGTTTGGAGATAAAAGACTGACTTGTGTTCACCAGGTGGATTCAGGACTCCAAACTGCTAACAAGGTTTTTTTTATGCTCAGAGCCTGTTTTTGCTTCCCCCCGAATCCAGACTGTATTTTGTGCCTCCACTGTAATCCTTTGTGTTATTGGGAAAGATTATTAGTCTACTTTCCATTCATTCACAGGCTTTGCTTCGATTTCACTTAAATGCTGGATTACATTAATTACTAAGTCTCACGTTTTTCTTTTCCTAATGAATTCCCTTCCCGTTACCGTGCAGCGATGAGCTGACCCTACCTTTTTTTTTTTTTTTAAGTTTCTCATCTCAGTCTGCCTTTGTTTATCCATTTCCTCATTATTCCTTCTCCACTCCTACCTTTATCTCTTGCTCTGCACCAGTTAAGCTGTGTGGTGTTGGGCGATGTGCCCAGTTTGTAAAAAAATAAATAAATAAATAACCAATTGTACGTTTATGTCTGAGAATCATTGAGGACCAAAACAACAACAAAAAAAAAAGGGGGGGGGGGGGGGGGGGGGGGGGGGGCGCTATCTGGCGTTGGTGGTGGGAGGGAGTCATCTAAAGGATAACTATGCTGCAGATTGCAAGCTCATGTTTTTTACATCATATTCGTGGTATGGTTAATGAGTTTCAGCAGAGCTGGTGGTGCAGTAGATATTCACACCAGAACAGCTCCAACCTATCAACGTGTCATGTGAGGAAGATGGAAAAATCCGAGCCATGATGTTCAGAGGTGTTGGATCTCCCCTGGGCTCTCCTGCACTGGAAGACGCATTCATATCTGTCTCATATCTATGAAGGAAATTGTCAGATACTGAAAGCAGGCTTTGCAAAGGCTCAGCTCTTTATGCTAATGAACACCATTTAAAAAAAATTAAGCAGAGAATTTTTGATCACATTTAAAAAGAAAGATTACGAGAAAAAAAAACAAACCATTAAAATCCACTCTAGCTACGCACCCACTTCAAGAATGGCTTAATATTTTACAGCCAGAAGCCACAAATTAAATTACAACTATTTTGCCTTATTGAAGGACATGGATTAGGCATCATTCTGAAGAAAAGGACAATCCATTATTAGTTAATTTGGTTCTCTGTTCTGTGTTGAGTCAATATGATCTCTGACCTGCTGCTTGTTAAGAGTCAAACCTCAGTTCTGTAATAGCCTCCCCTTTCCTACAGTACTGGGCGAAGACAGCAGGCATTTTACATGTTTAGAGACTTATCCATCACGCCAAGCCACCAGAGAGGCATCGCATTGATTTCAAATTCATTGTGCTGCTTTGCAATGACTCCAAACATGCAGGTAAATGAAGTCAAAAATAAGTATGTTCACCATCAGACTGAACAAGCTGTTATCCACAGATTATCCACAAAGAGATCAATATCCATTTGATATTTGTATTGAGTTTTTTCTTCCTTAAAAAAAAAAAAAAAAAAAAAAAAAAAACAGAACTGTTTGTCTTCAATAAATCCCAAATTTGGTCTCCAACCCGTAACCCTGTTATATGTGTTTCTCAGGGAGTCTTACATCCGTCTACGGGAAAAAATAGATATTCAACTCAGTGACTGGATAGTATTGAGTAGCAGAGACTGGAGCTCTTGATCCAAAGTGCCCCAGTCCTTAGTCTTCAGGTTTGAAATGAAAGTTTATTTAAACCTGCATTTTTCTTGGTGAAGCAAGCAGCAGCATACTGTAACACACTAACAGGACACGCTAAGTGAGCTCAGTGCTTTTCAAAATCACTTTCCTCAGCTGCTTCTCTTCCATTGACAGACCTGCTCTCAAATACACAAACCAGACAGTCTCTCCTCTCCCAGCAGAGGAGAGATGGGTCACACTGGATGCATAAGTACCTCTTTGTGTTGTTGAACTGACTGGCAAGGCAGTGCAGCAGTAGTGGTAGAGCAGATTTTAGCTTGAAGAAAGGGCTGAATGGAGGACTGTGGCTTTGTGGCAGTAGGATTTTACACCTCAACTCTGTGGTTCACATCGCACCTTTATGCTTTTATTTTTTCCTTGTACAGCAGACAATAGACAGGAAGGCCTTGTGGGGGTGTAAACACCAATTTAAGAAAAACCACAGGTTGATTCTTGGCCCAAAATTCTTTGCTTTATTTATTTTTTCATTTTTTGTTTTTTTTTTTCTGTAGAGTCAAACTGTCGAACCAGTTTTGTTTTCTGGCACAGCTCTGCTCTTCCACAAAACAATTGAACTGCACTTGACGTCACGCCTCAAACCCTGTGAATACGGTGTCAAACATAATCCAAGGACTCTCACAGATAAAGTACAGTGAATGTTTGGCAGCTATAATAAAGTGATGAACATTTGAAAAAGATTCTGTTATGAATAGAAAAAAAAAATCATAAGACCCCCTGAAATAAGAGCAAAAAAAAAAAACAATTTGCAGGAATCTATTTTTAAGATGCAGTGTTTTCAGCTTCCTGTATCCAAACGATTCACTTTTTTTTCCCTCTTTTTGAATAAAACCCAAACCAATCCCTATCATTTCCCCTGAATTCTCCTGATCCAGTGCCAACCCATCGCTCTCTCTTTGACACTGGTACTGATAATAGTATTTTGTCTCGGGAGTGTAGCCTGTAATAAGCTGTATTTACCCTCAGGGAACAGCTATCATTGTGGTTTGGTGGATTTACAAAGAACATGTACATGATCACAAAGGAGTAACTGCAAAAATGACCCAACAAAGAAGCTCTTCTCTTGAACAGGAATCTGACTCACACAACATGTGAACAAAGGATTAGAGGATTTGCAAGGCCTTGAAATAATATCAGAGGTGTTTGAATGTGACAAAAATATTAACCAGATTATCTCCCCTGTAGCAGAGGAGTCTGAGACAGTAGTGTTGGGCAGTGATGGTGTGGAACTTTGTAAAATGTCATGAAAAGAACATCTTTTCAAATCTGAAGCATGGGATGCATCAGTCATACTTTAGGTTTGTGCTGTTGCCCACGATATGATTGGGAAAGAGAAGAATTGATTGCTTTCA
Organism: Xenentodon cancila; assembly: GCA_014839995.1. Classification (NCBI taxonomy): domain Eukaryota; kingdom Metazoa; phylum Chordata; class Actinopteri; order Beloniformes; family Belonidae; genus Xenentodon; species Xenentodon cancila. The sequence continues at coordinate 13,063,493 of CM026203.1, read as the reverse complement.
ATAACAGCAAACTGTGCAAAAGTTGAGGCCTAAGCAACAGGATAAATTGCCCTAAATGAAAACCCAAAATCCACACTGGCTTGTCTCAAAAGTAGTTAGCTGTTGGCTTGTTGTCGTCCTTGCAGTCCTTTGACCTAATTGTGTAATTGTTGTTGCACAGCGGCATGCAAGAGTCTCACAAACTAGACGCCTCATTAGCAAGAAAAATGTATCACATTTGCTAAAACAAGAGCTGAATGACTGTTTTTGACTACTCCACTGTATGGTAAGGTGCACAGCAGGACCAGTAAGCTTGATTAGACTGTGACACATCTTTGTCATCCATATTATTTACATTTAAAACACAAATGTGCTGCACATCAATTGTATGCTTTAAAAAAAACAACCTCTGAGCTATTCTACCCCCTTACAAAGAGGGGGTGGCAGTGAAGCAGGAGGGAAAAACATCAACCCTACCCCTTAGATTACAGATTTCTTCTCCCTAAACTCGTCTTCTCTCTTCTCGAGAGAAAACATCACCACGGTGCTCTCTCTTTTTCCCAACACATACCAGCACACACACACACATCAGGATTGATACGCGTTGTGAGAGGATTCATTTGCATAAATGCAGGGGTCGCCAGGATGTAGCTCATCATTTACCTGAATGGCCCTTAATTGCGCATCAGTAATGATGCAAACCCAAGCAGCTTCATCATAGCAAGCAGAAGAACGTGAAATCCATAACTACGTCGGGCTTTGACTGATGTACAAGCAACCACTTTTGAAGCCACGCTTTCTCCTTCTAAACTGGCTCTTTACCAAGTCCAACCGCTTCCAAAACAACGGCTGTTCATTCAGCAAATTTCCTGCAACTGTTTTTTGTTTTATGAGGGGATTTTTTTTTTTCTCCACTCAGAGCTGAGAGATGTTGTAGCGAGCTTCTCTGAAGGTCAGGGAGCCCATCAATAATGCACTCACAGCTTGTTATAGCTCAAACTCACTCTGCCTCAACGGCTCACCAACCTAAAACGCAGCATCAAAGACTAGAAACGTGTGTTTTTGTGTGCGCATATGTTGTTTCTCACACGTGCCGGCACTTAAGTGTCTGAAAGGGGAAAAGGCACAGAGAGCCGTGACTTTAAAACTTTCCCTAATGGGAAGAGAACTGTCTGTTCTCGCTGAACAAGTTGTGTTCAGAGACGCTGCTCGGGGTGGCTTCTTTTCTTTTTTTTTCTGAGAGACTTTCTGAGAGGCAGCACTGGAGAATAAGACAGAATGAGAAAAATCTTTGAGGCCAGGGACACGGTCGCAATGTGAATATGATGCAAACCTTTAAAATATAATACCCCTCTTTAAGAATGCACGAGGGGAAGGATGGAGGCTTTCAGTCCTCTGTTACTGCTGAGAGCATTCAGCTGCTGTACAGTTCCTGCAGCATAAACGAAGCTTGTGAATAAAAAGATATGACAGCAAGAGATGTGTCCAGTAGCCTATTTGTTGTACTAAGATTATGGGTGTGCACCCAGGTTACATTAAAATGGCTTTGTCTTTATAACAGCTTTCTCACGCATTTGCCTAAAAATGTCTGGAAACGATAACAAAAAGTTGCATAAGATATAATGTCAAGTTCTGCCAGACTAAATCCTTTTTGTTAACACGCAGTTCAGCGAAGGCAGTTTGGTCAAATTTGGTTTGCACCTGCCAAACAGAGAAGCGTCCCAGTTGGAAATATAGTCTTGCTTAAAATATTAGATCAAACAACTTTACTCAGTATGATTAAACACAGTAGAACTGCAGAACGTCTATTTTGAATTATCTTACCACCCATCTAAAGGGTGTGGCGCGTCCACAACTTTCCCAACGCGCAGTCAGGATGCCGAACTTGTGCGCTCTCATGCGGACTTGTCAACTCACCTGCAGGAGACAGTGATCTCCACTTTAGTGGCGGGGATGTTGCCGGTAATTGGGTCGAAGTCGTACACTGAAGACATGTCCTCCAGCTTGTCCATAACGTCTCCTTCCATCAGCTCCATGGCTAGAGCTCGGGCCGGCTCGGGTGTGATCCGGGAAGCGGACAGCCTGGCGCCGACGGAGCGCACCGGGTCCCCGATGACTCCTTGGACCAGATCAGAGACCAGACGGCCTCCGGTCCGACCGGGTGAGGCAGCCACTTCAGAAATGTTGAAGCTGGAGAGGATGGGGGGAGGTGGAAGAGGAGGAAGCAGTGAGTTGAGTCAGTGAACAGTCGCAAAAAAAAAAAAAAAAAAAAAAAAAAAATTTTAAATTAAAAAAAAAAGGTGAAGCGCACTTGTTAACTCGTCATGCAGTGTAAATATCTTTTGACACGGGGACAGTGTTTCGCCCTCACGGACCTGCTGCACATCGCATGGAGAGGTGGACTGCTGTCGGATTTTGTCCTCAGCCTGTGCGCACACCAGAGCGTGTGAGGAGAAAAGACCTGATAGCTACACTTAAACCCACCCATCCTCCTCCCACACGGAATTACACTGAAGTGCTGGCAACCCAGCAGCCCGGTGCTGCTGCTGTCCTCCTGCAGCATCCTCTCTAGTCTTCACAGAGGACACGTGAGCGGGCCATTGAAATTGAATTACGCTCTGATATTATTTAGTTTTATTTTTTATTTTTTTCTCCCTTCAGGCGTGGTTGAAAATTGCTGTGCGGATTAATTTCAAACGGTTCAATAAAGACCAGTTTAAAATATCCCTGTGCCGCTGCAAGCAGAAGTTGCATAGAAGTGGGTCCATCCACAGATCAATCTATAGGGTCGCATTAAAAATGGGAAGGTGCTGCATTTATATTTAAGTAAACCTTTGAAGGCTATTCTTTTCACACTTTGATGGAACCGCTTCGAAAAAGAAAAAGTAAAAACTTAATTTAGTTGATTTTATCCAAATGGCATTAAGTTATATACAGCTGCTGTATGGCTTTATGCACCCCTAAAGGTGTGCAAACCCCTGAGCTCAGTGATTTAGGGGAATCTTGGTCTTTAGGACTCACTATAATAACTTTCCCTCAACCTTGTGATATCCTAATGATATTGTATTTAAAGCTCCCAATTGCATTGCAGTTGTACTCGCCTTCCTGCTGTAACATGTTTTGACTTTCCTGTGATCAAAGCTGCAATTTTTTAGGTGCAAGTCGTCATGAAATTGAAATGGAAAATACAATGTCAGTTTCATCTGTATTGGATATTTCATTACATATAAACTCATTGAAATATATATTTTGTAGATATTGCAAAAACAAGGGAAAGACAAGCAGCATGGACAACACAATGGAAAAAACCATTAAAATAAAGTTATCGTAAAGGAAGTTATTTGCTAACACGCCTCCTGTGTGCAGCAAAGGTACCACACAGCTAAACAAACCTCAGAAATCAAATTCATTAGACTCTTGTTCCGAATAACTTTACACTGGGCACGGGGGTTGCCAGTAATTCTGGGTCCTGTGGGAAAAATGAAAAAAATGGAATTGGGCCCTTCCAACACAGCATAAGCAAACGGATAAATTGGTATTACCATATTTCCATCACGTAAAACTACTTCCCAGTACTTTCACTGCTCTCTCCAGGTACCACCATCCTCATCTTCATCTTTCACTCCATCTTCAACTTGGCAAATCTCCCTACAACGCAGTCATGAAACATACAGAATTGATGTTTATGCTCAGCTTTTGCCCCAACATAGAATAAAGCCCATTAAGATGCTGATATTTTAAGTTAATTGTAGATTAAACTTTTAGAAATGATTGGAAATCATATGAATGACCCTGAATGTGTTTGTTCAGGGACCAGGCAAGTGATGACTATGTAGTAAATTTTAAATAATTCTTCTCAAAATAAAATGCCTAAATTTACAGAGATCATGAAAATCAAAAATATCATCAGAAACTCCAGATTGTACTGAATCCGACAATACCAAGCATCTTTCTAGTTAAAAAGGAAATTGACTTTACTGGTCCACAGTTGGCTCCTTAACGCAGAGTTGTGTTTTAAAAAATTATATATATATATATATATTATATAACCCCATTTGCTCATAGGTGCAGATTATAGCTTAAACATAAAAAAAACAGCTGAAGTTGTTGCTGCATTCACATTCTTTTCAAAAGAAAAAAAAACTCCTCTCCGTTTTGTTGTTGTTGTTTTTTTTACTTTTAAACTGTTCTGCTTTTTGTGAAGAAAAACAGTGCTGCAGTGTCAGTCACGTAACACTGGTTGTAGTTGGAACCGTACAGCTGTGACAATGGAAAAGATTTTGGGGGGAAAATTCACCAAACTACCACACTGCAGCAGTCAAAACGGCAGGAAATAAATGCATGAATTAGTCTGCTTGAGATTCAAATTTTGATATAAACTTACATACTACTTTGAAACATACAACCAGTTCATCTGTTTATTGATGCAAATATTTAATCAGCTGACCACATGACAGCAGCTCAGCACATTTTAGCAGGTACATGGGGTTGAGATGACTTTCTGAAGTTCAAACAGAGCTTCAGAATGTGGAAGAAATGTTCTTAAAGATATTCTGAACATAACATGGGTGTTGGTGAGTATTTTAAAGACATTTGTTGGGAAAATGTACCTCCTCGGTGAGGAGTAGATAATATAAGTGGTATAAGTGTTTTCTGTGTATTTTACAAATTTTTTTTTGTTTTTTGTTTCTTCAGTAAGCCAGCGTTAACACAATAACCTTTTTTTTTTGGGTCACTGTTTAACTTTCAAATTTAGTGTATGTGCTTCCTGACAGAACTGAGATCATCAGAGGAAAGATAAATGTGTATATTCTGTGTATAAATATTAGGATCTAATACATCATGACAGCAGGATGGAGCATTGCCATTTAAAGGGACATGGACCATGAACTGACCCAGTGTAGCCCCAGAGATCGTTTTACTTTTTGCTGAAAACGTATACATCTCTTAAGAAGGATGAAAAGCAGGGCAGCTAGAGCAACTGATTCATGAAGTCTTTGAAACACAGCGTTGTGAGCAACAGCTCCAAAGGCAGCAGTGACACCAAGTAAAACTAAAAGTGAATAATTCTGTGTCATCGATGAGATTGCAGTCATTGATGACTTTAATTAGAGCTGCAGAGCTGCGTTCATGCTGACAAATTCAAAATCAATATTAATTACAAGGAGGCAATTACATACAGATTTAATGGCCACCATCCATCAATAGTCTGTTTTATGCAAACATTTAAAACCACATTGTAATGAAAATGCTAAACTTACATAGCCGCCCGCCAAGAAAGTGATGGATTTGTCACTTTTGGATAACAACTATTTCTAAATGCAGGTAGTGTGTCTGCTTTTCCTCTCTCCCCCACCTCGCTGTTTATCTCACTTGTTCCAACACTCTTCATCTCTCTCTGTCTCTTCCCATGAATAAGTAAAGAATGCACTCGCGCACACACAATGCACATCAACACTAATGGACACGAATAAGCCAATGGCAAGCGTGTTCCCATATACGACTAGTTCCCATCAGGAAATAAATCACTTTTCATCAAACTGGAAATTGGAAAGATCGGCTATTCATTTTTTCTGGACAGTGTGCGAAGGGAATCATCCGATTTCCAATGTCACTTCACCTTTTCTGCATAATACTCTGTCATGACTTCCCTCTCGCTCTCACACACATATCACACACGTGGAAACACAAGAGACATAAAGCATTTTACCGCCTCTCATAAGCGGGTGAAGGAGCACACAACTCTTTCATGCATGGAGCACCAAGCTTCTGGATTCTGCAAATCAATTTACATCGGCGCAGGATGCTTCTGCCCACGCAGCCCTCAAGCTCAGGATCAGAAACACATGCATGCACATACATGAACATAAAGCAGCACACGATCACTCTCTCGGAGCTGCACAGCTCTGCACTCACATAGAAACAAATAATTTTCTCATATGTCACTAAACAGCCCATAAGCAGGGATAAAGAGGCACACACATCTGCATACCCAGCCCTCTCTCTCCCCAGGATGATTCATGTATTTTCAGGATTGGCTGTAATTGCTCTGTTCCACAGAGTGGGTTGGCAGGAGCAGGGCCAGAGCACCAAAAAACAAAAATGCACAAAAGAGAGGGACGAGACCGTCACAACATCCATTTTGCCTCGGAGATCCACCTCCTGTGTCAGAAATTTAAACACAACTGATTCATATATATTCATACTAAACGTCCTACGAGGATCTATTTCGATCTGAGCTTTAAACAGAGGCTACTCTAGCAGGACCAGTGATGAAAATGTGTACTTTTTTGGCCCCTCATTAATGATAATTGTCTTTTTCTAACTTCTGTAATATTGTGGAGCCTCGCAGTCTCTTTATGTAGCACATTTTCATGTGTTTGTTTGGCGCAGTTGGTACATTCACATCCACAGATCAGAAAACTGACTGCATCGACTGTTTCTGATATTTAAACATATTTGTGTCCGACAGCATCAAATGTGGATTTTAAAAAACTGCAGGCAGACTAGATAGAATTTTGCTGAGAAAGAAAAACCATTAAAGAAGGAGTTTTACTTTTAATCTGTTATTTCTTGTTGAATCATCATTAGCAAGCATCTGTAAAACACTGATAGGTATTTTAAAAGCTATCGCCGACCAACTGCAAAGGACCAGGAGGTGGTCAATGCTTTGTTCTAGCAGTGACATTAATAACACCACAGGGGATTCAAATGTGCCCTCTGCTACATCTTATTTCTTTTCTCTCAGCTTCCTGCAGTTTTCCGAACACTAATTACTGTGTTTATTCCTACTTACGTCATTCTGTCCAAAAACATTGCCTCTCTGGCAGCAATTAGGCACAAAACTCGTCAAGTAAATGAAGCTCTGTGATTTCTTGTTCTCCTTTATTTTTTAAAACCTACTTTATGCATTTTATTAGTGTTTTAGAAAAATATATATAGTAAATTTCATCAACTGATGTAATATATATATATATATATATATATATCATTTATTTATTTTATTTTTTTAAAGTTTTTCCATGCAGTTAATTAGGAATCCGTTTTTGCGGCCGATCTGTGGTGCATGTGCTCACCTCGACTTTAGCATCAGCTGGTCATGTGACCAGCAACTGTTTTCTCACTTAATAGATTTATTTCATTAAAAAGAAAAAATCCCCCAAAGTGCAAAGTTATTCCTATCATCTCTTGTAACTGCTAAATATGGATTCATGCACAGAAATCACAACACACCAACAATATCATCTGACCTTTTTTTTTTTTTTTTTTTTTTAAATCGTGGCCTTCAAAGAGCTTTGCATTGGTAAATCACAATTAAAGTGCAAACATAAATGGTGTGTAATTTTGCTAATGAGCCTGAGGCAAGATGCATCCCCTTGCAATCAAACATTAACCACTGTAAGCCCTGAGTCTTGAAGCCTGGAGGACTGTAACCACTTTCTCTTACTTATAAATCCTTGCAGGTTGAACTTTGTCTGCTTTTATAACCCAATCAATTATTTGATAAATATTTAACAGGTGTTGTCACTTTTGTTTTCCCTGAGATGTAGGAAAAGTGTTTTCCAAACATCACTTCAAGCACACACTAATGTATAAAGACAATACTACTATAACATGGCACAGTGTAAGTTAACACCAGTTACCTCTGATTTATAATTGAATTGGTTTTAAGCTGCGGAGGTTTTGTGCTTCCCTCTGCAAGAAGTCAGTGTGCTCACTCCCGCCCTTTAGAGGAGGAGGAGGTTTGATAAATTGAGTTCAAAGAGCCACATGTTCCCTCCCAGAGAGTAATCCGACTCCGGGGCCCTGTAGTGGTGGTCCAGAATCAAACCCCTCCTAAGGCGGCGAACATCACATAGAGACCGTTTATGAAAGACTGCTCTGAGATTGACAAACAAACCACACGACATGCACAAATGCAACATTGATGGAGGGCCAAGGTGGTTGATTGGCTGGCTAATGTCCCAGCGCTCCCTCGGGCTGCATCAGCGGGGAATTGGACCTCAGTGCTGCATTAGCGTTAGACCATTGCTAAAACTATACGAGGAACCAGACTTTTCCTGAGCAAGTCTCCAATAGACAAATCAGTCCTTAAAATTAATTAGGAACTTCTTGATTCAAAACAGCTACTCATCCAAAACTTTTAATGGTGTAGTAGTTGTTCCTGCTCCGGGGAAAGTTGAGATCTCCAGGGAAGCTGCCTGAATATTCCCCTCATCTCTGTTTTTATCAGCCAAGCTTATCTTGGTTTAGTTCTTTGCAAATCAGAGTAAGATGTGACTGAGTTTAAGTGGTGGAAATGAGGTGGAAATGAGTTAGTGGCACAAAAAAAAATTTAAAAAAAAAAAAACCTCCCTGAAGGTAAAACTTCCACAAGGGACACGCTGTAAGATGATGGCATAATTACACTTGCATTTATTCATGTTATTTACGCGATGCCCACTTCTCTACTTTGCTTGCACTAATACTAACATGGAACGAACCCAGTGGCTAACGTTAGAAATGACTTAAGATGCGTCTATAATTCCAGACATAATTACGCATACAGCTCATTGAAGTGCAGCAGTTTTTTATCATCAAATGAAATTGGTGAAATAATGTTCGGAAGACTTTGATCTAAAGCTTGAAAGGAAGAAATTTCATGATTAAAATGGTACCTACATAGGAAGGTAGTTCCTGGTTTTCAAAGAAAAACAGCTCATTTGCTTTGTGTTTTGAGGAAGGAAATAGGCTTTGCCCTGAAATCTTCATTAATGGACTATAACAGCTAATACCGTGATGGGTTGCAATGAGCCACGTTAGAAAACAAAAAGCAGCATGAAACACTTGAAAATGTGTTTTAAAGGTGCTCATAAACTATAGTTTCTGTTCCACTTCCTTAACGATAGGCTGATTCTTCGCAATTTCAGTTATTTTTCAGTTTGTCAACTCTGCCAATTGATAAAAATAAAACTACAACATAGTATATTTCGGAATGCATTTTTACTTTACATCATTTATTTGTACTACAAGACTACATATCTACAGATATGTACACAGTATAATCATTTTGCAATACGTCACTCATTTATTTAAGCCAACTTGTCTGTGTAGAGATGAATGAAGTCCACTCCCACGTAAATGCTGTTGAAGAAAGCCATTTGATCTTTTTACAAAACAAACATTAAAGAAAAGTGTAACTGGTTCTGTCAGGTTGAGAATTTAAAAGAAGGGTTTATTCAAAGAAACCCAAGCAGTCATTGTTGGTGGTTGAAACGACTATCAAATATCCCGATAAGGAGCAGGGTGGGTGGATAATGTTTGACAGCACATTTATGATGAAGGATCAAAGGTCTGACTCCGTTTCATGTCATATCTACCTTCACACTTCAGAGACGTTTCAGTCTGGGAGTGTAAATTGGATCTGGGTAAGTGTGCGCCTGAACAACACAAATTGTTTATGTCAGTGGACTGGATAAACCTCTTTCCAACGTGTACACCTTAATTCCAAAGGTATTCCTGTGTGAGGGATCACCTTGATCATGGCGGAGCTGGCTTTTTACCCTGCGGTGGCACTGATGTATTTCTTTGGCGTGATGAAAGCCTCGCAGGACGATCGAGTGGAGCTGAATGACGGCGCGTCCATGAACGTGTTCTGCCTGTTTGTGCTGGCGCAGCCTCTGTGTCTGGTAATTGGAGGATACACCGGCATGGCTACTTACCTCCTCACTGCTTTGGTTTCCTACAATTTCCTGCCATGGAGAATAAAAAACCAACCGGAAAACAGAAAGGCTTCAAAGAAGACAAAATGAGAGCAGAGGACATGCTGCATGCTGATGAGACAGTGGGGGAGTAAAAACAATAAGTAATGGGTTTTTGTGATAATACTTGTTTCATGCATAGTTGAGATAATTCCTGTCCTATGGTCACACTTGTGTGACAAACACTGTTGTGTTTTATCCCAAACAATATCTTGTGCATCATGGTCGAGCAGCTACAGTCGTCTTCTGTCCAAAGGACATTGCTCATTACAGTGTAAACTTGAGATGCAGATGGAACTTTGCAAACAGATGCCAATTGTAAGACTTAAAGTGTGCTGCGATCTTTTTTTTTTTTTTTACTGAAAAGACTCCTCCTGGCAGTCCTTCAAACAAGCTTTCCTTGTTCAGTGTGTCATCTAATTGTAATGCAAAAAGCATAAAACATTCAGCATCCGGACTGTGGCTTGTACAGCCTAAACTTTAGTTCTCAGATTTTGATTATTTTTTTATTTATTTTTACTTCTCTGGGCATCAGACATTCTCACCTTGGGACACCAACCTCTGAGAAGGCTGGCAGCTGTCCTGCATGTTTTCCATTTGTGAATAATCTCTCGGTGTGGAATGATGGGCTCCAGATTTTCTTTTGGAAATAACCTCAAAGCACTTCCTAGTTTGACAAGGTGCCAATGATCGCTTGCCTAAGATCATTACTGATGTCTCTCCTACTTCACATTGTGTTTGCAATCGCCTCCAGACCAGCCAACTTCAAAAACTCCTACTTTTATGCACTTGCTCATTATATTTTAATCAATTGGATTTGTTTAACAGCACCTGGGTGATGTTTATCCTTTCCACTCTTACACAATGACAGTTTTTTTTTTTAAACATACTTTTTCATTTTGGCTTTGAATGTGTTAAGTAAATATTGAGACTATTTAACATGTCATGTGTTGTTCTTCATTAGACCCTGCATTTATCCAATGATACATTTTTTTGAAAGAATGCTTGGAGGGGCTTCGCCCGTTCTGTCTGGCTGCCCCTCCATGTGATGGAGTTTCAAGGGTTGATTGAACTGTGGGTGATTTCTGGATCCAATTTCCTTGAAATTGGATCCAGAAATCCAATAACACCTGGAAGTTGTTTGTGTGTCATGTATTCACACACCTGTAAATACCCCAGACTGGTTTAATAACAGAAATATATGTAATTAAATCTGAAGAAATCCTAATATTATGTCAAAAGTGCATTAGGAATTGCAGTTAAGGCCCAAGATGGTTTTTTTAAACTGAAATCAGTAGTTTGTGATTGGATGCTACGTACACAAAGAAGATTAGGCATAAGCTTGAAGAGCAGCATACATCATCCAGTAAAAAAACTGTGCAAAGCAGCAAAGATCATCAACATGCACATCTTCTTCCAGTGAGTCACTCAGTTCAGGAGCTCATTCTGACAAACATTGATCAGCCACGACACTAGAAAATTTCATAACAGACTTTTCAACTTGTGTTTTGCTAGATGCGACTTACACGTGTTCAAGAAAGCGTGAAATGGTTAGAAATGACAGTACAGCGCTCCCCCTCCATACGTGTCCACTATGAGCCCATCTCAGCTTCAGGCGGATTTCTTGACTTTCTTCAGCACGGTGATATCTCTTCTTTATAAAAAACGGGAGAGGAGTCTCTCTCAAATATCGGACACAGGCCCCGTTCCTGGAGTCCTTTAAATAAGCTGATTGATTGCTCAAGTGAGATTTGAAAGCCAATTGATTGCTCAGGTTTGGCTTGAGGCCAAAAATCTCTTGAGGACAAATAACTGACAAATATAATAAAGTAAATTTGAGCCTTTACACTAAGGAACATCGTACCATGTAAAATTCTATAAATTATCTGATCATTTATCAGTATTTTTAGAGCAAATTATCCATTGTTACTTGAGGGCTAATAATTCTGACCTTATTTATATTTTCCTCAGTAAGAAAATAGCTTTTTCTATCTCAAATTGTAACTGCATTCTGATCTGATTTGATGTTATCGGATTGTAGACTGTATTAATTATGTTGGTAAAAAATGTAAAGCAGTTGATTGCCTTTAATTCTTGGCTCTACATTTATTATCCGTGTCTACATATAGTTATAGTACAATAGATAAGTCTGCAAGTCCCTTCTACTCGATAAAACCTCTTCTTGACAAAAGGCTCAAATGATTACATATTTATCATTTGAGCCATTTAAGATATTTAATTAAGATATTATACAATCACGAGGATCGCCTATCAAAAATCAAGTAATTCCTAAAGAACAATTAGGCACTTTTTTGAATCATGCACATACGTTTATGTCTGCTTCACTGATGTAGTTAAAGCCTTACACTACGGAGACTATGTGGTTTGTGTAAACCTGAATTCAAAGAGTGTAAACTGGGATTAAACTGTTATTTGTGAGAACATGTTCACTGGTTGTGCACATTCTTGCTGTGAATATGTGAGAAACAACTGATCTTTCCAGAACAAGAGATCTTTGTAAGTGAATCTAGACAGACGTGTTTGTGTCTCTTAAAAGGAGCTTTTCTTTTTCTAATGAAATGTGTTGTTATGGTGAAGGTTATAGCCCTATGTAAGAATCATCACATTTATCATAAAAGCTTTTTTAATTGCTGAATATTCTCCTTTTACCTAAAATGTTCTCGCAGTGGTGATTCCAGCTGCTGCTCATTTTTTTTTTTCCCCTTTTCCTCAAGATGCTTCCTACCAGTCATCTTGTGATTCTTCATCTATTGGTCTTTAACTTTTCCAGGAAGAAACTTTCCGATTTTTGCAAATCTTCAGTCTTCTCACTCAAAGTTTTATAGATAGGAGTTGTTTTGACCAATTGAGAAGTTTTTCGGTTTCAAAAGTTTAAAAAATTTCCATCTCAAATCATTTCTTGATCAACTTTGCCTGTTTTGGACTTTCCTTCTCTGTATCAGTGCAACTATTCAAGTCTCAAACACAATTTCAGGTATCAGTTTAAAGAAAGTTAATATAAAGAAGATATTTTTAGATATGTTAAGCGTTATTCTTCCTCCTCTTTAAACTGTTTTGATCTTCTTTTCACCCTTTGAACTACTTTTTACTTTCAAAACTTCTTCTTTTGGTTTTTGTTAGTTTAGGTCTTATTATCTACATTGCAATCTGCCTTCATTTAGTTGTTACACAGTCCACTTTTTAGTTTTCTTTGAACTTTTACTCAGATCCTCTTCATAACCTCCTCCAATTCTTCTGAGGATCATTCTTAAACTGGCTTGATTTTTGTTTTTTTACTTTTTCAACTTTGCCATGATTTTTTTATATTCAGTCAGATGTTTTTTTTGTAGTTTTTTTTATCTCTTGGCCTTACCTTGGTTCGCACTGCTCCAGCTTGCCACCACAGCGAGGCAAGATTTATCTCTGAACTGGTTTGGCCGAGTACAGTCTAGAACCCCGCTCATCAACCGAACCAACCCCGAACCGGGGACACAAGGCACAGCAAAAAGGGCCCAGTCAACCTGCTGGCGGGCCGACTGGAACATCGGTACATCCACTGGAGCCAGCTGTCAATCGACGAGGCTGGAACCCCTGTGGTCTAGCAGACCTGTGGCAAGACGGGTTATCTGCTGCGTTGGTTGGTGTCCTAAAGCAGAACCGAGGAAGCCAAGTTAAATTGTTTTCCTTAAAGTTAACCATCAATTTTTGGTTAGTTGTGTTAGTTTTAACACCGACTGACTAGATAGATAGATAGATAGATAGATAGATAGATAGATAGATAGATAGATAGATAGATAGATAGATAGATAGATAGATAGATAGATAGATAGATAGATAGATAGATAGATAGATAGATAGATAGATAGATAGATAGATAGATAGATAGATAGATAGATAGATAGATAGATAGATAGATAGATAGATAGATAGATAGATAGATAGATAGATAGATAGATAGATAGATAGATAGATAGATAGATAGATAGATAGATAGATAGATAGATAGATAGATAGATAGATAGATAGATAGATAGATAGATAGATAGATCTTTTTGGTTTTTTTGACGCACTCAAACCAATCCAAGTTAGAACTACGAGCAGATGAGAGACAGATCTATTTTCCTTTTTAATAAAGGTGGTAACTCGATAAGTTTGATAAATTAATCAGGATTGCTACAAATGACAACTTTTGTTCAGTTAAACATCTCAAAAACTGGAGCCCCACCCCAACTCTGATCCTGCCCCCTCCTCTTATTTTTTGACCACAGCATTTCCCACACATCCTTTGTTACCAACTATCTTTTGACATCCATATCTGTGAAACAATTATGCCTGAGCCTCTTCCTTTCTGACACTGAAAAGCTGGTTTATGCCCGTGTCTGCTCCAGGCTGGATTGCTGTAACACACTCCTCATTGGAATTCCTGGCAGAAGTCTCCAGGGGCTCCAACACATCCACAACTGTGCTGCCAGGATCCTGGTTACGGAAAACCCAGCAAATTCTCCACAACCTTCACTAACTTGGGTCCGGATTGAATACAGTTGAAGACAGTTAAAAAAAAGAAATTTGTTTCATAAATATTAAATATACCTGCTTCCACTTTCACTATTTGAGAATTATTTTTATATTGTTTTGTTATAGAACTTTGAGTTTTGCCAGCAAATGTAAAGTGCAATATAAATAAAATGTATTATTCTTGCAAAAGTGAATTTAGAAGAGCTGCATTCTTTCATGAAGACATCTGAAAACTGCATTCCCCTACATAACAATAGTACTGTGAAGTTGCAGACTTTGAGCTTGTATAGTACTTTGATGTTTCACAAATCCGCAAAGACAAGCGCGGGGAAGAATGCCCAACACAAACCAAGAGGAAAAGTTACCACCGCTAAAAGTCCTGAAGCAATGCCGTTCCCACCAGCCACCACAGATCTTTCAATATAAACTGCAGCCAACTATGTCGCGTACAGCTGCACAGCCATGGAGGTGATGATGTGAAGCTTCTCTTTGGCACCAAGTATTAATGTTACCATGGTAACATTGTCTAAGAGAAATTACAAAGTTGCTACATAACCAAGTGGACAGGTTTGTCGGTAGTTTTGCATCGGTTCAGAACTACGATGGATCTGCTGTAAGCACATAATTTAAGTACAATCTGGCTTTTAAAGAGATTTTTGTCAACAGCCCCACTGACATTACCATCCCTCAAACATTTACCACAACTGTCATAAATGGTTTAAATCCATTTTATTGCACTTATTACAATAAATAAACAGCATCATATATAACCTGTTATATATTTTTGAATGTTTAAAGTTGTAAAGTGATTCATATGGTATGACAGAGATTGATGGGTCAGGAAATAAAAATCAGATGACTGAAACAGTGTGTGCCAAAAGAGATGGAAGCATCAAGAGGAAATTTTTAGAGGAAGCTGTGAGGAGGAAGCAGATGGAGCGCAAACAGCTGGATTGTGACAGGGTTTGTATATGAATGTTTGTTTGTGACTGGCATCTTCACTGGGTTTCGCCTCCTCTGAGGCATTAATGGTCGTCGTACATCACAGTGCTTGTATCTCCCATCGCAGCCGAGACAGGCGCAGCCCAACACGAGTTAATGATCAGACTTTGCAAGGGAAACAAGGATTTATGAGTTCTGAGTCTGCGCTTCGATCCCTGAAGCAGAAGGAAATGCATCAGAGTGAAGAACACTCCCTTTCACCTGCATGTCATCTTTTAAAGCGCGTTTGTCTGTTTCTGCTTATGAATGATACAGTAAAGGAGAGTTTTCTTTGTCAGTTGCTTTGATCTAAAGATGAGCAAGTTAGCGTTGCAATATGCAGACGGGTAAATGCAATAACCTAATCAGTCTGGCAATCAAGCATCTTCTGAAAATACTGACATCGGATTTTTCTTTAAGACCAAATCTTGATTTTATTTATTTTTTCTCCACTTTGCTTTTATATGATGAGCTGATTTGCTAAAGTCAGTCCTGAAAATGTCAAATATTGTGGGAAAAAAGTCTGCATTCATTCATTTCTAAGCAAGAAAATGACACTAATAAAATCATAACACCAAAAGACCCAAAAGCAGTTGTTTTGGACGGATTTATTTCCTTGAGGGAACAATGGATCCTTCATTAAATATTCATTTACATTTTTTTTTCTCTTTTTGTTTTTCTCTTTGTTTTTTTTTTGTTTTTTTTTTTTACAGTTGAATCATTTTACATGGCTTGATTACATGCAGATAAAAAAAAAAAAAAACTGTACACATATTTACAAGAGGGAGTAGTCTGCGCAATAAAAGGCACAAATGACCTTTGACCCTGCATTTGTGTCCCACAATTCATAATTCACAGACATTGCTGCGTGTTGTGTTAACAATACAACACGCACCTTAAAAAAAAAAAATCTCCCGGAGCAGCTGCAGAGACGACGTGTGTTGGAGTGTGACAGATTTCCACTGCCAAGAAACGGAGCAGTAAAGTGCCCTCTTGATCAAGAGCCCTCAATATCGTATCTAAATGCAGTACCGTGCCGCCAGCAGCCCGAGGCAAAGCTGGAAGTCTTTTCTGCCGTCGTGAGAAAGCAAACAGACACTGACTGCTTTTGAGCAGAACTGAAGAACAATCTACAATCCTCAAAGTTTGTCTTTTACGGATCCAGGACTTCTGGTGACTGATTATCAATGTCCCGCATACACATTCTGCTTTTATAAGGCAGTCGAGCCTGTCGGCTGAGGCATGAGGCTTACGCTGAGATACTGACTACTCAGAGGTTGGGTTTTTTGGGGGTTTTTTTTCTCTCACAGTCATTAGATATTCAGTTTAAGAGGAGGTAACACACACAATCTGTTAATTGGCAGAATGACTTTGTGTCTTTTTTTTTTTTTTGTGAACAACCATTTGCTAAACCACACCCCCAGACGGTGAAAGGCAAATCATTCTTTAGTAAATGGACCGACTAAAGCAGGGTTTGTGAAAGCTACAAATTCTCGAGGCACTGAAATGCCTTGTATTGGGCATCTACAATCTACTTATAGGACGTTAGGGTTATTTCAGCGTAAGAATCATCTTGCAAAGGCAGATCCAAAGTGGCCACTGATGCTTTTTCACAGTAAAAAGAAAAACGAATGATTCTGGCTTCTGCGACAGCGGACCATCTGCATGTCATACACAGCTTTTCCACTGCTGTCGTTACAAACCTAATGTGCTTTGTGAGCAGATGAAACCTTTATCAGCCGTAACTCAGGGAGGTGAGGCTTAGCAAAGAGGGAATTCACCATTTCCCCACACATGGTACTATGAATTGTTGCTCAACACTTTATTTTCTCATCAATACTAGTGCAGGGACCCCAGTGTTGCACATTTACACATAAGCTGCGTCTGAAACTGCCAACTACACATTAAAGACAAGCATCAGTTATCACTATTCACCCCTCGTTTATGCCCTAAAAAAAGAGAGCAAGAGAGAGATTGAAGTGGATAAATCTCCATAATTCCCACACTTGTTGCAACCAGTCCACCACTTTGCATCGTGGGATACAACAGGTAAAGTAGACTGTTGCAATCCATGTTAAAGGTTTTTTTTTTTTTTTATAAGTACTACATACAAGCATTTTCTAATAGTGGAACGTTTATTTATTTCCCCATACTACATATTACAGAAAACATTTTAGGTCAAATCGGCACATGCTGCGGTGTAGCAGGCAGTTTCAGAGGCAGCTGATGAGTACGAGCCATTTCTTCCTGCAGATAAGCAGAGTCATGAAGTAGGAGTCTCCTGAGCATCTACAAACACTTACATGCTGGTCTGCCAAATTAACAATCTTATTCTCAACTTACTACTAAATGAGACCTTAAAAGGCAGATGACTGTCTTTTTTTTTTTTTTTCCTAAACTATTATTTTACATCTTTAACGTAGTTGATCTCTAACCCTACTGTAGATTCAAACAGATGTGCTGTTTTCAGTACAATGTCAGCAGTCTAAGCCTTCTTTAGGCTCATTATATTTTCTGTAAACTAAGTCTAAAATATGGCTTAATTTATATTTGGAATAACAGAGGAGTCGAGAGCGTTCACAGCCACATCTGTTTTCCAAAGTGCACGTAAATCCTTACTTGCAGATATCAAATTGAGGCCAGCTAGCGACAAAGAAGTCAGCGAGCCTCAACTACATGTCTTGTGTAACGTTTATAAATAGGTATTACAAAACTATTTACAGGTCATCAAGTAAAGAGTACATATGCTCAAGTACAGGTCTCAGAGCGTGGACTCGGTTTGGATCGGGCTGATCCGAGACCGGGAAACTATTTGGGTCTTCAATGTGGTTGAAGTAGCTCTTCCGGGTAAACAGATGAAGTGTTTTTTTTTAAACCGACTGCCGACGCGTCAGATCCAGAAGCAAGATCACATTCTTCCTAAGATCTTGGATCGCAAATTTATTCAGGTGTTCATTCACTTCTCACTAGATTCCCAATGCATGGTTGAAAGACTCGCCCCTTCCAGATGTTCCATCAACTGATCACCACAACTGGCGTTAAGACTTTCTTCTGCAAATGTACAAGTACGGGGCACGACAGACGGTGCATAAAGCTACATCACTACATAACATCTGAAGTCTGGAGAAGTTTGAAAAATGGAGATGAAGGCTGTTTTTACATTATTTTCTCATGAAATGTCACTGGACTGCTGAGCAGGGTCAGTTGGGCTCATTGGCACAAGTAAATGCAATGACGGCCCCAGTGGAGCCAAAACATACATCCCATTATGTTATGGAAGTTCATTTCCCGCCCATTACATTTTGCACCAGTGACTCCAGTTTTATAGGCAAATTATTATACAGATACCACATGTTACAAAGACTTTAAACAAAGAATCATGGTCAAAACTCAGTGCACATTTTCTTAAGAGTTGCAAGGCTTTTCAGCTTTGGGCAGATGTCCTTCGAAATGGTTACATTTTTGCACAGATAAAGCATAGTACATAAAAATGAGTATTTCACAAAAATGGGGGCGTGTTAAAACACTGACTGTACCATTTTTAGCCAAGTAAAAAAATTAAAAAATTTAAAAAAAAAGAAGAAGAAAAATGTCACAAACAAGGCATTTGGTTGATTCAAAAAGCTATCTAAATTCACAGGGTCAAGTTCTGACTAAAGTATGACTGAAATTACCCACTGGCCTTTACCTGAGTTTCTCATAGCAAAATACTACTCCATAAAATTGGTTGTCATATCAACAAAATGCACATTTGCATTCATAACAACCGCTTTTGACCCCCCCCCCCCCCAACGAAAAACACTAAAACCTTCAAAATTGCTTTTGGCGCGTTTAAGCAGCTTCGGACTCATGTTGGATACATGAAACAGCAGCACAACAATTATCAGAGTGGAGATTATGGAAAGCTCCATCAAAGTTTTTTTTTTTCTTCCTCAGTCAACCCCTTTGAATGCTGTTTTATGATCCTAAAGACATTTAAATCAATTACATGCTGTACATCTCTGGGTCTTTCATGAGGAAAAGTGCATTAAATCAGCAAATTATTAGTCATATCGACAGAGGGAGCAATATTGCTGAGATGAGCAAAGCTGAACTATCATCCTAACCGGGGTTTTCGTCAGACAATGAGACAATCACGCGACAAGTAGCTTGAAAATGCAGCTCGTCGTTCGTCTTAAAACGTCAAGTCTTCGTGAACTGATGTGAAGCTATTTTTACTATCCACCTGTTTCAGATGAGGAAAAAAAGCTTAAGTGAAACTGACTTTTAATTTTAAGACTCAATGTTGCCTGTAGGTGCACGCATGTGTGGGCATAAGTGGAGTGTTGAATTTGTTTCATTAAAGAAAACACTAAATCAAAACGGTGAGAGATGCCAAGACCTATCAGACAAGATGGATAACCGAAACATCCAGTCAAATCTTGTATTTGTTTGTCCACGGCTTATACATATGCGCCTTGCCCACACACATAATCTGTCACATAAACAGATTCGTACATCAGTGTGCAGGGACATGAAGTTTGTTCCTGCTTGTAAGTATAGCAGCAAAATAGTGGGTGGGGGAAAAAAAATTAAGATTCTGATTTAAAAAAAAAAAAAAAAGAAACCCTCTCAGTGATGACCTACTTTCACTCAAGTAATCTTGCATGAAAGGCAGCTGGTAGAGCCGCACTCTCTAATTAAACTGGCTTGGAAGAGAGGTTTCAGTAGCTGGGAACAGAGCGAACGCCTCGGTTAGGCTGGCCGCTCTGACACTTGACCTTAAATATCAGGACGGAGAGGAAAGCGAGCAGAGGGACAGCCGTACGGCTCCTGTACCATCTGCTTGAAGGGTAGACGGCAGGTGTGAGCCACGATCCGGCACTTCGGCCTCAAAGCAGTACCGATCTGTGAAATGAGTGTGCGCCGTTCGCGTCAGCAGCATCTGCACAGGTGGTTCTGATTTCAGCCACGGTTAGCACTTTACAGAGCAGATGATGCGTTCCAGTGGAGTCCTCCAGGGCCGCGACTACCGTAGCCGTGCCGCTCGGCCTGGGCTCTCGTCTGCAAGGTCAGCAGCTAGAAGGTCTGAGAGCCGGAAGGCTGCGGAGGACACGTCCACGCGGCCACGGAGAGCCTGGCATTAAATAACAGCCTCACAACATAAAAGCACCAAGTGTTTGCACACAAAGACCCGTACAAATGTTCCCTCCCACCTCGAGTTAAAGTCCAAAACAAGTGAGGTAGGGAAAACAATAAATTAACAATAATAAAAATAACAACATGACTTCGGGAAATCAAAGTTTTGCCAAACACTGAAACAGAATAAGAATACGAACCAATTTGTGCAAAGATCTTTTTACACAAATTGACACATGACATGATTATCTAATGTGTTCAGAGTCAGAACAGCAGTGATGAAAGACCTTCCTCTCGCAGGAGCAGAACTCCAGCAGACACGAGCAGAAGATCTCCCACTGTCTAAAACCTCGGTGAAAGAACGCAAGGACACTTTCATTTAATACCAGGCTTCAGGTGGTAGCTTTCATGTCAGGTGAGAAATTGTTTCCCCTAGTGTATGCACCACCAGGCAGAGGCAGTCTCTCTCTCTCTCTCTTTTTTTTTTTTTTTTTTGAAGTAGCACCATATCTGAATGGCATTTTCAAAATTGGCAGTAAAAAAAAATTTATTTTTTTTTCTTTTTTAAAAAAGGCATTTGTTGTTTTTTTTTCCGCCTCAACAAGATTCAGCTTCGACTACATTTTCTGCACCTTGATTGCCTTGGAAACTGTGACACAGGCGTCACATCTCGTCGCTTTAAGTGAGCAGGTCGCAGATTGGCGGCTGAAGATTCAGCAAAATGGCTGACAAAGGATCCCGCGGTGGCTTTGTTTCTCACCTCTTCCTCCACACCTTTGACAGCCAGATCTTCACCGTCTTGTCACTAGAGAGGAAGAGAGAGGTGGATGATGAACGAAGGGGGGTGGGGGGGAATATATGAATAAAAAAAAATAAATAAAAAAACAAAACAAAACAGCTGAAAGAGAAAACATCATCAATCACGCAGTCCTGTTTTTCAAAACCCAACACATCAGATGCAACGAAAAAACAATAAACGCAACTTGGACTCCAGAAGCATGCACACACACAGAATTCATTAAAGTCAGAGCGTGTATTATGAGTTCAGGACAGCACAGAAAACGTGTTATTAACCACACAGCCGAGCATGAATGATTAAAACCGTCTCTGAGCATATGTAATAAAGTTTCACAGTTATGTAAAAATGAGCTGCGATCTCTGCTGAGAAGTGGGGGGAGGGGGGGGGGGGGGGGGGTCACCACCCCTGAAACGCTTATTTTACCAAAATATGATACAGTATAGAGAGTGCAATCCGCTGCACAATTTGTATTATGGGAGAACTATCTGGAAGAGTGCAGTGCCAGTAAGCACGCCGTCCTACTTATAATCACGGTGCAACATCGTTAACTTTGCCTTTCCGTTTATTGAGCATTCATTTAATTCTCTGAGGCGATGTGGAGCCCCTCCCACATGCGTGGAGCCACATTTCAACTATTACCTTCAAAAACTGTTATTCTTTTTTCCTTTATCTCATTAATCTTTGGCAGTTGTAGTAGATAAATCAAGTTCTGTGAATTCCGGCATCCAGGGAGGATGTCGTTTTCATGATGAAGGCTGAACAGCCAATTATTACTCAGTGCCTAGTTAACTTCAAACCGGTGTTACTAGCTGTTTGGCCAGTTCCAGACTAAAACATGAAAGTATTTATAACCTAAGAGTGTTATGTTACTGATTTTGCTTCAATACTCCTCTGCCTGTCAAATCTGAACTAAAACTGTTAATACCACACAGTTCTGAGTCTTTTAACGTGTTTCAGCACGATATTTTCTAACACGGAGAAAGTGTTTCCCTGCAAAGCTTTGAATGGAGTGCAATGATAACCTCTCGCAGGTCCTGACTCAATTTTATTTTGATTGCAACTCAGCATGAACCATGATTACAGAAACAACTCTACTCCCAACTTAAGAGCGCAGTTTCATCGTTGAGGTGTTACCTGCAGGCACAGCACGCAACAGAGCATCGAGTAATACAAAAGGCAGAAGCAACTTTTCCTGTTAATGCTGCTCAACGGAGTTTCGTCTGGTGTTGGGAGGCACAGAACTACTGCTGAGGGATTTCTGAAGAATTCAGTGATGGATTCCTTGTCTTGAGTACATCACGAAGAACTGGCACCAGAGGAGAGGCCGTTTGTCTTAATAGCGGTAGTGATAGGCATCTGAACAAGTAACCATGATGAACTTTAAAGTATAACAAAAAAAACAGCCAAAATGACATGGTAAAAAAAAAAAAAAAAACAGTGAAAAGAGAAGCAAGGAAAAAAAAAAAAAATGAACAAAAGACCTCGAACTAGAAGCCCAAAGAGACAAAGGGACGACAGCACCCACCCAGGTAAAGTTAAAAATGACCTGAGTCACGTAAAAACATCGCGAGGAAAAAACGGGAAAACTGGTGAAGAGAGTACCAGAGGAGAGGAGGGTTGGTGAGCAGAGGACAGGCAATCATGGGAGGCTGGTGGCTCGGCCCTTGATGGCCAGGACCCGACGAGGAAGACACGGGGTCAAGCCTGGCACATAGTTCCACAACTTCACCCTGCAGTCACTGGGGTCGCCACGGCGAGGCGGAGGGGATCAGAGGAGGAAAAGGAAGGAGGAGGGGAACGGAGGAAGGCAGAGTTTGAGTTTGATCAAGAGGAAACATTTAGACCACAAAAAGACGGTTGATTAACAGGAAAACAGCATGAAGTAAAGGGTTAAAAGCAGGGATGAAATTAGGAGAAGGGACAGGAGAGGAAGCAGAGGGAAGTTAGCCGACTTAAGCTGACTGAGCTCTGGAGCGCTTTTTCTTTCAAATTTACCTGGAAGCGGTGAAGATTTGTCTGGAGTTGGTGCAGATGGCGTTAATGGGGCTGTCATGGCCCCTGACCTCTCCGATGGGTGTGAAGTTATCTACATTCCACACCTTCAGCATGCCGCCGCGGCAGCCGCTCAGCAGCATGGGTCTGCCAGGCACATATGCCAGGGCGCACACCCAGTCCTTGTGGGCATTTGGAATTTGCTGTGGATTTAAGGTGGAGACATATTAGCACAGTCGCGTTCATAAATCAAGGAAACAACCTACCTGCATGCGTGTCATCACAGGGTTCAAACAGCAGCAGGCGGACATGCATGTTCAGCAGATGTAATTTATCTTTAGTATACCCGCATAATCCTTGAATGAAAAGTGCACTACTTTGTTGCTAGGCAACGTAAAAGTACAAGTATGGCTGGACTCGCTCGGAGACCGTTTTTAGATTCAATGCCGCAATCCGAGTTATTCTTAGATTGTGTGTCTGTGCGCTCAGCATTTTACAACAGCTTCAAACAGAATTCCTTACCGATAAATTCATTCATTTCATGTTCACCATTCACATCAACATGTAGCTCGACTTTAAAAAGACAAAATGCAAAGAAAATTCAAATGAAGGCTAGAAACAATAGAGTTTATGGTTATTATTGTAGGATATGTCAGAAGGTTTTTCACTTTTATTTGTTTCAACTAGTTACAAAGGGTCGGTAGAGGGTAACCTTTAAATCTGCGTTAAAAATCAGAGTCAAGTTGTTTTTAGATAGAATTAAGTATTTCCGCAGACTCACTTTAGCTCCTTTTCCTTGTAAGGAGCAACATGAAGCTTCTTACTGGATATCATGTTATTTAAAAAAACACACTTTCATAAGGATTAAAGAAACTATTTTGAAAGAAGGAACGTGCATGTGTAACAAATCACTGTTGAGATGAGATGTTAAACATAAACCGCTGTTCTGTTTTGAAAGTCCAGAGCAATTTAAATTTTAAGGTGGCTTCATCAAACTTTAATCACCCTGACAGTTTGTGTTTTAATGTTGTTCCATTATTCCTTTTACCAACTGGTCTGCGCATTAATTCAGCTCTGAGCAAAGGAACACAGACACAGAAAGAAGCCTTATTATTGTTATACAACTACCAGGTTCTGGTATATATATATATTTTTTTTTTTTAAAGCATAATTGACACAAGTATTCATGTAATATTTGATTTGAGCACAAATGGCAGCTTCACTTGACGTTACCCCACAAGTTTGACAAATACTTTCTTTGAAAGCTTCTTCAAATCTTTTTCTTGGCAAAAATGTTCCGTTTGAATCAAAGTGGATGATGAACATCAATGTGCAGCCTTTTTCAGACCTCTAGAGACCTACGTATGTGCGCTTTTATTCTCTGCCTTCTCCAAGATGTCGTCAGGAAGAAGAAACAAAAACTAAACAGCCAAAAACAGTCCGTTAATTTCCTTGCCTACATTACCCAAACTTTGCTCTGCACCCGTTAGGCCGCCTTGAATAAACGACGGAGCGGATCTGAGTCAGAGTTCTGTCTGTGCAAACTGACACATGAAACCATGACTATGAATCAGACAAGATGGATAACGCACAACTACGGTTAATTATATCACCTGAGAAGAATTATAGCAAAATGCCTGATGGAGAACATACCAACCACAGATGCACAGGCACGTTGGTGCCCCAGAGACAATGCACTCACACTAGAAACTGTTTTTGGAAACTATTTCAAGGCAGGTAGGGATCCCTGAACTACCGTGTACGGTAATTATAAGCATATTGCTTCCGATGGCCCTCGAGGGACAAAAAAAAAAAAAGACACACACGTACAAAGTATGCATCTTATTGCAGTGGTCAGAGCAGAGCAGCTCACAGAGTTTCAGACTCAACTTGTAATATATTCTATTATACCCCAAGCTGCAATTTGATCCCATTACATAATTAGACAGAGACTACTGAGTTAGAGAGGCTGTAAAAATGGATCGTGTTGGGCGCTTCACAAATGAGGTTGAGGTCATGTGGCAAAGTCTGCAGCAAAGACAGAGGTGATTAAACCCCCCTTTGAACAAAAATAATAATGTTCCTCGTTCTGTCTTCGTCTGCTCGGGTAAACAAAGGCTAAATAGAAGCTATGCAAAACAAGTTTGGAAAGTACTGTGCATGCAAATGAGTAAGTCACATCCGCCCATGAGCTGTTTTATTCTGCATTATTTACATTTGCAGGCACCGGAGGATACACAGGAGACGCCGCAGCATTCAGTGTGCAACACAAAGGCGCACACATACTCGGCAACTGTCTCCGCTGGTACCTGTGATGCAAGCGGGCTCTAGCAAGGATATTGCTTTTGGCACTCTGCTTTCCTGCCACATTGCACATGAAGACGCTCCACAGAGCAAGGACTCTGGATTGAAAGAGGAAAAAAAAGCATGAAGGAAGCATTCAGGTGGCAGGATGCTGCCCACCAGCTGAGCGCTTAGCGGGAAACACAGCTTTTCACAGGCGTTGTCGCGGGGGGGGGGTTGGGTTGAGTGTCTGACCTGAACTGAAATATGCTAATTAAAAACACAATCTACAACAATTGATCTGAGCGCCTCGGCTTTAAAAATCGACAAATCCAATGCAGGCAGCTATTGAGAAAATGATCCGTTATCCCTCTGAACTGTGAGGATTTCAAATCACCTTTTCTTCGGTTCAGGTAACCTTTGAGAAATGTTCACTAAAATCGGAACTGCGACTAGGTTTTATTCCACTGATCGCCGCCCAACGCTGGGTTCACGCCATCCTAGTTCGCTGCGCCAGCCTGCATCAGCTGATGTCTCGTCAGTCAGATGTGTTATTGTCATAACTTAATAAGCTGGTTTACAGTTACTGGCCCAGGTTACATGGCTTCATCTGAAAAATTACGAACGAGTTCAGAAGGATAATGGAGACGTTCGGGTGGCCACAATGTTTCCGTGGCTAAATATTCATCATCCACATCTGTCATTTGGAAACACATGAAAATTCAGTACTTTAGAACCTTATTTACTCTCAGTTAAGTACTTTATAACATATCAAAACATCTTTTCACCTGACCCCTATAAGCCAAAATCAAAGTAAAAGATTTGCCCTGCGACAGGAAATTCCTCCCATTTGAGAAGCTGAAACTATAAAACATTTGACATTTTCCATATATGGCTCAAATAAGCCATAATCAAAGTGACTGCTGAGCGATTTCCTGTTCATCAACAACATAACGCAACAGATGCAGGTGTATTTTTTTTTTTTGTTTTTTTTTCTTGATTTATCATCACTGACAAGAATGATCTACTGGCAGCTGTCTACCAAAGTACGTCTTTCGAAATGTACCTGCTCTGCATATATTTATATTTGTAATTATTTCTAAACAATCTGGATTTCAACATTCTACAGTAAGTGCGATTATTATGAGGAGGGAAGCATTCAAGGCAGCTGCCTATCTTTCCAGGAGTGGGCGCCCAGCACATTTCCCTCAAGGTTAGATCATGCAGTGCTCAGAGAAATACACACAAAAGAAAGTAAAAAAAAAAAAGTGCTCAATGTCAGGGACTGCCAACCCGTCTGCCTACAGACTTCTGCGCATGTTGATGTTAAATGTTGAATCTTAAAGACCATAAATAACTAAATAAAAAAAAAAAAAAAAGACTAAACGAGTACAGTTAATTTGGAAGAGTTGCCAAGACAACTCTTCTGTTTAAAAATAGGACAAGGACACAAAAACAAGAGAATGATGAGCTGATACCAACATTTGCACCTGACGCTACGTCTACAAAACAAATCTGTGTAACAGACACTGTTAAAGCCCACACACCTGCGTCAACTCCTGCTGCTCCAGTTCCCACTTCTTGATGCCGTTGTCTCTGGAACCGCTGAACAGCACGTCTCCTTGAACGGCCAAACATTCAATGCCATCGTAGTGCGGAGGCTCAAAGTTATGAGCTGGACCTACGTTACCCAGAGTTCCCTCTGCCACATCAAACACCTGAAGATAGGATGTTTTTTGTTGGTTTGTTTTTTTTATATTACCTTGTGACTGCCGTTTTCAATTCAAATACAAGCATGTGGTACCTTCACATAGTGGTCTTTGGAGCCAGTGATGACTTGATCTTTGCCCAGCAGAGACTGTCCCACTGTCAAACACATGACGGAGCCAATGTGGCCTGTCAGCTTCCCCATTGCTTGCATCCTTTACGGAGAAACGCACACGCACACACACAACAGGAGGTGAAGCAAAGGTCTGTGAAATTCATTACTTCCAAGAATCAGATTTTCAAGAAAAACCTGTTGTCACTAAATGAAATCACTTTCCATCCCGAGTGAACTAAAACCACTGAGACACAGTAATGAGACAGGCAGAGAGGATGAAGAAATGTTTAATACATTCACTTTTTATTTCTGGGGGGATTCTTATGCATCATTAAATAGCTTGAAGCCCCTCAGCATGAACTGTCTGCTCCAATCTGTTGATAGTTTCACTCTGGGAGCATGAAAACCGAGGAGAACGCCGTGTCACCACAAAATGCCAGAAACTGGTTCGACATGGGAAACGCTCTCTTGGACATGCTTCCCATCACAATCCCCGGGTCCCTCTCCTACCTACTGACAACATCCTCAGCCCTTTCAGTCAGATGCTAATGAGTGCATGAATGAACCACGCGCTACCCTGAACACTACACTAATCGGTAAAAGTAGCAATGAATATTCGAATACAAAAAAGGACTCCGTAAGCAGATGCGTGAACAGATTACCGATTGAGCAAATGTACCTGTTGAGGTCCCACATGCGGACGATGTTTCCAGCAGCAGCGTAAAGCACAGACCCTGTCGGGTTGAGGGCTATCTGGTTGATCTGACACTCGCCCTGAGCGAAGGTTATTGTGCGGGTGGTCGTGCCGGCACATGCATCTCCTGAAACCACCTGCCCTGATGACCTGTCGGGGTAAACAGAGGTCAAAACCACAAGACGAGGAGGAGGGAAAGAAACATCAAATATGAGGAATATCCAACAGGGGGTGGGGGGCTGAAGTTTCTTTTAACTCCAAACTGTTGTAAGTGGTGATTCTAGAGAGAAAAACGTACGTGAGAGTTCGGATACACTTTGCAGAGTCGCGGATGTCCCACACTTTGATGTAGGAGGTGGAGACGGAGAAGACCAGGCCGGAGGAGGGACAGTATTTGACTGACACCACGTTGTTCGGGTGGCCTTTGAGGGTGGCGATCTCCTGACCCGTGACTAGGTTCCACATCTTACAAGTCCGGTCTGGGGAAGGAAAGTGGAAAGTTAGATTTAGGTTTGCATACGTGGCACATATGACCTTATAAGCGCTTTTCATTTTTACCGCTTTTTTAGCAGCGCTAAACAGCAAAGCTCTCCGTCTTACTGTTCCTCTATGAGCACCATGAGGTGGATGTTTTTGGGGGATTTTTACACCTAGTTTGTCTGCTACAACATCTGACATCTCTTCAAAACTTCCCCACATTAACTGGCTGCGTTTACTGGTAGTTAAAATCCGTCCATGTTCCGCGTCACGAGGCTCTGATGGAGACTCTGTCATGTCTCAATATTTGCAACTTTTAAATAAAAACAACAAGGTAAACACAGGTCAATACACATTACTTTAAGACAGTATTTAAGACAAAGTATTAAATATTTTAGGAAAGGTAAATGGTTTAGTTTTTTTTGCCTGTTTTTTGTGAAATGGGAACATTGGGTAATTAAATTAGTGCGAGTTATGCATCACATGTAACTCAAACTATTTTAAGTCATTAAAATGAGACTTGTGGCTCAAATAAAAAGTATCACAGTTCTGAAAGGAACCACCCAGCTGTGGGCGTTACATTTAACCACGGGAGCAGCTACCAGAGGACCTGCACAACTGAATGAGTAATATTACGTTTAAAAAAAAAATACTGGCTGCGAGCAGAAATATTCAGAGGTATGTCAACAAATAAATGAATGAATGTTTAAAAAAAAAAAAACCGGCACGCAGCAGGTAGCTGTGCTCCTGGCTGATCTGTGGCGTCTTTCGGCCGATTGTAACGTGGCACATGAGCAGAATCGCGCCCGCGCTGATCTGACTGGAGCGCACACTTTTATCACAGTACTGGGTTGAGAAGGACAAGGCAGCACTCTGAAAATACGCTTCAAGTGGATAAAAAGCAGACCTAAGACATTTTGAAAAAGGGCCCTGAAATCTAAACGATAAATTAGATCATCGCCGCTGCCACTGACTTCAGTTTGTAGCCTTCTAGCAGCCGAGATAACATGGCAGCAGAGCCGCATACTGAGCGGCTGTAAATGTGATTCGGATCTCATTTCAACAAGTGTAACACTGTCATATCAGTGTGTTTTCTCAAATTGGATTGGGAAGTGTCTCTTGCCTCCCTGGCAATATGAGGGGACATTGATGAAGTCAAGACCGGAGCTGTGTCGGAGCTCAGCACCGTTATTACAGCAGTGATCAGCCCTCACTGCGAAAGAAGACTTTGATGACACTTCCACAACAGACATCGAAATTAACTCCGTTGTTGTTGTTGTTACTGACGCCGACCTGGTTACCACGGCCACAAGGTCAAACCTCTTTATAATGAATGCATTTTCCTTTAAAGCGAGTCAAGATTTGCTCAACAGAGATTTAAGGAGAAGAGCAAAGATTTCACTCAGAGGCGCGTGTACCTTTAGATCCGGTAAACAGCAGCTCGTCTGTAGCGTCCACACACAGGACCGGCTTTGAGTGGCCCTCGGCTACAGACACACACTGTAGGGGCGCCGTCCGGCCCCCCTTCACACCCCCAATGGGATTGATCACCCCCCTAAAGTTGACAAGCACAAACGGAGAATCAGGCTCCTCAGTGGAAATCGGCGACGACTTCCTTCAGATGTGGACTGTACGCAAGTAAGACACAGGCTGATCACAAACATGCACACAGAAAAACAAATCTTTTTTTTTTTTTTTAAAAACAGAAAAATACAGAAGCAAACAAACTTGTATGAATACAGACAAATTACTCCCCTAAAGAAAATGCACACACACACACACACAGACAGAAGTGGAGCTGCAGTCACTTCAGGTGATTCTCTGGAAGCTTACATATATAACATAACATTAAATAGACTTATGTTCCAACAACACCAGCAGTACAAGTAAACACTTTCCTTTTGGTTTAAGCCCAGCTCCTCTATCCCTCCTTGCTCCCTCCCTCCTTTTAGCTGCAGAGCAGCCCAATTAACACATTACAACAGCAGGAGCCGCTTTCCTATTCAACTGTCTATCTCTGTCTCTTTCTTACATACACACAGCCTCTCCTATATTACATGCAGCCAATCTTTTATGCTATAGAGCTACCCCCCCCCCCCCCCCCCCACCCCACCCCCCCACCCTTACAATCCATGTCCCTCTGACAGGCCCAGAGTCCCAGATAGCCTGGAGAGCAGTCAGCAGAGTGAGTCAGAGCAAGGAAAGGGTGAGTGAAGAGGGAGAGTTGCTGAAAAAAATTGGTCCCAGGCGGGGCTTTATGGGTAGCAGTTGGTGTGCAATTGAGAGTGCACGTGTGTGAGGAAGTGTGAAGGAAAGCGCAAAAGACACGAATAGATGTGAGGGGCAGAAGAAAACTGTTGTTGCACACACGCACGAGCGCACACACGCAGAAAATAAGAAACAGGACCTATTTGTTTCTGCACAGAGTGAACAAAATACCGAAGCGAGTGTCAAGGATGGCAACGTATTCCTCTGGTGCGCACTGATGTCACGAAAAAAAAAAACAAAAACAGAATACTTTAAATGTGAAATAAGAGGCTTTGCCATAGTTTCCAACTAAAATCAGAAAGTTTCATTCACCAGCCAGTGAAAGAAAAGGTTGCATGCATGTTTGCAGAGTTTCACCACACACACACACACACACACACACACACACACACACACACACACACACACACACACACACACACACACACACACACACACACACACACACACACACACACACACACAACAAAACAGAACAAAAGCTCGAAAAGCAATTATCAACAGCAGCAGCCACAGCGTGGATGACCAGCTTCACAAACTCCAGCACAACATCCTTGCATCATCACTACATGCAGCAACGTGAACATTCCCCCTCAGTTCAGGAAGGAGCTGATTCCCAACAGCCAAATGCCCCCTGAGGTTCAGGGAAAAAAGCTTGCATGGTACATGTAGGTCATTCAGAGAGATGCAACCCGTTGATGAGATAGTTAGATCATCAGCTTTGGTGAAGATAAACCAGACTGTGGTGGCAGATGTATGCTGTGAACTCTTTTAGCGTGATTCCATTTAAAAAAAAGAGAAAACATAAAAAAAAGTAACTTCTGGATTTTTCTTTTAGTGCATTATCATATTATCAAGTGTTTATTTCACTCATTTTAATTAGAAGAAAAAAAGACCATTAACATAGATTTTCTCGTAAATACCACATAGCAAACCTACTTTCTTCAACTTCAAACTAACTTTAACTGTGTATTAGTTTGAATACTTTCTTTGAGGTTTATATCCTGTTCCTTTATTTTTCCTTCCCAAATGACAAAAGAAAAGCTCCTAATGTAATGTTGCTTAATGCAGCACTCCAGTTCTTACAACAGTGACACTCCAAATAGCAGAAACTGTTGTACTTCTGTCAGCGTCTGTGGAGGATATCACAGCGCGCTGTTATGCAGCGTGTAAGAGCTGCTAATGGATGCTGCGAGGCCAAGACCCCAGACCGGCGCTTATGAAAACATGGAGCCGGACCAGCGTGTCGTTTCTGCAAAACACGGAAAAGACAAAAAAAAAAAAAAAAAAACAACAACAACAGACGGCTCTTTGGTGAGAGGTGCAACTATTTATGTGTGTGCATGTGTGGGTAAATTAGAAATGACGACGGATGAGTTCAACGAAGAGAAGTTGGACAAAAATTAGGTTCTCGCTTTTCGGCTGGATTGATGTTATTAATAGCAGATGTGTAAATTGGCATGAAGCCTTTAGACAAGAAAAAATATATATATTATGTTTTGTTTTTTGACCCAACATGCTTCTTTGCCAACATTGGCAAAATGCATTTGTGGTTTGTTAAATGGATGAGTGAAAGTATGTCCTTTATATTATTATAACACAGCTGAGATTTGAAACAAGTGATCAAAACCAAAAAGTCAGGAACAGAATAGCTGATTAAATAAATAAATAAAACTGTTTTGTTTTTTTTACAGACGAGCACTAGAAAACATACAAAGAATTAGGTCCAGACTTCCTCTGCAGCTACTGTTCTCACACACACACACACACACACACACACGCACACACACACGCACAGACACACGCACGCACGCACGCACGCACGCACGCACGCACGCACGCACGCACGCACGCACGCACGCACACACTTCTCTGCTGCAGAGGTAAACTCACAACTGGAAACTCCTTTGTAGCACTTGGGTAGAGCATGCAGGAGGAAACACACGATTCAAAAAAAGAAAGAAAGCACCATGCTTTTGAAAGTGTTTTGTGTTGTCCATGTCAGAAATTATGGAGTGTCAAGCGAGCGCAAAGCAAAATACAGGTCAGAGTACGAATCGGAAACGACTGCACTCTCATCGACTGCAAATCCCAGGAAAGGTCACGTTTAAAGGTTCTAACTGGGCGGCTGTCCGGTTAATCTCCTGCAATGCAGACATCTGCATTCTCACAGGCAGCTCCCTCTGACACATACCGGGGCTCATGTCCATTGTGAAAACAGTTGTACACATTTATAGGGTTGGGCTTTTTTCGACAACCAGCGAGTAGTTTATATCCGAGGCTTACGTCCATCCTGCTGAAAACTGGGAAATGCAGTTGGGAGCTGCAGCCTTCCCACGTGTGTGAATAACTCAAAGTGACAACAGGCCTCCTGGAAGCAACCATGGGTGAAGAGCTTGGTTTTAGCTTGGCTTTTGTACAAATTAAACAAACAAAAAAAGATTTAACGCATTTTGATTGTTGCAGACAAGCGGCTGCACACTGGCAGACTCTTGGTTTACACGATATTGAAATTCTCATCTCATTCTTGACAAGAAAGCAGCATTTCCACCTATTCTGTAATTCACTTGTGTTATCTATTCTGCAGTCAAATGTTTGTGAAGTGACTTACCTCGTACACCAACACACACACACACACACACACACACACACACACACACACACACACACCATACAGATGATTAGTGATTTACATTTGCAGCATTTCATGTCTGTCTACTTCGTTCAGATCCTGCGTGTGACTTCAGAGATATGCAGCATCACAAAAAGCACTGTGGTTAAATCATGCACCACACACTGACCCCAACTAAAGGTGGAGGTGGAGAAGGAGAAAGAGAAACAAGACACCGAGTGGGGTTAACAGCCCAAATGGGAAAACAAAGAGTGACAGACACGATTCCTCTACCTGAGCACCTCGGAGAGCGAGGAGTCGCTGTCATCCGACCTGGAGGCAGAAGAGGAGCAAGGAGAAGGAGGGGCAGGGTGGGAAGAGGAAAGGGTTAACCACACGAAGAAAAGACAGAAGGGTTACTGACAAAAAGGGTTTAAAAGGAAGGAGTGAGTAGTAGACGGGTTTTAAACGTAAAGCAGAGCACACATTGGCAGGAAGGCTCAGTCAACAATAAAGCGTGTTCAGTGTCAATCAGGCAGCTTGCCAAAAAAGATTTCTCCTCAAAACGGTTCACTGAACAGGCTGTCTTGTTTGACCTACATCTGAAATACTGTCGGCACGCCCACATTTACCAGCGAGTGGACTTGAACCAGCGGAGTTAGGAGACACATTGAGGGTTAAAAGGTTTGAATAAACGGGGATATTCAAAGAAATGCTGTTATTTAGATTCTGGCTGAGAGCTGGCAAGAGAAGACTGACACCTCTCCAAAGAAATGACCAAACAGCCCCTCTAGGTTTGCTTTGATTACATACTACACTGTACAACTATGTAAGCTTTAGATGTGCTAACAAGTAGAAGTCAAGCTTACGGCTGTTTAACCTCACATGAAGCAACCAGACATGAGCATGGTGTCAATCATCTCATACTGCGCTCTGCAAGAAAGCACTTTGCAACTGCATTTCCAAATAAATCAAACTGTCAGTCTGCAAAGCAGACACTGGAAAGCACAGGCAGAGAGAGAGCGGCGGTCAAGGAGGAAGCACTGACGCTGATACGGTCTCGCACAAAGGTTGCAGAACTAAACATTAAGAGTTTTGTCATTTTTCTGTGCCGTTCTTTGTGTTTGACTATAAAAGGTCAGCGTCCACTCCTGAAATCTACCTCTGCAGACATATTCAGGGCTCCGGTACAGAAAAGGTTTTAAGGTGGGAGGCAAACTGGGTTTAAAAAATAAAAGGGGGGGGGGGGGGGGGGGGGTAAATGGAGGAAAATAGAAATCCGTGCCACACCCATACCTCCACAATAACTCAAAGGGAAAGGCATGTGTGTAACAGTGCATTATTAACTGTTGTTATAATCTTAGGTTTGTCGCTTTCAGGGGACGTGCTGTTATCTCTGAGCACTAAATGTTTGGACAGGACGCCTGCGTTAAAAGGATATGGCCACATTCACTGTCAGTTATGGTGACTAACATATTCAGACTCTCAAAACTAATCCATTTTAAAATTCAGTGGTTGGAAAAAAAGAAAAAAGCGTCTCCACCTAAAGAGATGAGAAAACTCAGTTTAAACTTACGCTCTTCATTTTAATGTCGCGTTTCACGCCAAACGCTTCCTCCCCATCTCAAAAGCAACCAAAGTCCCGTCACCACCACAGAAACATCTTTTATTTTAATTGGGTTTGTGAAGAGCGTCACTGTCCAGTTACATTAAACGCTTTTTTTTTTTAATGCGTTAACTTGTTTACGTTAGTGCGCGCTCGCGACAATCACTTGAGTGTCAGAGTTGAGTCTCTAACAGCAATAAGACATTATTACAAGTCAAATGACAGTTACGGCGTTGAGGATAAATAAATTATTTCTACTCAGTGTAATTTCTTAGTGAACAAAACACTTCCACAACTGGGATGCAATTCCCTCCATCCAAAATGCAACCACAGATGAAAAGAAAAGAAATGTCGATGGGGGTTCAACTTTATAAGAGACCCCGGACATAAACGCCCTCCCACCCTGCGCTTGTTCAAAATGGCCACCAACGACAACAGCTGCGTGAGAACATGACAAGTGCCATCTCATTTACCTACCCCTGGTCCGGATAATGAGGAGCCACAGGCTCCGGCGCGCAACACACGCGCTTATTAACACATACGGCGCGCAGGCGCGCCATCACAACACCCTAACTTATTACTCACAGCGTCCTCGCTACCAATTAGGGGTCTATAAAGCCGAGAAACGCTCTGGCTTAATAACAGGAATAAACTCGGGAACTTTTTGGAGCCGGTTGAAATTAACTGCCGGCGTTTGTCGGAGAGGGAATGCTGGAATTGATCGTGAGCGGGAAGGGAAAGCGACGGTTGCTCATTCCACACTTGGCTCCCTTTCAGCTGACATGAGTCTCATACCCAAAAAATACACACACAAAAAAAAAAAAAAACAAAAAAAAAAAGTCCTTTTAAACCTTCTTTTACCTTCCAGCATGCTAATAGGAGGAAAACTTGCACAGGATTCTGTCTGACTACGATGTCAAACTTGAGGTGTTTCATTTAGGCTATTTGATCAGCCGCATTTGCCTCCTGGTAATTTCTTTACGTGCATTCAAAGCTTGTTGCAAATACACAATGCTGTCACCATTATGGAAAGCAGGTCTGAAAAAGCTTTGTTCTCTGCTTTGTTTTGGATAATGGTGTTTTTTTGATGCCTTTTTTATGCATTCACGCCTCAGATTCTCACCATTTGTCCCTGCAAGAAAGTCAGGGTGAAATTTATCTGCACTTTTCTTTCAAAAAGCCTGACCTTCCTTCTATCCACAGGACCCATGAAGACCTTAAACCATGGGGGAGACGAAAAGAAAAGAAAAGAAAAGAAGAGAAGAGAAGAGAAGAGAAGAGAAGGGAAGGGGACGGGCTTGAAGAGCAACTGAATCGATCAGATTCGAAGGTGGGGACGAAGAAGGCACAACCTGCGTGCGCGTTTATACTTTTTGAGGCAAGCCGGCACTCACTTGTCCAGAGCTGAACCTTGGCTTTGGTTGCTGGTGAGCCTCGAGAAGACGTTGCGGTCGTTCCTGGTCCTCAGAGGCGGGGAGGACGGGGGAGTGTAGCCGTCAGTGGGCCTGACGGTGAGGGGGAGGAGCGTGAGGAAAGAAAGAATGAAGACTGAACTACAATCAAACAATCCATCTGCAAGTAATACAACTTTAAATTGGGCATTACTAGTACCTGTATGCACGGTCATAAGACTTCCTTCTTGTAATTGGGGAAGTGTCATAACCCCGAGACTGCCTAGGACTGACACACACAAGAGCAAGCAAACTAAGCAGACTTTCAAGGCAAAAAAAAACAAAAAAAACTGTTGGGAATCTAATAGCAACAAGGGTTTTAAACTATTTAAAAGCCATTCTCGCAAACTATTATCTTGAACACCAGCGGAAATGGACATTTGGGTCTCCAGTCTCAGAGGATTGATGCTAATCTCATCAATATCTATTTTGTTTCCCCTCTAAAGCTGAATTATTGACATAATAGCATCTCTTGTTTTCTCATTTCCAGCTTCAGCTTGTAAATATGGAGCAGAAAATTGTAGCGTGTGTCCACGTGATCTGTGGATGACCAAAATGTAAAACCAAATTAATGTTGGCTGAAGGTTGGTAGGGCTGATGCATGTCTAGGATACAGGTACAGTCCATCGTCTCCACATACTGGAGACACTTCAAGACTACCTCTAGTCCACATTTTAATCTCCATGATCAAAGGTTTCTCAGTGTCGTTTAAAGCTCCATGACTTACAAGGTGTGTCCCCTGACGGGCAGGCTGATGGTGCGGGACGCCCTGTCCTTGTAGTAAGGGTCTCTGAAGGCCAGGCTTAGTCCCAGACTCCCTGGAACAAGACTCAGGCCGTCCTCCTGGATGTCCGTCAGCGAGGCCAGAGACTTGGTGATGTGCTGCTGTTTCCCACCTGATGACGGGTCCAGGATTGGACCGAGGTACTCCGCCGACACCGCTTTCATCTGGGCTGACAGACGAGGCTCCATCTGGATGAAATATGTGATTAGGAGGGAATTTAAACAAAACAGTATGAAGACATCATTTCACATGGAAAAAGCCAAGCACATGGCAAAGGTGTGAACAAAATAAAAACTATTTCTATGTCATTCTTCTAGATGTAGGTCAGCCTTTCTGGGTTCAAAAAGAGGCAGGCTAGAGAAAAAAATGTAATAATTACAAAGAAGAACTGAAAAGTACAGGACTGGAACTGGTCTGCTACCAAGACAAAGAAGAGAAAATGCTTAAGTGTTTGCTTATACTGCCACCCAGTGGTTTCAACCAAGTATAGCGAGTAGTCTGACAAAAAAAAAAAAAAAAAAAAAACATTTTTCTTGGCACAACAAAATTAGGCCAAAGGTCAAAACAAAACACCTGTAATGGACAGAAGCAGATTTGTGAAAGGTATTTGTAAGTTCTACCTTTACTTTGAAATCATCTTGGCTGTTGGATTCCTTAATCTGAGACACGCTGTTGAACAGACAAAGAGAGGATGTGAGAAATTATAGATTGTACTTCTTTTTGTTTTATTGATTTTCTTTTTCTCCCTCAAAGAAAAGTCTAATTCCAGCAGATATACTAGGGTGGCTCAGAGTGTGAGCTGGACTGGGTTTAATGTGCATCTTGAGAAGTTTGGTTGGGCACCATCTGTACCCATTCGGCTCACCTGCAGTCGGAGGCTTGGCTGAACTCAGACGGATCCTCGTCTGTGCTGGCGTAACCATTCTCTGAAAACGCACAAAACACAACCTGTAACCGCTGACATACACTGCACAACCTGTATGTCTGCTTGTTTTTAAAATGCATTTGACCCCGGATTTACATTTCAGCAAAGTTTGGGCAGAAGCTGGAAACTAAGCGGCTCAGTTGTCAAAGCTTTGAAGTCAGATTGGATGTCAGCTACACTCAAAGGGAACTATCCTTTTTCTTTTTTTAACCGGAAAAGATATTCATAGGTTTTGGTTGCCTTTAACAGTCAGCACTTCAGTTTACCTTTTTGTACATTATACAATAACATCTACTCAAAAAAAGACATATAGGTAAGAAGGAAAAGAGACCAAATGGAGAAATGATCGTACGTTTCACCAATTTCTTTTTTTTTTTAACCTTCTCTCTGTTCTTCTTCAAATGCGAGACAGAAATGTGAATGCTCACCCTGCTGAACATTGTGTATAAGAGCCTGGAGTTCGGGGATGTATTCAGCCTTTTCACGCAGGGCATCGAGGATCATGTGATTGTGTGACGAGCCCATCACGTCCGTCTGCCTCAGCTGGCCCTCGAGCAGTCTGATCTGAGCCTCCTTCTGAGCCACCTGTAAACTCTGCACAGAAAACCAACTACTATCAACTTCTAAACAAAGGAAAAATTAACAGAAAAATAAAGACGACTTTACCTAATGTATTTATTGATAATTTGGACATGCAGCTTGCAGTAATAAATATACACCACTAGATGGCAGTGCATCCAAAATTAAATGCAGGAGACTGTAACCCACATATATTATCCCGTCTTTGTGAATGTGCTTTTATTTTCCAAGATTCTCTGTATTAAAACTCACTTTGTCTATGGATGCCTTCAGGAAGTGGTCCAGCAGGTGGCGTGCTTCAGCCAGGGAGCAGGAGCTGATTACCACTGAGGTGTCCACAGAGTCCAGCTCATCCTGCAGGAGAGTACAAAACCGACTGTCATGGGAGGCGCTTACTGCTCTCTCATGAAGGGTAACAAGTACACATACTGGCGTCGACATGTTCATGTTTGTCCTCGTACCTTGGTCTCCTCTATCTGCACAATGGTGGCCTGGCAGTCAGACAGGCTGTCATTGATGTAGTCTATATTGGCATTCAGCACTTCAATCTCATCACTAATTTCTTGAAGGAGGCGGTCCTCAGCCTCTGGTCCCTCCCCTTCGGCCATCAATACCTCCCTCTTGTGTGAAAGCGCTTCCTGCTGGGCCGTCAGCTCCTCTCGTTTCTGACTCATCAAAAACGCGAATGCAGAGACAGCAAAAGGGAAAAAAAAAAATATTTCTCAACTTTAAAGATCTGCAAATGCAGGGTACAGCCAACAAATGGGCTAAACTGTTTTCTTACTTTAATTTTTTATCAAGTGACATGGGTACGAAATATAATGTCACGGTTGAAAGAGATACGAGGAAACTGATGAAGGAAGAGTACACTTCCCCCCCAAAAAAAAAAATCCCACATTTAACCAAAGGGGACAAATTTTAACAAGATCTGTCTCACAAAAACGCATCAGTGCCGTTCTTACCTTAATGAGGCGATCCATGTCAGCTTCCACGTTGGAGATGGTCATCCTCTGCATGACGATATCTATGATGCGACGCTCGAGGGCCTGCCACTTCTGACGGGCTGACTTGGAGAAACTATTGGCTCTGCCTGCAGCTGCAGAGCCGCCCAGTCCTGCTGGTTTACGCTGCAACTTCTTTCTGCTCCTGAGAAGAAAAATAAAAAGAAACTGACACCTTGTGGGATCCCAGAGGAAAAAAAAGGCAAAACTCCTGAATGTGGCAGTCTCCGTGCTTTATCTCAGCGATGACTTCTCACCCGATGACCCGTGTGCCATCCACGCTCCCCTCACTCTCTCCCAGGTATCCGTACACGTTGTTCTTGTTGTTCCAGTGCCGCACCAACCCACTCACAGTCCTGCCAGTCTCGGGTTCAGAGCTGCTCGCTGTAGTGCTGGCCGACAAATCGGCTCCAGAGTCCGTAACTGGGGGGGTCTGGTTCCAGCGGGCCACGCGTCCAGCCACACGATCAGACATGGGCTTGGCCAGGCGCCGGAGAGCGGTCACCTCCTGGGTTTTCCTGCGGAGCACCAGCTCCTGCTGCCGCTTCTGAGACTCAAGCGCCCGAATTTGGTACTGATGGGGAAAAAAAAAATCTGTTTTAATTTTCTCTAAAACTCCATGTTTGCACACTTTTTGTTTTGTTTCTGTCAAGGTAGGGTGAATGTTTTCATCCTGCTCAATTATTCTCCTAATTATCTTTTTTATTCTTCCAAGTTTTGGTCTGCGATCAAGTAAACCAATGAAAGTATGACAGCAAAGGATCTATTGTGACTTTACAAAGACACTAAAAGTCTGGACAGATTTGTTGGAACTTCCAAGTATGATCGATCACAGCCACGTTTAAGTTTACTTGTTCAACCTTAATTAGTAACACAGGTGCCTTTATGATTTTTAGGAGCCATTAGTCCTGCTGAAGGAGAGAACTACCAAGACACATGGAGACGCTTTGCTGTGTGATGGGAAATCCTGAATCTGTGTAAGGCACAGTTCAGTTTCAAGACAATCAGGGCATCCTGGAGTGAAACATACCACCCAGTGTCAGGAGGCGGCAGCAGGTCATGCATCGGAAACGACCATTCTGATCATTTCTTTTGAATGTGGGATAAAAAGCGAGGATGCCTGTAACTACTGTCACTTTCAGCCTAATTCGGGGGTAGTTGTGGGCTCTTTTTGGTTCATGGAAGGTAACGAGCCAGTTTGTGAATGTGTGACAGCGATGTGGCCAGACCTCTTGTCGGCGCTGCTCCTTCTTGAGCTGCGCGATCTCACGGTTCCTCTTCGCCTCCACCATCCTCCTCCTCTGCTGCTCCTCCTTCATCTGTTTCATCAGCGTCACCTGAACGCAGCAGCCGAACATGTCAGATGAGACAACATCCTTTATCCCCCCGCCGCTGCTCCAGCTGTCGTCCCCTTACCTTGGCTTTCTTCATCTCGTTGACCTCGCCCTGCAGTTTCTTCAGCTCCCGTTCGTACCTCCCCTGGTTTTTGAGGAGGCGTGCATGCTCCTTCTGCGCAGCTTGCAGTTTCAGCAGGTCTCGGTTCATCTCCTTAAGCCGCTTCTCATACTCCTGCTTGATTTTGTTGGCCTTTTCCTCCGTGTAATTTTCCATGGACACTGCACAACCACGTCAACAATGTTTCAAACAAGGTGCTGCTGGGATACCTTACGATGCACTGAGTAAATGAACCGAACTCACTGAGGTTCTGCAGCACGCGGTCTCTCTCCAGCTGCGTGTCTCTGATTTTGTTTTGCAGCAGGATGAGCTTCTCCTCGTACTGCAGCTTCAGCATCAGCAGCCTCCGCTGGCTGTTCTCGAGCTCGTCTATCAGCTTCTGCTTGATCTCAATCTCGCAGGTCAGGTCCGCCAGATCAGCCTGGAAGTTGGCTGCAAATTTGGGGGGGGCGGGGGATGGGGGTCACAACCCTATTTTACAATCTTTGAAAGTGAAAAGTCTAAAGTACAGTCGACAGAAAAGAGACAACCACCTTTGTCATCCGAATCAGAGTCGGAATCCACCAGACTCTCGTCGCTGTCGAAATCATCCTCTTCCTCCCTGCCCTCCTCCTCCTCCTCCTCATCCTCATCGCAGCCGCTCTCCTCCTGCAGCGGAGACATGACGTCCTACAGAGACACCGGCAAATTATTATAAATCAGACTTTATTTGTTGAAAGAATGAAGGTGAAAGTCGCCAAAGCGTGTGAAACTTGCCTCGGTGTAATTGTCATCCGAGTCGATCTCTCCGTTCTGACCGTTCTCACCGCTCTGCCGGTTCTCTCCGTTCTCCTGAGTGTGCAGCTTTACTCGCTTCTTTAGACCTTTCTCCATCTCTGGACTGCAGAAGGAAAAAAAGGAAAAAAGAAATCGTGATCCACAAAAACAACAGAACCAATTTAGAAAATAAATAAATAAATAAATAATAATCCAGATGGCTATGCAGAAACACTCTGACAGAGATGGCACCTGGCTCAAACATCCTCCATTAATTCTTTGGGAATGTTGCCAAATCAGCCCTCCAAAGTCATTGTTGAAGTTCACATCAGTACATGTGCCCTCATCCTTCTCCTTACGCTTTTAACTTTTATTACCAATTCTATTTTCCCCTTTGCGTTCTCCAGCTCTATATGGCCATTTACCTTCATCGCTATTCCATTAGACGTCAATTAGCCTTTTAGTTTGCGTAATCTTCTCTCTCATGACTCAACTGATGGAGGCCTTTTTATGTGAAAGCCTGTGTAGTTCTTCGCATCCCAGTTTTCCCAAATTCCCACAGCCATAACTGACTTCTGTAGTCGCTCTTAAAGTAATGAGGAAGGTGGAGTACATGGGCAGAGAAACTGATGCCCTTTCGACTTCTAAAATGTTCACAAGTTCATAGAAGAACCTTAAGAGGAGCAACTGGAAAACCTCCGGGATGCATCTCTCTCTCTCTCTCTTTCTCTCTCTCCTCACCTCATCCTTCGCTGCCGCCTCTCCTTCTTCTTCAGCCTCTCGATGTCCAGCTTGGCGCGGCGCAGCACGTCCGTCATCTCTGCCTCCATTGACATGGGCGCAGGAGAGGAGCCGGGGGGATGGCCGGGGGCGGGGCTTACCACGGACGGCGGGAATGGGGAACGAGAGGAAAGCCGAGTCATCTGCCGCCGCAGTGACTCGTTCATGGACTCACTCTCAAGAAGTTTGGTCCTGACAGAGGAAGATGAGTGCGATTAGAAAGAGGCTTTTCAAAATAACAGACACGTTCCAAAAGCGCT
This sequence comes from Xenentodon cancila, assembly GCA_014839995.1. NCBI lineage: Eukaryota > Metazoa > Chordata > Actinopteri > Beloniformes > Belonidae > Xenentodon > Xenentodon cancila. The sequence continues at coordinate 13,020,617 of CM026203.1, read as the reverse complement.
CTTGCTTTGTTTACCATCTCGACTTCTTTTCGTGAAAAGCTTATTTCATATTATACCAGATCTGGAGCGCTTACCTGAGTCCTTCAACTTCTCGGATATAGTTCTGTACTAGAGCCCCGATCTCCTCGTTGCCTTCACCTAGAGGTCAGAGGTAATTGGACTTTGTTAACTTACTTCTAACAAGTTAGTAGCTGAGATTGAGATCAACCATTCGAAGAGTTAAGCATCTCTCTCACGCACTTGATTTGGTGAGCAGAGTGCTGACCTCATTGGCCAGCAGATGCGTCACACGTGCGTTGAGGTGGTCGATAGTCTCCTGCATGGCCTTTACGCGGAGCCGCAGCGTGTTGCTCTCTCTCTGCAGCATGGCGTTCTCTTGGTACAGGTCACTGTAGCCCTCTGAGCCATCCTCGCATGCTACACGCTTTCCCTGCATGGATTCAAACCGTCAGCACCAACAAACATGGCGCTGAACTAAAAAACGCACATAGCGCATAGCACTGGGGCCCAACTGCGCACAATGTGACTGTTCAGAACAAGTTCATCCGTCTTTGTCTCTTCAAGCTGCTATTGTTGAATCCTGAATGCAAAACAGTGAATGCAAAACAAATCCAGTTGTTTCAGCCTCGGACAGAGAGTCTCTATCTAATCCAGTTGCAGCTTGCGACACTCCATTACTTCTGGATTCCAGTCACATCACATCCCTTGTTACCACATCGAGGTCAGCGCGCAGTCTCTCGTTATAGTTACTTCCCTCTTGTATCCGCGGTAACCCTCTTAAGTCCACAAAAGACTGACAGCTCAGCTAAATGGCTGCTTGCTTCTTACAGCCCTGGAGGTCAAACATGATTAAATAGGAGAGACTCTTAGAAGGTCTCTCTTTAATTTTCATGCAGAAAAATCCACAAACTTTGTAACTGACTTGAAACAGAAGAATACATTCAGCTGAATGATAGATCACCTCTAGAAAACAGTATAAAAGGCTGACCTCTGGTCTATTAATCTTAGTAGTCAGGCTGCAAAATAGAAAAGGCTTACAAGGCTTCCCCTGTAAAGGTTTTTAATGTAATAATAATAGTCAGCAGGTGGTGCAGCAGGAACGGCTTCTGCAGGACCATCTCCTCTTACATCGATCAGCAATGTTTTCTATACTTTTCCCGTTTCTCTCATGGCCTCACTGCCTCAGATACCCGACCCGGGATAACCTGGCTTTTTGTTATCAGTCAACCTGCCACATTGCATTTCTCATGCCTCTCCCCCTTCCGTTCAACTCCTCCCCTGTCTTCTTCTGAGCACCTCCTTTTCACATTTCTGTCTACAGCGATGCTTCTTCCTTGCCATCCACCACTCACCGCCTTGTACTCCATCAGTTCCATCTGGAGCCGGGCTATCTCTGCACGCAGGGCGCTGATCTGCTGGCTGGTCTTGTCTTGGTTCACCACCACCTTGTTCTTTATGTTTCTGGCGCGATTGGCGTACTTCAGGGTGTTCAGAGTCTCCATGAAGTCCCGGTCTGACGGGCTGACGCAAGCAATCATTACTGTGTGGCTACAGGGAAGGAAAAGATGCAATATTATATTATTATATATTGTTTTAACACAGACAAAAAAAGTGCTAGATTGTGTAATTTGCTTGTGAGGTCGAGTGTCTGTGTGTGTACCTGTTGCCTCCCAGTGAGTCTTGTAACAGTCGGGTGAGTTTGGAGTCTCTGTACGGGACGTGGCCTCCTTTCTTGGCCTGATCGCCTAAAGCGCTGATCACATTTCCCAGAGCCAGCTAACACAAACAGGACAACGGACACAAACTGAAATCTCACCGAGGACGACATGAGCAATGTGCAACATCTGAGGGCACAAAAGCTGCAGTCACATCGCCGTCTCCCGCCTGACTCACCAGCCCACAGTTGATGGAGATTCCCTCTCGGGCCCTCTCTCCCGTGGCCCCTGTGCGTTTGAGTCTCTCAGAGCCGGCCAGGTCCACGAAGTGAAACTTGGCCATCAGCGTCTCATATTCTGGCTGGGTGATGGGAGCAGAGTCCACACCGTTCACCTTTCCGTTCTCCCCACCTCCATTCTGGGTGGTAGACAAAAGTAAAAACCCAGGGAGGCGGTCACTGGCAAATATTTAATCATCTTGCACACTGCAACATCTAAATAAGCTCTAGATTTATTAAGCTGTATTTCTCGGTTTTAATGTCATCTATTTATCTTTTTCCCATAATGTATACATTTTTTTAAATTGATCCATCTTACTAACAGCTGACGTGGTATTAGCATCCTCTCATCTTTCAAGCACTCCGACTGTCCACTATAAAGCCTCACCATTTGCAGCTGTTGACAGACTCTCATTTGGCAAAGGTGGATGGTGAAGATGGCGTGCGAGCGCGAGCTCTGGGCATTCATCTGCGTGCTGGCGGTGGTGCGGGAAAGAGCGCCGAGCTTCAGGCACTGCAGCAGCTGCAGGACAGATAAACACAAAGATAGATGCCTACGTTCATTTTAAATAAAGAGAACAAGAACAACAACAACATACAGTCTCAGAAACAAAAACAAGTCGCACGCAGTTTTCACACTGATGACTACACTCAGAAACCTGCCTGGTTCTTTTCTGTCTTCATGGGCCTGACTTTAAACTCCTACCATGAACCTTATTGACATCTCTAATCACTCGAATATTCAGTGCTACAGCAGTCTGTCCTAAAACCATTTAAATGTATTATGCAATTAAGAAAAAGGCAGTTAACAGCAGTTGTGTAGGTAAAAAGGAGACTTAATGAAAACCCAGTGCGAGTGACGATTTAACAGCAACTCTGCAGATCCCCCTGCACAAGTGCGACAAAGATAAGTAACATTTTGTGCTCTCACCATAAACTTCAGCACCAGAACTTAACACGTCGACTTCTAAATAAGAAATGTTTTTTTCATCTGGATTCAAGGAGATGGATGACCTGTGCTTTGAACTTGAGTTCTAGCCTGCAGCACGGTGAACGTCGCTGCCAGAAGCAAGAACGGATACAGTTAAACTGCAGAATAATGACACTTAACATGCCTCAGAATCCACAATGGAAAACATGGATGGATACAAGCTGGAGGCATCTCTGAGCCTCGGCGGTCAGACCTCTAAACAGAAGCATGAAACGAAACGCTGCCCCACAGAGCTAGAATCCTTTAGCTGGAAGAATGGGTGAAAAACTCCCCAAAAAGAGCTGAACGACTCTTAGCTGGATATAAAAAGCACTCACACAAACACAAACACAAACCCACCTCCTCTTCAGAGTGCACCAGTCTGGAAGTGACTCCCGTGGTGTAGATGCTGCCGCTGGCGTCCTCGTGGATTCTAATATTAGACTTCCTGCTGCGACTCTCGGGATCTCTGGATCCATCAAACAGGTCCAGGATCTCCTCATTGTACAACTGCAACAGAGTAACTTGTTGTTATTAATTATTACAACGGGGTCTCATGCATGCTCTTTTTTTTTTTTTTTTTTTTTTATGGCCTCTCTGAAACCTGCAAACACACACACACACACACATTTACCATCGAAGATAACCTTTTGACCTGAAAACACAAAGAATAACAAAAAGCACTGAAAGAAAGCTACATTTAAAAAAAGAAAATCTATCCCAACAAGATTAATAAAGTAATCAGGTCATACAAACACATCTACACTCCCACATACAACCCAAACACTGGCCTCCCAGAAACTCCCACAGGAGATGATTAGTAGTCGTATATCTAATTTTTCCTGCACGAGCATCCCTCCTCTAACCGATTCCCTGCTCGTATCCATCTTCCGCCCCAGAGTGATGAGTAATAATGTCAGAGGTAATGGCAAACATTAATCAGGACCAACAAAAGCACAAGCAGACATCCCAGCCCATCTGTCTTCAAGCTGTCACTTCCTGTCTGTGGAAGTGGAGGCTGATCCCATCATCTCCCCCATTTTGTCCCATCTGGTTAGAGTTAATATGAACCAAAATCCAGCACGCAAACATGCACACAGGCAAGCAACATTGTCAATCCAACATCATTTACAATTTTAGATCAAGTAAGATTGTGTGATGGTCGCCCACCTCCAGGAACTGGGCGCTGACTTTAAACTCGGGCGGCTGAGTGCCGGCCTCCTGGGCACGCACCCTTCTGCTCTGGATCCCGTCAAACAGCTGGTGAACCGCCCTCGGGATGATGCCTTGCTCCTGCAAGGTCAGGCTCACATCGAAGCCAGTGCCCATGGTGTAGGTCTTCCCCGAGCCCGTCTGCAACACGTTTCATGAGCAGTTACACACCCAGCATCTTCTCACATTCATGAATACAGCTGGCTGATGTCTATCAGCGTATCCAATGCAGACGTAAATGCATGCCTCGGGCGCAACGCTGACTTTACTTGAATTTATGAGGCGATCTCTAGAATCTGCAAACAACATAGCTGACAATAATGAGAAAAACCGCCATACCTGACCATACGCAAACACGGTGGCGTTGTAGCCCTCGAAGCAGCCTTCGATGAGCTTGAACACACACGACTGGTGGATGTGCTGCTGCTCTGAGTCCATATCAAACACAAAGTCGTAGGTGAAAGCCTTGTCCTTTCCCAGGAGGACTTGCGGTTCTCCGGGTGCGACAAGTGTGCAGACGTGGCAGCCCTCTATCTTCTCCTTGGCCATTTGAGGACGAATCCTGGGAGGAGAGCACATAAGAAAACGCAATCAATGACTATTTTCCTAAGAGGAAAATGACTATGTGACGATCCGTTGGACCAGGAAACGCAGCACCACTAATCACAAATGACCCACAAGTGTTTTATTGGATCCAGCAGTTAAATCGATCAGAAGGAGACGAGATTTCAGCAAGGATCAGTAAGAGCACATTACGCACATTAACTCCGTGCAGAAGCCAAAACTCTTCCGGGTGTTCCAACACAATTAAGAACAGGTACCAGCTTTTGTGGAATTAATTTTATTTGTTGTGAATTCAGCTGAATTTAGTGGACAGAACAGACCCAGGTGAGTTACACTTGATTCTTCATAAGAAAGCTGGGAGACTTCAAATTTAAGCAATCCTGCTGATGGGCCAATGTGCCAAATATGCAACACATCAACACAGTTTAGTACCACCGTGTTCTTGTTACAGTATTGTGACAATAATAAACTACTGCCATCATTAAATCAAGTTAGAAATGACAATATTCGCCATAGTCTTGCTAGAACTCATTTCATTCATGTATATGTAAAAACAGCACAAAAGACAAATAGGACACAAGGAGAAAAGTGTGTATATGTTTCATAAAATGAAAACCTTTTGTGCGCCTGAGGGGATATATTGCATTTGGGTGCCTGAAGTGACTACCAGCTGATAAACTAACAAAAAAAAAAAAAAAAAAAACACAACCCTGTTATTTGGTGCACTGTTCTGATTTGCAGGGTCAAGTTACATCACAGACCCAGGTCCGACTGGAAATCCAACTCTTTCATCTTTACTTGAACCCATCCTCAATTCTCATCCTCAGTTATTTAATCTGCTGAATAAATAATTAGTCAGTAATGCTCTAAGAGTACTTTATTTAATGTTTTATTGCTGGACAAAGTCATCTGAGATTTACTACATTATTGGTTGTTGAAAATGAGAATTTCTCTTTTCCCCATTTGTCCATAAATGCAGCATTAGAAGCAACAGTGTCTCTGCTGCATGTGTGAAAGGTAGCCCACACAAGTGGAAGCTCTTAACATAGACATCACAAAAAAAAAAAAAAAAAAAAAAAAAAAAAAAAAAAAAAAAAAAAGAAGAACAGGAGTGGGCCGCCGTCTGTGAAACCCAGGGTCCATCCAGCTGATACGTAACAGAGGAATTATGATGCAATTTTGAGCAGATGGCTGGCTGTTGCATGTCTGGGTTAAATTTTAACAATCTGGAGGGTTTCAACACATGACTCCAACCAGATAGTGTGTATTAGAGGGATCTGCTCCAATTTGTCTGTGGATAAACTTACGAGGTGACTACTGACTTTGTGTACAAATTTACATTTACACGGTAGCTTGAAGTTGTGGGACAAACCTCAAACGATGCACAGCCCTGCAAATGAAGGAGGTGGAGTCGAGTCAAGTAGCTCATAACACCCACCTTAAACTATTTGCTACATAAAGGAAAATTGAAATTTTTAATCCCACTGAAGTACATGCATTTATATACGAAATATATGACATGTGAAATTAACTTTCCATTAACGTATTCCACAAAACAGTTACCGGATTATGACAACGGTTCTGACTCTACACTGCTGCCTGCTTGGCTGTGATGTCGATCCTGACACATGTGCTGCAGACATCTGCTGAATCAGAGTCACTCTGCAGGACAAACTGTTATGCAATAACTATTTCGTAACCTCGTGCATTTACCTCAGCATCATTTACCTCATGCATCTTTCCTCTTAAGTATCCTTTTTCAAAAATAAAAAAAGATGACCGCACCATGACCAATGCACAAAGGATTCACTACGTTTCAGCAGCAATCGCATACAAGCAAAATGCCAAAAAGCACATATTTAACAAGAAACTGAACATTGAGAGGAACAAGAGGAACAGCAGACGACCAATGGCTGTACACTTGTCCGTGCTGTCAATTTCAAGGAATGTGCAGAAACGAGGCATAAAACGAACACCTCTGAGAAAATCAGGTTCCTGGTGGTCCACTGATGGGAAGACGGGCTCATGAGTCATTAATAAAGCAGCTGTTAATCCCTATTCTCAGGACTCTGCTGGGTTTTCCACCCTGACTGGCAGTTCACTGCAGTTAATTGTTTGCACCAGATATCCCAGTTGTAAAAGAAAAAAAAGAAAAATCCCACATAAGATGAGTCAGAAAGAAAACAGCCTCTGCTTAAGAACATTTCTGAACTTGTTGACCAAAAAACATTGAGTGTAGCATCATTTTAATTGGCTTAAATCCTCACAGCAGATTTATTTAGATGTAGCTGTTAACTAAGTGCCTCTGTCATTTCATGCTTGTGCTGCAGAGGTGATTAAAGAGACAATATAGAAATGTTGCCCTCACATAATTTAATTAGAACAGAAGAAGGTCCGTCAGGCTGTGAACAGGGTTTTCAGACAAGTGTCAACACTATGGGGAGGTAATCACTTACAGGAAGAAAAAAAAAAAAAAGTCATGAGCCAGCATTTATCACGGGGTCTACCCCTCCACATGCCAACACCCCGCACCCCCACCCCGGTTCAGTTCAGAGGATGCAAATCATCTTCCCCTGCACAGTAGGAAAACACTTCAGACCCCCTACAGGACGCTGCAACAAAGAAACACACATATGCTGCATGAAGCCAGAGAGTGTAAAAGAAATCCCAAAACCACATACATGTGGCAGGACAGGGGGGCGAACCACAAAGACATCCACACAGAGACACATGTGCAGTTTAAAGACAACCTACTGTACCGTCTTCAGCTCACACATGCTTCCTCTCAAGCGTGTATTAAGACCACACCCACCACTAACATACACTCAGTTAATCCCTTCACCGCGCATCTTTGTGGCACTACAGAAACGCACACATTTTCTTGCCCTTCTTCAAGGCTCGAGGCATCGTCGAAGAGTCTTCCAGGAAAGAATTAAAAACACTTGAACGGTGCGATTCAGCATCAGCGCACTCACCCAGCCAATCTCATTACAAAGAGTGCGACTTTGAATGCAGCTCGCAGGCGCAAAAGCTCCTTTTATTGCCGGATGTGACCTTGACACCAGAGTTAATGCATCCAAAAGTGCTCTTCAAGCCAATTATTAACATAAAGTGGATACTTCAGAAGGGAAGCACATTGTCTTGCAGGACTGTGCACGTGCATACGCGTATGTGCTGCAGCTTTATAGTAAAAGCAGGAGATTGTTCTGTTTATACTTTTCTCAAGAAGCATTTATAGGTCAGTGTTTGTTGTTGGCATTCTTTATTGAAATATAACACTGTCTTTTCCATTAAAAGCACACACGCACAAACACACACACACACACACACACACACACACACACACAAATGACAATGGGATCTCGTCAGAGGCTCCACTGGGAGAAGAAATGACAGCTTTCAATAATCAATTCACACACGCGCCACGGCTCAGCTGGATGAGCATTTAAGCCAGCTGCACCCAGAAAGGTTGGGATCTAAGCATTGATTGAAAGAGCAAGCATCTCACACAAGCACACACAAAAGATCCAGATTCAGATGGCAGATTCAATAAAGTGCATCCGATACTAAAAATAGCCCACAGCACCACCATCAGATGTCTGAATGAAAAAGGCGTCAAGAGAAACAGATTTTATTTCCCAATATGCAGCAAATAACTGGATCTTTCGCTCATTATTTTTGTTCAAATAAAAAAAGAGAAAAAAAAAAAAAAGTTAAAATACCCCAAAGGAGGTAAACAAGGTCCCTCCATGTACACACCCTATTTAAAAATGAATGTGAAGGTGGATGGGAGCCCTAATTTTGCTGAAGATGCCACATCCAACTCTGTCGAACACAGCCAATATCAGAAACTCATCCACAAGCTCTAAAACACTTACTACTATAAATTATCAAACCTCATAGTACTAGTTACCCCCAGCAACAAAGATGCTCTCACACACACACACACGGTCTAAATTCAACATACTTGGAAAGCTTAAAAATAAAAAGCACTGATGTGGCGTAATCTAAATCTTGACGAAGGCAGTTGGCCGTCAGACCTTTGTAATGTTTACATCACTGAAATGGGAGACATTTCCTAAAGTCACAAGAACTCCGACATTAAAAATGACAATGCCGTAGACGCACGAGCGACCGTCACCGGTACTGAACCAGTGAGATTAATGAAGAGATTTAACCAGAGATACATTTGTGAGCTCTCAAGGTGCCTCACAACAGAATACTATTCTTTCACAATTGAACTTTGTAGGTCAAAAGAGAAAGAAAAAAAAAAAAGATGTGACAGAGAGACAGTTAATAGCAAGTCATCACTGTAAATCCAGATGAAGCTCATGGGGATGCTGCTGCAGCTCATACAACAGCTAATGTGAGAAAATGACGAGGTGAACGCGTCTTCAGAGAGGGTGAAAGACACAAAGGACTGAGAAACTCCAAATTATTCATATACATATGATCTTCCCAATTGTGGCGTTAAAAACCAAAATCAGGATTATATATATCATTTTTCTTTTTTCCTCTGGCTGCTTGTCAACAACAGTAAAACACATTTTCTGGTAAGCCTCACATGATGTGTGAAAAGTGGGGAAAAATAAATAAATACTATTATTAAATAGTGGCTGCACACCTGAGCACAAGTTGCCTTTTACAGCGGTATGATATAACTGTGGTGATGATGCTCACAACTGCAGACTGAAAATGCTAATGCCCCAGTTGTTCCACTTTTCCGAGTAATCTTCAGCACAAAAAACAACTGTTGAACTATTGTCTAATTACACTTAGAAAATAAAAACACTTGGACCAGATACCAAATCTGCGAACAACAAAGAGGGGAAAACAATAAGCCAGCCCACCGTGGTCACGGCCGATGATGAGAGACTTCCAGTAATGCATGTGTGTGTGTGTGTGTGTGTGTGTGTGTGTGTGTGTGTGTGTGTGTGTGTGTGTGTGTGTGTGTGTGTTGTTCATGCTCAATCAACCTTCAGGGACAGGCTTGTGATAGCCAGAGTTCATTTCCCTAATGTAAACACTTCAGTAAAGACATAGCGTGCCCACACATTCTCACACACACACACACACACAAACACACACACACACTTGATTGTATTCACTGGAGCTGTGTGTGTTTTACAGCTCTGTGGTCTCCCCTCAGGCATCGAGCCAGCCAGGAAGCCACTCTTCCTTAGACACAGCATTTCTTTAACTTAGTCTATTTCATCTTCAAATTCTCAACTCAATATAATCCCTCTCTGTCTATCCCTCCACTGCAAAGCATCACTCCTTTTCCCTCCTGTCCATCCTCACACTTCCCTCTGCTTTGAGCCTTCTTTCAGTTTGCTGCCAACTAAAACAGATGACTAGGAAAGGAGCTTTGATAGCAGATGCAGTGAATGGGCCTGCTCCACTTTCCTTTTCCTCCTGATAACAGGAGAGCGGTAACTAATGCGGACTCTCCCTCACTTCCTCTCCCCGCCGGCTGTCTTTACTTCTGCCGATCCGATGTCGACCTGTTCATGGAAAAACACATAACGAACGCTTTGTGTCTGTTCCTTAACAACTGTTTTAAATGCAAACACACAGCCGTAACCCCTCCTCCCATCACGCACGCACATCAAGTAACTGTTGACAGATAACTCAGCCAGCTCGCCGTCCAGGAAACTCGAAGCTGACAGGTAAAGAATAAAAGCTCAGTGGGTGAACTGTCTGCACAGGACAGAGACAGAGCAGCGAAAGGATACAGAAAATCCACAGTACATTACGTGTTGAAGGGCGATGGATTAGGATTGATTTTGTGCTGATCTAAGATCACGGCCCAACTCCTCCTATTATGCCCACGGCTGCCCTGACCTGTAAACAGCTCAGAAGCTCTTGATCAGCAATAAGCAGCTTCAACTTATTTTCCGTTCCTCCAACCGAAAACAGCGGCAGAGAATCGCACACATGCATCGATGTTGATGGCGCACATTAATGCATTCAAGCATAAGCGTGTCGATGGGTCAGTGTGTCACTGCATACAATCAAGTGGCTTCACTGCCAAGCCGCATTTAATGCGACAAATCAAATGTAGAAAGGGTGGTCGTTGTCATATGACCCTGCAGACTCTCCCGGTCCGGTGAGCGTAATATTTTGGTTGCATGTGCCAAGACTTCGCTGTTTTGGTTTTGTCTTTCACTTATACATCACACAGACAGCTGTTTTCAATTAAAAAAAACTGACTAATGAAACTGCGGGTTATATAGACGCTTAGGAGCCGCACATTTCCCTCACAAGCTGGTGGAGTCCAGCAGAGCTAAAAGAAATGGACAGATGGATAACTTGAAATCTAAGTACTGGCATACAATAATAAGATGAGCAGATTTTGCATGTCTTATTATGACATTTGAAGGGTTTCATTCCTATTGAATTAATTCATCTGATGATTCGTCATCTTTGATCCTTTTGGGGTCACTACATCAGAATCATCTTTTTCGATCTTCCTCTCAACTTCTGCGTCTTCCTCTGTCACAACAGCACATACTCTTTCACAAGATGCAAACCTTCTCTTTGGTCTTCCCTTTCTTCTCCTGCCTGAAAGTTCCAACTGCAGCATCCTTCTACTAATGTATTCACCATCACTCTTCTTTATGTATCCAAACCACTTTCTCCATCTCCAAGACACCTGATGCTGGCTGTTCCTCTGATGTTCTTAATTCTATTCATCCTCTTCACTCCCAAAGGAAACTTTTAACATCTCCAACTCTAACACCTCCTGTTTTGCTTCCCATTTCTTGGTCACTGCTGCTGTTTCCAAGCCAAAGTCAATGGCTGGTCTCACTAGTGTTTTGTAAACCTTTCCCTTCACTTTTGTTGCTCTGCTATTAAAGATAACTCCAGACACTCTTCTCAATCCACTCCACCCTGCCTGCATTCTACTTTAACAGCTCTTTCCCAGAATTCCCATTGGTTTAAACAACTCCTGCACTTTCTCTACCGCTACTTTTTGAATCTTCACTATTCCACCTCCTTCGCGTTTATTTGCACGCACATTTTCTGCACTGCTGCAACTTAATTCCTCTCGTCTCTGGTGCATCTCAACCTCTGCAGGTTTTCTCCCATCTGCTCCCTACTCTCACTGAAGATCACAATATCATCCACAAACGACATAGTCCGCAGAGAGTCTTACTTCATCTGTGAACATATCCAATTCCATGGCAAACAGAAAACCGAAGTCCAAAGTAGATCCTTGATGCAGTCCCTCTTCCACCTGAAACACATCTGTTACACCTCACACCGTCATGCAGCTCTCAAGCATGTCCCGTACCCCTCAAACATGACTTTCTGTACCACAATTCATCCCTTGGTAGTACACTTTCTCTAAATCTACAAAGACACAGTGCAACTTCCACCTCTGTATTTTTCAATTGGCTTTCTCAAAACAGTATCCGTACCGGTCTTTCTTAACCTTAAACCGTGCGGCTTTTCTTAACCTAGCTCCCACAACCCTTTTCCAGATCTTCATCCACAACTTCATCAGTTTTATACCTCTGTAAATGCTCTCCAAGGGATTGTTGAACACGCTGTAGTTACACATGGCACTCCTTTCTCTCCTAGATGCTTCCATACTGCCAGGAATATGTCATCCAAATACCTTTTCATTCCTCATATTCTTCAACGCTCATCTCACTTTAACCTTACCGATTCTGTCACTTTTCACCATTCGCTCTTATTTTCTTCATTTACATGTTCTCCTAAGTACTATTTAAAATTTGCCCTTATACTCTCCTCATTTACACATTTCCATTGTATCCTTAATAACCCAAACTTTCAGTACATCTTTCTCATTTCAATTTCTGTCTCTTCAACATATACAAATCCTTCTGTCCTTTGTGTTCAGCATACAAATCGTCATAATACTCTAGTTTGCCTTACGTGACATCGCTTTGTACTCCCGCCTACTTTCTTCATCCGTCTTGTCATCCCACTTCTTTTGTTAATCTCTTCCAAATTATCCTGTCCTTAAATAACTCCGTCATCCAACTCTCCTCATTTTACTTGATGAATAAAATTCATAACAAGGAATAGAAGAGCTAAAGATGTTATAAGATGGAGATATTTTAAATAAAGACGATTCATTTTGCACTAAATTCTAGACAAAAGAAGTTTTAGGTGAAGTTTTAATTAACATTTTGAGTAAAGTCTTATTTATAAACTCTCCTGGGGATACACATGGATAAATGTTTGCTTTAATTCTGTCTCTTAAAAAAGCAACACACTACAGTTTTACAGAGTCTAGAAACGGGGTGGGCAATCCTGGTCCCCGAGGGCCAGTGCCCTGCATGTTTTAGATGTTTCCCTACTTTGACATCTGATTCAAATTAATGGTCATCATCAGCATGTCATCAAGGTCTGCACAAGTCTGTTAATGGCACAGTCATTTGTATCATGGAAACAGCCATAAACAGGGAAAGAAAGGGGAAAAAAACAACACTTTCCTCCAGTGATCTTCAGTTAGATTATTCTTGTATTATTATTCTTCCTAAGAACAGAAAACCTGACCAACTCTGATTTCAAGCCTGTGAAACCCTGATGGCCGTTGCCACAGTTGGGCATTTTCTCCACAATCACACCGCGGTGTCAATTTCCAGACGAACTTTGTACTTAAAAATTCACAGCCGATAAAGTGAACATTAATATGAAACAGCTTCTTGAAGGGCTGCTAATCTCAAAGCTCTGCAAGTTTAAAAGCATGGTCCGCCACACCGTGGAGGGTACCTCTGAGACACAGTCAGTGTCGTAGTTACCTGCCAGGGAAAATGTTTCACAGCAAAGCAAATGCATGATAGATTACCAAAAGAACAAGGACAGTCATATTTTACAAAATCGGATCACATAAAATAAAAACAGACAGACAGAAATAACAAAGTTCCTGAAATTTTACTTCTGATTCACCAAAAACGCAGACAGATCCACTACATTTCCATTCCAAAATAAAGTCAACCTCATGCATCTAGTGTTGTTTACAAAGTAGCGATGCCTTTCTTTTTCTGGGGGAGATTACACGGAGATTACATAAACACGAGCACAGCGTCTGCTCCTGTTCTGTTTGCTTGAACCGTACCATCGTGCCTCGTCACGGTCAGAGTTAAGATTAGGATTACACCAACTGACAAAGCTGCAAGTTTCTTTCTGCATACACTGGAAAACCTAAACTAGAACCTGATTTCAATTTGCTTGCTGAGGTTGTGTCAGGAAGGGCGTCCTGTGTAAAACGCGTTGCCAAATCTTTTTCGGGGGGCTGCAAAGCTCAGCTGTGGTGACCTCTCTATCAAGGAAGGGACGTGGCGTGAAACACGATCACTATGGACAGAGCAAAGTTGAGACTATGGTGGCCACATGTCCCTATACCAAAAAAAAGAAAAAAAAATCTAATCTGCAATATTATACACATTTGTGCGTTTCAGCTGCAACACAGCCACCTGACCTAAATGTCCACTGCCTAAATGTTCTCGCTGATTTTACACACCCAGCTGGGCTCCTCTCACAGCCTGCGCAAGACAGGTTCCCATGGCAATGATGTAGATAACTATCCAGAAACTCAAAGAAGTTCACATCCATGCAGACGGAAGAAAAATAAAGAGACAGAGACTTCCTTAGAAAAGAGGAAGTACAACCAATTGTCTTGAATTTTCTTGCTGGCAAACTAAGATGTTTAACTGGAAATTACACCCAGTAACAAAAAGCAGGGGTAAAAGGTTAACTCAAAAGAAAAATACAAAAAGTATCAGGTTTGGACTTTTTTAGGTTCTACTGTGAACACTGTGAAATAGAAACAGATGGATATAGCTGGGGAATGAAGAAAGGCACCTTTGGTGGTGACCAGGATTAAAATGTGGATTACTAAAAAACAGAGCCGTGCTGTATGCGAACTATGCATCAGCACAGGGTCCCACGAGCCACTAATGGGCCGTAAAGCTGAATGTTCAGCTTCATCAACCCATTTTTTTGTTGTTTTAAAATGACTTCAGGGTATATTGCAAGCTGTAGAGAGAGACTCTGTACCGTTGTTTTAATGGGAGAATCTCTATATTAAAATCCAGTCCGCTGATTCGTTCTACTGGTGACATTGACTGCTCCTCAGGGGTCTTTGTAACTCCATTGTGTTTATTGTTTTTAGAGAAAAGCCATGTAAAAGAAAATCCAGTCTCCGTTTTCTCAGTTTTCTCAGTTTTCTCCGTTTTCTCCGTTTTCTCCGCCACCTTTCACTCAGCTGCACTGAGACTGAAAACTGCTGCAACACCGCGACCCACAGAAACCTAATTTTCAAGAGTAATTGCTGCTTGTTATCAACTCCAACTAACAAATAGAAGAATGTCTTGCAACTAACTTGAAGCAAAAACTCCCAATTGTGACAAATATGTGACTAGTGTGTTAAATCTGGAGAAAAACTACAATCCATCAATCAATCAAACTTTAGTTTTTCATACAACTTGTGCAACACAAGGTACTTTATGGAGCTAAAACAAAAGCACAGAGACAATAAAAGGAGAAGAAAAAAAAAAACTTCCCAATTTCAACCACCACTCCACATTAACACCATCACATACATAAATACACCAACACACATCTTGTCACATACCAACAACATCCGTGATGGAGCAGAAACACCATCATTAGTCATTGAAAAAAAAAAACACTCAGCTCATTCATTAGCTTGTTATCTTATAATAAATGCAAATGATTAATGCACTCAATATTACTAAGTCCACCTTGATGGCATCTAGACAGACTTAGTCAAGGCCAGAAGCAGACTTCTGCTGAGGTGGGCCAGACGTTTGCTGTTATTTAAAATGCAATCTTATCACAATTTTATGGAAATTAATAGGTAGAATAAATAGGAAACATTCCAGTCAAAGTGTACATTATAAAGATTAATGAATAACTTTGATTGATTAAGAAAATCTGAGTTTAGAAAGTGGAAGAACTAAATGAATACATGTGTGGACAAATCTGTTTCAATTAAAGAAAAAAAGAAGAGCAACTGTCACAGAAATAACTTGAAATGGACAAAAGAAGTAATATATAATAATCGTTTACTGAACAAGGAAAGTTGTGCCTTTTCCAGGTCGCATGTTTCACCTTTCCACACATATTCAAAATGATTAAGATCCGGATTCAAATGGAAACAGACACAGAATAATCTAAAGTTTTATTCTTGGTCATTCTTGGCTGGTTTTAGTTGTGTTTTGGGTTATTATCCTGTAGGAGGACTCATGACCTGCGTTCCGACACTGGGCAGCACATTTGCCTATTCTTGAGACAGTCTTGAGATTTCATTGTACCTGCACATCTTCTACCTGTACCAGACGTGGTTTGTAAATATCCGTTTGGACCAATTCCAGTCTGGATTGGGTAGTTTTTTTTATTATTATTTTCTTTTACCAATGGCGTCCTCAGTCATCGTTGTTTGAAACAGTGAGGGACGGTGTGATCTGACCCTGATGTACCTTGACCTTGGAATTCACCTTGAATTCCTTCCGAAGTTGCTTTTGGGATCCGTGTCCATGTCCATGGAGATTGGCTACAGTCCTGTGGACCTGAAACTTTTTCTTGAAGAAGTTCATCCAGCCTTCATCTTTATCATGATCATGACTGTAGCTCGTTTAGCTCGTGAAGTGTAGAAGACTGCAGCATGTTCACGCACATCAAAGACAACGCTAAAGTCCGAAATGATCGCTTGCTTTAGACCTTTAAAGTTTTCAAATGCGTTTGTGAACATGGCTGACGACGAGCAGTTACAACATCTACAGTCAGAAGTGGATGAATATTAAAATTGTTTAAAATCATGCAATTAGACCAGTTCAATAGGAGGTTGGACATCAGGCACAGTCAAAAGAATCAAGTCTTGGGAATACAACAACTTCCTGAGGTTTTTTTCCAAGGATGTAAGATTTCCAAGGATAGCTTTATAAATGAATTTTATGCCAGTGTCCAAGGCTAAAGGGACCACAGAACAGACTATCCAACCCAAAATGTGCACAGTACTGCGGTGAGTCAAAGCTTTAAGGTCAGCGATGAACCTCAGAGCTCCTTGACAGACCAGGGAGTGTAGACAGCTTATAAGTATTTGCAAGTTAAAGGTGTCATGGAGAGTTGTGACATCATCGCCCTTTGTCACGTTGTGCACCTGATACGAGACTTCTGAAAAGCTGTGGAGGTGGAGCAGATTAATGCCCTCTGGACAATTCATCTCTCTGTTGTTCTCTCACTGTATCTGCCTCTGCCATGAAGGAAAACACAAAAGGGGGAAAATGAAAACACAAGCAAGACGTGGTGGGTGAAATAACAATTCGAGTAGATGGGTGCACGTTTGACATGAAAAGGCCTGAGAACTCAGGAAGTTGCCTCTTCCTATTTTGCATTAGGAGCTCTGGGCATATCGGTGACTGTGTGATGAAAAGAGAGAGGCCCCGAGGTGCAGCTTTGGATGGAGGGAAACAAATGGCTGTTGAGGTCAAAACACAATGACTAACAAGGAAAAAAAGACAGCAAAGAAAGAGTGGAATTTCATTTGTTTTTAAGATCAAACGGTTGAGATTGGCACAAAGGCTCTTTTATCAAACGGCAGTGGAAAAAGGCAGGTTTTCAGACAGTTTGGATAGATCAATTTCAGTACAATTACTACATGTTGCAACTATTTTATCCAGTATATGAATCAGAAATTAAAAGTCTCAACAAGGCTGTCCTCAGAGGAACCAACATGCAGGTTTCCAGTACCAATCATCTGAAAGTAATGGATGAATTGATATAATGAACTTCATCACCCCATACATATTTATTTATATGGTATAAAGCAATTAAAAGAAATTATTCAACATAGCAGAGAAATTCAGATTTCTAATTGCTGATCTTATGTGTGCCCAACACTAATTAACACCAGTCGTAAAACTTTAATCAAAAACCCCATTCATCACAGGGCTTACACTCACGTCCTGCTTTGAGAAAAAGACCCCGGCATAATGCTGCTGAAGTATCGAGATCATCAAGCTACAGTAAGCATTTCTGTCCTGTTGCCCATTTAATCAGCATTGATTTTCTGGATCAGCCGTCTGCAGTGATTCTGCACATAAAACCATCAGATGTCTCTCGCTCGCTCTCTCGCTCCACCCGACTCACTCGCATCTCTCCATCTCCCCATCTGTCTGATACTCCACCTATCGCAATCAATTCAAGACACTTTTCCCACAATGTCTGTGCTATGCTTATACTGTAATCAGTTAATGTTTGTGCACGCTTTATTAGGTCATGGAAGCAGGCCATTCCCTCCAAAATCGGTCTCTCACTTTGGCCTCAAATCCTCCACATGGGCCCTGACATCCCAGCAGGCCGGCAAGAAAGAGCATTAAAAGGGGATATATTCCATCCATCCATCCATCCATCCATCCATCCTTTTTTTTTTTTTTTTTTAAAACTGCTTTGTCCTAAACAGGTGGTTAAGATGAAGCAAGCAGCAATAGCATGGCACTACGTTGTAAACTGTATAAAACAAGGGCTGGGAGATGTGGAAAGGGAACAAAAACAGGGTCACAGGGTTCTGCCGGAGCCTATCCCAGCTCATTATAGGCGAAAGGCAGAGGTGCACCCCGGACAGGTCACGCAGGGCCACATATAGACAAACAACCATGCACGCTCACACTACAATTAATAATAGCAATTTAAAATCAGCACTCCTAGTATACAAATTTTTGGACTGTCGGAGGAAGTACCGGAGTAGCCGGAGAAAACCCATTCGAACCAGGCACCTTCCTGCTGTGAGGTAACAGTGCGGATCACTAGGCCACCCTGCTGCCCATTTCAGACCCTTGGATGCATATGTTGTGGTAACTGAAGTGATTATGAAATTAAAAAACTTACACAACAAACCTGGTCATTTTGCTCGAATTACCTTCGGAAAGAAAGCATCTACTATGTCTCGTTAAAATGTCTGATGTGCAGAATGAAGTGACATTCTAATGTGACCAACTTCAGCAGTTTAACCAACAGTTTTACCAAGTTTATCCTTTGAGTTTTATGCAGAAAAAAAGAAAGGCCTTCGCGTCTTCCTCCCATGCTGGCAGTCTCCCAAGTTGGGCAACAGGGATAAGACATCTGTTTTTTAGCTTAATCTGGACTATACCAAGACTGGGAGATGCATCGGGGGAAACAAGTGTTTTAGACAGGAGAGACACCAATCAGCCACAACACTGTGACCAACTGCAAGTCTGCTGCTCATTGCGTATCTCGCAAACACGGAAGGGAAATCTGCCCTGTACTGCAAGAGACGAGAACAAAAACTAGTTTTACAGGGAAAAAACTCTGTATCAGTGTGATTGTTTCTGACAGATCTTTGTTTTTTTTATCCCTTGAAAAAATACTGATATAAACCTGTTTTGCTAAACTCTTTTAGACAGTACTGACAAGACCACCCATGATCTCGATCTCACCTGATCTGTAGGCCACCAAGCACTCATCATCACAATCTTCATTATGATTCTCCCTGAGCCTCCGCCACTTCTCTCACTTCTGGAGATTAGGAAGACTGTGGCAAAGTGGGACCAAAAATCACCTCCTAGATGATTGACAATGTTGCCACGTTGAGTTTTAAGCAGCTCGTTAGATCCATAGATTGCTTCTAGGAGTGAGGCATCACTACATCCCATATGCGGTAGGTTTGCCATTACTGGGTTCGTCTAAGCGACGTCAGATATCTTACTTTTAAGATATTACATGGGCTTGCACCTCCTCCACTGAAAGATTTTATATAGCAGAAAGATGACAGGATAACTGGGGCAGCCACACGAGGGGACTGCATTGTACAGTATAAACTTAGTAAGTTTAGGAAAGAAATTTTCCTAATGAGAGCTCCAACTATTGGAGTAGTCTTTCTTAAGTTTAGAGAAAGCACCAGCTATCTAACTTATAAAATCAAACTGAAAGAGATGAATCAAATGTAATGAAACCTTTCATCATAAATAGCCAGTCTACCTCATCTTTGGCACTGCCCTCAGACTACACAGTACTTCTAGAGATGTACTACTTTCACATTGCACTGATTCGGATTTTCTTACTTGTATAATATTGTGTTGTTGTGACTACAGATTAAAATTCCCTCACTTGCCAACTCTGGCGTGATTTCTCAGCATCCAGATCATTTTCTTAATGACCGTCGCAATCAGTATAATTGCCATTGTTGAATTTTAGGCACAAAAATCTTTAAAAGCGTTACGGATCTGCGAACGAACTTTGACTGATCAGAGAACTTTGGTTAAAATGTCGAAGGTGACTATAGAGTGCACTATGTATTATGTTTTATCTAACGATACGAAAACATTGGAGTATGTTTTTGTAACACTCCCCATGTTCCCTGTAAAGATCCCTGTGACCCTGAATAAGAAGGGGGCGTAGATGATGGATGGATGGATGGATGGATGGATGGATGGATGGATGGATGGATGGATGGATGGATGGATGGATGGATGGATGGATGGATGGATGGATGGATGGATGGATGGATGGATGGATGGATGGATGGATGGATGGATGGATGGATGGATGGATGGATGGATGGCAGCATTTTGTTGCCGTTTAATAATTTTGGACATCTCAATGAAATACTGTGTTTACGTAAGAGATTCTAAACTCTGTATTTTAAGGGCCACAAATAAAAAACTATGTGCGACAGATGTCAAAGATGTCTTTTTACGTTCACATTAATAACTATTGATAAGGTGATATTAAGAAGCGGCCAATCAAAAGCAACATCCATAAAACCCTCCATGACATTCTCCTCTTTGTAAATCCATATTTAGAGCAGTCTTTCATCTTCGGTCCTCTGTTGGGTGGGCAGTTCATTCGCCACAACCACGCACAGATATACATGTGACCCACTGTTCATGTCCTTATCTATCAAACTAACCTCACAGACTGGAGACGCTGCGCCCCGAGGCAATGCTGCCAATTGGTAAGAGAAAGCAGGGTTCATATACTCTGTGCACATTGCTTTGACTGGTGTCACACACCAGAGAACAAATCAGCAAACTGGTTCATTGATGTTTTAACTCTTGGCTTAACTGAGCCAGACTTCAAGGATGGAGTTGCCCCACATCATCTGAAGGGAGCTGGGTCATCAGCTAAAAGAATCTCTTCATATTTTCATCAGGAATTTATTTTCAAAAGACACAGACTGGTGTCAGAAGATGAAGGCCCGTCTAAATGCACCACTGTGCTTGTTTTTGTCTGCTGGCCTCGAAGCACAAAGTGCATGAACGAATAGCTTTTCAGTCCCGTGACAGTCAAAGACAAAGTGAGGACTAGAACTCAGAGTGAAATCTGTAACCCTTCTCAAGCACGGGATGCGCGACATTGACGGCTTCATCAATCCGTTAGATCAACAATCGCTTTTCTGGTCATCTTCCTCGCGGCTTCATTCGGCCACGGCTGTGAAGCTGACAGAAATCCCCTTGTTATTTATGCAATACTGAGATCTTGTGGATTCCTTTAAACAGCTGATCATAAATCAAATTAACACCCTGCTACTGTGTCGCGTTGTTCACACAAACACGTTCAGTTCCCTTCTGATAAATGGAAGCAGTGCATCTCTTAAAAGGGGGATTTTAAGACACTTGAGGTTCAAAAGTTAAAAACACTTAAATAAATAAATAAATTTACAGATTAACAGACCATGCATGACCATGCATTTTCTGTCAGAATAAAAGCGTCTGACTCATGTAATTAGTGATTTAAATAGACAGTATACATTTACTTTTAATGTTATTGGTAGCGCTAATATTGAAATTTAGCAAAATAATTTTTTCAATTACCGTAAAAGCAAAGCACATGTTACTTTTCAACCTCACACTACGTTCGAAGGCAAATAGCTATCAGTTTCAAATGAGCATCTCTCATTTTTCCAGGATCACATCAGTTGGCACCACATGAGGCGATTCTGGGTCAATCCCACCCCGTTCCCTCATGCCCCTACTCATTTCCCCCTCCCTCCCCCTCTCATCTGCTCTGTCTGCTGCTCCATGGGGGGAGGTGGAGGCATGACAAAGAATCAAATTAGCTTCCTCTCCTGCATCTTCATGACAGACGGTCTTGTCAAGGTCAGCGAGGAGTCACCCCTGCTTGTTATTCCAAAAATCCCAAAAAAATTAGTAAGAAAACTTTGTTTTCCTTTTAAAAAGCTGTAGAGCAGCAACATAACTACGTAAAACTCACCGTTTCCACAAATATAGTCTAGTTATATAAGTATTCTATACACTCCTTACTATTATTTTACTAAAATGAAACAGATAAACCAGGCAAGAAGTTTAAAAAAAGGATCAAAGATTAGAAGCAAAGATGCAACGAGAAGCAACAGAGACCTAACGTGAATGTCTACAGTCTCCAGACAGTGAAGCAGGGTTTAGCACCCTTAGGTAGAATGTGTGGTAGCTGCATTCACAAACCAATCAGGACTCTGTAGACATGTGTGTTTAATCCTGATACAAATTGGTTCAGCGGTGCCAAAACTTTCCATGCGTGCACATTTGAGAACTTTGTGGAGGTGTGAATAACCATTATTTTCCTGCAGTCACTCAAAAGAACCGACCCCGTTCTTCTTCTGTGATGTCTCAAGCGTATGGCCTCTGTTTTTGTTTTGTTTTGGGGTTTTCCAACTTCAGAAGGATCCTTTGGGGCCTGTGCAAACTTGGTCCGAGCCTGCCGCATGAATGGATGCAACAACCATGAACTCAGGTTTACACGTGTGAAATTCATTTTTTCGCACTCAATAAACTGCATATTTCTGTGAATTTGTGTTTAAATCCTACGTGGAAGTCAAATTTTTGGTTTTGTTTTGTTTTTAGGTGCGAGTTTCTTCAACAGGAGAAATCGTGATTCGCGATCGTGATTGATGCTGCACCTACAAAGACAAAACAAACCTTACAGAATCAAGTCGCACACAAAAACAAAAAAGGTACACAAAATACAAAGAATCCACTGATGATGTAAGATTTCAACACGTCATACGTCACATCGGGAGCAGACAAAACCGATGCCTTTGTTTGCCTTTTTCCTCTTCAGCTGCACGTGCAAAAAAAAAAAAAAAAAAAAAAGAAGAAGAAGCGCAGCTGAGTGGCAGACTGCTGCCGTGACTCTGCTCCTCTGCCTGCCTCCCCGGGGGGGCTGCTTAGCCCCACCGACAGAGGCTCATTTATGAGAAGAAAAAAAGAAAAAAATCATTAAAAGCATCTTGTTGGGATCCCTTTTGCACTGAACCTACAAAACAAATGTCAAACTTTAGCTCAGTCCATATTTACTCAAATGCTAAACGTTGTAGAACTATAAAAACTAATATTTTTAACAACCACGACAGCAACCCATTACAAAAGTATCTGGAGGGGGTTGGTCTGCAGCAAACTGGATTTTGGCAACTCAGGGTTATGAATAATCAAATTTTCCATCCAGTCAACAGCAAACTCCTCAAGAGCTTCGTCAATTTGAAACTAATCAGTAGCTGAAATTACAGGCTTGTAGACTTGAAAAGGCCTGGAGGGTCTGTAATTTTCTACTTCTGAATTTAAGCAAACATGAGATCACTTTTATTGGCCATGAGTGTCTTATAGATTCAATATCCAAGCATACACTTACTCTGGGATGGCACAAGCTGTTCTTCCAGTAATACCGTGAGGAAAGTCGGCTCTTCGGCAGCATTTTTTCCTGTTTGTGTAGCAAACCTCCAAAATCGCTTTAGAAACAACTTCTTTCCTCACTTCTTCCATCGTTCCTTTTTAGGGTCTCTTAGGCCAAGTCCAAATCTGATTTACTCATAACCAATCTGAATCCAATCCTCCTGACTGGCTGTTTACTTTATGTTAAATGCATGTGCTTTGATCCCAACTGTATTCCTGCTGATGTTCCCTAATCCACATGGTTGCTATGGTAGCCGATCTGCACAGAACTGATGTAAAAAAGCCAACATCGGGGGTGGTTGTGGGGTTTAGCTGAGTGGTGTAGGGAGGAGGCTTGACACAAATCTTCACCTGGTGCTGGACTTTACTTTGGCCACCTTTGTCAAGTTGTGGATTGTGAAAGTTGGTTAACAAAAGCAGCAAAAAACACACGCATAAAAAGCAAACTAAATTACAAAAAGTTCAAAATGATGCTTTGGACAATCATAGGCTACTTGAGTGGTCTGAATTTGATTTGGAATCACTGCATCGGTGGTCTTTGGCAGTTCAGACCATCAAGAAATCTAGATACGATCTGGATTTACAAAACAAACAAAAAAAGAAAGAAATCTGAACAAGTCGCCCCTACCATGATGTCCCCTTCAGCTCTGTGATGGAGCTTCATCTTAGAGCTATTATCTTCAACGTGTGAAACGGCGCCATGACGATGCATTTTCAAAAAACAAAAAAACAAAAAAAACATCCAGGACAAAAGTCCAAATTATCTTTGGGTGCTTTTTTTGTTGTTGATCATAGAGACGGGAGATCACGGGAGCTAGACGGTCTCCAAAAACAATCAAATATTTATAAAATAAAACAGAAACTTTAATATGAAGATATTCCTTTGTGTTGCTTTAACTCCAAATGTCAATCTAAAAGGTATACAAAAAGAGTTATTTTCAACACACACGGTCTACAAAACCTGCCACATAAACATTTCCAAACAAAGTTAGCAATAAACTGGTGAGATAGGATTTAGCAGCAACAAAAATAAATAAATAAATAAAATAAAATACTGCTGGAGAGCAAATAAAATGAAGCGGTAAAGCGTTCTGCAGCTAAAAACATCCGCACCAAATCCGGTTTGATGTCACCTTTATGAAAGAGCATCAATGTCTTGCTTTGGCCTCCAGTGTCCTAATTAATTCATGTTCTTCATTTCCAAAAATACATGAGGTAACTAAAATAAACACGCCTACGGCAAACCGTGACAGCACTCTCGAGCTCTTAAATATGAACAACAAAAGTGTGTAAAGAAAATGCCCTTCACGTTACAAGTGACTGAATTCCTGGTTGAAGTCGGCCGTTTTTAAAGCCAATAACTGCTGACACCTCGCTCCGTTCAAGTAGCACAAAACAAACACGTGATTAAGCTACTTAATGTGAAGGGTGAATATGGGCCAGCTGGTCAGGGGCGTGCGTCTGCGTGCACGACGCCGCTTTACGAAAACAATAAAACATGTGCTTGAAGGAAGTACAGTTAGTGCAGATCATCATTTAGAACTAATACGCTCCAATAGGTTAGACGGATTTTCAAATTTACTGCTTGAAAAAGCAGAAGAAAATACAATTTTTGATGGTTTAAAAAGAATGCCTGGCATTAACACGGGGAAGTAAATCAACTCTTTACAGTCTAGACACAACAACCGCTGCTTGTGTTCTCTGTGGGAGCAGGGCGCACACGTGCAGCTGCGCTCACATTATTCACGCATACACACATGTGCACTTCATATTTGCATGCTACAGTAGCCTTCCTGACAACAGACGACACACTCGCTCCTCTTTCCACTTCACCCTCCGCTCTGGCCAGCACGCCAGCCCGTCTGCCCCGGCCCGTTCCTTTGTTTTCACCCCGTTAAACTGCAGGAGGCACTGCTCTTTTCAGAGGAAAGGAGGGCAGTTTAAAGAACTAGAAACAAATAAAATGGACACTACGATCCTCTCCCGCTCAACCGTGCCCTCTGAAAATGCATCGTGAACCCCATCCTCGTTGCTGTTGCGTCTTCATCTGCGTGTGTGTGAGCTCAGCAGAGCACACAAAGACTCGCAGTGACATCAGACTCGTTCACACAGCGTCCTCTGTCTCCGCTCGGCCAAGAGGTGCTCTGTTTAAAAGGGCTCTTGCCAACACCCCCTCCCCCTCCACACTCACACACGGCCCCCTATGATCCCTAATTGACCACAACAATGTCAACACGCACATATGGTTTATCAAAATATACAGTGGAGGGAAGCTCTGACTAGAAATGCATTTAGCTTTCGCCCAAATGCAATCGAACAATGAAATTCGTCGCTTTTGCGTTCTGACCGCACAGGCTGTAGAAAGGGTTTCCTTGTGTCCGAGATGCATGAATGGTGATAGTAGGGTCTGTTCAGTGGGCCAGCTCACGTACGAGAGACCCTGATAACAGTCAAATGTTGATGCTGAATTAGACTGAAGCCTCTTTCATTCACCACTGAATTTAAATAACTAAAAATTCAAATAAATACAGGGCTATTTGTGGGTGTGCATAAGTGGGGGGTGTAAACGAAGCTGGAGGAAGAGAGTAAACTGGCCACATTTCTGCAGTTTGGTCACGGTTTCAGATGTTATTTTGTTCTTAGTGCAGATAAGAGGGAATAAGAGAAAAGAAAAAGCATAATTAGAGGACGTGCGTGGCGCTCTGCGACTGAGTCCAGTTTCAGTCGGTACATGGCAACAGAGCTGCTAATGGACCTGAGGAAAGTATGTCAACAAAAGGGCCCCCAGCTTGTCTCCAAGTCCATTTTATTTCAACTCACAAAAACTCTTCAGCTCTAACTAAGTCATGACAGCAGCAGGAAGTGAACAAGAAGTGCAGCGAATTCAGCAGCGGCCCTGCAGGAAGTCATTCTGCAACAGCAGCACATCATCGGGGAGAACAGATGAAGCAAAGAGAGAAAGGTTCATCCAAAGGCTGCTTTCACAACTGTGTCCCCCCAAAAAAATGGCTTACAAGTAAACTACAGGTTCTCCTTTAGTAGTTAAAAACACCATCAATTTGTTTTTGTAAACCTGATGCCAGATGAGTCGTGATTAATTTAACTATCTGGCAACAAATCGTCACTTTAGACTCCGTCAGCTGGATACAATCTGATGCTACAGCTCTCCTAAGTCCAGAAGCAAACTTAATCACCATTTCTTAACAAAAGAAAAAAAAAACTACCAAGAATACCTGCTTCTGGCACATCACCATGTGACTTCTTCCAGGCCAGTCTCATTAACCTCCACGCCTCATGCCAGAGGTTCTCCACACTTCAGTGTCACATGCTTACAGGTTCCTTTGGTGCTCACGTCGCAAAAGACGCTGGCATGGAGCTTGGTACAGAACATTTTAGAGGTAACAACAACAACAACCAGACAGAACATAACAACATGTGACCACAGGAGCCCCGACAGTTGAGCGATTACGCCACACACCACATGGCTGCAAATGCCCAGAGCAGTATTAAAGTTCAAGTCTAAGCTGCACAACCATCCCTCTACCGTTGTCTTCACGTTTCCTGTTTGTTTTGACTGCTGTGATCAACTAAGAGGAATGAAAAAGCCACAAAAAAAAAAAAAAAAACCATGCATGTGATCACCACTACACCAAGGAGGAAGTGATGCGCGGCTGCCGATGGCCAACTCGGGCGTGTGCTCTGCCACGCTTCCTGCTCTTCTTCCCTCCCTCGACTCCAAATCACCGATTCGAAACAACCGTGCCAGCGACTCCCATCAATAAAAGGATTTTCACTTTCCAAACTAGTGACGGTGAATGTGGAGCAAGCTCGAGGAGGTGGTGGCGGGGCATGTTGAGCCCAAGTGTAAAAATGCTCTTGTGCAGTAGCACGACCCTGCGACCACAGTCACTACAATTACTGCAGGCCACAGAGACACACTTTTTCCCACCAAATCATCTAAACACTGACCCTCCGGGGTGGGGGGGACATGACCCAGACAGACCTAGTGTTGCAAACTATTAACACACACAGGAAATGGGCGAGACTAGTAGGCTACACAGGACATACGTTTGACAACAACACTCTACCTTTTCTTTTTTTCCTTCCATTTAAAGCCTTTGTGTATCAGCTGAGAGGCCACTTCCGCAGTTGTATTCTGCTACTCTTTGTTTGGTTTTGAAGCCAGTGAAGCTTATTAATGCACTTATGAAACGCTCCTGCGTCTGAGCCTTAAATAAAATCGGTACTTCATCAACTGAGCTCCTTCGGCCTCTGCCTCCTAACAGTTTTAATTGAATTATTTATTTTTTCACCCGGGCGAAACTCTTTTGTGATTCTCTGCTTAATCTGTCCAAACCATACATGAGCCATAGCTTTGAGAGAAAGTCCATTAAGGGGAGAACATCAAATCGCGGTCTCAAGGTCAGAGATCACAGCTGTGAAGAACAGATTTGTCTTTATGCCCATTTATATACACAGCCATGGAGGCTGACTCTGCAATTCAGCAGCAAACGGGTCATTCGCTTCTCTGATAGGACTAAGGGGCACAAAGAGGCACGGCGCTGGGGTGGAGGGGGGCAGAGATCAATATGCAAACGAGCAGTTTACACGATCCTCATAACTCTCACGTAAGGTTTCACCCAGCACACACATAGTAAAGCAGGATTATTGATATTTATGGCAGCACACACAAACACTCAAGGGCGGGACATAAAAATCAGCAGAGGCAGCGTCCAGCCGGTGAAGTGAAAGCACGTGCACGTCTGTGTGCAACTATAGCTGTGAGCATGTGGGTTCAAACGAATCTACTTATCTTTATAGCCTGTTTGCTCCAGACTGAGCTGATTTCGTAAATGAATGCTTTTGCATAAAAGGCGCAAAAACTGGGCCGAGAGCAATTTAACAACAGCCACTTACAGAGAGGAGCATTACATTCATGTGCACTTGTCTGAATTGACTGCAGTGCAGTTCCTGTGTGTGTGTGTGTGTGTGTGTGTGTGTGTGTGTGTGTGTGTAGGATTGCAGGCCACGTTAACGGATACAAAGACACTGTCTAAGGAAGACAGAGCAGCCGTCGGTTCAACTTCGTAACAACCTCACATCCAAACTAGAAATCCTACGATGTGTGGAGTCTTCATGAATGCAGCCCAACCTGGTAGCGATTAAACATCATCCCCCTCTTATCAGTGGACAACTTTCTCTGGGGGGGGGGGGGGGGGGGGGGGGGGGGGGGGGGGGGGAGAAGAAAAAGCTGGGAGGCTTTTTTTTTTAGGGAATAACGCTGCTTATAGACAGGAAGTCACCCTTCTCTCTGTGTTTATTTGCCTGCTTCCCATTTCCTGTTAAACACACAGACACTTTTTGTGGCACTCACAGGGCATGTAAATATAGATCGCACATGAAAAGAAGGAGCAGAGCGAGCTGGCCCACCAGGGAGATCCTGTAATTACACAAACTGTTGAAGTTCATGCTGATTAAGCTGATTTAATTGTGCTGATGTGATTATGAAGCTCTCTGCGTTGATTTGACTCACACAGTGATGAACATAACAGAGTTATACAGAAAGACGTACGCGTGTTGCATCAGTGTCACTCTCATTCAGCTTTATACCATTTAATAACTTCTGTTGAGCAGCAGCCACCAACTGTCTGGATAGTTTCTCTTTTTACTTTTTTTTTTTTTTTTTTTTTTTCCTTCTCTCTAGTTACCACAACCTAATCTGCTTCCTGTTACAGTTGAGGCTGTGAACAAGCACAAAGGAGATTCACTCAGCAGCTGACTGGAGACTGAAACATCCCCCCGGGGAAAGGGAGCCACTAGTTTTAAGTCTCATCTTTAAAAGGCAGCTCTGCAGAGCCAACCCCCCACGTTCTCAGCCCTGGCTCGCAGTCAATCAATGGGCCTTAAATGGGTCATTGATGACGAACTGTTACAAGCCATAATGTTGCATTTGGTTTACATTTGAATAGTCAATGCATGTTTGATTATTTGCATGTGTGCTGACAGAATATTGTCAAATATTCCCCCCCCAAGATGCACGCCACCAGCAGCTTGGAGGTAAACGGACTGCAGGTCTGTCGGACCATCGCCTCAGCTCCACGCGCACTTCAAAACAAGCCTGATTACAGACATCCTCACACTGGGGTCCTGCCTGCCAGAGGCTGCCACCCAGCAAGTGCCAGCACATCCAAGCACATTTACATGCTCTCTCTGAACCTGCAATTACTTTAAGCACACACCACTAATGAACGAATCAAATATCCTCACACCACAAGCGGCTGTGCTGGCAGAGCTTTTGGCTGCATATCCAACACGGGCAGCAAATGATACTGGAGAGCATCTCTTTGCGCTCATTTAATTTTACAGTCAGTATATGAAAAATAAAAATGAAGTACCAGAAAAAGGCTCTCCTTTAACAACTCAGCAATGCACATATTAAGGGGTGATCAGGCCCAGTGGAGATTAGGTGAGAATAAAGGTAGTTTACTGTAAATCGGTTTGGAGAGAAACGCCCATTCTCCTCCCCGTACCTGGCTGCAGTTGTCCTTGTCACTTTGTCCTGTGTTAAATCCCAAATGCATCTACTATCTGCTGCATATAAAACTCATGCCGCCCTCCAAAAGGAAACCAGTCATGTGGAGATTGTATTTGCACAGACACATGCTTTGCGTTTGCAATGAGGTTCAGAGGTAGTGCAAAACCCATATACCGCAAAACAATGTGTAGTGCCCTCCTCTGTAGCTCAAGGAGCGGAGGCATTAAGGAGAGTCGGTAATAGTGTGATGATAGACATAAGTGATCGCCTGGAGCGACAGACAGACACAATGTAGTCTGCAAAGGTCGGCGGATTTCCAGGAGACAGACGTCGGAGACTTACCTCAGCGCCACCTTTACGCAGCAGTCGCTCTGGCCCGCCATGGTCGCTTTCAAGGTGGAAGGATTTCGGCTTATAAATCGCGTTTTCAGTGCGTGCTGAAGCTGCTGCGGCGGGGTTGGGTGTCTCAGGTCAGCGGGAGCAGCCGTCAAGACCTGCCGGCGGTGAGGTGCCTCATCGGGACTCCTCTTGTCTTCTTCCACTCCTCCGCTGGTGGCGCGGTCATTTCTGTCTGGCTGGTGTATGTCACATCGCAATATCTTTCTTTTTTTTTTTAATTATTTTATCTAATTTTATTCCTTTTTCTTTCCGTTGTTTGTCTCAGACGCTACATCCTGTTTGAGCTGCATGAGAGCGACTCTGCAACCACAGCGCTTCTCTGGACGATCATACTAAACGTGCGGAGACCGCGGATCTGAAGGGGGCGGTGCTGCCTTCACGGGCCCTCCGACATACGCACTGCATCGTTGTGAACGCCAAACCAGAGCCACTCCCAAAACATTGTCATCATAGATTTAAACTAGATCCTTCCATCAGTAAATACTTATGAACTCGAATGAAATAAGCTAATTAACATGTTTTGATTTCACATATGATCCCCCCTTTTTATGAATAATATAAATGTAGTACTTGTTCAGGCGAGGAGCCAAACTAAGCTACTATGCGATGCTTTAACAATACTAAGACAAAACATATGTGGTAATGCACTTACTGCAAAACAAAACAATCTATTACATGTACAAAACAAAAGCATTTAATAAGTCTAAAAATGCAGCAAAGTATTCCTTAACTGTCATGCTGTAAAAATTTTTTTAAGATGGAACAAGTCATTTAAATCTTTTGTAAAAGTATTTGTATGTTATTATAATGCATTTCATTAGATCAGTTAAATAACTGATAAAAATAAAAAATGTCAGTCGGCAGAGTTGCAAAAAACTACTGCATCCTGTCTAAAGTATGTTAATGTGAAATGTGAAAAAGAAATAAAATTAATTAAATAAGATGCAAGTACCTCTTAACTTTATGAGTTACAGTCTGCCCATTTAAGTGTAACAGTCCACAAGTGAGAGACCATAGGACCTTAAATCAACAAAATCACATGTGATTGACATGTCCTGTAGCCAACTCTTCAAATAGTCCTCTTTTGTTTAAATGTACAAACCAATCAGCAGGTCTGCATTTGTTTTTTTAGCTCCGCCCAGTAACACACCCACCACATGCTGTAAAGATTACCACATCAATGACGATGCCTCCAACATCTGAAGTCTGTTTTACTGCCATAAAGAAGAATCTT
The DNA here is from genome assembly GCA_014839995.1 of Xenentodon cancila. Lineage (NCBI taxonomy): Eukaryota > Metazoa > Chordata > Actinopteri > Beloniformes > Belonidae > Xenentodon > Xenentodon cancila. The sequence goes on along the minus strand of CM026203.1, from coordinate 12,989,084 downwards.
GTCCTGTGACGGAGGAGGGGCCACCAGTGTATGCAGCTTGGGGTCAAAGGTCGGAACTCATTCAGAGGTTTTTCTGTTCCAGCTAAGAGGTGGAGGTAGTTTGAGCAGATCTGAACGAGAAGTAACATTCAACAGCCTTCCTTCTGCAAAGTCACATTTCTTCAAAAGGGGAAATTGAAGTGGTTTCTCTTTGTTGAGTCACACATACATTACGGTTCTCTTTTGCCTCCTGAAGCAGTCAATGATGTTGCTGTTTGACTACTTTAAATAACTCAGTGTCACAGAATGCAGCACCCTGCACATGATGCAGATCAACTGACTGCCAGTGGTTTGCATATCTGTGCTGCACTAAATAGTTTCACAACATAACACAAAAACACTTAAGCAAACTATTTCCACACTCCTGCAAATCCGCAGCTTTGTAGTTTAATTACTTTGTGCTGCAGGGAGCTGGCACGATTATCAGTATCCTGATCAGAATGGTTATCGATGAGAGCAGAAAAGTGGCCCAACACTGTCACGGAAGACAATCACTTTTTATGATATGAAGTATACATAAAACACGGTCCATTTTGGGTCAGCTTAGCAGTCTAACCAGGTGGCGACAGTAGTGGCAGCAATGCTGGATTTCACATAAGATTAACATACAGTTGTGAGGATAAAGCTGAAATCCTCCTAGATCTGGGGGTAATTGGCCACTGCAAGTGAGACAACATAACACTAAAACAAGGGTGGCATGTTTTTTTTACACACCCACCTAATCTTTTCCACTCAACTTTTAAGACCAACTCATAGGAACTCTTACATAATTAAAATGCCCCATTTTCCAAAGCAAATATTTAAGCTCCTTCATTCCTCTTCAGGCACTTTTAGTTTTCAAATCCACTCTGCATGATTATTCCCCTGACTTGCCACCTCTTAAGGACTCCACAGTGTGAAAAGCACCACACAGTGTTCGCTATAAAACCCTGAAGATATCCATCCATCCATTTTCTGTACCTGTTTTAATCCTTATCAGGATCACGGGGGTCTGCCGGAGCCTATCCCAGGCAGGGGTCCACCCTGAACAGGCCGCCAGTCACTCACAGGGCCACATACAGAGACAAACAACCATGCACACTCACACTCACAACTACGGGCAATTTAGAACAACTAATCAACATAAAACTGCAGCATGATTCTTATATTTAGTGATACATGTACAGCCAAATTAACGGTTACCTTATTGTATATGAGGCTCTGAAAGATAATAACTCCAGCCGCCCTCAGGTTCTGTCTATCACTGTGACTTCTGATTTGAGGCTTTGCATATTCCACTGATTCACACTCATTGTCATTTTTAGGTCTAATTTATTGTATTCTGGCCTGAAAATATGAAGATGAGTCACAGTTTTAATGTGCCGCAAACCATTCAGCTATTTTAAAGTGTTAAACGTATCTTTTTGTAACCTGGCATTGCAGAAGGATAAATGTAACTGGCAGGGAGAAATGAGAAATGGAATTTATGCACTTCCACATATACATTATGATATGAAAGCCTTGTTAATTAGTTTTGTGTTAAGGATTAAGATTTATCCAACCCCCCCCTGAATTTCAGTGTCATATTTAATTGTTCCAACTTAAACATCACGTGATCTCCCCAACCGAATAAGACCTGAAGCAGGAAAGAGGAGGCGAGATGGAAGATAAAGGTGTACCCAAGTGCATTCTTCATCCTCATTCTTATACTTTGATGTGTCCATAATCCTTTGCATGTGTTTTTCTATATTTGGGTTTGAAGCTCCTTAAACTAATCCTCCCATTCTTCACCGTAACAAAACTGTTTGAATTGGCCGGGATTACCCAAACACACATTCTGTAGACTCACAGGCTGGCACAGGAACAGGTGCTTGGTCAAAACGAAAAGTCAGGCAGTCGAAATAAGTCATTTGTTTCCCCTTTGTGTCATGCACAATATGAGAATTTGAGTTTAATAACTGCGCACAGATGTCTGATGCTGTCTTTGTTTTGTGCCTGTGTGCATCAGAGGTATATATTATACGTGTAAGCTGCAGTGGTGTGAAGCAGAGGACGTTCTTGCTTGTTTTTGGCACAGCTGGACCCCTGTTGTGTTTTGTCCCATCATCCTACAGAGCTCAACTTTTACAGCTTCTTTCATACAAAAATGAAAGCCTTTATATAATTTGATCATCTGGCAGAAGAACATGTCAGAAAGACCTTCAAATATCCCTCTCTGACAGAGCTTCAACTGACCACTTGGACCATATCATGTTGCATTTCCTTCATTTGTTGAGGGGGCTTTGGCCTAGAACGTTGTCAGTTCCGTAGCAATATTCCCGGACCCAAGTGGTGGACTCCAAAGTTGAGTGAGTCAGTCAAGGTGACGAAGGAGTCCTACTGACTGGTTAGCTCATAAGACTCTGGAGACAACTGACAGGAACTCATTTGTCTCCAAAGTCTTATGAGCAAACCAAGCTGTTACAGAGGCAAAACAAAACTGGGTGTGGGAGGAGTTTGGTGAAGGCAAGGAACATGGTATTCAATCAGCTTCGAAAAGACTTGGGGAAACCATCATGACCAGCAAATGGGAAAGCAGTGCTTGACTAACACTGTGTATATCAAGGGTGAGCTGCTTTTGACCTCAACTGGGGGTGTCATCGGGTGGAGGAAGGAATACTTTAAGCATTTTCACTATCCCGACAAGGGGAAGTTGAGTCCGTGGGCTCAGCGATGGGCTTGACCACTGGGCCAAGGTTGCTGAGATAATTAAAAAAAAGCTTCATGGTAGCAGGGCTCTGGGGTGGCTCAGGTACACCCTAAGTCCCTCAAGGCTCTGGACGTTGTGGAACTGCCATGCTTTGCATGGGACCGTTGTCATGGGTCATTCAGTTTCTATACAAATGGCATAAGAGTTGGATAAACATTGTCACCAGTAATGTGGGTTCTTTGTGGGTGAGAAATAACTGCCCTTTTACAGTGGTTCTGGTCATAACTTTTATGGACAGCATTTTTCAGCACAGCCAAAGGGTGGAAGGGGTCTAGTCTGGTAGTTTCAGCATTGTACCTTTGCTTTTTCCAGACCCTGTACCAATCTGTTGGGGTGAAGAGAGAGCCGAGCCAAAGGGCAAGCCTTTTGTTTACTGGCCAATGTTTGTACCCTCACCAATGGTCACAAACTGTTGGTAGTGACCAAAAGTGCAAGATCACACACACAAGCAACTGAAATGCGTTTCCTCTGCAGGGTTGCTGGACACTCGCTCAGAGATAAACTGAGAAGTTCCCTAACTCAATAGAGACTCAAAGTAGAGTCACTGGTCCACCACATCAAGGCAAGCCAGCTGAGGTGGTTCAGGCATCTGGTAGGGATTCCTACCATGGGAGGCGTTTCAAACATGCACAACTGGGAGGAGGCACCAATGCAGACCCATGACACACTGGAGAGATTACATCTCTCCGCTGGCCTGGAAATGCCGCAGTATCCACCCAGAAGAGCTGGAGGAGATAGCCAAAAGAGAGTTTAAAAGAGCCTAGAGACCCAAACTTCTCTCTTAGGCTGCTGCCCCCAAAACCTGCAAATATAAACTTTAAATATAAGATTGGTCCTTCTCGTATTACCTGTGAGTAATGTCAGTGTCAGTATAATTTCATTTTGTGAACAATACTTTAATGAGACAAAATGGAGATTGTAGATGTGAGTGTACATGGTTGTTTGTCATTTTTGTTATAATTTTATATATATATATATATATATATACCACTGACCAACAAGGCAAATGATGAAATGTTTCATCATAAAAAAAAGTGCAACTGTGATTTTTATTTATAATAGTTACATATAAATTATTAACAAAATTCCTGCAAGAACCAAAACGTAATACTAGTTCCGGACACATCCCACCATGTCCCTGTTCCCAAGGTGGTCCAGGACACATCCCACCATGTCCTTATTCCAGAGGTGGTCCCAAACAAACCCCACCATGTCTGTCTTCCCTTGCCCATGCCCAACCCCTGCCCTGGACTCTGCCCACACCAGAGCCGGCACCCAGGTCCAGGACTTGGCCCAGGACTCCGCCTGCACCAGAGCCGGTGCCCAGGCCCCGGCCCAGAACTCTGCTGGCACTCAGATCCTCTGGACTCTGCCCACACCAGAGCTGGCGCCCAGGTCCAGGACTTGGCCCAGGACTCCGCCTGCGCCAGAGCCGGGGTCCAGGACTCTGGCCAGGCCACGGGCCAGAGGCTGGCCCCCTGAACTTTCATGGTGGTCCCCTGAACTCTGTCTGTGTGTCAGGCTGGCCCTTTTTTTTTTCAGAACTCCTGCCACCTCCGTCTCCTGCACCTGGGTCCTACCTCATCTAGTCGTGACAAAGGCTGATAGAGATCTGCTTGTTTGGTCTGAGGGGCTATCACTGAATGACTACACAGTCCCAACAGTGAAGCACAGAGGAGGAGGTTTGATGGTATGGGGTTGTATGAATGTAAATGTTGCAGGGAGTATGAACAGTCCTGACAGCTGAGGTGTTGTAAGTCAAGATGTGTGGAAGGTACCTAGCATTCATGTTTTGTCTACTGTTTTATTAGTGCTGTTATTGCTACTAAAATAAGCCATTTATATCTACAGATGTGACACTTTAACTGAGAATGCACAATAGGTTTTTAATTTTTTTTTATTGCCCACCATAGTTTATCCTGTGACCTTGGCAGAGGAGAAGGGAGAAGCTGCAGTTGTTCAGTAAGATACATACTTTGAAACTTCATCATCAGATATCTGTTAGTCTTACAGACTGGTCCATGAAAGAGAAATGTTTATTAACAGAAATCCACCAGCAAAAAGCAACTCCAAAAATATAGTTTCTATTGAATACCAGATCTAAAAAATTCTCTTTCTTTAAAAATCTATTCAACACTGGCATTCTGCATGCTGTGAAAGACTGATCTGTTATCAAAAACAAATGAAGCAGCTAGAAAAATATAACTAAAAGGCTGGGAAACCCTTGATAAAAGTTTAATTATTTTTGCATCACTACCATTCTACTATGGGTCTGTATTTTTCAATAGAGGAAATTTGAACTGTATAACACATTGTGATGTGCGATAATGTGTAATGTATGCTCAAGTAGACCCCAAAATTAAAGCATGAACCTGCAACACGGTGTGGAAATATTAATGCAATGAAGTCCACTAAAGTCTGTGCTTAAGCCCAGAACAGTCTGAGTTAAGATCATGTGTGCATTCAAACACAGATCAGCAGTTAAAAAGATATAGAAAGGTTGTGAGTGATAAGAATTGAGTCCACTATCAAGTAGACCTACATTTCAGCTTCCATCCTCAGGGCACTTAGTGACCCACACTTGGCTGCTTGTCTGGCCCATCTCTGTTGCTTCCTGCTAAGCTGTGAGCAGGCAGCGGCTGGGGTGGAGCCGTGATGGAGGCTCACAGTGGCTGGTCACTGCAGCCTCAGGGCATTACAGAGAGGTAGTGACATTCATTGACCAAGTTAGTTCTGCAACACAGAGCATCAAAACCAGCATGTGTGCACATGGGATGAGAGGAAGAGGTCAGCATGGGGTGGTTTCTAAATCATCTGCCTCTAGATCATTGATTGTTTTTGCTTCTGCCTACTTACTCATTCACAAAAAAACTAATAGAGTCTATGTTTGACAGGTGACATGAGACATCCCCACAGAGGAGACAGCAAGCTGTTAGGAACCTATTTAAAAGAACATTAAGTTCAATCCAAACTCAAAGTAAAGTCATATGGAACAAATTAGCTTTAGTACCTCAGGGAACTCACCTTTGTCAAACCTCTTTAACAATCTCAATGAGTGACAAAAAAGGTCATAAAAATGATTAAAGTTGAAAAATTACGTCATGTGTCCAACTTTAACGTTCATCTTACAACAAGCTACGGTCTTGTCTCTGTATGGCCGTCCTGCATCTTGTTTGTGGAAACAACCTCTATAGCAGGCAGGAGGAAAGGGACAGGAAGAGGTGCTGAAATGACAGAAAAGGCTCTTTGTGCTCACAAAAGCTCTTGGAGGAAACAGCCCAAAGACGTTGCAGTGGGTTGATCACATGCACACATGTACAAACAACTTAAACTTGACACAAAAATAAGAGAGACTGGGAGAAAATGAGCATCACTAGACTCCCAGATTTGCCTTGAGGCCAAACTACCAGAGCTGAAAACACACATAATAGACCATCAAAAGCACTGCTTATGTTTTGCAGTCAAGTACAAACGTTGGGTACAGAGTGTATTAAAAAGAACAGTAACAACCATCTATAATGTCAACCATTGATTTTCAAGGACGGTTTTTGATGCTCTACTGAACTGGTCATATTCTCAGCTATGAAATTAAAAATGACAGTTGCTTTTAGTCAGTGCTGGGTTAATACAAACGCCTGGTTGCTTCGTTAAGCACAGTAGCATGACGAATAAGAAGGAGGAAGTGATAGTGGCTGCCCATTGACAAAGCCAACTGTCAATCAATCATATTAGAAATAAATGTATTGCCTTATATAAATTCCACTGACATGGCACAATAAAATCCACCCCCACGTCATGGGTGTGAAGTCAAATGATTGAGACCAAAATGTTGTTTTGAACAAGGCAGTAAATATGTTTGGGTTATTTTATGCTCTAAAGTTGGTCGTTTTAACATGGAAGTCAATAGAGATTAATTCGCCTCTGCAGGCAGCTTCCAGCAGTCAGTTCAAGAACTGCAGCAAATCTTAGTTCCTCAGTTAGATGGTTGGCGTTTGGCCTGTAGTGTGTCAGATAGTAGTGAAGGTGGCTTGGCAAGAGCCGCCAGCTGCTCCACCTTCTGACAGAGCTTGCAGGTGCTGATCATCCAGTGAGATCCTTGGACCCTTCCAGGCCAACCCAGAGCCCTTTGTGATGGTCTGTTAGTAGAGGTAACTGCACAACAAGCCATATTATCTTTAAAATTAGAATGATTTTGCCGTCCCAGGTCTTTAATCGCAGCTCAGAAGTAAAGTTAACTGAAAATGTTAAGTAGCTTAAGTGATGACAGCACACTATTTAACAGATACAATTCAGTTGTCACTCTTAAAGACATGTACCTACAGTTATTGTGCATAGGCTTGTGATTTTGGAGCCAGAATCTGGTGGTCATTCAACGAATCGTCACATGTTGCCCACCAGTGTCTGAGAAATAGTAAGTATAGTCTTTTGCTTCATTTTGGAAAATCACAGATTTTGCAATACATTAGAAGGCTTCCAGTGAAATGTCTGATCACTTTATGCAAATTCCACAGGATCAGGTTCAGCACAGCATCACATAAACCATATCAAAATATCCATGCATGCACAATATAAAATCACAAACAAAGAAAGCATGAAAAGCAAAGCTCTGTGTCATCCACAAGCACACACACACTCACACTATCTCGCTCACACACACACACACACACACACACACACACACACACACACACACACACACACGAAATCTAACTCCATTCTGTATTGGAAAATTGGATTACTGCTTGAGATAACTTGATTATGTACAACCTCTGTGTCATACCAGTGTGGTATCACTTAATAAAACTTAAAAGTGCAATGCCACATGAGTGTGACCATACTCATACACACACAGAACCACATTATACATCAGTGTATTGCATGCAGAAACTCTACTGTAGAGAAATTTTAACTATGCTAAACTGAAAGAGGGCAAACAAAAGTAACTTAAGTATTGTCAGGACTGAAAGCTAATAAAATGTCAAATACTTCAAGAGCAGGTCAATGTAGAGACATCTTTAAGTCAATATATTCATGCATTTGTGTACATTGTCAGTGTGAAGCTATGTCTGAGAACAAAGGTGTGGTACAGACATGGAAAAATACTGAGATGATTTATATAGATTTTGTTTTAGACGTACACTGCCGGAAATGAATTTAATTAATTTGTGAGACATCACTGATGACTTGTTTTTGTCTCATATGCTTTAACGATTGATGAGAAGAATCTGGATTTTAATTAGGACACCCTTTGTGTGTGTGTGGGTGTGTGTGGGTGGGGGTGTGGGTGTGGGTGGGGGGGGGGGGGGGGGTGGGGGGGGGCTTTTAAATAAATTCAAAGCACCAAGTAAAAAAATCATTAGTAGTTTACATCGTCAGTCAATAACCAAGGGGTTTTATCGCTTACCATTTTAAAGCCATGAATAGTCTAATAACCACTCAGCTGATTATCCTGACATAATTCATCCTTGATATGGGACTACTGCTTAAACATTCATCTGTCAGAAATTATATAACACATCAGATAATATGGCACATGTGCCATTCAGAACAAAGAATAGCTTCATTTTGATACACACACTCAGATTTTTGAAGAAAACATGATGTAACAAGAAAAAGTCCAGAATCTCATTTGCCTACCACAAATTATGTACATAAATTCTTTCAGAACATCTTAGAGAAACAACAGACAATTTGGCATTTGTTTGAGAAGGCATGTGGCCCAAAATAAAGAAGAATTAAGAAACAGACCTATTTTTGCTGCATGGATTTGGTGGTTTAAATAGACTACAGCTCTGTAGCGCCATCTACTGTTTGTTCTGCAAAACGGAACATTTTTCAGACACTTTTTTCATCAGTCTTCATGCCAACAAGGCTGCAGTGACTACAACACTTATTGATCCTTCAGAATTCACCTCATTTCATTTATATTAGCTTTTCCACAAGTATGCATTAAGAGTGTGGAATAAGATTTTTTTGTACAACATGAGACGCTGGAGATCTGGGCTGGACAGCCCCTTGCTTTTGTTAAGAATATTTCCTAATAACTCAACCGTGGTGAGGTTTTGAATTTGTAGATTATAATTTATGCTGTGATCAAGAAGCAAATGCTGTTCTTTTTCAATCAATCAATCAATAGTTACTTATCAAGTTATGAGTTACAAAAAAAACATCATGAAATTAATGTCTTCCTAATTACCCAGTCATTTCTTTTTTTAATCTAGAGATTAATTATTAGGATAGCAAATAGCAGCACTCTATTGTAATAATCAAATGGTCAATTAACAATATGCATTGATGATCTAACTTTTAATTTATTTCTTAGCTAATTTCAGTAGTCATATTTACATATTTTTTATAAACATATATGTAAAAATGTTGATGAGTATAAGTTTTCACAGCACAGCATTAGTATTTTAGAAGGAGTTCAGAGTTTTTCTACCATTCTGATGTATGTTATATTAAAATAATAATTATTATAAATCTCAAATACTCTAAATGAAATGCATTAATTGATTTATGTTCCTAAACGTGCAGCACTGTGCTTGCCATCTCGCGCTTACTCTCTTCAGCAGCTCTTTTAACCATTAATCATTTATTACCTGTAGATCACAGTCTCCCCTGGAGAGGAAACCTTAACAGTTAACATCCAGGCATGAACACGGGGAGAAAGCCACGGACTGCTGCAATTGCTTACCCAGTTCTTTACAGAGACTGTTCCTGTCTGCAGGGCAGATGACGATCAAATGAGTAGGAGTGTAACTCACACAAACGTGTGTTTTCAGCACCTGGAGCTGTCCATGGTTTTGAATCGCCTATAAGTTTGAGCGGCTGCAGTCGTCTTTGAAGGGGCGCTATTTGAAGACGGGTTTAAAGTGTGCATTTAAATGTTCAATCTATTGTTTTACAGGACAAATAAAGATATTTAAAATATATTTCTAGTGCTGAAACATTTTTGACCGTCCTGAAACTGACAGCTCACCATGCTCCCTGCTCAAGAAGCTGCCAAAATCTACCACACCAACTACGTGCGTAACGCACGAGCCGTGGGCGTCATGTGGACGGTTTTCACCATCACCTTCGCCGTGATCACCGTGGTGGTGTTCATCCAGCCTTACTGGATCGGGGACAGCGTCAACACTCCGCAGGCCGGATACTTCGGCCTCTTCCACTACTGCATCGGGAACGCGCTCACCTCCGAGCTCATCTGCAAGGGGAGCGCGCTGGACTTTGGCTCCATCCCGTCTGGAGCCTTCAAGACGGCCATGTTTTTCGTGGGGATCTCTATGCTACTGATCGTGGGCAGTATCGTCTGTTTCAGCCTCTTTTTCTTCTGCAACGCGGGAAGTGTCTACAAGATCTGCGCGTGGATGCAGCTGGCCTCGAGTGAGTTTGACCAAAGTGTGTGTGAAGCTGCACAGATAACTGGTTACATACTGTCACAACTTCACTTTCTGCTCTTCTCACATTACTGTTTGGTGGTCTGCTATAAGTTTACAGTAATTCAAACAAATAAGAAAAGTAGTAATAATCTACTTAACTCATTTAAAGAAAGGGTTTCTTCCACAACTGATCGCTGACATATGCACATCCACTTTATTAGACATAAATAACCATTTGTTTAGTGGACTAATAGTCTTTTAATCATTTAGTCTTCCATCTGATCACTTCACAAGACAAAAATGGGAAGAAACTGAAACATAATCAATTAAAACTAAGGAATAGTCAAGGGCATGTCAAACTGGAAAGACGGACATAAATAATTATTAATGAAGTAAAGTCCAGGCGTCCCAGTGCAACTGCTCTGTTTGTGTATTATCAGTGTGTGATACTCAGGTGTGGATTAATGAATTACGTTAAAAAAAAATATATGCCAGACTGTGTATTTCGGCACAATATCTAGCAGTTGTTGCCTGTGACAGACATGTTACCAGAGACAGAGGCAGAAGTGAAACTTGAGTCTGCCTCTGAAACATTAAGCAGCTCTTTAACAGATGTAGCTGCAAGTGAAAGGACAAGGCTCTAATGAAACCAGAAATGAGAGTCACCTGGAGGCTTGCTGTTACACCCACCCTCTCCCTCATGACCCCCCTCACACCTGCTGTAGGTATGTGTAGCTACCTCTGTGAGGACTAGTTTTCATTTCAAAAAGGCTGTTGGTAATGGAGACGAAAAATAAAAACATCCTGAGAACTCTGTGGTTTGAGCTGAATGAAAGGTGTTTTAAATTCTCAAAATAAGGAGGAAAAGGGGCGCCAACAACTCTGTGAAAGTAAAAGGAGGATCAGAAAGTGAAATGTGAGCTGTGTGTACAAGCTGTGTTTCACTTCATCATGCTGACGTAGGAAGGCAGGCATTAGTCTGCCTGGAGAATCAATAATGGATGAACAAGTTTATCTTTCTGAGTTAAGATGCCCTTAAGTTCCCAGGATGCTCTGAAGTTGTGAGGTTGTAGCCAGCAACTTCAGCTGCTCAGAGGTTGCCAGGCAACCTCAGAGTGTAGCATCCCCTCTTCTTTTAACAACTGTCTATAAACATCTGGGATGTAAGGACACTAGTTGCTGGACCTTTAGGAGAGGAATGTTGTCCTATTGTTATCTAATGCAGGAATCTAACTTCTCAACAGTCCTGTTGCCAGATTTTTTATGTCATTATGTGCCAAAAGTGTTCTGTTGTTGAAAGGCCTGGACTGGAGGGCAGGCCAGTTCAACCTGGACTCTTATCCTGCAAAGCCATGTTGTTGCCATGGATGCAGGATATAGTTTGTTATTGTCTTGCTGAAATATGCAAGGCCTTCCCTGAAAGACGTCTGGATGGGACCATTTATTGCTCTAAAACCTCTGTGTACTTTTCAGCATTGATGATTCCTTTCCAGATGTGAAGACTGCCCACGCCATTTGCAAACCCACACCATCACAGATGCAGGCTTTTAGTAAGCTAGTTGGTAGTCTGAAGTCTGCAGGACACATCCTCCATGCTTTTCTAAAAAGAGTTTCACATTTTGATTTATCTGACGGGCAGCGCGGTGGCTTGGTGGATAGTACTTCCTCACAGCAAGAAGGTTCCTGGTTCGATTGCCCGGCCCAGCGGGAGTCTTTCTGTATGGAGTTTGCCTGTTCTCCCTGTGCTTGCGTGGGTTCCCTCTGGGTACTCTGGCTTCCTCCCACAGTGCAAAAATATGCATGTTAGGTTTATTGGCAATTCTAAATTCCCTGTAGGTGTGAGTGTGCACGGTTCTTTGTCTTTGTATGTGGCCCTGTGATAGACTGGCGACCTGTCCACGGTGTACCCCTGCCTCTTGCCTGTAATGAGTCGGGATAGGCTCCGGCAGACCCCCGTGACTCTGCAAAGGATAAAGCGTGTATAGAAAATGGATGGATGGATGGATGGATGGATGGATGGATGGATGGATGGATGGATGGATGGATGGATGGATGGATGGATGGATGGATGGATGGATGGATGGATGGATGGATGGATGGATGGATGGATGGATGGATGGATGGATGGATGGATGGATCTGACTTTCTATTTTGCCTCAGACCGTTCTAAATGAGGTTTGGCCCAGAGAAGATGGCAGCGTTTCTGAATCATGTTCACATATGGATTCCTGATTCTCTGAATTTTTTGATGATATTGTGCTCTGCAGACAACAGGATCTTCAAAATCTTTGCAATTTGACATGGAGAAACTTTTTCCTGAAATTGTTCCAGTATGTTTTGATGCAGTTTGTCACAGTTCTGTGAACCGCTGCCCATCTTTACATGAGATGATCACAGAAATGCTCCTCTTATATCCAGTCATGTTATTGACTTTATGCCAAGTGACCTAATTGGAAGTTAAATAAACAAATGCAATTTTAACTGTAGAATGGCAGTCATGTTGTCCTTCGTATGGACACGTTTAACTTTGTCCAACCATTGAGCCATCGTAGGAGGGTCAGGCTTCATATCCAGTTCATGGTTACTATTTTCCTTGCAATCATGAAAATATGCCCAATGTAGCAATGGTCTTTGGTGAACCTTTGTATTTTCCAGTCAGAAAATGAAAGGGTCCAAGTCTATGTCAATACCTAAAAGAAATTTCCAATACTTCCTTAATGCCACTCTAAAATTGATGTAGTTTGGGACAAACTCCAAAAAATATGAGTATGATCACCAACCATACAAATTCCTCCAGCATTCACTCTTGCTATTATTTTTTAAATACACTTCTCATCTTCATTTTCCAGTCTGATTCTTTGCAGACCTGGCTTCCCACCCCTTTATGACATCCAGAGCATATCCCTTCCCAAATGTTTTTTTTTTTTGTTATTCTGCTTTTAAACTGTTTTACTTTTTAATGTTTTATGTAAAGCATTTTTAAATGTCTTGTACATGGATGTCTATAGAAATAAACTTACCTTGCCTTTCAGGTACATGCATGGTGATTGGCTGCATGATCTATCCTGACGGCTGGGACTCGGACGAGGTGAAGCGCATGTGCGGCCAGCGGACGGACAAATACACTTTGGGCAACTGCACAGTGCGCTGGGCCTACATCCTCGCCATCATCAGCATCATGGATTCACTCATTCTGTCCTTCCTCGCATTCAGCCTGGGAAACCGGCAGGACAAGCTGCTGCCAGAGGACTTCCAGGTGGAGGAAAAAGGTAAGGGGGTGGGGGGTGGGGGGTGAGTTGAAAATGCAACACCCCCAAATTAGTTTGCTGGACTGATGATTCTATTGAATAAAATGCTTTTCTCCTCCTATAGATAATCAATAGACGCCTGATGAACAACGTGACAAGACGGCAGAGACTACGAGGAGCAGCTGACTGGTTCGAACGCATTCAAACATACTCCGACGCATCAGTGACAATCTGGGAAAGAAAAGAAAGTTTCCATAAAAAGTCTGATTTTTTTTAGTCTCTACTTTGATTTTTGTTGTTTTTCATAGACTGTGGATGTAGTTTGTGTGTAAATACCATGAATTCTTAAAAGGTTTACATGAAAGCGTTCATTTTGTGAATGCATCATAATTAAAAGCATTTACTTAAAATACTCTAAAGCTCAATTTTAACACTTTAAAGCAGACATTTGAAATACTACACACACACAAAAAAAAATCTGAAATCTTTCATTTCAAGTGATTATTATGTGTAGTCAAAACATCTTAAATTTTGTCGAGCTAAATGTTCTAAGCATTAACTCATTAGGCAATTTTGTGTTTTATTTTTTTTGTTTTTGCATAAAACTTTTCAGCCGAAACATTTTTCAGCTGTAAACAGCCAAGTTTAAATGATTGTTTTTGAACCTTTTGTCTTCTGATAACCAGAGCAGCACAGACAGGATTTCATCTCAGATTTCATTTAATCCATGAATTTCACACCATTTGATTTTGGTAAATCTGTAAATGATTTAACATTTCATGACAAAATAAAATGTTCTACAGTAACTGTTGAAAAATGTGACCCCCCCCCCCCCTTCTTAACTATTATGCAGATACTTCTTCTGCACAAACTGCTTGTAACCGTCATTTTAACACATCTGTAATGGCACAAAGCTTCTGAATGACTGGTTTTAAATATTTTGTAAAAAAAAAAAAAAAAAAAAAGCAAATTGATTTTGAAAAATGTTTATTCTTATTATGTACAGGAAGAAGTTAACAAAGAAGGAAGACATGGACATAAGTTCATAGAAAAAGCAAGCATGGGATTCAGTTATTACAATATTTGTATTTAGTACAATCTTTGTTTTTCCAAGCCAGCATGTCCCTGTAAAGCAGAAAACCTTTGAATTTGAAACAAAACTGATCATCTGATCATGATTCGAACTATGTTTAAAGACCCCAGAAGTAGTATTTCGTAAGCCCTTTAGATTGCGCTGCTGCTCACCATCTTGTTCAGAAACTGCATAAAAGCCGACTCCTTGTTACACCGTTTTGTGCGTTCAACGTTCATGTGGGAAATGACGAAGCCTCTCCAAGCAGGGAAAAACATCCAAGCAGGAAACGGCGTTCTTATAAATGGATGTCAACTCATGCAGTCACAAGAGAAAGTTTTGAATTTTTGATCACATTATGTTGTACCAAACGCCTTATTTGATAGACTGCAAAATAATACGGAAACTAAAAACACTATTTTCAGCAAGACAGTATCTGAACTAATTGTGCGGTTCCCAGAGCACATGGATGAATATTGATGAAAGGAAAGTAGACTTTCTACACTTATAGTGCATTCTGTGTACAAATGTACAAAATATTTTTGCTCGTCTATGAGGATCAATGCGACTTGACAGTGCTTTTTAAAAGACAACTAGTTGCTCTTTATTCCAATTAGTACTATGAATTAATCAAGTCTGAGAACATTGTTCAAAGACAAATGCATTAAAGCTGGAAAACACGAGAAAGCATCTGGCAGACAGACAGATTTGCTTCCTCTGTGAACTGTGAGTTAACAATATGTACATTTATGGCAAGGTTTTGTTTTATCATTTTTGTAAAATTAAAAAAAAAAAAAAAAAAAAGAAGATTTTAAATCTGACAGAGAATGATAAGCAGCTGAAAGATCTGCAGTCAGGAAAAAAATGAACTTGAGATTGATTTATGCAGACCACATAAAGATGATCCATAAATACAAGAAGAAAGCTCCTTCTATAAAAAGGTGAGATCTACAAACAGGAGAAGGACTTGGCAGCAGTTCCTCTCTCGCCCGTTTTAGGTGTATGTAGGAAGGCTGAGACATGACAGTGTGGTGCAGGCACGATGACTGTTTACCGTATGCGTTCAAGTTCAGGGCTTTCAAACCTAAATGGATCCTTTCACAATATGAAGGGGTAGCATCAAGCATGGGTGGTCTCTAGGAGGTGAGCCATGGATGAGAGAGGCATTGGGCTGCAGTGGCCCTCTTTTCAGGCACCAGGTCTAGCATGGGCAGAAGGAAGCTGCTGAACGAGTGGGCCTCCTCTTTGGACCACTCGTACTTTTCTACCAAGACGTCGAAGAGACCCCACGGCTTCAGCTTGGTGATGTGACGCAGGTCACCTAAAAGAAACGTGTAACACAACTTAAGTACAGAGGTGAATCTCACAAAGGAGCACGAGCGAACACATGGCAATCTTGCAGCATGCTGGAGCTGGTTTCTTCTGCTTCCGTGAACCTGAAACAGCTGCATTTCATTTGGAAGTCTCTGCTCTGAACTGAGCAGATGGTTGTTCCCTTGAGCTGTCAGGTGTTGAGACGGAAATAGCAACTCTTGCACTAAATAGCGGAGCATGATTCAAAAGAGTTAAATGAACGCAGCTACAGCAGGCAGCTGGTGGACGCGTTTACCTTTCTTGGTGAAAAACTCCTTGGAGTATTTGCCCGCCATGATCAGCTTCCGTGGAACTTTACCAAGCAGTTCGATGATCAGCGCTATGTGGTCTGCAGGGAAACACAAACATGTGATGAAGTACGCAGTTAAACTGAAGTATAAAATCACCTACACTAAAAAAAAGAAAAGAGATGCTCAGATTTTTCTTTGTGGCTTCACATGTATATGCATAATTTAAATTTCCTTCCTCCACAAAATAAATAAATAAATTGATGTTTTGGCAATGCCAACCTTCATCTCTGGAGTAGTCTTCTCCAGAGTGGGGTTCAAACAGATAGTCTCCAGTTGCAAGTTCGAAGGCCTGAGGAGGCACACAAACAAGAAGCCAACAACAAATACATGCGTGGATTTAATTACAGAAACATTGACTAGTATGACAAATTAAAAAAGTAAGGTAATGTGAACATTCAGCGGTGACATTAATTTATCCGCATCTACATTTCCCTCGAAAACAGTGATCAGTGTTGTGAGATGACTGAAAGTTGCGACATTATTGACAATACACCTTTTAAATGTGGCCAGATCATCACTGACCCTGAACGCATCTTAGAAAGTAAAAAAATTCCTGGTTTTTAAAGTAATTAGCACATTTTGCGGCCTATGAGTTACTATGATTTACTCTTCAGTACTGATCACTACGGTTAGCTGGTCTGGAAAGAATATATTTATTGTTGCGTCTTCACAAAATGTTGTGCTGTATGGATTTTGTTTGTTTTTTTTAAGAAACCCCATCACTTATTAATAGGCATTTCTGGTATTCATTCATTACAGTTGGGCAGCGTGGTTTCTTATGTAGAGAGTTTAAAAGGTTTGCAAGACGTGTTGAGCCAAAGCACGCAGGGAATGTAACCAGAGGTAACTACGACAGCTTCTTACCAGCATCGTCATAGCCATTACCCCAGAAATGGAGTTCAGGCTTTTATTAAGCTTGCTGGTGCAATGACAGCCTGTCCGTCATCATTTGCATGACACTGCACTCCTTTGTTGTCCTGAGGCTGTGTGTGTGTGTGTGTGTGTGTGTGTGTGTGTGTGTGTGTGCATAAACAAGTCTGTTTTACCATGCAGGCTGTGCTCCAGATGTCTGCTGGAGTGCTGTAGCCAGATCCAATCAACACCTCCAGTGAACGGTACTGCCGTGTCTGGATGTCATCTGTGAAATGTTTGTGCTGTAAAAAGAAGGGACAAATTGTGAATGATGTACCAGGTTAAACTGGCTTTAAAAATGATGCCCGTTTTATTTTTTATTTTTTTAATTTCAGAGGCTGTTTTGCCTCTTAAGAGACTGGACACAAGAGCTATAAGCCATAAGACTAAAACCAGCACACCTCATAAGCAATGACCAAAAAAAAAAAAAAAGTCCAAGACATTATCTGGGCAGTGCTTTAATTGGCCTCATCCTGAAACCTAAATGGATGTGCTACCAAATTTCCAGTCTTACAACACAGAGGGCCCGTTAAGTCCACGACTCTACAGCTGAGAGGTGCACTGGTGTCACAAGACAGACCAACAAAATTAAATTAGATGGAAAGTTTTAACGCTGTGGCTGACTGGTGTATATTTTTACTCACCACCCAGCAGGCATTGCCGAGGTCAGCGATCTTAACCTGAACCTTGTCAGCATTTAGAGGTTCAAGGGGGTTCACCAACATGCTGCCTGCTGTGCCTGGCAGAGAGCAGAGAAGGAAAAATGACGTGTACTGATGAGGGACTGAGACAAAGCAAACTTCTGCCATCACATAGACTAACAAACTAATAGTGTGGCATGTTGTTCATGGAGGACTTCAAACAGTGATGGGAGGCTGCCCATGCAGCATCTTGACAGTTTGCAGTTGGAGGTTTATTTAAAAGATGCAATGCAGGATGAGTATCAAACACAAAGTGAAGGGAGTGAGTGTTGTGGCAAAAAAAACAAAACAACCCAACATATATAGGGACCAGTCTGACTAACACAACCTTGGTTCTCACACGGCCCACGGACCACGGACCACTGAAAACCATCCAGCCCACACAGTTCCCAGTGTATGTGATATAATGGAATCATTTCATTACTGGGAATTACAGCCCAATCTGATTTAAACACTTTGGACATCCTCTAATGTGGTTGTGGTAATGATTTCATTATTATTTTTGTTCCTGCAAGACATATGTCAGACAGATATGAAGATCAGTATGATATTTCAATTGTTATCAATAAATATTTTTGTTATTAATGGCCTTTTGAAATAAAACGTTCATTTCTTATAAATTAAAATCAAATTTCCACTGAGCAGCACTAGTCTGGAACGGTCAGCCTCGGCCTGGATTGTAATGGAAGTGGCAGATGTGGTGAGTGAACGGTTGTAACCACATCAGCCACACACCAGCGCGACATCGTAGCTGTGACAGTGTCTCACATCTCCCGGCCTGTCCGAGGAGCACTGCTATGTGCTGCTATTGCTGTATACACCAAACCCAGGGGCCAAAAAGTGGGACATTGTGGCAAAAAAAAAAAAAAAAAAAGAAAAAGTTTTTTGGCTCCTTCTCAACATTTCCTAGTGGAAACACGAAAATAATAGCAGAAACATTTTGTAGCAGGCTATGGAAGTGTGGCTTTAGTGCTCTAAAAACAGATTTCTACTAGAACTTACTGCTCTGGTCGGCCTCTTCATTCCCTCTTGTTTTCTCTTGACCATCCACGTCCTCCGCCTTGCTTTCATCTTTTTTCCCCTCCTTTTGCTCTACGGGGATATCCGGGTTCAGAGGGGCAGGCAGCGGCTGCAGGGCGGGGTCATGCTCTCCGAGTGGGCCATCACAGGTCGAATGCTCCTCTTGGTTACATAACGCATCTTGGGTCTCTGTGTTTTCCGACTGGTTTGCATTCTGCTGGTCTTCCTGTTTCTCTGTAAGCGGTTTTGTCTCGTGCGCCTCTGGACTGGCCGTGTTCTCTGGCGAGGAAGCGAGACCGTTGCAGTTGACTTCCATTCTGTTCTCCATCTTGGCTGCGTCCCGTCTTGGTTCACTTAGCTGTGGCACCTGCTGGGGCTGCTCGTCAGGAGTCGAGTCTGTGGCAAAAAGATGTTCAGTTTTATTTAATTCCAATGAAAGATCATCACTTGTTAGACTTGGTTTCTTAGCACATGAATCGAGGTTTATGAGGTTATATTTACACATTTTGCCCCACGTATCACCTACATGACTATTGATGCAAGAATAAGTTGTTGTGTGAGTAGTACTATTGGTATTTTGCGATTTGTCCTTTGTGGAAATCATCCTGCACTCAGGTACAGACCATTTGTCCACAGAAGGCAGCTTGTAGATACAAGGTTGTTTTTTTTGGTATTCTTTAAACACAGGTAGACCACCTAAAGCAGGTAGCAGAGTAGGTGTGTTCACCGTCAGTGTGCAGAGGGTTACGTACGTACTCTCAGAAATTCAAAAGGGACAACCCTGCAATCTATGATAGCATTACGCCATCTCATTTGGACTGTGCTCTGATAATCAACTTGACCTTGCAGTACCATCCAACTGCAACTTAATTTTGACATGGTCGCATCATTAGCCCTACAGCACAGGACAAAGAGGTGAGCCCCCCCACTCTACTCAGTCTGTCGTTCTTTGTCCCCGAGTTGTTGCCGTTGCACAGTCCTTATAAAAGACATTCCAGACAGTAAATCAAATCAATTAAAGTTGGAACTGAAGCTGAGAAACCGTTGAGCTTATGAGCCACGAGTCAGTATCCAGATCCAGATCTGGACACTAATTCACCTGTGCTTGTGTGGTTGGCGATATCTTGAAGAGTAGCAGACATGGAGAGGCTGGCTGAGGAAGCTGTATCTTCCGTCGTCTCTGTTGTCTCCTCGTCGTCATCTTCCTCTCCACCGTCAGGCAGTGCTCCCCCCTCCATCTCCTGGATCCTCTTCTCCAACAGTTCTGCCTGCTTCTTTTGCTTCTTCTTCATTTTCTTCTTTTTGTTCTTTGACATTTTGACCAACTGGGGAGTGATGACAAGATAAATAAAAGAAGTTTTTGTGTCTGTGTGTGCATCCCCCTCCCCCCTCAAAATCACAACATGTGGTGGAAAAAAACAAACAAACAAAACTTACTGGTTTGGGTGCTGGGGCTGTACTCACTGTAAGAAATGAGACATATCAGAGTACTTTATTACAGCTAGACATGTAACTCATCCATAAAGTCTGTAATTCCTACTCTGTTTAGCTGGCTGAGGTCATTCTCGTCAAGCTGTCCTAAAAAACCATCCCAGCAGCGGCGCTGGGCTCAGCAGGCGGCACACGCACAGTAAAAGCAAGCTGGAGACCAATCCAGCGGGGACCTATAGTGACTCATGGCTAAGGTCTCCTCTTTTATTAGAAACACATTTAAATCCAACCTCTTCCAGTTTCTGAAGATTTGCATCGCTACAGATACAGTGCAGGGGAATACAACACAGGGATAGACGAACCAGTCTTCTTCATATTAATAATAATAATAATAATTACAACAATAATCTAAACCAAACAATCTTAAAATAGGTTCCAACAAAACAAATAACCAGCGAGAGTAGCAACAGCTGTTGGCTGCAGTTATATTAATCAAGTATTGTATATTTGATGTAAATTATTAAACTAATCTAAATATCTTAATGAATAAAGCTCCTAAACAACAAGCTTATTGTCAGACTTCTTGTCAAACCTCTAAAATTTGTTAAAAAAAAAAGAATAGAGTGAGAGGTTGTGACCTGCAGATCCAGACGGGGGCGCGGCGCCGGACTTCTGCCACTGTGTCGCTTCAGCCGCCATCTTCTTGATGTAGGGCTCGTTGACCGTCAGCAGAATGTTCTCTGGTTTGATGTCCGTGTGGATGATCTTACACTTGGTGTGGAGGTAGTCTAAACCCTGGAGGACCTGTAGTGGAGGAAAGGTCTTAATGAAGGGTTTTCTGGATTAAAGCTGTAACAACTGGCACAATGAATCATGTTTGACTTATCTTAGCTTGAATAATGCAAATATGCTCGAAGTGTTGCCTGCTTTGTAAAAAAAAAAAAAAAAAAAAAAAAAAAAAAAAATCTACATACCTGTCGTATAATGCTTTTAACGCAGGGCAGGGGCAGGCCTTGATAATTGGACTTGATAATCCACTTCAGTAAGTGGTAGCCCAGTACCTCAAAAACCATACACACATCTGAAGAAACACGAATCAAGGACTAATAACATTCACAAGTTGCCTATCATCCAATTGAATTAACATCCAAGTTTTAGGTGGTGTAGTTTCGGATGTTATACAGTTAGATGCATACATGACCTGATATGGGTTTAATCTTCACGTCATCAAAATGAGACGGCAACACCAACGAAACATGGAAGGATGCTGATTCTTGTATCCCTGCTCTCCGTTTGAAACACGATACCCCTGGAAAATCCACCCACAATATCCACAGCTGGGACAAACAGAAAACTGTATTTTATGATCAGTAGCTGGTGGATATATGATGAGGTTACATATTATTTTGCTCAATACTTTGCAACCTGATAAAAAAAAAAAAAAAAAAAAAATTCATTCTTTTGAAGATATTTCATTCACGCCAGAGGATACGGGTTCCATTCATGCCAGAAATTTTGAAGTCGTCAAGCAGCTGCACCACTCTCTCTCTGCTGGGGTCTCTGGGATCTGTGTTCCTCACCTGGAACATGGAAAAAGTGGGAAAAGTAAGACCTTGAACAATTGGACCATGAGCCATTGTGACGATCTAAGTGCCTTACGGATCTGAGCAGTTTGATTTCATCCAGAGCCGTCTCTGTGTAATGTTCAGCACTTTTTACAACCTTCATGGCCACAAAACGCTTTTCCCTGGAAATTACAAGAATATAATTGGTAATTAAGCACATTACAACCACAAAAGTGAAATTTAGATATGATAAAAAAAAAAAAAAAAAAAAAAACTTCAAAACTCATGGTGCACATGAATATCTAATCCAATAGCAGTATTGACACAAAAGGTACTCAGCTTTATATAATTAGGTCCATCACAGATATTCCTACAAGTATCTGGACAGTAAAGATTTCAGCCAACTTAAATGGAGTACATAAAATAATAATGTAATACAGTATTTGTTTAATAGTAAAACTAATTCAGTTCAAGTCTAAATAATAACTAGATAACAATAAAAACAGGACAAAAAAGTAATTTCAGACAGAATAGCAAAGCTGCAAGTGAAACCAATAAAAGAAATATGACACGAAGAGCAGATTTTATTACACATGCAAAACACAAACTAACATATTCTTCAGTTTATACATTGTGACTACATCTAAATGAGACGTGCAATGCAGTGAATCTCCAATGACTAGTGCAATTCTAAATGTGACAATTCTTATATGATTTTTCTTTTCTTTTTTAAATTGTAAATATCAGTTTGTTTATATGGTATTAATTTGCACACACTGCATGTATATGTACTGATATACAGTAATACATTTTGTCTGTCTACTGCTTATACAGTATTTTATAGCCCTTGAGTGTTATTTCCCCCTCTGCTTTGTCCTGCGGCTGATAAAATTACATTTCCCCACTCTGGGATCAACAAAGTTTACTGGTCTGTCCAGATCCAAAAGCAGCAAACATAGCCAGTTAAGTGCTGACTTTTTACTTGAAATAAAGCTTAAACTCACATTATAAAAGCAGATACCCCTTAGAACCAATTTCTAACATGTCAAGTACTAAAACAACAAATCTAACAAAACTCTTGTTGTACAATTACTATTAAATATGTTGCTTATCTGCTTGAGGGATCATGCTGTGCAAACTTTTTCTTTGCACATTTTGATTTATAAAAGATAAAATCCTAACTTTAATAGTATGATCTGCTCAGACTGACAGCATTATTGTAAACACATTAATAAATACTCAACCTTCAACCAGGAACATGGCTATAGTACTGGCCCATAGTGACTTGTTTACTTCCTGTGTATGCCCACAGCGTCATTTGTTGACATTTACTGGAAGGCTCAGTCTGAGTTGAAGTGTACACTTACTGGATGTCCCAGGCCAGCCACACAGTGGAGAAGTGCCCCCAGCCCAGCTTACGGATCACGTGGTATCGCCCATTGAACAAGTCTCCTATCTTCACATGGTGATATCCACCTGAACAAAGACGAATACAGGCAAGAAGGCAGAAACTGTGAAACAATGTTGTGATACTATCAATCACTGCTCCCAACTGTTGCAGGGTTTCAGGTAAACGTTAATAGTTTATCTGTAAAAACTGCCTGTTGGCTTACTTTACTTCTATAAGTTTATTTATATGTAAAAGTGCAGAAGAGTGAACAAACGGCTACGAAGGACGCAGTACAGAGAGGAAGAGGATATGGGTGTGATTGGCAGGACGTTCCCCGCGCCTTCACCAGAGGAAAAATAAGATGGTAGACGCCAGCTGAAGAAATCCTCCAATTCTATTCTTTATTTCCACTGGGATAGCCAAGAGTAGACATTAATGAAGGTGAGGGAACAGAGTAAAACATTTGAGCTCCAGCAATTCTGGCAGGATGAGCGAAAAAAGGTCCTACCCCTGCAATAGTCGTTGGGATCCTCCTGCTCATCGTCATCGGAGCCCAGGATCTCCTCGTCCTGCTCTGGAAGTGGAGAGTCAGCCTGACCCTGCTGAGAGCCGCCTCCACGACCCTGAGGCTCTGGTCTGAGAGAAGAAAAGAAAAAACAGACAAAGATGCTGAGGTCAGAGGACAAATTAGAAACACAGGAAGTCCAGCCGAAGGAACGCCAAAAGTGGCAAAACAGGTGAAAGATAAAAAAGGAAAAAAAACAAAAAAAAAAAACAACCTCTGTCCTAAGTAATTCATAGGTAAGATAAGGGATATGTGATTATCTCACCGAAATAAGAATAACTAAACGAGTTGCCAGGTTGTTTATGTACTGTGACCCCTACCAAAGAGTTTCCATTGAGTGGAAAACGCTGGCGAAAGAGTGATGCTGCAGACTTCTGGTCACCAGCAGAGCCACTTCTGCATCCCCTCAGCGAATGCAAAGTATAAACATCATGTATACAGCAATGAGAAATGCGATTTCCCTCTAGTCAGTAAATGTATTATGCACAGCAACAACCTAGCAATGGACAATCGGCCATCTTCTGTTGTTGACAGACGATTTGGGAATGTGATATAAGACAACACCTGCACATGACTCCTTCTCCCAACGTCTTTATAAGCGAGTGGAGACAAACACAGAAAAGCCTGAAATATTCCACTCAAATCAGGGCCCATAATGTCACAGTACCCAGTAAATCCATAAGATTTCCTGAATTTTCAGATTGCCAAAGCAACCAACAATATTTCGTGGTTGTGTTGTGATAGAATTTGAGTTACAGTCACGTTAAACATCCAAATATTTGCATTCAGAAACAGAATATATTTTTGCACATCACCTTAAAACAAACTCACAAAACATTTAATTAATAACCATCTACTATAATTTCATAAACGTTGCAAACTCAGTCATGTTCTGTGATTTCATGCAGAACGGTCTATGTCACCATCAAAATGCAGCTTTAGGTGCTTTTGTTTTGTACATTTAACATCAGTGGACTGTTTAAATTAATAAAGAATAAATAATAAAGCTACTTAAATAACACCCTGAAATGAATGGGTAATAAATATATATGGATATCCAACAATGACATATTAAAAAGTAAATTAAAAGTTTTATTTAAAAAAAATTTTTAATATGGTTTATTAAGATAAATGAGATTTAGACTTTCAGTCTCAGGATTGAAAGTGAGAGTATGGATGATGGCATTCAGCATTAGAAGTACTCAATGTGACAAAGAAAAATACTTAGTGTCTGACAGTATTGAGTTTTCAATAAGACAAAAATCAAGTATTTCCGCTGTGGCCTCTAAGACCATGTCTGATTGACCTACTTGTTATCATACAGCCACTATATCAGTATCAAAGTCAATATTTGTGCTCATGGATACTTAAGAGATGCTATTACGGAAGAGATCAGATGTTTTAATGACTTAACTTTACTGACCTGAAACATTTTTTCTAAAAACACTTAATATATAAAAGAGACACAGGGGAACCTCTGCGATTTTTTGCTCAAAAGGTCCCCCTGTAGGCGTGGAGGTTAAGTAGCTTTGACGACACTGAGATTTAGGTCTCTAGCTCCGTCACTATCGTTTTCTCTTCCTCTCTTCCACTCTCGAGTCTCTTAGTCGCCTCTGCTGATGTCCGCTGCAGCTTTTTGAGCTGGTTTCATCATCATTTATCTTTAACACAGTGCTGTAAAGCGATAGATAAATTAAAAAAAAAAAAAAAAAAAAAAAAAAGACATTCTAAAAGTAATCAAATGTTCCTTCAAAGTAATTTAATCTGATATTTTAATGTGAAAAAAAAATCCTTTGTGCCTTTTAAAAATGTAATGTTTGACTGTGACTTAAAATATGCAGTTTCACCTAGAATTCATTAGAAAGGATGGACTGACTAAAATAATAAAAAAAGAAGAAAAAACTGCCTCTTTGACTTCAGCTTTAATTGAATAATGCATTAAAACATAATCCCCAAATGATATTACAATTTTCCCCTCGCTACTTACAGTGGGAAGAAGCTGTTTAAATTTCCACTGATGTCAAGGGACATAAGGATACTTCAAGGACTTCTGCAGCGCTAGAAAAACTTGGACCCATGTCAAGATTACCTGCAATTGTCCATGACTGTCAAACTTTCCCCCTACAAATACAAGAATCCTACCTGCAAGATGCACGGATGCCCATGGGAGGTGATGCAAGCAGAGAACCAGAGTGCAGATGCTGAAAGAACCCTTTTAATCCATCAGGAGAAAAAAAAAAAATATGGGGGTTGGAGGTTCAGAACACGGCACAGGATAGAGACAGTTAAAAGTAGATTGGAGGAAGAGAAAGTGATCCGTGCTGATAACTGAAAAGCAGGGACTGGCTAAGAAGATGGGAAAATGGGTGGCAAAATTTTTGCAAAGAGGCTTGAATAGACGGGAAACCCCCCCCCCCCAAAAAAAAAAAAACGTGGAGAGGCGTTTAGTTGAGGCTCTGCAGCAGACTGAGGACTGGATTGCAGGGCACCACTGCACTCACCGATTCCTGCTCACTTCTTCCATCCCTCACAGATTCAGTCTCTCCCTCTCTGACCGAGAACTCTCCTTGGCTGTCGTCAGCCTCTGGCCCAGCCTCCCTTACAAACAGCTGAGAGATGATTGGCTGACAGAGCGCAGCACTGCATTGCAGGTGAGGTACGACATCAGCACCCCCGCCCCCACCCCCAGTCAACCTCCTCATCAGACCAAAACAACACCATTCCTCTTTCCCCTCTGACTGTCCATCATCATGATCATCATCCCAGTCTTGTGTGACTGCCATTCCAGCAGAGTTTTTTCCTTTTTCCCTTTGAACATCAACAGTAAAGCCACGGTTTATTCTGAAATATATAATTATTATTCAATGACACATGCTCTTGCTGTGGAATTATCATTCAAATGGAATTTGAATGTTTGTGCCTTTTTCCAACTTTATTCATAAAAGCCCTTTAAAAAGAAAAAAACAGCACCCACTCACCAAAGTGCTGGTCAGTGGTATGTGCTTGTCTTTATTATTGATGGCATTTAAAATCACAAATGATACAACTACTTATAAATAGACACAACACCTAAAAGGTGTAGGAATTAAGCGATTCCTAAAAGCATTGCAACACAGATGTGTAGATTCAAAATGATTAAAGTATGAAAACATAACTGAGTTTGAAGTTTCCACAAAATTCAGGGATTTCAGACATTAATTGTATATTTACCAGGCACACTGTAACACATTTGTGCAGTTTCTTTTTACCTTTATATCCTAGAAAATTCTGTGTATCTGTGTTTTATTTTTGCGCATCTCATTCTATGACAACACTAGTGCAATTTCATTTTTGAAAAGCCATTTTTTAAAATTAAAACTGATCCACATTAGCATTTCAAACCAGTCATAAAGCCATCCACATTACACCAACCTAAATGCGTATCACATGACCATCCATACCATACATGATCTTTGTTGCAGGATTAGGGCTTAAGATACCAGCAATTGTGCAGTTTGGAAACTTTACATTGCAAACAGCAGATAAATATGGAAATTAATAGGAATTAACTGGAAATTTTCAGTCCTGCAACCCTATGAAGACTGCTCTTACTAAAGGCTTCCCTTCTGCTCACGAAAGCAGTGGCAGTATTATCAAACGCAGACTTCAGCTGCATAACAGCTGATACTCAGGGAATCAACTACGTCATGATGAAGAGATGCAGCAGTCAGCCCGTCAAAGTCAATGCCTTAATTCCTCCATCAAATATTGGCTCAATAAACCCCAGGTTTCACTGCTGGTCCACCACTTTGCTTGGTTTAGGTTTCTAGAGGCCTGCAATAAGAACTGTTTTTTTTATATCGCAAGATATCAAAAATGTTTACAGAAACGATTTCTGCTTTAAATGGCAGATTCAGTGTTAAATAACTATGTTCAACAAGACACCACACATTTATGTCATAGGACCACTCAGTTAAATCACAGCTTTCCCCCAAAGCAGGGGAAAATGTAAAGGAAAACTATCCATCCATATATATATATATATATATATATATATATATATATATATATATATATATATATATATATATATATATATATATATATATATATATATATATATATATATATATATAAAAACTATAAGGAGCTACAGATTTGTACAAGAAAAATATTCATAACCGTTATATTTACAAGACAGCTGTCTGATGCTTGTTTAGTTATGCATTCATCTGAAGATGGAAAGCATTAAAATGCATCTTTATGATGCACTGGGTCGTTAAGAGGCTCCACAGAAAAAAAAACTAGATAAGTATAAAAAAATAAAATTGTTACTTACTCACAATCTCTTCAAACCACGTGTTATTAATAACTAATGGTTCTCTTGCCTCGATGCAAGAGAACCATTAGTTATTAATAACACGTGGTTTAAGGGGTACCGTCGGCTTTCTAGTCAAAAACAGAATTAGTGAAACATTCAGTTCCTCAAATGACCACTAGGGGTGGCCCCAAAACCAACTCAATTAGTGTTGACTTCAATGTTAAAATATCCAACTTTGATGCAGAAGTAAGGTCCAGGCTGAAGCCTGTTCCTTGTTGAAAGCAGACCCACGCTCTACCGGACCAACAGGCTGACTCAAGGTGGGACCGAGCTCTGCCAAGATAGCTGTGCTAACAACTGGGCGCAAGTCCCTGCAGAGCTCGTTTCCCCTGTCAGTCCACATTTTAGCTCCAGCAGTACTATTCTGAGTATCTTTGGCAGTGACAAGCAACATGTAACATGAGGATGGATGAACAGCCTTGATCGCAGTTAATGGAAGATATGGCTAATCGCTATTATTGATGACCATGTTCTAGGCTAAATTAGCCAGCTTGTGATAACTAACGTGAGCTGGATCCGTTACAACCAGCTGCCAGGTTTTCCCATTTCTGGATTAGGTGAAATCAGCTCCTGGCAGCATAAATTCAATTGGAAAAATGAGCTTCAAACCAACTTTTTAGAAAACGTGTGTGACATCACAAAGAGCGTGTCCAGTTCCTAGTCTTCAGTCTAGGTTGCCACACTCTTGTGAAAGTTGTGTCCTTATTCAGAACAGCAAATATAACAATGACAACTGTTTAGACATAAACAATGAAGTACGCAATGCTGATCAAAGATTCAGGGTCATCATTATGTACAAGGAAAACATTAAATTTGAATAATCGGAAGTAAGTTAAGGTTACTTGGGCTGAAAACAACTTCACATTCTTGTATGTGCAATAAAAGCTTCATGAAGTGTGTTAAAGTGTCTAAACACTTTGACAATTGGATGATAACCACTAAACGCTGAAAGTCTAAATATCCGTTTCCATAAATGTGCCCAACCTGATCTAGGCCACAGCAGAGGTCATGATGAAAGGCTCACCAGCCGAACACAGGGAAGACATTGCTGGTATTTTAATTTTAAAGGCCTCGGAAACAGAATTTCCAACTTCACCTGACTCTAGTTAAATATGTTTCACATTAAGTAGCAGGCTTAAACTAAACCCTGTGATTGATAATCAGCCATGTCTGATTCATGCCTTCTGTGGCTATCATTCAAAAACCCAGCTCATGGTATACCACCATCGAAAATTAACACCATCTCCATACTTTAACATCTAGGTGGTGTTTTTTTTTTTCACCATATCTTTAATTGATAATGAACTTTTCTGCACATAAAAATCAGTTGAAATGTTAAATTGCCATGACACATTTCCAAACAGGAGTAGGAATAGCCTAATGCAGGACCACAACCACTTAACATCTCCATCGCTCCAGAGTACATCTGACATGACAGCGCGTGTCAACATCTCCGGCTTTCTTCCAGCTGTATTGTTTACACACATCCAGCCCTACAAGATCTCTAAAGTAAAACAAACACGGGCACAGAAGAAGACAGAGCTCTTGGGGACCAAGATGTGCACAAAGGACTGCTATGCCAGCTTCCTCCCTCCAAACAAAATCGATTCAAAGTGCCTGAGCAGCAGAATGAAACAGCAGTACTAGGTCAATGCACTGAGGCTGCAATGCACACAATGTGTAAATGAATGTAGTGCAGTGTTTTTAATTTAAGCACCAACACTTACTGAAGGCGCTGAAGCACCGTTCTAGAGACAGTGTTTTGCAAGTTCATTAAATTCCCTTTAAATTAAGTTTTATTTTCATACTAGCCATTTTTTTTAATTAGAAAATTAAAATTCAATTTTCAATGTAATG
The DNA here is from genome assembly GCA_014839995.1 of Xenentodon cancila. Taxonomy (NCBI): domain Eukaryota; kingdom Metazoa; phylum Chordata; class Actinopteri; order Beloniformes; family Belonidae; genus Xenentodon; species Xenentodon cancila. Next base: position 12,959,153 of record CM026203.1, on the reverse strand, counting down.
GGCCCTGACTTCATAAAAGGCTGATTAAGTTTGGTTTTTTTTTCCATGTTATAGGTACAATTTAAAGCAGAAGGTGCACTTCTCTGCAGACAAAATTACACAAAAATAAAGACAGTGAAAGAGGGAGATGGAGCACACGACAGCAATGCATGCTACTGCATCGGTTACAGCCATCGCCGTACAAAAAATAAAATATTGCTGAAAAATGTAAAAAGCCTATGTATTACACTTTTTATGGGCTGAAGCTTCTCAACTCCCATTTACAAAAGATACCCACACAAATGTATGTACCTTTTAGTCACTGACAGAATGAGGAGAAAGGATAGTGGCTAACCTGCAGTATGAGGACAAATAGCAGGAGAGAGATAGAGGGACAAAAAAGCTGTAGTGGGCTGCAGAAGAGTCGATGGGTTATATAATGACCCACAACTACGGCTGCAAGAGAAGCGAGAGAGATGAAAGTAAAATACAACAGAGAGCAAACGCACTGGTAAATACTGCAACACAGGCCATTCCTGCTCAGTCTCTTGAGACAAATGCAGTGCTAAACTTTCACTTTATGCAAAAGAAGTTACAGAAACAAGCAGTTTAATGGCTCAAGCATTGCAAAATAAATACTATATCAGAGTGCATGTCATGAATAAAATCTAAACATGGTTTTTCATATTTCCAACAGTGACATCATCGACTGTTTGCATACCCACGAAAATACATACATACATTTATCAAAAAGACAGGAAACTATATGCAAACTGGAATTTTACACACACACACACAAACAATGCTAACTGAGCTCCCAAAAAGCCATGTCTGACTTTTCCCATCTCAAATACAAGCATAACAACTGCACTACTCACTTGCATGTTAGACCACTGGCAAGTTTCACCACAACTGTATTGATAGAAAAAATCCAGTCCAGGAGCCACATGATCAAGAGGACAGTAACCTGCAGTCTTGTTCATCTAAAGTGGATGGATATTAAAAAATAAAACCTCTTTAAAAGCTAGAGTTCAAATTGTTGTGATCTGGGAACAGGTCTGCACTCCTCTCTCCTGTTTCTTCAAGTGCACTGTGGCTGCAGTGTCCCTCTCATCACAGCATCCACAACAGAGCAACTGACACAAGAGAGTGGGAGGGAAGGAGCACGAGGACGAGTGGAAAAAAAAGAGGAGGCGATTTGCTACGATGTGCGCCTTTTCTACTCATAATTGTTGCACAGCATCCCCATTTCCTGTTTCAGTTTGCACTATAGTGGAGAGGGACAAAAACCTTATGGTTGAGTTTAACGTGGGATGTTATGACTGTCCATTGTCTGGGTTTCTTGTACATTAGGATCTGCTTCATTCAGGACAGTTGCTGTAGTTTGCTGTTACAAATCTATGAGATGCATTTCTATTTAAAAAAAAAAAAAAAAAAAAAAAAAATCATACCACATTTTATGATTATCAATCTACTTAAAATCATTGTTTTTTTTTCTTTTCAGTTTTATTTAGTAGCAAACGAGCCATAGGCATCAGTGCATGAAAGATACCATTGTAATAATCTGATCAATGTCACAACAGTGACAAAAATGTAGTCAAATTTTCCCCCAAAATACATTTTGAATTATCATATGAAATATTTTTTTTAAATAGCTGAAAAGATGAATCTTCCAGTTTTGACAATTGAGTTGTTCCAATTCTGATACATCAGAAATACTTAGATTCGCCTGAATAATCCGGTATTAAGATCTGTGAGACGTTATGTCTATTCACCATCCAATACCATGTTATTTTTATGAAGAGAAACACAAGTCTTCAAAGCCAGCGCAAGAAGTTGTGGAAAACTGACCTGCAACCTCCTGCTTTAAGCGTCTGAGTGGAGAAGCAGCGGCACACGAGTCGTTAGACTGAGATAGCCATGTAGTATTAGCGTTATGTTGGCAATAGGGCGTTATTTTAAAACTGCAACATGCCTATTATGCAAGGCTGCAGTTTACAGGTGAAATATAAGTGTCTAAAAGTTACACAAGCAAACCATATTTAGCATTTACAGAGCAGTAAAATCCAAGGGAAAAAGAGACAAACTGAAGCAGTCAGAAATGAGAAATTACCCCCCCCCCCCCCCCCAAAAAAAAAAAAATCTATATTTTCTGTTAATTAAAAAAAGTGAATTAGGTAAATAAAGAAAACTACTATAAAATGAAATAGAATATCAATAAATATCAGATCGGTACTCAGTATCAGCCAATGCACAAAGCCCAGGTATCGGAATGGGCTGAAAAAGACAACGGCGTCACAACCTCTCTACTTCACATGAGCCTATCTCACATTTGAGTAAAAATAATCAAAAAGTGCAGCAAACAAAACACTAAAAAGATAGTTCAGAGCATTGATATACCTTAATGTGCTTCCTTTTTGTCTATAAGGCCCAATTTTATACATTTGTGCAGTTTTTTTAATCCTCAAACTGTGATGCACAAGTGTACACGGATACTTTTACAGTAACCAGTTTAGTAAAGCAGTAAACTTATAAAAATGCACATCGAGATCTCAATGATGTGCAGTTGTCAGGAAACTTGTGTTTTTCACTGCAGACCAGACCCAACAGACCTGAGATAAGAAGACAAGCAGGAGGCGCTTTGGACTTACTTTTTGCCAGCTTTCCTCGCCCTCGTCCTCTTCTTCCTTGCTTGGATCGCGAGTACTAAAAGTGGAAGGAAAGCAGGTGCCACACAGAAACAGCTTACAGGTGTGTGTGTGTGAATGCAAAACACGACATTATTATACTGCTGCTTAAAGACGTTAAAGCTGCTCGATTTTAGCAATAAAAAAATAAATACATAACTGACGTGGCTTGGACAGCAGGTGTAGAGATAGTAATGGCTAGGGTTTAAATGAGCAGTTATTGTTTCTAGGAGATTACAGCTAAAAGAAGAAATAAATCGGCCTTAGCGGTGTAATTCAGGCTATTTTCTTTTTATTTAGCTGCTAACAGCAACTTGGTGCTTTTCGCTTTGAATACAATTACGCCCATCATTACGCAGAGTCCTGAAAAATCCTTTAAGAGACTCCGAAACCGTCAGGCTGAAATAATTATTATTGTTGTGTTCATGAAAAAGTTTTTAGCGCAGACTTATTCCTTAAAGTGAAGCTAATCTGATAGCTAGAGCTAGCATAAAGGCACCACATAACACAGAGCGGAGCGCATGGTCCACTTTTACTTTTCCTTCACTGCTACGTGGTTTGTTTTAACGTTAGTTTACGCTGCTCATAAAATACGTAACTGATCTGATCAAATCAAACCGTCCAGGTTTTGGTGGTATATTTGGTGTAAAAAGCATTCTGATTTATTTAACAACGGTACCTTTTCTTTCCATGCCGAAAACCAGTCAAGGGAAAAGAGGCGTTCAAAGGCTGTCAGAAATCTGAAAACTCCCCGAAGTGCGCGAAACCAACCTGGAAAGGGATTTTGTGCTCTCGAGGGGAGGAGTGTCAAGTAAATGTAAAATTTAACAATTTATCACTTGAATATTGTCCATGACCTCATTTTGTATTCTTTTGCAGTGATACGGAAACCCTACACATGTTTTAATAGCAAATTTCACATTTAATATTTGGTAAATTTTATAATAATTCAGATACGTGAAACATGGTAAATCCACATAAAGCCACACAGTCAAGTTTCAGTCAGTGATGTCTCACTCAGTACATTTGCATTATATTTTATTGCAACTTTGCAAAGTCTTTTAATGTCTTCTTCCACTATTTCAAAGGGAAATAGACAACTGTACCTTTAACGTCGCAGTATTTAGCTGACAAAAGTTGAGTTGCACATGATGCGTGTTTTGCATATAGCAGCAATTTAGAATTTATATGAAGTAAAGTTTAGACAATCACCGTTTTTCTTACTACCCTAAGACGTTTTCTTGTATAATTGCTTACCTTGTTGGGATCCGTGACCATTAAAGCCCAGCCCGACCCCAATTAAAAAAAAATGTTTTAATTTATATTGACTTATATGTCTTTGTAAATATTGTGAATCACACTCTCTTTCTCCATCTCGTCAACATAACTTATTAATTTACATCCATATTTCAACACATTTCAAAGAAGGTTCTGAGTCCATTTGAATGTTAGTAAGGATGTAAAGGGGTGGAGTAGGTTGAGAAAAGTCATTTCAAAAAAGGAATTGACACAATAATCGATAAGAGGCCAAATGTTTGTGAGAAGATGGGCAGAGGATCTCCACTTTGGGGTAAATAGGTGGCATCTGCTCCAAGGAAAGATGAAAAGAACCAAGTAGACTGTTATCAGCAACAAGTCTGAAAAAACAGGGTTTGGGATTGTATTAAGGTTTATTCTCTCTCATGGCAAAATTATTTACACTTCTGTGATGGGAGCATATAGAAAATTCTGCCTTGCATTTATTTATTGTTCTAACAAAACCATAGTCTGCACACACATGACAAAATGTATGGCTGAAGATGAAATATTTTCCAGATCCTGACCTGTCCACAGAATTTTGAAAAAAAATAAAATAAAATAAATGCAATAATGAGCCTGTACTATTGTGCTCCAAGATGTTTGCAGGAACAAGAAATTAAGCCCTTAATTAAAACACTTCATTGCTTGGTGTCCCCAATGCTTTGAGGAAGAACAGTTAGAAACAAGGGATGAACTTCGTGAAATTAATTTGACAAGACACAGCTGATAAATGGAAGTGAAATATCCTGGATAATTGCAGAAATTCCCTAAGTGACTGTCACTATGAGATTTATTTGAACATTATTTATTCCAAAGCTTAGGTTCACTTTCACATGCCAGCAACTGTTTGGTCTTTAGATCTACACATTTGTGTGCGTTTCATTGAAAAGTGAAAAGTTTTGAGCTCATTATAAAATCCATCAGTGAATTTATTCACAGACTCGGACAAGCTTGAACTATACTGAGTGGAGAGTTTTGGTCCGGTGGTGTTATGGTGCCTCCCAGTGGAAACACATCAGCATAATACATCATACACTTTTACAGCTTTGAAAAATAGTAGCCTTTATTTTCTCAAGGTGGTATTTACAGATGGGATGGCCTGCTGTCTTGGAACATGTGATCAGGAACATAGTGGGAAAAAAAAACAAAAAACAATTTGTAAACATCTCAGGCAAACCAAGCATAGCCAAATGAACTACTGGCATTGAAAAGAAAAGTATGATCTGATTGATGCACTTGTGCAAAAATGACAAAAGTGTGACGCCTCAGCATTGCCCTTCAGCATCCAGTGAGTAAATATACAATCATGTGCCCTGTTAGTATCAAAACAAACAGTATGGTGCTCGTGATGAAGCAATCAGCATTACAGAATCAAAGAATAACATCATTTCATCGATTTAACACACAAGTAAGATGATATTGCAGGAAAAAAAACCCAAACTACTACATTGAACAGGAATTTTCAAACTAAACTGCTATCCGAGTGTTTGGTTGATGTAGCCAGAGCAACTACGGCTGTGGTTTCACGTGAGAACAGAAATGTTTTACGGGTTGGAAAAAAGTATCACACATTTGAGTCAGTCGTCGTTCGCTGTAAATGCACTGAATGCACATTTTGCTTTAATTTCTGGGGGTGTTTGCCATCAGCATTTTTGTAAACAGCATAACTTAGGGAGCATTATGCTTAGGAATTCAGTAAACAATACATTTTGTAAAAACCTTAACAGAACATAATTCATAATTAATTAATATAATTATTGATTTAAATAGATGAGCTGTAATCGCTGTGGCTCTAGCATCATAAGATTATTGATTATGCGTTGGGATTCTAGTACAATAAGCTCTCCATAAATAATAAAATAACATGAAACAATTCTGACAAATAATATTCTCTTTTACACTGATATACAAACAATATGATAAAAGACTATAAATATAGGGCAAATTGGTTCCAAAAAACATTCAATAAACAAACATCAACAGTACTGCAGTTTTTAAATGCAAAATTATTAAATTACATTGTCTGTCAATTGATATTCTTGTGGAAACGCATTTAAATAAACTTCCAAGCCCAACCCGTCTTCATCATGCTGCGTTGATACTGATGCTTGATGACATCTAAACCATAAGTGTGTGGTGATGAATAAGAAATGTAAAGCCATGAATTGCTCTAACTGGACTATTTTACATGTTCATCCTATCCTATACACACACCTATAATAATTTACATACATCTCTTCATGTTATTTTAGGATAAACTCTTGGAATCAGATTCAAACTGTTGAAGAGACTGGCTGAGGTGCGTTTCGGCCAGTTGTGACTATGTTATAAGATGGTAATAGTTTTGCCTGAAATACTTATGTAGAAATACTGGTTGCTGTAATATCTACGCCTTCTATTCACCGGTGGGGATGACATTAAGCTTAACACCAAAAGAAGGAAACGTGATGATTAAAACCTCTCTTATTTTAATTTGTTCCAGTTGTATTATTTCCTGCTAATTAGTAGAAGTTTGTAAAACAAGACTTAGTAGGAACAATTTGATGATATGCTGTAAGATACTGATTGGCAGTTTTTATTGTTTGCAGAATAAAATCAGGTGCAAAACATAAAAACTGCCCTAAGTACAAGGACAATTAAAGTTGGCCTCAGCACACTGAGATACAGGATATCATAAACAGCAAAGCCCGGGGGAGTGTGTGTGTGTGTGTGTGTGTGTGTGTGTGTGTGTGTGTGTGTGTGTGTCCCTGATACCGTACCCCAGATATGAATGACGACAGGCACTTGAATGTCATGGCTGTGTGTGTATGTGTGTGTGTGTGTGTGTGTGTGTGTGTGTGTGTGTGTGTGTGTGTGTGTGTGTGTGTGTGTGTGTGTGTGTGTGTGTAAGGAAAGTATTGAAATTGGATAGTTACAAAAACGGATCATTTTGAAAGACTGTCTTAGGAAGGAAGGGAAAAAAAAGAAAAAAAAAAGGAAAAATGTCCCATCCCTCAAGTTTCCATCTCGTCTCCATCTAGTGACGGTGGCACAAAGCTTAGTACCTCGTCGTAGGTTAAGCCTGAGGGACAGAAAACAGCATACATGTTATTCAACTTTATTATAAGTACAGAAGTGATAACTAAACGATGGCTCGGGCGCTCATTACGGCCAAACTTACTCTTCCATTCCTCGATCGCTAGCTCACGGCTCTCAAAGCTCTGGTCATAAGGTCCTGCTTCAGGCTCATCGTCTGGATCGTGGTACTGAGCGAAGTAAAGGTGGGTAAGAGCCTTAGACGCTGTGATGCGCTTGTCTGTGTCCAGGACCAACATTTTCTCCAGCAAGTCCACAGCTAAAGCCCACCAGAGATAAAAAGAACAACGGTTTAAGATGAAAGAGAGTACAGACCAAAAGCAGGTGGTATAACCATCCGTTATTACCCGTCCAAGCATTAATCTCTAGTCTCAGGGCGTTTTCACAAAGAAACCTGGTAGATGGATTAAATAATGAAAAATCATTTTCTGTAGCTGAGAGCAATCTACCAAATGAAAACATGAAATATTCCAAGAGAATATGTACTGACTTATTTGAATAATTGAGTAAGCTTGGAAATTTTTGTGTCAGCATACATTTAAAAAAAAAGGAAAAGAATTGTATGGCTGGTGCATAAAAATTGCATTTGTCTGTGTTGGCGCTATGCATAATGTCCCTTTGAAGTTAACTCCACTAGGATAATCTCCTTTCAAGCTTAAGCCAAAATTTCAGCCATTTATCATTCAACTTATGCATAACATGTGAGAAATGCACTGTTGGCTCAATGGAAGACTACACACAAGCCCAGCATAAGAGCTCCACGTGGATACACACATGCAACCATGGTTCCAACCCTCTGCAGTGGCGTGCCGATCAAAGAGTCAAGTCAGCAGTATTTGTGCCTCTGTTCTCCTCAAAGTGTTCAGAAATCCCTAATTATAGCTTAATCCATGACTTTCACAATTATTAAATAAGGTTAGCAACTGAGGACGACTTTCACAACAATGAACGCAGAATTAAAACCGCTTGTTCACATGAAACCACTAGAGGGAGGTAGCGAGCCACAGCTGGTACAAACCACAGCCTCATACAGAAAGGGGAAACTTACCAAGAGGATTTGCACCAATAAAGACATCAGCAAAGTTCCTCTTAGGTATGTGGGGAAGTGAGTTGATGTAGGTCCTTGCCTGTGCAAAAGGATAAATAAAACAACTCAATCGTCAAAGGCCGTAAGAAAATCAAAAGGGCTTTAAAACTCTGTTAGAATCGGCACACCTTAGACACACCATGTGTGTCCAATCTGTTCACTTTTGCTTGATCTTACTCAAAGTTTACCAATTTTACCTGATGCAAATGATATCCCGGAGATTTCCACTGATGCACTTACCAAACACATTAGTGAATGCCCAAATCGCACAAACATAACTTATTAAAAGAAACATGGAGCATTGTAGAGGAAACACATGACATGTGGGGTGAGAGCAGAAGCCAGTGTTTGCTAGTGTGGAAGGACCGTCTTGTTGGCATTTGTCAGTAAACCGTAACGCGGCTCAGCCCCGATTCCCCTGTAGGAAAGTAAGAGGGAACGGATCTCACCTCATGGCTGGGCATCCTGCTTATTAGGGAGGATGGGGGCGTCCCAGTCAGGCGCATTATCTGCTGCAGCTGGTTTATATCTAAAGCGTATGAGTCAAGGGGCCTCACACCATGGAGGTCAGCAAGTCAAAAAGAGCATGGATGCACATGAGAGTTTACGTTCATGTTGGGAAGGGGAGATAAGAGAGGCCGGGGCACATAGGGACAAGAGCACGAGGGATAAGAGGGAAGAAAACTGATAGCAAAAGGTTTTTGAAAACTGCAAGGAAAGAGATCATCAGGACCAAAGAAAAACAGCAGAATATGCTAGAAACATGAGTATTAAAGCTTTGTGCTCATAAACCATCAAGGAATCATATATAAAAACACAAGCAATGACCAGTTGGGAGCGTCGGTATAAGTAAGGAGAGTACTACCAGGGCAACAGAAACCATGCACAGACGAGCATGAGGCGGCACAATGAAACAGGGATACATGACACTCAGTCTCCAAAGACATTTTCATCAAGCGCTCGGGCCCTGGCGTTCCACTGAGCACCATTATACGCTTTAACGGATCAATGTCTACCACACTCATAGGGGAACACAGAAAGGATGGAGGGTGTTGGATGAAGGAGAACGGAATGACAAGTTTAAGAGGCAAGCCCATCACCTGCACGCAAAAAGGTTCATGCAAACAAAAACATAAGATTAAAGTGTAAAGAACGAAAACAATAAAAACTGAATTGTGAAGCCATACTCGACCAATGCATCAGTCACACAAACACCACTACTGTAATATTTCAATAAAGCAAATCAGCATCTAAACTTTTAATTTGCCTGCTTGCAGACTTGTTTGACTTCAGAGGCTGGAATCAGTCTGCAACATAATTAATATATTTTAAACACCACCAAAAAAAACACCTGTGTCACCTCGTGTGCAGTCACGGCTACAGTGTAAGCATGGATTCTCACAAACGGGCTTCCAAAGTGTAGCAATAATTTATTCATGATTTTGTGGTTTGCAGACTATGCAAAATGCATTTAACTATAAACACTAGTATTACAGCAATGCATGAACATTTGGAGAAAACAAGTGGAGCGTTGTGTCAAGCTGACAACAAAATACAGAAAGTTCTGTTAAATTTGTTTTTCCCTTTCCTCCACAGGAATGTTAAAGTACCGAACACGGATGCAAAATTAGATTTTACAAGTAGTGCAACGCTGCATTAAATCGAGTTATTTGTATAAGTGCACCACTGTGACTAATGTTAAGCATCGTTTAAAGTCTTTATCAATCCTGCTGCATTATTTTGCACCATTTCGATTTTATTTTAGTTTGGAAAGATTTTTTTATTGAGAAGTAACGCTCTACAGAGCAATGCCGAACTATTTAATAGATGTTAAAATGTTGATAGACGTACTGAAGAGTAGGAGAGAGAGACGGAAATTATTTATTTGAAGTTTGGCCTTTTAATGCACTAGTTTAAATTTCTCTAGGCTAGTGTTATTACTTCTGTGTGTTGGCTCCTGTGTGACTTCAGTTTTTTCAGTTTTGTTGGATGAAACCTCTGGCTTCTGAATGCATTATTTTCCAGAATGTGATATAATTTTAAAAAGATAGGAACAGTGAATTGTAAGAATTAATGTGTCATCAGTAACTGTTTTAATGTACATAGCATGTAAAGAGTTACATTTATTGAATAATGGGGAAATAATCAATCATTGAAAAAGAATATATATTAATTGAAAAATTAGTTGACTAATTGAAAAAAAAAAAAAAATTGACTAGATTGTTTAAAACATTAATTGGCTGGGAAGGCCCTTGTCCAGAGTCCAGTCCAGTACATGTAGCACTCCAATATTTACAGTATATAGGAGGGTTTTATTACCTTTTTTCCCCTTTAAATTCGTGCTTCTATTCTACTCTGTTCCAATGGTGTATTACAGCTTTTAAGATGCCTGATCTTATATCTCCCTCTTCCCCCATACACGTACATCCCATTTCATTCAGACAAGCGTGAGGAGCTTCAGTGTAACTGCTTTGGTTTATATCTCCACACACACCCCCACAGGGCATGCAGAGGAGTAGTGCAGGGGTAGATGGATTATTTAGAAGAGGGGAAAAAAAAAACCCAATATGCAACAGCTAGTCTATGCTTTTGATGAAAAGCAGACCCGTGGCATCATGTTTCTGCATTTGAGGACAAGTATGTGTTCCGATTATATAGTGTCCTCTGTGTGATTTTGTATCAAAATCATCTGAATGCTCTGCTGCCGTGCATAGGTATTTTTGTGGGAGGGAAGAAGGAAAACTGCACTGCATCATTTAGAAGCAAAAGACACAAAAGTGGGCAGCAGTGAGTCACAGACCAGAGAGGACTGGGCAACAAATACAAACAAACACTTCCTTAACTATTCCAGCATGCAGCTCACAAAACACAACACTGTTGTCATTTGCAAACTATCTTCAGGTTCACTCTACAGAATATTTCAAACAGTCTGCAGTGACTTTATCCAAATTGATAGAATACCAGAGAGCAGGAAAAGGAAAACAAGTTAGTGGTTTTGCGGCAGTGGAAGGATACGGTCTGTGCCTGGGAAGAGCGTCCGTCCTGTAAGTAGCTCTGCCATGATGCAGCCCACCGACCAGATATCCACTTAAAAAAAAAAAACATTGACATAATACTGAATGCATAATAGTATGGGTTATACCAAAGTCCTCCAATGGCATTAAACAGTGTTTCCCAACCCTGGTGTGCAGTGCACACTGTCCTGCACGTCTCAGACGCTACCCTGCTTTCAGAGCACTGTGATACAAGTAGCTGTGTCATCAACAGAGTTGTGCAGACCATGATGACGAGCTGATGATGATCATTAACTTGAATCAGGTGTGTTGAAGCAGGGTAACATCTAAAACATGCAGGACAGTGTGCACTGTGCACCAGGGTTGGGAAACATGGGTATAAAACATTTAAAAAGTGTTGGTGAGAAAATTTGCTTTGTTAATTTGTTTGAAAACAAGTCCACTTGTACTTCTTTGACTATTTTATACTAGCATTATAATCTATGCAAGTGTGGAGGATTAAAAAAAGAAGAAAGCCACCAAACATGAAAGCTGTGTATTCTGCAAACTACAAACAAAAACAAAAAAAAAAAACCCAAAAAAACTCTCCCTTTTACCGATTAGACCTCATCAAACAATACTGACTCCTGCAAAATAGAGCAACAACACATACAAAGACGTCAACAAGCCATTTCAACACAATTTCATTGACAATTTTATTGAAAATGCACAGAGTTCAACGTTAATTCAGTCGGGTCCAAAGTATTCTGATCGAACGTCTCCCTGCTTACCCGTCATGTTGTAGTGCATCCAGTTGAGCATGATCTCAGGGGCTCGGTACCACCGCGTGGCCACGTAGCCCGTCATTTCATCATCCGTGTGTCGCGCCAAACCAAAGTCAAGGATCTGAGGGAGGAAAAGACGGTTGGTTTGACTGACCTCCTTCACTCCTAACAGAGGCCATATCGTTCTGGGCAAACCTTTTCTCAACGTTAACTCACCTTCAGCTCACAGTCTTCATTGACAGCCAGATTACTGGGCTTCAAGTCCTAAAGAAAAGAAAAAAAAAAAAAAAAAGGGAAGACGTGGAACTTAAGAGAAGAATGTCAGGCAAATAAACTTAAGACAGAGGTTTAAGAGATATCATGTAGGATTATTGATACACATTTGTTCATGTGGTCCTCACGTGATTGGTGACGTGTTTAAAAGGGACTTTAAGCTTCAGTTTGATTAACGATCCCCAGAACTATATTCTCAGTTCAGGCAAAAATGTAATTAATATTCAGTTTATTTACATATTGAGAGTCTTCACTTACTCTGTGGATGATGCCTGCTGAGTGGATGTACTGTGGGAGAAGGAAAAATTATACTTAATCATTAAAAAAAACCAAGTAAAAGCAATTTCAAGTATTTAGTTTATAAGTAAAAACAGAAAACAACGTAAACAACAACCAAAGACTGGAATATGAAATAAATCAAGCATCTACTAAGTACAATAATTGCTGTAAAACTCAAACCATTAATAGAAACAAAATGTACGCATTGTTGTTTTAGAAACAATATGCAAATGCTTCACAAAGAGGTGAAAAAAAAAAAACAACTTATTGCACGCTTAAAAATTACAACTTATAGATAGTACCTTTAAGATGCCCTCAAACTAAAGCATATTACTGGGAAGCTTCTATATCCTCAGGCAGTTACAGGAAAGGCTTTAAATAAACTATTTCTTATGTAAAGTAAACAAGCTACACAGAGCTTCTTGTTAATTTGCATGTTAATTCTACAAAATGTTAAGAATATTTGGCATTTTCACTTCTTTCTCATTCGAGAATTTAGGATCATAACTTCACATCACAACTGCTTAACAGTTGGACTAGTAAAGCAGGGTGAGTGTAGCAGCGTGGAGAGACCTGCCTCTGCAGAGGCTCACCAACCTTTAAACCTCGGAGGATCTGGTAGATCAGGAACTGGACGTGGTCGTCAGTCAGCTTCTGGCACTTCACTATGTTGTTGAGGTCTGCTCCCATTAGATGTGTCACCAAATATCTGCAAGTCAAACGCTTAAATCAGGAGTGCTCTCCTTATGCAGGGAAGCAGCTTTTCATAGTCTCTCTCTCATTAAAGTCTGGGGCTTTTATATTTCTGCAATATTGCCTCCTATTGTGCTTCAGCTCAAAATCACCTTGGAGTTTGATTTTAAATTAAAGTCATTCATCACTATCTGTAATATTATAACAAGTCAAATTGCATGGTATGATAATGTTTCTGTAATTATATCACTATATTATATTTTAATATTTAAAAAAAGGTCTAACAGTAACAGCAGGGAAAAACAAGAAAAAAAAAGTAAGAAAGAAAGGGATGATGAAATAATTGTAGCGTAACCACAGCAGCTGATGAGGTCTGTAGTAGATGTGTACGTGAAGTCTGTGCATGATGTATATCAGCTTCATCTGACCTAAATTCTTGACAAGAGACCTGTTATAAAGCTGACCTGGAAGCAGCGTGCACCCATGTGATTTTCAGCTTTGCAGGAGCGGTTTTCACTGCCTTCATTAATTGCCACATGAAAAAGATGCGTGCAGGTTCGTCTCACATTTGCAGAAAATGCGCATCATGCAGGTGACGCAACACCGTGCAGAGAATTCGAGGTCGATGAGTGAATATTCTCTTCGTGCACGCACGCACAAAACAAAGACTGCCAGATGGCTGTTGCCATGGAGACTAACGAGGCGGTCCTTCGCTCACTTGGGCTCACCCTACATTCACATTCACCTTGGCGCAATTAGCCACGTGGATGATTTTCATGACGTTATGGGCTACAGAAGTAACTCTAGCTTGGCTACTGTGTTAACCTTTGCTATGCATAACCGAAAGCTAAAGAAAGAGGAAGAGAGAGAAAAAACTAAATGTAGTCAAAGGAGAGGAGAAAAAAAAAAAAAAAAAAAAAAAGACTTACACATCATTGAAGTCTTCTAAGCACGTCGCTGGAGTGAAAACATCTAAGAGGCCAATCACCTGAAGGCAGAGAGGTTATTCATTTAGAAACGTCTCCGCTTTGATATGCAATTATGATACAAACGGTTGATTCATTTCAATATACATGCACGCTTTCAATGCAAAGACATCACTTCTTACTCTTGTAATTGCACTTTCACCCCAACTTTGTGTTAAAGATAATATACCAGCAATCAAATGTGTGACAGTGCTACTGAATCAATGTACAGGGCCCTGATAAACCCCCGAGCACAACTGTTTCAGTTAATGTTATCCAAAAAAATGAACAGATAAATAAAATTAAATACTTGCTTTAGTGATGTGCATTAGGTCCTGTTTTGGTTAACTGAGCTCTTTAATCATATTCACTGGGACTGATAGTAAGAATATAGTTTGCCAACGGGCACCATGAGAGGGTTGATGATGTGTCGGACATAATCATGAGAAAACATCTCCCAAACTCTAATCTGGACAATATTTCACCATTTTCTACAAACAACCAGGGGAACTGGTGACTGCATCACAGCAGAAAATAAGAATATGAATGTAAAGTTCAACACACCCGAAGGATGGAGCAGAACACTGCGTTTGTGTGCGTTCAGATGTTTTACATACTGTGTGCGTGTGCTCGCACACTGGCAGAGAGCAGACCGGGGTGCCAACACTGCCCCCCCCCCCCTTTTCAGGGGAGACTGAGCTGAAAAGGTGGTGTAAAAACACTGGGGCGGCCCACCCACACAGGATTTAATCCAGCAGCTGATTGGTGGGGCTGGAGCCACAACAAACATGTGATTGGTCCACCCAGGCTTTCCAAAATCAAAACCGGAGAGTCTCCTGGCAACAGCAGGAGCAAAACACAAAATCCCTCTCTATGTAATTCAGAGGTTGGTATCAATAAACTGCTTATGTATGAAACAAGCAGGAACAGCTTTATGCTTCTCTTTCCTGGTGGGATGAAACAACCCTGCAAGAGCAAGTTGCAAGATTAATATATATATATATATATATATATATATATATATATATATATATATATATATATATATATATATATATATATATATATATATATATATATATATATATATATATATATATATATATATATATATATATGCAAGTATGCTCTGTGTAGAACAGAAATGACAACGTTTACCACCAAAACTACTGAAGCTACTCCAACAGTGGAAAAAGTCTGCTTGTTGAATCTCAGCAAGTTAAGATCACGTTTTCTCATCAGCCAAGGTGTATCATTTGAAAAAAGACTCTGTTTGCCCCCCCCAGTCTGATGAGACATCCGACAGGCTCTGCTCTCATGTCTTTTTCCTCTCCGTTTGCCTCTCGTGTAAACAGATGTTGATGAAAATTGTTTTTTTCCCCCCCTGCGTGTTTAAATCAGTTTCTGCTGAGCAGCTTCTGATCCGAGCAAACACATTAGGCTTTCAACATACTGTTTACTTCAACAGCCACTTCCTGTATGTTTTGAGTGGTAACAGTCTCAGATCAGAGGTTTTGTCAATAAGTTATCAACCAGAAGGTGCTGTGATGTTGTTTGAAGTTGCTGAAACATTTGTGCATAATTTATAACGTGTTCAGGGCAGGTAAGCAAAAAATAAATAAAGCAAAACAGAATCAGTTTTTCTGAGATCTTCTGTTTTACAATCAGATCTGCAGCTTTGCTGGTGGGTTTTTCTTTTTGAAGGAGTGTTTAAAAAAAAAAAAAGAAAAAAAAAAGAAGTTTTTTCTTTTTCCACCTCAAGTTTCTTTTTCCACCTCTAGTTTCTTGTGCCACCTCTGAGAGCATTATATTTATACAGCTTCACTTCACTTTGGATGCTTGTTCACACTCATTGTGACTTCTTATAATTCAATAATCTCTACTTACTGCAGACGTTACATGCAAAGTAGAAGATTCTCAGCAAACTACACTTCTGCCAACAGCTGTAACCTATGAGTCATTAGTGTCTGACTAGTTTACACATCACACACGTTCTTCTGCACTCCAGCTTAAAAAAAAAAAAAACAACAACAAAAAAACATGACGACTACATTTACACAGAGATCCTTGTTTTTTTTTTGTTTGTTCAAAGTGACTGCTTGATACAGCGACAGCACACAGGCACAAAGTGATGTTTGTGTTTTCTAAGAGGGCAAGTAGCGGCAAGTGCAGAGGGACTTATAAATGCATAAACCAAAGCACTGATTGTAGGAGAGGAACTCTTGCCGCTGCCCAAAAACTGCAGCTGAAAAATGTAAAGAACAGAAGCTTCTGAGGCAGCAACTGTAAACTCGTTTGGTGAGTCACGCCTCGCCAGGAACAGCTCGCTGAAAGAGCGTCATACCAGCTACAGTTGGTGCTCGAAGCCAAAGCACCTAAAGTTGTTTCACTTTTCCCTTCCCAGAATTTTGATGAAAACCTGTAGCGTTTTTATTCATGAACGTAGACCCCCCCCCCCCCCGCTTTATTAAATAAAGAATTCAAATTAGGTGGAAGCTGAACAATGCTTGATAAAGTTCCATGACAGTGCATGTGCATGCAATGTACGTCTTATAATCTGAGCTCTTTCACCACTTATCTACAACTGTAACCTGTTAACATCAATATGCTTGCATGTGTCATAACATGCTTCCTGTTTTCAGTTTATTGTGCATCTCTTGTTCTCAGATGGCTCTCGCCACACATTCCTGAGAACAGAAATAAACACTTTCCAGTGCTTATTATATAAAAAGAATACCAAAATCTTAAAGTAAGAAGTGTAGGGACTGATTTTGCAGCACGTTGCGACCCTAAAAAAAAAACCTCATGTTGAATCTGTTCCCCAAATCTAGACTAAATATTCTGTACAGAGGAGGTTCAAACGACCTTTGCCTCAGATTTAAGGTGGGGAATTGAGAGGAGGGCGAGGGGGCTTCATTTCAGGTCACTTACGTTCTCGTGCTTCATATGTTTGAGCAGCCGCAGTTCTCTGTATGTTCTCTTTGCATGGATGATGGACTGGAAGGGTCTGGACAACTTCTTCACTGCGACCTTCAGACCCATCTTCACATCAAATGCTGAACTGAAAAACAAAATGTTTGAAAAAGATGAGACAAACACCTAAATGCATTAGAGCAGGCTCCTAATAACTGCCATAATAAAACATCAACATTCCCACAATTTAACAGCCAGTGAAATCCTTCTACTGGACATTACTTGTAACCACAACTCAGTAAACAACACTTGGCTCTTAGTTTCATACCAAACTAAGAGCCAAGTGTGCAGCTTAACTTTGCATAAGAAATGTGACTGTGTGAGTGTATATTTCTTTATATATTTATATCAATACAGCATGTGAGCATTGGGTTGGGTATAATTACAACATGATACAATTATTTAGAGCATCCTTGCCATATACTGTGGCTAATAAACCTGTTGACATGGTAACTTTGTGATCAGCAGCTGCAAGCAGCTTATTCCTGGGTATAATATCTGCAAAGGTTTAAGAGATGTTGTTCAGAATGCATCTCTTCATTAATTTCTCTATTTTTTTCCCTGTCTCATAGTCATTTGGACAGTCACAGCTGATCTGCAGGAAGATATCTTAATCGAATGATGTGGAGCAACACAAAACACATTTCAGTTGACAAACTGTTATAGTATGCTGCAAAAGAAGTTGCTATTCCATCACCCTTAGATTTGCGCAAAACCAAAATATTAAAAAAATAAAACCTGTAATTAAAATGGCTCTGGATTAAAAAAAAAAAAAAAAAAAAATTATATATATATATATATATATATATATATATATATATATATATATATATATATATATATATATATATATATATATATATATATATATATATATATATATATATATATATATATATATATATATATATATATATATATATATATATGCAAAACCCCTACGTCGATGAGTCATGCCTCCAAAAGAATAACATACTCCTGCATTTAGTCCATCTCTGAAGAGCACAACCTGCTTACAATAACCCAGATTCTTTTCAGGTCAATCACTTAATCTGCATAAAAACATGTCTACAAAATCGGGAGAGGGGGGGTCTGCACTTGGACTTATCAGTGCAAGTTTCTGTCTCTGGTGGATGTGGCAAATTTCTAATCAAGTTTTTCTTTTTCTCTCCAAATAAACATAATGCATAGGCTAGAATGGCCTATAAAGAGACTAAATCCAAAACTCAAACGTTGGAAGATTCAGAACAATGACACCAAAGCGATCTGGATCTGCACTGAAACCAAACGTTCATAGTTCAGTCTGTGTCCACATTACCGTCTACAGGAGGAGGTGAGATGCATTTCTTCTGTATACCTCCACAACCAAGAGATTTAAACCGTCGGCCTTTTAACCAACTGACAAAACAACAGACCACGTTACGTTTTTAATTCCATCAGTAATAGTGTTGGGGACAACGCCTGGCCTTGAGTCCTGTGCACCCATAACAAGAACATTCAGATAAGCAATGTAGTCTTTCCAGTAAATCAAAGATAATCTTCCACACCCAATATCAGAGGCGTGCTGAACAACTTGTATGTGTGTCAATGATGACGGAAAGATCGTACTCAGCACACAGAATCCCTCACAGAAAAAAAAAAAGAATACATCATCTAATAAGTCTGCAATAAATGGAGCTGCAATAAAAAATGGACACAAATTGTGAGCTGTAAAAAAGGAGCAACATTGTGAGGTCGGCTTCACAGGAAGTGGAGAGCCAGTCTGCTGGCGAAGAGGCAGACAGTGGAAAAAGAAAAAACGCCAACTATGAATTATTTCTGTACACATGGTCCTTATAAGTGTCTTGTTATCATTAGACTCATTTCCGTTACATTTAAACCTGCAACATCAGGCATACGTTCTGCAGGTTTTATTAGTAAACAAATAAAATGAATAATACGCAATAAACATTAGTAGAGCTCCTCTTTCAGTGATTTATGTGTCTGATTTGAATTATTAAAAAAAAAAACATCAACATGACATATTTAAAATCAGGGAGCACGCCATTATGCACCAATATGATTGTGAATGTGAATGTATTCCTTCAAATTATGTGTAATCATAAAAATGAAGTGATGCTATATACAGGTCTATTGTTGTCAATACCAGCTTTTTAATATGTTTTATAGTTTTATGATAGGAAATGACTGTAAGATGACCCAGTAAGGCAGGACACTGTGGCCTCATCAGACAGTATTAAAAAAAAAAAAAAAAAAAAAAAGCTGCTGGTTCTGCTGAGAAAATTAAAAAAAGAAAAATTGAGTTATGATGATGTTTGAAAAGGTTTAGCAGTCATGTTAACAGTTTAAAATTCCTAATAATTATATAGCTTTCCTGGAGTTGGGCCCAAATTGTCAAATTGCACTACAAACTGTTTTTAATGACCAAAGATTCTACTAAAAATGAGGCCTGAGACATTTAAAATGCCCCTTTGTGATTGGCAGTCACCCTGAACCAGGCAGCACAGACGCACTATAGCTCCTGCAGCAGTGTGGCGCAGATTGAAACTCTGCACGACTGTGACTAAGTTTCATTGTGACACAAATCTGATGTTATGCAATAAACTGTATCAGCATTAAGCAGTTGGGGGGGTTTTCCCCTCCTTTTCAAAAATCAATTCCATCTATAATGCAAAGTTAACTAGCTGAGAAGCAGTCTGCCGATACACACAGAATTCACGTAGAGTAACAATAGATTCACAGCTCACACTTAGTTATGTTTAAGTGAGGAAATATCTTGGTAAACTTCTAGATGCATCTCCTCTTAAATGACACTTATCCTGCCTTCTCAACTACTGTGACTCTACTGGGTAGAAGTGTTGAAAGACATCCAGCAGTGCACTCTTGATTAACGGGAATTATTCTGTACAAGCATTGAAATGCTTTGTGTACAGAACGTTTCTGCCCGTCTCCATGTCTGTAGGCACAATCTAAACCAAAGCCACTTCTTTTGGCTTTTTCAGCCTTTGCAGGAGTCGACAGTGATTTATCAGGGTTCAAATACTGATTGGGCATAGCTTTTACACGGGAGGTTTTTCCTTACACAGCCCCCACCATTTATCTGAGCTTGGACGTGGCACTACGAGTGACTGGTGCAGGGGAGCATGGTGGGGTTTAAGATCATGTCCAGGGAAACTTTGGCACATGTCAGCAACGGGGGGACGATCTTACTCTAGTCGCTACCGCCGCCGATTTCTGGGCTGTAGGCATAAACACTAAACCCTACACTGAATTCTTGACACCAACTTAATATTTTATCTTTGTCTATTTCTTTCATTTAGTTTCAGTACCATCTGGTTTCACACATTAAAAATCAACAAATGAGATTTCGTTTTAAAGTTTCAGGTCACAAGGACTTTCCGTTTTCTTGCAGGTGATAATGATGCAGCAGAATTGGAAAACAGTCAGTGATGAAAACAAGACGAAGAATGAAGTCTGCGCTGCCGTCTCGCTGCTTCGATGATCATATCAAAGAGCCTTAATCCGCCAAGGACGCAAAGTTGGCGAACAGGATTTTCCGTCATCATTGCAGAAAGCTCAAAGACGCTACACTTGGTGACTCAATTCAACAGAAGCATGAAAGCTCTCATTTCTATACATTTAAAAAAAAAATCATGACGATGTGAAATTGCTTTTCACTTTATTCTTGTTTCTTATTGCAAATCATCTATTACGCAAAAATAGTAGAGTCATTGGAGGTTAAAAGTCAAGAACTTCATTTTAGTTTGAAGTTTCACTTTAAACCAGAACAGTTTGCCATCAATATTTTTATATAATTACAGAAGACGCCCTCAGACTCCAGCACCAGGAGCATCCAAACAACGCCGAGAACCCATCCCATTTGTGGAAC
This sequence comes from Xenentodon cancila, assembly GCA_014839995.1. Taxonomy (NCBI): domain Eukaryota; kingdom Metazoa; phylum Chordata; class Actinopteri; order Beloniformes; family Belonidae; genus Xenentodon; species Xenentodon cancila. Next base: position 12,938,176 of record CM026203.1, on the reverse strand, counting down.
TGGTCCACTCATAGCCATGAACGTGATTCTTTGTTTTCTGAGCATCTACTTTGTCTACTTGACTAAACATTTTGGGAACTAAGATCTAATCCAGAACTTTAGACCAAAATGAATGGTTTTACTTCTCTGACATCACAAGTGCATTAAGTCATAGACCTAACACGGCCAGTTGCTGGAGCTAAGGTCAGAAAATTGCAGGTTTTCACTCTAAGCTGAAAAGTTGGTGAGGTTACATTCAAGTGCGTCAGACAAAACTTACAACATCAGGAACCTCGGTCAGTTCTGCTTGGATTAGCAAAATGTCTAAGTCTGCATGTTGTCTCTGTGACAGCAGACTGCAGTGAGGCGTGAGGGCTGGACAGAACGGACGAGGCGACGAACGTGCAAGAGACTGGTGATACAAATTATTTAAAAAAAAAAAAAAAAGGGACTTGGTGAATATTGTAACCAGGAAGGAAAATATATCCATAATCATTTGAACGTCTGGTGTTTGACTTTTGGAACATTATTTACTTTCTGGAGAATTACATTATTAGGAAATGTTTTGAATATTTTTGTACTGAAGCCCATGAATTACCAGTTTATCAATGCCACAGGGGTGTTTTGTATTTTGCAATTACGGCTCCTGAACAGCCAAAAACGCTGGTTGAGGTCAGAGAAATTCAGTTAGCCGGAGTCCGACTACCACACTGACGATAACTCAACGATAAGCACAAGCGATATTCATCGGGACACGTTTTCAAATCAATATACGAAGTAAAACATACATTTCCTTCTTATTATCAATAAACGCAAATCTGAATTAGAGGGTGAAGTTGACGCCACCTAGCTGGGACTGTTGGGGTTGCTGACCAGTTACAATAGTTAACTAAAACTAAAAGGTGAAAAAAAAAATAATTATCCTTTTAACTGAAATTAAAATTAAAAATAAAGATTTTTATAAAACAAAAACTAAGATTAACAATAAAAAACTAACAAACAAAATATCAGGTAAAATTTACTTTTTCATTTTGGTTTAGTCCCCCGTTTTATTTATGTTTGGCACTTCATTTCACTAATTGCTAATTCTTTATCTAATTATAAAAACTCAAAAGAAAGAATAAAAGGATTTTTGTAGTGTATGGCATTGGCGACTGCCTAGATTTTATTTTGTCAATATCTGTATGTTAATACCTCAAAAAATAAAAATAAAAAACTACTCATATTTTCAAAACTAAAAACTACTGATACGCTTTTTAAACTAAGTACAACTAAGCTGAAATATTTAAACTAAAAAAACAAAATGAAAATAAAACCACCTAAACGTCCCCTAATTTGTAGTATATTAATCTTTTTTGTGCCTTTTTCTTGCCCTGCTTTTTTAAAAACTCTTTTTCTTTTTGCAAAAATAAAACGAATTAATCCTCGAACGGAAAATAATGACTACTTTTTGGCAAACTTAAAAAATAAATGAACAATAAACAACAAAAAAATATCACATTGTCCAAACAGTTCACCCGCAATAACAGCGTTAAAAGTCAACATGCTTCTTCAAAGTGAGCACGCAAACAAACTGTACATTTGAAAGCATGTAGGAAACCAACTTTAAATTCATAACTACGTCCCACTTCATGATGACAACATTTCTCCAGATAGGAACAGCATGTTAGAAAAGTGGCCTAGACTCATTTTTGCTTGAACTTTTGACTACATATGTGTGTGTGTGCATATATGTGCACATGCACACATGTGTGTGTGTGTGTGTGTGTGTGTGTGTGTGTGTGTGTGTGTGTGTGTGTGTGTGTGTGTGTGTGTGTGTGTGTGTGTGTGTGTGTGTGTGTGTGTGTGTGTGTGTGTGTGTGTAATAGACTTTGGGAAGACTTAAGACTTATTTTCAAGATTCTTTGCTGTTATCTTTCACTGAGCTGGAACAAAAAAAAAAATAATCATTACTCTTTGAACCTGAATTGGCTCCAGGCTGGTTTCTTCTTAGCTGAGAAACCTAAAACTAAAAAAAAAAAAAAAAAAAAAAATAGACATTCAGCACAGTGGATACCTCAATCTAAGCCAGCAATACTCACTGTAAGCTCCTTCTTTTATCACTAACCCTTCATATCATCCAAGTCTGGCGTGTCAAAAGAATAAAAGATAAGCAAGAAAGGGAAATAGTCTCTTTGTTCTGTAAATTGATGAGAGGAAGAGCCACATGATTAATGCTTTTCGTATACGAGTGAATGGGAAAACCTGCACAACACTATGAAAGCAACAAAGACTTTGTCAGCTGAACTACTGAGAGACGTGTCCAGCTGACCACAAGCGGCAGCATGCTGTAGAAGATGTGATGCAGTTATTTATACTCTTCAGAAACCCCCTGAAAGATCTCAGAGAAACACTGCTGCATGGAGCCTTCTGGCTGAATCTACAGTAGAAACGATTGGTTTTGATGTTTCTGACAAACTGGATGAAAACTACCCACTCTGACGTGGCATATAGTGAAATACGAAGAAATGTAAAGAGGTTTGTCTTGTAAGATAACTTCATAAGCAGTCACAGATGACAAGAGCGCAACAAGTAAACTACATCCACGTTTTCAGACAAACTGTGTGGAACAAAACCACTTTCTGCACGTTAATGAACAATCTGGCCAAAACTTACAGTATTTAACTATACACCATATACAGAGGCCTTCTCACATGCGATCGCGCGTTCGTTGGTTCTATTCCCAGCTGGTGTATTCTGTGTTAAAATATGCCCATCACCCACCAAACACATCTCACACATAAAAGCATTTTATAAGTGAAAATTGTATTTCAGAATAATGACTCTGTGATGGGAGGGGCGTCACAGCTGAGGGCACTACCTAACCTCGGGACTGTGAGTCATGCAAGCAACACAACGGGAGAAAAGGGATGACATCACTCTAGAGTCATCATCGTCGTCGTGGTCCTCCTGTAGAAAGCTCTCTCTATGCACGAGGGGGGCCTACTTTCCGAAAACCACGTGACCTTCTGGTACTCTGCAGGCTGCACCCAACTGGAAAAATGCATAATGCATGCAATGTGTGGATGTGTCAAGTAGCAGGTCGCGCCTGAAGGGACACAATGATGTTCTCGTCCACGGCGATTGTTGCGCCGCCCGGGACAGGGCGCAGGGTTTGTATCACGAGCGCAGATGTGACGAGGGGGCACCCCTTCCTCCGGTGATGCAAGCGTGGGCATGTCGCTTGATCAGCACCGTTCCGATGAAGATCTGATCTAAAAAATCTTCTGCACACTAACCACCGATGACTTAGTAAAAGTCCGACCGGCGTGTTTACTGGAAACAAGTGGTACGCGCAGTTGTTTACGGGACAGGAGTGAGTAGTACAGGCCAGTAAGTGCTCACGAAAACACAACCTCCACCCTCCGAGATTAAAGCGAGCCACTCTGGAGAGTGAAGCCGTGGCATCACGCCCTAAAACACGAAGCCGCGAACAAAAGGGCATAAGTAATTTATCATGTTCTCCATGTAAAACTTTGCAACCTGAGAGGAGGCAGCTCTAATGGGCCTCGGTGCGTACCGGGAAGCCGTTTAGCCGTTGTGCAACCGTGCTCAATGCACTCGACAATACTCTGCAGCGACTACTTACCACACGGAGCCGTAGGCACCGGAGCCGACCGGGGACAGGTTCTGGTAGCGCTGCGGGACCTCCCACACGGTCTTGTTGAGTTCCTGTCGGTAGAAAGTGGGTCTCTCCTTCTGCGACATTCCTGCGGATTCACCAGCCAGCAGCCCCGCAGTGACAAAACAAGCCAGCGGAAACTTCTGCCCTCTCCTCTCTCCTCTCCTCTCTTCTCCTCTCTTCTCCTCTCTTCTCCTCTCCTCTCCTCTCTCCTCTCCTCCCCGTGTGGCAGGGAACTTCAGCCGCCCAGACGTGCAAAAACGGTCCAGTTGCGGCAAAGATAAGACAGACAAAACCCCTCTTTTCCGCAAAGCGTCGGAGTGCTCGGACGCAACTTCACCAACACAACGCGTTGGAGTCGGCCAAGAAGATCACTCAGTCTGGCTTTCTCTGGATTTTTCGCCCTATTTTGATCCCGCTCTGCTCCACGCGAACGCGTACGCTCATTCGTCACGGGCACGGCGCGCTCCCGATAATAGTGACGTTCTCGCGAGAATTGCCGCTCGGTATCCCGTCTCCACTGGAGCGGGGATTCTCACTAAATTTACACTTAATAACACATTTTATCTATTTTCTTTACAAATATTACACGTTGTACCAGTTCGCCTCAAATATAAAACGCTAATTACAACAGAAGACGTCCCACTATACGACAATACATCAATAAAATAAACACTGCACAAATAAACAAAAGAGATTTTTATGTATTGAACCATAGGTGAGATTAAAAATAACGTACAATAGTTTACAGCAATAACAAATTTTTATAACACACACCTGAATGTGTTCTTATTTCCCAAAAGTTTAATTAAAACCAAAAAACACAAATCATTACAGTAATTCTGTTAGACGAGAAGGTCCAAGACTGTCATTTTTACTTAATTATACATGCCAATTAAAATTTTAAATGGCTTCTTTTTTAAGTGCAATGTTTTACATAAGAACTGAAAAATCACAGGTGATAACAACATGAAAGATAGCTGAGCTACACTAACCTATTTTTGATTTTTGGTTAAGGCCAAGCTACTATGAGTTTTAGTCATATAACCTGTGTTTTTGTTGTTTTTTATTTATTTGTTTTATTGATTATACGAATGAAAAACATGCAAAAAAGATATGACACTGAAAAATATCAAAATAAATAAGATATTTTTCAAAGCACTGAATGTTCTATAGAGTACAGTAAACAACTATATTTTAGTAGATAATTACTTATCAAACAGGGTTGTAAACCAGCTCATGAGTTTTATGGAAAGCTGAGAAAGTCTGTGAGATGGGCACTAGAAGCGGATGGGTGAAAAGAGGGACTAACAGAAAGGTACTGCATGTACATACTTATTTAGATCCAGCATCTGTTATCCAGAAATCATGTGAGAGACTGGTGTAAAGTGGCTGAAATGTAAGTAGTGCAACAGGATTCAAATACACTGCAAGTCATGTTCACTGGAAGTTTGAAACATTACATGTGCAGCTCTGCAGAGACCACCTTGTTGCATGCTGGGGGAAGGATAGTGTGTGGGGATTTCTCGGGGGGGTTTCTTAAGATGACTACAAGTGGCTTGAAGAGTGAAAATGAAAGAAAGAGAAAACATTCTACAGTTATTGTGGTAAACACCGACCTCAACAGAGTTTTATTTTGCAAACACAGAAACATCCTTCAACTTGAAGACACAGCTTTGAAAAAAAAAAAAAAACACTGTCCAGGAATAGTTCAAATCACAGGCCTGATCCATGTATGCAGTCTTGGTGGTAAGTCTTGACATGTGAAAATACATAAGACATATTAGAAGTGCATTATTTTTGTGACGTAATAGGAGAAAGCACTGATTTACATCTGCTCTACATATTTGATTCTTTTTTACAGTAATTTGCAAAAGTTAGTACCAAATCCACTCTAATCGTAATTTAAAAAAGCACAAAAATCATCTGATTGTAGTGGATCTTAATAATATGCAAATACAACCTCAGATAAACAACACTTAAGGGTTTTTTTTCTGTGTTTGTTTTTTTTTACCGTTTTATTATTTGTTACGATTTGTTACGTAACTCGGTTTTGACCAAGCTCTGGTGGAACAGCTGGCCTATTGGCCTCTAGAGTACTCTGATCTGGTACTCTGGTCAATTCAATGACACGAAGTGGCCCGGTCCCGGGGCTGTAAAACAATAATCATCACTTCCTACACTCCCATGCTTAACCGTGGGTGTTTCTGTTTGGAATGCTGTGTTTAGTTATTGCTGATCATAGCACTTAGCATTAAGGCCAAACAACTCCACTTTGGACCCATTTTTCCGCTCCCCATTCAAAACTGGAAATAGTTTTGAAAGCTTCCATTTTGTAAATAATCTTTCTTACCATACAATCCAAACTATTTGTAAATGGTTTCATTACTCTTTCCAGATTGATGTGCAGCCAACAATTACTTGTGTAAAACCACTGCTCATTCCACAGGTGCCAGGCTCCGTTTCATCCTGGGCCACATCAGCATTATGGTTAGTCTTGTACAGCAACTACAAAACTAATTAGATGTATTTGTTTTAAGTAAATAAATTTAAAAAATCATATTAGATCATAACCTGTGCATTGAACTAATAATAACATATAAACTCATCGGAATGGTAGAGGCGTCGCAGCCACACAACGGACAAAAAAAGTATACTGGCTTATTAGGTAGAAACATGTTTTTGCTTCCCTTGTTTAAATTACATTACTTTTTCATTATTTATTTTCTCTTGGACATGTTTGTTTCAAATCAGGTGACTTGAGCACATAACTGTTGTAGAAGATAGCTAAATTTGAAATACTGCCATCTAGTGGGTAGATGCCATCAGGCAGCAGGTAATTAAATAAAGACGTATTGTTGGCCATGCATGTCTTTACAACATTATAAAACTCTAAGTAGACCATTAACTTTGCATGTTCTCGCAGGCCAGATAAAATTAGGTGGCGGTCCAGATTTGCCTCCCAGACCTTGAGTTTCACATGTCTTGCTTATGTCTTTCTCTCTTAGTTTTGTGTGTTAACGCACCAGAAGGCTCCGATCCAGCAAACTGCCAAAAGAACTGCTGTTGAAGAACTCATGAGCTGCTGAACAGCAACATCTGGCTGCAACCTAACCTCTTAAAGGCTATAAAAGTAGAGGGGTACTTTGGATTGCCAATTTGATTTTTTTTTTTTTGGCTTCAATTTTATCAAATAAATAATCAATCCGTGAAAAACGTCATATGCTGTAATTTGTGTTTTATTGTCAATACTTAGAACAACTGCAATGATATGACTTTTACTTTGTTTTAATATAAAAATGCAGGACTAACAGAGGGGATACTCATTTTTGCGCAAGACCAAAAAATTTCAAAGGGATTTGGATAAACAGTTTATAGTCTGAAACTTAGAAGATACCATTTGTGCAGAAAGAACTGAAAAACACACTTAATTTTCAACATTTTATATACTTTTAATAAAAAGAACTAAGGTGTCAGACAATCACAATAACAGTACATGACTAAAATGGCATGAGAGGCTCCATCCCCAATCAGCATTGCAATAAAATCTTTTTAAATTATTAATTTTTGTGGCAAATTTTGAAAATGCTCCAACATCTATATGATTCGCAGCCCAATCTATGAAATTAAAAACATGTTATTCATTACAGATTTCAGTGGCAACATGTACACAACACATGTGCAAAACGTGTATTTCAAACCTAAAAAGCTAATTTAGGAGATACCAACCAGCACTGTTAAGAAAAGGTACAAAGTAAAGTGAAAAAGACAAGGACATCTTTATATATTAGCTTTGTTTAACGTTCTTTTAGTCACTGACAGAAAAAAACAAAAACAAACAAGAGGCAATACCTAAGAGCCGGTAGAAATGGTGATTTCAAGTTCGATCACATATAACCTTTATCAAACCGCTACTAATAATTCTTGGAAATATACATTGCTCTATAAAAAAAAAAGTATTAAGGAACACTTTGAAAACATCAATTTCAGTGAGGAGAAAAAAAAAAAATCATGCTGGATCTGCACAGAGATGGACTGGGTAACATGTTAGGAATAAAAGGATGCCACATTGTTGGATTGATATAAAACCTATCAACCTATAGGGGGGTGAATCCCGACACCTGAAAACTCAAAAGGAGAAAAAAAAAAACAAACTCAAAATGGTTCTCAGGGGTTTGAATGCCCCCCATGTGCTTGTATGAATGATGATGACATGGGGGGAGGCTCCTAATGAGATGGTGGATGTTGTCCTCCAAGATCTGGACCGTGGTATCACTGAGCTCCTGCACAGTCTGAGGTGCAACCTGGCCATGTCAGACGGATTGAAACATAACGTCCTAGAAGGGGAACCCAGGACCCACTGAAAATCAAGTCAAACTTTATTTATATAGCACTTTTCATACAATATAATGAAGCATAAAGTGCTTTACAGTAAAAAAGTCAATTCCACCATTTATATTAATGATGAAACATGATCAAAAACGAAAACTTCAGCAGCATCTTGTCTGGCAATGGGTCCAAGCATTTCTTTCTGATACCTAACGGCCCTCAGGGTTCAGCTTTCTACCATGTAGAGGTCGTGTGCCCTTCCATGCATATGGCCCCCCTGACCATCACTGTCCCACCACCAAACTAGTCACGTTGAACAATAGGAACGGCAGAACAATGTTCTCCACAACTAGCAAATGCCAGACAAGGTCCATGATGCTGGGCAGTGAGCACAGGGCCCACTAGAGGACATCAGACTGTCAAGCAGCCCTCATGAAATCAGTTTCTCATCGTTTGGTCAGAGGCATTCACACCAGGGGCCTGCTGGAGGTCTCTCTGTAGGGCTCTGGCAATGTTCGACCTGTTTCTACTTGCACAAAGGATCAGACACCAGTCCTGCTGACCAGTTAAAGACCTTCTTTGGCCCCGTCCAGCTCTCTGAGAGTAACCGCCTGCCTCTATGAATCTTCATCACACTCTTGAGACTGCGCCGGGACACAGGAGGAGCTCGACTACCTGTGCAATCTCTGAAGGATCCAGGTATCACCTCATGAGACCAATAGTGACAGACCAAATCCCAATAGTGACAGCCAAATCCCAAACTCATGAAAAATAGTCAAATGAGGGGGTAAAAATGTCAGTTGGATCCACCTGTAAAAACCAATTCTTTTTTGGAGGTCATCTCACTGTTGTCCCTCTATTGCACCTCTTAATTTCATTAAGACCAAAGCAGCTGAAACTGATTAACAACTGCTTCTGATAACTTAAATAACCAAATCATTCAGATGTTTAATTTATGCTATTGGATTCTAGACTCTGATTGAAAAGAGTTCCTTTAATCTTTTTGAGCAGGGTATAAAGCCAGGCCATTTAAGTTGTATACAGGTGAAGTGTATAATGTACACTCTGCACTTCAGCTCTGTGCATTCTTCAATATAAATATAAATGCAGATGAAGACAGTAAAGAGTATCACCCATCAACAGGAATATACCATAGGTAAAGCATATAGTCTCAACTGTAAAAACCGTAGATGAGTTTCACAGTGCCCTCCACGTCTGTAGTGCACACATATTACTCAGGAGGACGTTATGTACACAGTCATCAGATGGGGGCAGCACCGGCTTCACTTCCATGAGGGTTCCCAGGCTGTGTCCGGTTTCATCTGAAATAGACTCCAAGCGGTGTCCCACACACTGACCACAGAGATGACTCTTTCCCCAGCCTGCATCCGTCTAGTCTTCGACCCAGTCTGAATGTCATTTTAAAAAGATAATGTAGACGGCCATGGCCAGGCAGGAAACCGCCACGGCAATGTGAAGCCTCGTCCCAATTATCGCAGCTGAGAATGAAAAAGTTTCAGGTCAGTTACAACCAGATAAAATAAATGAAAGGCAGACCCAACAGCACAGTACTGACAGATCCACAGGCGTGGTTCTAGTCACACGCCGCGGTGTGCCCAGGGTTCAATCTCCTTCATCTAGTTGGTCTTAAGGTAACCATTTGTGACAAAAAAATAACTGCAGTCATGTAGTTTCTTTTAAAGACAAAAAGTAATCAATAAATCCAGAACATAATCGAAAGATTAAGAAGAATGATTAATGAAGATTTATGAAATAAGCTTCTTCTACTGTCAGACATTATTTTGTAAAAAAGACCAATAACAGACACAAACACATACAAAAAAAATGGGGGAAAAAATAAACACAACTTAATATTAAAAAGAAAAGATTGCTGCAAGCAGGTGAGGATGGTTAAAACTACAAGAAACACCAAGTTGTCAAAAATCTTATTACAGTGCTTGACTTTTAAAATGTACCTTTGTAGAAAACACCCCACACTCCCTTCTTCTCCGACAGCAGCCAGCTGTTGAGTCGTGGCACCTTTTTGAGGTATGCACAAGTGCAGATGAACAGCAGCCCAAACACCAGGATGCCATCGAAAGAGTAAACTATGGAACAGGGATAGGACACTATTGCAGTCAATCCTGAGTAGCATTTGGTTTTGTACAGTCTTTGTTAATAGATGTGCAATAAACTTACTGTGCATCTACTAACAAAGACTCGGAGAAACTAAATCTATAGGAAAAGCATAAGTCCATTTTTACATGAGTTGCACAAGGAGGATCTCCAAAAAAAAAAAAAAAAAAAAAAAAAAAAAAAAGTATCCAAAAGACTATCCATAAACACAAACTGAGCGACACCCACAGCCAGGTATGAAGGATTTATGACTCGTTGATTTTCCTTTCTGACATACACGTAAAGCTGAGATGTTGTTTTGAAGCACAAACATCTGGAAGTCGCTGCCGTCTTTGCTCCCGAACAGCTGTTCACTACTGGGATATCCCGGTTTTAGTATTACCCCAACTCGTCAAAAGCCGCTTAGAAAATCAAAAGAAACCTTGGAGAGTGTTATACTAAATACATTAAAATTCCCAAAGCACCCGTAGCTGTAGACATTGTGTTTTTCTGCCGCTGTCGGGATAAATAAATGAATGTAGTGTTTCCTGGGGCCACGTCTACAGCTAAGTTAGCCGCCACTAGCTCTCCTCCGTAAAAGCGGCGAAACTCAGACGTTGTCTTCTTCTGTCTCAAGCCAGTCGGATAAAAGGATAATCCTACCATTTGTCATGATTGCAGTTTGGTCTTTGACGATGTTATATGGCTGTGTCTTCCAGGAGATTAGCAGCCCATGACAAACCGATGTCTTTTAAGACGCTCTTCCCCAAACACTCACTGGTTTCCGTTTGGCTGCCAGATCCTCTTCTTTTACGTTTTATTGATTGTTGCCAAGGTAACGCTACCGCCATCCAGTGGTGTTTCCAAGTACAGCTCCCCGCCTACGCTCGACCTTTTTGTGTTAAAGTGTCAAAAAACTCTTATTTATACATGTCCAAAAGTAAAACGGCAAGCAATTCAGACCTTTTTTTTCGTTTGTCAAGACCTTATACATAATGTTTACTTTTCTTCTGTTTTTTTTATATTCGTACCATGCTTATGTAATATTTCTCTAGAGCAGGTTAAAAATATTACAATGCAGCTTAAAAATATGATTATAAATAAATATAAATTAAAATAAATGCAAAAAATTGCCGATTTCCTTAATATGTATCAATTCTGACTTGCAGTAGGATTTACAGACTCAAATAGTTTATAGCTTCTTCTTTTTTTCTTTTTAATGTGAGAAATAAATAAATAAAAGAATAAATGTATTGCTTTAGACAACAGACAGCCCCTACATGTGACAAGGCAGATAAAGCTCTTTTTCTTGTCTTTCCTTATTTTTTGCACTCTCTTTTTAACAAAATGTGACTTAGACGCTCTCTGTGGCAGATGGAGGTTCCACGTAAATCTGTAGGTGGATGATGAAGACACAATTAAGAAGCAGGTGAAGCATTCTGGCCCTGCTGCAGCTTTGCACCTGGTAAGGACATTGGCAATAGCGAGGATGAGGATTACAATGAGCTGCCAGCCACACTTTAATAAGCTGACACCAATATACAGCTGAGGCACCCCTACACATCTGTTCTGCATCCCAAGATTGTTTTCTATCCAAATATGTGCACTTTCAACAAATGAAAGCAGTGAAGGAGGAAATAGTGTTGATCTTTCTTTCTTTCTTTCTTTGGGAATAAGATTACATGATGATGAAATGATAACTGCAGAGGCATAGCCAATCTGGTTCAAAAGAATACGTCTACCCTAGTTATTCTGAAGCTTAAATGTACCTGTATTACTCTGTTATGTATACCATAGACCCACACGTGCAGCCAGATGTTCATTTAATTTATTATACATCACTTTGATGAATCCCTGTGTCATTACTGGACTTGCTTGGTATTGTACAGTCAACATATGCATGTTGCCCAAAGGTAATCCCAATATTTCTGTTTGCTACAGAGACTAAGTAAAATAGTGCCTTTTTATCACTCATATTTATCGTGTTCGACTGATTTTGCCTCCAGATAAGCGAAATGACATGCAATGCCTGCACTTCAACAAGTTTTTATTTCCCTTTAACTGAGAGCATTAGGGCATGCAGAGGTGTTCAACACAGTAGAAGAATAAATAAATAAAATGTAAAAAGAACTAGAATTAAAACAATCCAAAACGTGACTTGTCAACACGCATGTTAACTGAGACACCGTATGGGCTTCACTGCCAGCATTTCAGGTTGCATTATCTTATTGACATCATTGTCTCCTCTGCATATGCTGAACAGAAGTTTCTCCTCCTGAAGGGAACAAGGGTGGAATAAAGGGTTGCAAGACACTTAATGAGATTTGGTCACAAGACAGCGTGGAGCACCTGGTCTCATCAGCCTCCCCGTAGTTGCAGCTCGGTGAAGCCGTCAGCAGCAGAAGCCAAACTCTCCTGACACATTTGTTTCTGAGGGAAACATACTTTCACGCTCTTTTTGTAGAATCTCTCTTTTTTTGTAATTACCTTTTCAGCAATGCGCCTCTACCACAGCACACAGGTAAGCTTGTTATTTTATCCTACTTACTTTTTTTTTCTTGTTTTACTCAACTACATCAAAGGTGCAAACAAAAATAAAGAAAAGATTATTATATAAGATATTAACGCATTTTTTTTTAAATTTTAGTTACGTATAATTATTGTGCAAATTCATCAGTATTTCTAAAATTTTAAGAGACAAAACCAAAATATTGAACTTGAAGCAAAGTTTTATAAACTTTTTGACTTCAGAAACAAACTGTTCCGCAGCAGATTTTTCTTATTTGTTTCACGGATAAGCATTTACGATTTAAAATTTACATTATGTTTAATTTTGCTTTGACATAGCTGCAGTAAAGAGAAATGAGTCAATATTATATAATTTTCCAAACGATCAAAATATTGACAGTTTTTAAGGGTGGAGTGTGGGGTGCTGCGCCCAATGATGAAAATGGCAGCGGCTTGCTTTTTTTGTTTATTTGAACATATCAAGATTTAATCCTTCCTATTCCTGTTAACATTCATATATAAAACGCTTAATTTGATTGTTTAATATCCTGATGGACGAAAGGATTTTATAACAGACGGATTAAGTAGTTTTCTTCTTAATTTGGTTCATACCGCAAATGGCGCTGACTAAGTCCTCATCTTCACTCAGGTGTCACAAAAAACGGGCCTCAGAAACAGAAGAGGTAAGAATAAACCAGAGATGTTGATTTCATATTGCTTTAGTGACTTCCAAGTTAAAAAAAGGCTTTCTAATGTGGTAAGAAGTGATAACTGATTGCAATAAAAGCAACATCATAATGAATGAATGAATTTTAATGATGCAAATTAAGCTCTGCCTTGCATGTATGCGCATCAGACAGACATCACTGCTGGATTATCCCACCTTACCAGCCGATTGGAAATCAACAACAGGAGGAAGATGACCTCATCAAACCACAAAAGCTGATAAATCCCATCCTGGCCTCTCTCCAACACCGAGCTCTTCATCAGGAGCTGTTATTCTGTTACACACGGTGAGAAAACGTCAAAGATTTGTGTTCGTTTAGCCCGATCGGGTTGCATCAGCAGCAGGTACTTAGTGTTGCATCTGCACAGACACTGCAGTGAGCCACATTTATTCTTTAAATCATACAAGTAAAGAATTCATAATAGGTATACATATTTATTTTCTGGTGGCTTTTTTTTTCCCCCCGTTTTTCCTCCTCTGTGTGACTGCATGACCTCTGAGGCGCCCAATTTTACCGCTTCTGTGTTCAAAACTCCCCATTTTCTTATGTTATTGCCATATTTACTTTATTGGCTGTTATGTGACGACAGAGGGTCAAAACTGTAACGAGAAAGCAGTGATAGTTTTCCAGGTCTGCCTTTTAGTTGCCCCCCCATCAGTCAGTAGGTGAATCCTCTTAGGCTTTCCCAGTGCACTTGACCCGTGCAGCAAACAGGGATAAGGAATGCCCAGGTGATGTTTACCGTTGGACATGTCAAAAGGTTCAGCACCCTCTTAAACATCAACAATGATAGGTCAAGAGGACAAACATTCCCTTTCTTCAGCCCATAGCTCATTCATTCATAGTACCTGTTTAACATGTGGCTTTAAACTACGTGAACTGATGAACAGCACTCTAGGAAATACGCCCTTTAATTGTGCGGATTTTATCCTAATCCAAAATCACCTGTGCTTCGCGGCATCCTCAGAGGCGTGCTGCCTCGAACAAGGCCGGAGCTGCAACGCGTGCTGGAACAGAAAAAGAGAGAGGAGCACAGGAAGCAGGAGCTGGCTCTCCACCCGCTCTCTGACTTAGAGGTGAAACTACGCACCAGGCAGCAGAGAATACGGCTTGTAAGTATCAGAGTCCAGCATAAACCGGAAAATTATTTTTCTTTTTGGAAATAACCTCAACAAAAATGGGATGCTGTTAAAGTCCCGATGTTTTTATTTGTCTTACAGTATGAGTTGGAGGAGCAGAGGAGGTGTGAAAGTTTGAAGAATGTGCCAGAGTTTGTTCGCGTGAGACAAACCCTCAAGCACATCCCAAATCCCAAATGAACACCAGCAATAAGACAAATAAATACTTCAAATGTGGCAGTTGTGTCAGAAATGGCGGCGTTTCATGCACTTTTCTTTACAAGGCTCAACCAATTTCCTGAGGTCTTAACGAAAGGTCTGTGAAATGCTTAGGAAAAAGACCTTTTTCAATTATTTCTTTACTTCTGTTCACAGCGGCTGGTTTTCCAGAATGCTGGCGTGCCGTGAGCCTCTTTAGAAATTGGTTTTCCAGCTTTGTGCCTAAAAAGTACATCAAATGCAACATAACATGAAGTCAGAGATGCAGATTCAAGTCTGGAAGTTGGATGCTCCCACGCTGATCCGCGTCTGTGATGTAACAGTAGCCGGCAAATGTGAACAATTCATTTAAGCCGTGCCTGCTCTACCAGGGCCACTGTTCAATTCAATCCTGATTTGACGTCACATTGACTACTGAAAGCGTTTTGCAGGCTCATACAAACCAGATATGGTTCAGCATGTGTCAACAGTTGCAACAGCGACATCATATTTGTGAGTTGGGGATTTGAACAGGATACAAGCATTTGGAACTGACGATCGGATTCCTGCCTCCACACAGCCCTGAATAAAATCAGACTCGAGCCACATCACTGGAAAGGGCATTTAAAAAAAAAAAAGAAAAAAAAAAAAGGTCACGTCAGCAGTCTTTATCAGGTCTTCGTAGCCGCACTTCTGCCACGGATGAAATTTTCACAGCATCTTTGTGTGTTTGGCTGTGAAATCTCGTTACAAACAACTGACATAAACGTTGAACAGATACAAGGACAAAACTGAGCTTTTTTTTTTTTTTTTTTTTTTTTAAATAAAACATCCAGGGCCTGATCAGACGTAAAAGCAATCACAGAAACCTATTTTGCAAATCAGGATCTGCCTGCGACAACAGTGAGGAGACAGCCGTCCTCGACTGACTGGTGATCAATCGAGGACGTACTAAACTCTGTAACCAAAGCCGATGACGCGGGTTTCACATGTTTGGAGACAAAGGTACTGATGTTACGGGGGGGATTTAGGCTGGAGAACTTCACATCACAGAGGACAAATAACCTTAAAAGCAGGTTTTTCACTTGAAAACAAAAAGCAACAAAGTGACGGGTGTGCTGCTAAAAAAAAAAAAATAAAAAGTACAAATTAAAAAAACAAATTAACATTTGCACGTTAAATCCACTGAACCAGACTGTACAGTGAAACGGTTATATTGGTAGTACCATCGCAGACTCATCACATTAGCTCCAGTATAAGAAAAAGAAGGCTTGTTGAACAAAACGAGTTCAGCCGCTTCATATGACAAAGTCCTTGTGCCTTTAAATCATTATGTACGGCTGTCAGTAAACAAAAGCATCATATTTACAAAGCAAACATTTCTTTTCCATAAATTCTGCTAGTTATCAGAAATAAAAACTGCACAGTAAACGCGCGTTTTGTCCGTACTTACTGCCAGTGTGTTGTGTTTGGTGAAAAATAAGTTAACAATAAATAAAATACAAAAAAATGTAACGAAAGAAACTGCTTTCATGAAGCATGTAACCATCGTGGCTGGATGAGAACTCCCCATCTGAGATCCCCTCTTGTATCCGTTACACTGGAAACACATTTAAACATATTTTATAGTGTTTGAAAATATTTACCGAAGGGGTGCAGGAGATGAAGCGGAGACGGAGGAAAGGTGAAGGCTGCCAAAGTCAGAAACTGGAATTAAAGTCAAAGGAGTTAATAAGAGTGTGACACTAGTCAATCCTCTGTTGCGGGTGTACAACTCCTCCCCGACATTCCAATAAAAACGGTATCTCTGCTTAAAACCTCACTATTTATGAGAAGGAAACGGGAAGTTTACACCAGAAAGCGGCTACATGACAATCAATCAGGTCTAGATGGGGGACATGAAGGCAAAAAAAAAAACGAACGGAGGCTTGTCGTTTCCATTTCAAGCCCACGTTCTGATTTATGAAAATTACTTTTAGAAAAGAAAAAAAATTAAAGAAAAAAAGGAAATTTCCTGTTTTTTTTCCCTTTCTGCAAACCATTGTAGACAACATCTAAGCGACAATTACTATTACAACCTATCACAATGAAATGACATTAACGTCGTTTTAAAATTATCAGCCTCAAGATAAACCGTTATACTGATTTTTGAGCTGGATCTGCTTTAACTGGAGTTGTGAAATTGCTCAGATTCCTATTTTCAAAAGCAAAAAATCAATGGTTTTAAAATTCTAAAATGAGAAGTGTACCTGCGTCATGTATTTGGCTATGACAGCTTGTATCTGTTATGAAATATGAAACGGTCTAACAAACGATGTTGTGGAAAAAGATTAACATTCCTGACTGGATAAAAAATAAATTAGAGCCAATTTAAGCCTCGGGGAGTTATGGAATCCCGTCCTTTCTTTGGCAGCACTGAGACGGCGGCACACCCCAGTCGTACACGTACGACAACCTCAGCTTGACCTCCTCCTTGCAGAGCCGGCCGTCACGCTGCAGAGTTTGGTGTTTTTCCAGCATGTCTTCCAAGCTCTGCTTATGCGTCACCAAGTATTTGTTGTTGCAGCCGCGCGACTTGTACTCCGTGTCAAAGCGTGGATCGTGCGTCCGCCGGACATCTACTGGTGCCAGCCAGGCGCCCAGGGACACGTCCTCGCTCTGCCACGTTTTGAAGTAGCCTGCATTGAGATGCACGTAGCGTACGAGGTCCGCTGAGAGAATGTAGCCACCGCCAAGTGCATAGGGAAGGTAATAATCGCAGAGTTCCCAAGAGCTTTCTCGCCACTTACCAGCCGTTTTTACGCGGCCTCTCCCCGAGAAAAAGCCCCAGTACAACCTGCTGGGCTCTCTGCCCTTCAGCTCCTCTTTAAGGAGGTCCAATCGGGCAAACGTGTCATCGTCTGCTTTGAAGACAAACTTGAAGTTCACGTTCTGGTCCAGCCAGGAGTACATGTGCAGCAGCTTTAGCGTTAAGTTCTCATAAGAATCTTGCAGATCAGGCAGTAAGAGCAAGTCCTTGTGGCGCCCTTGCTCTGTGTTCAGATTCTGGAGGTCTTCGCTTGAAAGGCCTTGAGTTCCAACCACAAACATGGCCAGAACATCCGAGTCCCGCTTGGCAAGCCAGGTGCTGCGGATAATACTCCTGCGCTCTGTGTACTTTGGTCCCGTTGTGATGAGGACCACGAGGAACGCGGTCAAGTCTTTGGACGTGGACGGGGGACTATCCCGCTCTGGACGGAACTGCAGGGCACCGGCGTGGGGGGCTAACCCAGGAGGATCTGCATGACCCTGTTTCAGGGTCTCCGACGTGCATTTGGCCAAGAAGACGAGCACAACGGCAAAACTGCACACAGTGCCGATAACCAGAGCTGTCTTGTGGCGGCACAGCAGGCGAAACAGATTCATGGTGCTGAATCTGGGGTGAAGCACACAAAAGATGAATGTTGGCGCAGTTTGGCTGTCAGACCTCCAACTTTACTCTTAACAAGCACCGACTTCTTCAAGCATGATTTGAAAAGAACAATTGCAGGAATAATCTAAATGTATAATGTGCATATACTGTATAAGCATTTGAGCTGAATGAACCCTGGGGACCAGCTCCTTACCCGGGACTTCACTGAACCAACAACTTGCTTTAACACAGAAGAAAACTCTTCGACTTGCGTGTGACAACAATGGTGTGAGCTCTTATGAGTTAAAAAAGGATCTGCCGTCTACCTTAGGTATTAAAAAGCGCCTGTCCCCTTGAACGATGCAGCCGGCAGCTGTGCAGGGCGAACGTGAGCTACCAAGACGAACCCATATGCGCACTTTGTGAGCAAACTCCACGGACTGAAAACGGAAACAGCCTGCTCATACTGGCCTAAGGTGGAGATGGAAAGCAGTGCAGTTTCGCGAGTTCGGTCAGTCGGGTAACAATAAGCAGATCGATGGATGATCTGCCGCCTGCTGTGTGCTCATTTTCTGGCTCCTAGTGTAACCAAATCAGCTCTGGGCTGCTGTGACGAGGAGGAAACGGAAGTGACGCGTCGGTGGATGGAGAGTAAAAAAAAATGCAGTTTCTTTAAAACATAAATTTAAGTCCGTTTTCGTGAAAAGCATTTCTAATAACTTAAAAATAATTACATTATAAAACAATATTTATTGTCTACAACAATAGCATTTTTTAAATCAATTTTGTAAAAAAAAAATAAAATCGGACACCACAGAGAAGTAAAATGGGTAAAATGTGATATACGAGACAAAAACAGTAAAAGTAAAGAAGAAAGAAGAGAGTACGGACCCTCTTGAGAGAAGCATGGTCCTAATTGTGCTGTCAAAGCAGACCGGATATAATATTGTTCCTTCACAATAAAAGCACAGCTGTATCCATGGATGCGACTGTTTGTTTAGTTAAATCTCAAGAGAAACATTACTTACCGAACAAGTCGTTGTACGCCTTTGTGATTGCGTTTTTCCATGCAGCTCGGAGTTCTACAGAAACAGAACCCACCACTCAAGTGGACGAGGGACCATTTGAACCCATTCATTTATTATTAATTAAACACCAGATGAAGTCAATGACACAGAAATACCATTCATGTCATGTGATTTTATCATTAATTGTTATTCTTCACAATTGTGATTTTCATTCATGACTCCAAATCAGGGTTCTGGATATCAAAATGCAATTTTATTTTCTTATTTTTTGAGGGGTCAGCACCACTGACTGTTTGAGAAATGGACCCCTGTAACATCACCCCCAGGTTTTAAGAAAAGTGCTTTTAAAGCCTTTTTTTTTTTGTAGAACTGCACAACACCATGTTGCAAATAGGTGGAATGAGCAGACCCAGGACAATCGCAGGACGACACCCAGCTTTTTTCAGTCACAGTTAGTTTTTCTTTAGCTTTTCTAGCATAGTTCATGTCTATGATGTGAATATTACAATTTTACATTAATTCTACTTAAGCCTACAGGCATCACAGACTGACATACTGTGGGATCTAGCAGCACACTGTGGCTTGGAAAAGTCCTAAAATGATCCACAATGGCTCAAGTTGTAGCTTTGCAGCTCCTCAGCTCCTCCTTCATGGCATGGCTGAAGGAGCTGAGGAGCTGCAAAGCTGCCAGTGAACATTCACAGCATGATTTTAAATGTTTTTTTCATTTGCAACATCAGAAATGACCAGTATTCAGCTGACACTTGATTAGTACAAGCTGCTTGCTGCTTATGTTCAGACCCTTACAAGTCAAGCCAATGCCAGTCAAAGTAATCTGTTAGAACAATTAACAGTACACCAAAATGTATTTTCTTTAAAAAAATGAATGACTATGCTCTGTTAGGTCTTAATTCACAGCTCAGAAGTCCGGGAACCAGTAAGTGTAGAGTGATGACAATACCACTGTCAATAAAAAGACCACATCCCTAATTATAAATAATTTTGTTGCTTTATATAATTTTATCTGATGTGGTACAAAGTGTTTTTTGCCCCTGTACAGCTGGGATGAATGTGAAATCTAGCTATTGAATGTGGATATGGAAGCTATTTTTTTTTATGTGAATACGTTTATTTCTGGTCTGGAGTTGAACTATGCCAATAGCGACTGAGCCGGCCTCTAGCGGCCAATCAAGGAACTGCAACTTTTCTTAGTTTCACAATGACTTCAATCTAGAAGTTGGAAAGTTGGCACTTCGCCACCACACTGGATCATCATGCTCCACATTTTTTTAAACATTTATTTTAGTATTACTTTGGATGCCTTTTCTGATACAACTCTTTCAGTTTAATTCAGGCTTAGGACTGGCATTGTGAGCAGCTTAGGCGATAGGGGCAATGAAGGGTAAATGTCCTGCCCAGCGACATTTTGGCACATGACGGGGAATGAGATCGATCCAGTGATTTTTGTGGATGTTTTGTTAAATGTTAACCGACTCTGTTCACTGTTCCATATTTGTTTTAAAAAAGGGTAATTGCTTATAGGGCCTCTGAAGGTTTTATTCTGAAATGTGTAACCGGAAACGCGATGTTCCGTCGCTCGTTATGGCTAGCGTGACGTTCGCGGTTTGCTAATGTCCATCATCTGTAAAGGAAATAATGGCCTCGGCGTAAATATTCCTAAATTTAGCCCGTATTTCAGTTTGACAGCCAAAACGTTAACAGGCCCGACCATGTAAGCACGTGGTTTGACGTATTCGTCCACTACAGGATAGCTAAGTGGCGTGAAGGAAGATGAGGGGTTGGAGCGCCGGCCGGGATCGGCGGACATGTTCCGTCTTTCCAGCCATCTTTCTGCTAAGTTTAACCGTGCATGTGGCAAAACCCGCTCCCGAACACGACCCCTACATGATCCTGGGCGTCGGCAGGAGTGCCAGTCAAGCAGAAATCAAACGGGCATACAAGAACCTTGCCAAGGAATGGTGAGTTACAGAAGCCCCCCTAACGCTAGTCCGCTCATCTGAAGTAGTGCTTGTTAACACCTGACCTGCCGACAGGGGGCGTCATTTCAAATGTTAAACTGAGAACGTTTTCCTTACCTGAAAAGTGACTGCTGATGTCATGCCTCGGCTTTTTAGGCACCCAGATAAGAACAAGGACCCTAATGCTGAAGATATGTTCATCAAGATCACTAAGTCATATGAGGTGAGTGAGAAGGCAACTCAGCACGACGGCGCCCATCTCACACTTCACTGTTTTTGTTATTGGTTGTTTTATTTGTATAATTTGCTTTTTATTTTTTGCACACAGATTCTATCTAATGAGGAGCGAAGGTCTAACTTCGACCGCTATGGGCAGATGGATGAAAACCAGCCTTTTGGCCAGTCCCAGCATCAAGGCTTCCGCAGCTTTCACAACAGTTTCTACTTTGATGAGACTTTTTTTCATTTTCCCAGGTACCTTACATCCTGTCTGGTGATCCATTTGATTGCAGTAATGCAGTCATCTAAACACAAGTGCGCCCACTCTCAGTTTTAACCCTTATCACAGCCGCTCGATTGTCATATACCTTTTGACCTTTTGGGGTCAAAAATGACCCTCCTGGGTTTGACTGATATTAAAAGCATATAATATTAATTACAATCAGTTCTGCGTGAAACTAAATTTCATTTGGGGTCAGAGTGACCCCACGGACAAAGCAGGGATACATTTCGTATCAGGATATTCCTACTAGAGCTTAAAATAGGATAAAATACAACCCTGGCATCGACAGCACATGGCATTACATTCATTCATTATTTATTTACCAAATTTAGGCTAAAATGCTGAATCATCTTGGCTTAAAGCCAAAATGCTGAATTGCTACAGCTGAAGTAGGCAAATATGATTTTTTTTTTTTAGTTTTTTTTTTTTTGCACTGGAAGTGGACAAATTCATATACTAATTATAATGAGAAGAAAAATAGGAGAAGTCGAGCAACATTTTTGATATTAGCCATGTATGGAGGTATTGCTTCAGCATTTGTACAGAGATGTGTGTGGATGAGAAATCAGAGGTAGGAATGATGGAGCATGACACGACTGTCTTTACTGAAGCAGATTTCATTAAAAAAACAAACAAAAAAAACATCCTGCCGCCACAGAACTGTAACAGCCACATAAC
Organism: Xenentodon cancila; assembly: GCA_014839995.1. Lineage (NCBI taxonomy): Eukaryota > Metazoa > Chordata > Actinopteri > Beloniformes > Belonidae > Xenentodon > Xenentodon cancila. Next base: position 12,915,962 of record CM026203.1, on the reverse strand, counting down.
AGTGATGTCAAAGCTGGATGAGGTGACGTGACAGTTCAGACTCAAGTCAAAGTCAGATGCGTATCTGATTTTGCACCACAAATAGTGAAACAGGTCTGATGTGGAAAAAACTGGATTTCGTATCATTTGATCAGTGTGTATGTAGCCTAAGGCCGTGTTCACACTGCAGCTTAATTCTGATTTTTTTTTTTTTGTTTTTGCCCATATGTGACTTATAACGGATTTTTAATGGCAGAAGTTAGAATCCGACCCAGGCCACTTTCGTATGTGGTCCTAAATCGGATACATATCTGATCTGTGTTGAAGCGACCGCAGCGATTATGTCGCATCCGACTTTGACGTCACAGGAGATGAGTGTTTTTCCTTGAAAGTCTAGAGGAGATTCCGATCCCACCACTCCTGGTTCCGACTCCGCATCCACACATACCTCTGTACAGAGGTAGCAGCCACTGCTGCACAAAAGGCCATCGTTACCATATGTGCTTTCCTTTTTCTCAATCTCCTTCTTTCCTTCATCAGTTTGGGATAATTTTGTTGGTTACGACTGCGAGTTGCTAGACAAACACGTGAAGCATCCACATTTACTTCTGTAAACACCAAGTACTATGTGAGTCGTGTTTTCCTCAGCGCATGCGTGTCACTTCAGGACTGCATACCGTTCACACCTAAGTATGACGAAGTTTGCATTAAAATGATAATGTGACCGACCACAAAAAAAAAAAAAAAATCGGATTTGAGCATAAGACCTGCAGTGTGAACATAACCTAAGAGACTCAAGAAAGTAAAATGAGAGAAATTGAACAAGTGTAAATCTCGGACTGTTGTAAAAACAGCTTACCCTCCACGCTTTAAGGTGTACCCCTGAGCTTAAAATGGCAAAAGTTAGTTTGTGCCACTGTTAGATTTAGGTCTGAAATTTGATTTTCCCACTTTAACACCTTGATTCTTTTGCTTTTTCAGTCATTTTATTATAGTTTGGTGCACTTGGAGTCATTGTCCTGTTGCTTGATGACGATCATGAACTGTCAGACAAATGGCCTTATATTTAATTTTACAATACTTTGGTGTACTGATGAGTCTGTGTGGAGTTTTTCCATTAGCAGGAGTCCTCTGTAGTTTTATTATCATGAACAGCCCGGCAGCAAGAAGTTTTGGGAACCTACATAGGGCTGAAACACGTCCCTGCCGTGGGTTAGGTACTCAGTGGCGCTGAAAAACTGGTGGATGGATGAATGCGTTGATTGATGCTGCAGGCGGGATTCTGTCTTAATAAATGTCCTCTTCAAGTGTGACATGTCTCTTTTCATTTATCAAAATCCTTGCAGTGTATACAAACAGCGAAAAGAAACGCAGCAACCATCCAGCTCCTTCAGTGTTGATGTTGTCATTCCGGTTTGTGGTTGATGATGTTCTTCTCGTTTTACTATTTTCCTTTTGCCAAAGTGGTTCACTGCCACCACCAGGTAGTGGTAGTTCCCTGAGTTAGTAGATCCTAGTTTCCACTGCTAGTCTTTACCTTCTTCTGAGACCAGTGTTCACTGCTGACCCTGGAAATTCCTACTTATTTTCCCTTTGACATATTAGGACAAGGAAACACTAAATGTTCCTCTTTATCCTTTCCGTGTTATCTGTGTTTGGTGTGCTGTTTCAGCGGAAGATCTTTGCATCTTATATCATTTCAATTCTGAGTTAGAAAAGGTGAACATGTTAGAGGGTTTTTGTCGGGCAAGCCTGATGGCTGTTTCTAAAAAGGTACACCCTGTTTTGTCCCCAACGCTGTTCCAGGTCCAGGGATTTTGCAGATGGCAAGTACATGGTTCACCATGCACAGTTCAACAGTGACGTGCTTCCAGACAGCTTCAAGAGGCCGTACCTTATCAAAGTGACTTCTGACTGGTGCTTTGCATGCATTCACATTGAGCCTGTGTGGAAGGAGACGGTGCAGGAGCTGGAACCTCTGGGTAAGACTTCCATCAGTACGCCTCAGCACACGCTTCGCTTTTGTTTTTCCTACACATATCGAAACGTATGGTTATCATTTGCGCAGAAGATCATGTGAACAAATGTTGAGCTGCATCAGAGCAAAGTCACAATTTCTTTCATGAGATGTCTTTGTTTTTCTTGTTTTTTTTCTTTTATCTTTTTTTTTGGGGTACAAAGTGTAAAGTAAAGGTGTTTTCACACTTCCTCCCTTTCAGCCGTCCAAACACTCAGATCAAGGTTCACTCTGCCTTTTGTCAGATCTGTTTAAATCCTTAAGCTTGTTATAGTTAGAACATGTGTGATATTCACTAGTGTCAACAGAAAGAGAAAACGGGTCCTTTTTTCAAATGAACTCATAATAGGGACTTGCATACTGGCATTCTGTAACATTTACGTATTAAGTGGGGTGTCCTTTACATATACGAGCGGTCTCCTTATTTAACGCCTTTTGGTCTACCCTGGGACGTGTAAGAAAGAGGGGATCAGATTTTACGCCTTTCTGGTAAGCAGTTTTTGCAGAAATATACATATATAATAATAATAATAATACAGAAACCGAGAGCGGGGCAAGGGGGAAATGTACCGCAAAAGCCAGTATGTAAGGATCTAATGTGGAAGCAAAAAAAACAGAGCACCCTTGAAGGAAAATTACAGGCTTTGTCAATGTGCACCTTGATTTCTTTTACTTTTAGTTGTAAATGTATATAGAGATGTAGAGACATACATGTTAGGATAGGCCATATAAAGTAAATGACAACAACCATCGTGAGACTTGACCACACGCTCTCCTTTTTTCACATTTGATTGTAAGATTTGAGGCCGGTGAGTTGTACCAGTAGCTTACAGTCAGAAAAACCAAAACTGTGGCGTGCAGGCAGCGTGCATTTTGTTGTTCTGGCGTCATTCTCATAAAGACAACTGTTTATGGTGAGCTCTCAAAACTACTGGAATAGCAGTTTTATTTTTTTAATTATTGCAAGATGGGGTGTGTTGCACAGTTGGGTCTCAGATCCCGTTGCTGTCGATGATTGTAATTATTACACTAGGTGTGGGCGTTGGCGTTGTGGACCTGGGCTACGAGCGGCGCTTGGCCAACCAGCTGGGAGCTCACCGTGTTCCCTCCATTATCGGACTAGTCAATGGCAGGGTGACCTTCTTCCACCAGGTCGTGGTGCGCGAGCATCTGCGGCAGTTTGTGGAAGATCTGCTGCCTCAGAAGCTGGTGGAGAGGGTAACTCGCACTGGATTTCCTGCACTACCACTTGTTTGTTGTCGGTCTACTTCTGTATCGAGTATATATATTAACAATCAATATATAACATAGGTCATATTTGTTCTTTTTTATCTTTGTTTTTAGCCTAGAAAGATATTGTTCCTTCTCTGTCTTAGCTATTGCAAATAAACTGTTGAGTCAGTAACACTGCTTTTAAGATGAGAACTTGTTGACGTTGTTTTCATACAGCCAAAGCGTAACTTTGAAACTACACTATCTGTTGTTTTTCCAGATCAATGATGATAACTACCAGGAATTTCTTGAGAGCTGGCGTGTGGAAAACAAGCCCCGGCTTCTCTTGTTTGATCAAATCCCTGTTGTGCCACTACTGTACAAAGTAAGGACACCTGCAAACTGAATTCAGCAATAATTCTGAAATAAGCTTATTCTAAACCACACTGCATAACATGGTGACTTGAACTGTGATGATGCCTGAGGGGTTTTAAAGTCAGACACGCTGCTGCAGCTCTTCCCATTCTGTTTTCTGATCTGTGTCACAATGTCACCCGCGATGGTTCAGTCATTTCATCCTGTAGCCCAGCGGTTGGTTGGTTAGTTGGTTGATTTAGATTGTAGGGGCTGGCACAATATGAGAGAGTCATCCTAAACTTCAGGCACCTTCATAAGTTTATTGCAGTTTACTTTTGATTCAAAGGCTGTTTCAGTGGCTTCACTGAATCTTTAACGTTGTGTTGCGTCACAAACAAAACAAAAGGTGTTCCTGGTATTTCTTCATGTGAGATAAGCTTTAGTCGTTTTTTTTTCTTTTGGGTGTGAACTATGTACCTAATTTATCTGCGGTTTAACACACACCTAAAACAGCAACATTTTCGAGTTTAATCCACTGCTGAGCTTTTGAACATAACTTAACGTGATTGGAGCAACAGGTTTAACATCAATGTCAACATTAACCCTGCGGATACAGTGCAGCCTAGATGAAATCCACTGTTTTATGTCCAAAAAAAATCCTATCCAAATAAATTACATCTATTGAATTCGCGTCATTCTTAGATTATTTGAGAGGTAGCAAACATGAAGAGTTTGTCTCGACGACCTTATCACAGCACATGGTCTAGCTTGTGCTAGAATCATAATTATTGACATTCACTTTAATTCAATTCAATTCAATTTTATTTATATAATGTCTATTACAACACGAGTTGTCTGTAGGCGCTTTCCAGAGAGCCAGAACATGACCCCAGAGCAATTATTACATAAACAACGGCGGGTAAAAAGTCCCCTAGTGGGAGAAAAACCTTAAGCCAAACAGTGGCAAGAAAAACTCCCTTTTAAGAGGGAAGAAACCTGGATCAGGACCTGGATCATAAGGGGGGACCCTCCTGCTGAAGGCCAGCCGGATAGAGCAGGAAGTAAAGAGAGAGGAGAGACCCAGACACACTGTCAAAGGTACAAAAGACAAGATACATAAGTATAAATATCCGTCAGCAGCAGAACTAAGACTTCCATGTATATATGACTGATTCATGGTTAGTTGGTGAACTACAGAGACGACTATATAAACAGATGTAGACAGCAGACACTGAGGTGGTCAGAGGGTGGGACTGCAGGTCAGCATGCAGCTCCTGAGGTTCTGGCCTGCAAACATGTACAGAAGAGAAAAAGAGGGGACAGAAACAAACTACAAGAACAATGGAGCACAATTATACTTATGAGATACTTTTTATTAATGACTGAGGATTGACCTGAAGAAGGGAAAGAGAAACACAGGAGGTGAGGGGCACCAGTCAGTGGATCATGTAGGGGTCCCCCTGCAGCAGGTCTACAGCAGCAGATCCAGGATGAAGCTGTGTTGAAGACCAGCTGCTCCAGTCTGGTCCTGCAGCTGCAGCTACGACTACTGGCCCTAACACACTAAAGTTTACACTAACTATATGTTTTACTAAATATTTTAAGTTTGGTTTTAAAGGTGGAGGTGGTGTCAGCCTCCTTAACCCAGATTGGAAGTTGGTTCCATAGTGATGGTGCCTGATAACAGAATTCCTGTCCTCCAAATCTACATTTGGATCGCAAGTAGTAACATTTTGAATTGGATTCTAAATTTTCCGGGGAGCCAATGGAGGGAAGCTAACAACTTTAAGGAACACATCAAGTTATACAAACGGACAAGACATTAATTGATATCCTAATATCTCCTATTGACATCTAAAATGTGTTGCATAATGTCCAGTTTTATTGAAATGATGAAGTCATAAGCAGAAACTAGAATCGTCATCACCAAAGGTTGAAAAATGGGCCACGATACTACATCTGTGAAATCAGTCAAACATCAATCTCCCAACTAGTTTAAAGTCTACGGTGTACGGTTTCTGCATCCAAAGTCCAGGTGAAGCGTAGTTGACTGATAAAATGAGCTTGGAAGGAGACGGTGAGAGTTACTGCTGAAGATGGTAATGATCGCAAATTATAGCAGTGCCCAAAAGAGGTCATTATTTTGTTTTTAATTTGTAAAAAAAAAAAAACATACCAAAGGCTGTATGGTGAATCCTGATGGGACAACCTAACAGCAGGTTCCCAGAGAGCAGACTGCGTAGTCCCAAAAATGGAAAGGCGTCATGGAAGCACATGAAGGCTGTTGCGTGAAAAGTGTTCCCTTGGTGAACCTACTTTAGTTTATACAATATTATAGTGAGAGACATGTCTCTTTGTGCCAAAGAAAGGCTACTACTAGTTTGCAGTGAACGCCTCATTATTTGAATGTTTAATGGTTTCGGGGGCTCTCATCTCTAGTTGACAGCATTTGCCTTCAGAGACTACGTACGCTTCGGCTACGTGGATCAGGGTGAGACCCACAACACTCAGCTCCTGCGGCAGTTCAACATTAACACCTACGCTCCCACGATGCTGCTGTTTAAAGAAGATCCAGAGAAGCCTGTCGACATCATCCAGGTAGGTACACACTGCACGACCTGCAACGTCCTTCCTCTCGTAAAAGGGGGATGGAATAAGTCTCCTGAATACACTAGGTAATTTGACTTGAACCTTGTCTTTGTCCCAGGCCAGAGGGATGAAGCGGCAGATCATGGATGAGTTTGTCTCCAACAACAAGTTCCTGCAGGTGCCACGGCTGGTCAGCCAGCAGCTTTTCGACGAACTGTGTCCTGTCAAGCAGTTCCACCGACGGAGGAAGTGAGACATTTTTGAAAGCAGAGTTGTAGCTGATTGTCCCAGAATAAATGTCCTGGGAAATGCGACTAATTAGGGGGGGAATCTTGCCATCGTCCCATTAGCCTGCCCATTTCTGCCAAAGTGATGGAAAAGGAAAGGATAAGACGGAGCAGTCAAACGGGAGGCGGGTTCTTGACGGCATGAACTAGTGCAGTTAACGAAGACGATGCTGGCAGGTGAATTTTGTGTGAATGTGTTTCAGGTACTGCATACTGCTGATCACGGGGGAGGACGAAGCCTTTCTGCCAGCTAATAAGGCCTTTCTGGACTTCGCCTCGGCTAACAAAAAAGACGTGCTACGGTTTGCCTACGTTAATCAGCGTCAGCAGCAGCCGCTTTGTCGGGCGCTTCTACACAACCAGGATGTCATCTCACCTCAGGTCTGACAGCCTAAACGCCCAGCTCACACTGCCAAATATTTTCAGTCGCAGCGTTATGCTCATGCACGTACACGCACACAAAATGAACGAGAAAATACATCAAGAAATAAACTGCGCTATCATCTACTGTACTTTTAATGCTTTTGATTAGTCACATGTGACATTCTGCAGTGGTTCAATTTACACTCGAGGTGCTTTGCAATAACGACGACAGGTGGTGATTCTGGAAAGGCGGAGCCAGGCTGGCAGGGTCCTGTACCGCTCCGTGAGTGGCGGCTGGAACGGTAGTGAGGAAGACAAATATCGCCTCCATGAGCAGCTGGAGCTCCTTCAGAAAGACCCCACCTATCTGAGCTCAGACACGACCTTGCCAGAGCTCAACAATGAGATGGCCCCCGTAAGTCACAGCAGACACACACACTGACCTCGGTCTGGAGGCCACCAGCTGGGACCTGCATACGCGCATCTGGGTTTTAGGTCAGAGGTCAAGTTTATTTATATATAACGCTTTTAAAGATGTGCTCTACAATCAAATAAAAATCATAATTGAAAATTACAAGGCAATGTTTGAATGTTAAAATACTATATTTAAGAATAAATAAAAAGTAAAATTTAATCAAAGGTATGACAAATATCTGCATGAGTGTCATACTTTACAATTGAAAGCCAAGGAAAAAGAAAAAAACAGGCGGTTTTTGATGTTGGCAAAACACAGAAAAGAAACGAAAATGCTGAGAAAGCTTTGTGTGTCTTTTGTAAATGAATGACTCTAAGAGCCGATTCTTTGTGAGAAGAGACGGATCTTTAAACGCTCCGCTGAGTAGCAATGTCAGAAGGGGCGGGGCTTTATTTTGAAGGGTACACCATTCGGCCAATCGGGTACGAGGCCGGACTAGGATCATACCATTATGTAAACGGGGAAGATGCTCAGAAAACGGCAAGTGTAGTAAACGGTAAACCAGTTCAGTTGTTTACTCAAAGTTTTTTACTTGAAATATTAAACAATAGTAAGTAAGAATAATAATAATAATGTCAGTTTTTTTGTACTGAAAAAAATGCATAAAAATGAGACTTTAATGAAAACAGAATAAAAAGTTGAAATACATTCATAATTGCTATGGTAAAGAAGACTCAGGAATACTAAATGAAGGGCCGTTTGGGAGCCGGAGTTGGCTCTTGTAAGGGACTTGAGGCAAAACAGTCTTAATCTTTGAAAAGACTGGACATGTGTTGATGACAGAAAAAAAATATATGAAAGACCCATATAGAGATGTTGTGTTAGAAAAAGAGCACGAGAGGGCGTTTATATTCACCTCTGCTAATCATGGCCTGATGCAATTAAAGTAAATCACACCACTAATTGTTTCCCAATAAAGTGTATATCATTCATATAGAGTGGGCTCCATACCGATAATGTCACATAACTGGCTTTTAGGTTTTGTGAAATCATATAAAAAAATAAATGAGTGTGATTCTGCATTAGCAAGGTGAACTGGTATGATGTTACTAGTCATGACGTTGGGGTGGGGGGGGCAGCAAAGAGCTATGTTTGCCCAGATGTACGCCTCTGTCTTGGAACATCTACTGGCAACCGGCTGGGTTGACTGCAGTGTTGGTGAACTTGCTTAGTTTTGAATTTATTTAATGACTCTTAGTGTTTCTGTTTTTGTTTTGATTTTCTCCCCAGATGTTTATTGTTCAGTGGATAAATGCAGCTTACGATTACATCCTTCTAATATATGACGGCCTTCTCTATTCCAACTGGTAAGAGACAACTTAAAAGAGACACAATGTGTTTGCATCTTTTTTTTTTTCTTTTTTTTTTTTTTTTTTTTTTTTTAATTCCTACCAATGAAAATCTACCTTTCCCAGGCGAGAGATGATGCCCATTCTGTCCTTGATCTTCTCGGCTCTGTTCATTCTTTTTGGCACCGTGATCATTCAGGCTTTCAGGTGAGAGAAGAATGACTCTTTTCCATGCGAAGCGTTTTCATATGCCTGAATGTCTGACTTGAATTTACTTTTATTATTGATATTAGGATTAGAATTTTAAAATACAATTTTTTTAAAAATGTATAGTGTTGAAGTACTTTAACAGTGCACTTAAATTTGACTTTCTTTTTTTTTCCAGTGAGCCAGGTGAGAGTAAAACCCGAAAACCAAAGTCGAAGGAGCATCCAACAACGCAACCTGAGGAAGATGCCTCAAGCAGAGCAAATACCTCAAGGTAATGTTTTAGTATTAATTAAATATTAAAAATAAACCTGGACATCACTGTCTTCTTCTACTTTTTTCAAGCTTTTATCTTTAAGGGGTTGCCTCAGCGAATCACTGTCCTCTGTTCGACCTTGTCTTCTACCTCTTCCACTCTCTACCTGCATGTCCTCTTTCATCGCATCCATCCCTCAATACGGTTACGTGCACATCTAAATCGAGCTATTGGCAGGCATCGAGAAGATTTAACTGGAGTTTCCGAGAAATCCGAGTATACATGCGCGGGAAGAGAATCGAATTATTGAGTGAGGTGCATTCGACTCCGCAACGCTAGGTGGCGCTACACATCCTATCGCGTTGGGAATCTTTTGGTTAGTTAGAAAAATTTGTAAAAAAAATGCGAGATTTGAAGCAGACGTGGAAGGAGAAGGACAACACGTGAAGATATGGATCCATTTCGTACATACTGATATACTAAACCTGATTGTCATGCCGTGACTGTTGTTATTCCCACTTCCGCTGTCTCGTCACTTCCAGAAGGTGGAGTCTTACCATGGTTTGCGTATACATGCCCGAATAGCTCGATTTCAAGAACTCCAGGTCGGTGTGACTACATCCCGACTAAGGTGTCTAAGGCTTTTAAACCTTTGATATCACTCGGACTAAGGCAGAAATATCTCACTTTCTCTCAGTGCATGTAAACATACTGACAGTTTAAATATGAAGACGAAAGCACAAGTGCTTTTAGGTATAATTAGGATATTTAATAAGGATATTATAAATCATCTAGTCTGTACCAACTAAACAAACACAAGTTATCACTCATTATTTACTGAATAAACATTAAGCCAAATTTCAGAAGCAGTGTGCGAAAAACTTTGTACACCTTTAGTTTTGACATACAAATTAAGATAAATAGTATCCAGAAACTGTTAATTATATACACTTGATTAACTTACGATCAACAGGAGTGTGTGTATATGAATTCAGATGTTTTTTTTTATTCTGGCAGCTTGATGGTCTGCAGTGTTCAATTGTGCGTTAACATAATGCAGGGGACTAAAGACATCAGCATTGACCTTTGAGAAGAAATTATTGCTGCCTGTCAATCTGGGAAGGGTTATGAGGCCATTATCTAACAATCTAGAGTCAATCATTCATTAACAACAAATACTATTCACAAGTGGAAAACGTTCAAGATAGCGGCCAATCCTCCCAGGATTAGATGTTCCAGGAAGTTTACCCCCAAGGTCAGACTCTGAGAGACTGCGAAACCCCTGGAGCTTAATTTTAGAGCCTAAACTCTTCAGTTAACATGTGAAATGTGAAAGTTTATGACAACTGAATTAGAAAAACACTGAAGCATTATAGCTCATTTCAAAGATTGCCAGGAGAATGTTTCTGCTCTCTCAAAAGAACACAGCACAGCATTTTCTTTAAGTTGCATTTGAAAAAACTTTCTTTGTCTAGATAAGACAATTATACTATTGGAAAACAACAAGAAAAATAAAAAAACTAAAACGGGGTTCAAATTCATGTATCAAATATAATACATCTGGCTTTATAGGGTTAGTTTTCTTCATTTCCCCTCCCCCATCTCTGTCTAGTTCCCAAGGAAGTACTGTTTGTTTTTGTTTTTTTTGTGACTCGAGTTGTCCAATTTTTTTAAATGAAATATAATGGCTGGGATTCTGAGTTGATCGCTTTTATTTTTGTTATAAGATGGTGCAAAAGCTTATTTAGAAAAGAAAAAAAAATCGAGTTCATGCTTTTGTAGCATGACACGAGGCAGGGCGGTTCTCCCTCACCAGCGTGTAGACTCAGCCGCTGGTTTTCATTTACAGGCGTTTCCTCTTTTCTTTATGAGCTGGTTTCATCCGGAACTTCATTTGGTTTTGAACAGCGTCTTTGTTTAACACATTGGTACAAAAAACGTATTGTATTCCTGAGAAGAAAAGATGTGATGATTTCCCATAATAAAAGAAAAAAAAAAATATATATATATATATATATTAAAAAAAACATATAAACAAACACAAAAAAAAGTGTTTTCACTGTGGGACTTTTTGCCACCAATGGACTTTTAATTGTTATTATGTCACCTCACAAATATTACGCTCTTTCTCGTTGGTTCATGTAGCCGTCCTCCAAAGAAGGACTTTGTGGAGGTGACGGAGCTGACGGACATCACGTACACCAGTAACCTGGTCAAACTAAGACCTGGTCACATCAACGTGGTGCTGGTACTGACCAACGCTTCCAAGAATGCTTTGCTCAGAAAATTTGCCAAGGAGGTTTTCTCTTTCTCTGGGTAAGTCTCAGAATTCAGCTTCACGGTAGTTTTAGATGGTATTGCTTATTATTTTATAATGATACTGGACCTTCTTAAGCTGCTGACCAAAGCTCCACCTGTTGATCTTGAACTCCTCTCTTACCTTCCCTCAGGAGTCAGACCCTCCACTTCTCTTTCCTTAATGCTGATAAGCACCGCAGCTGGATGCCCGCACTCCTGAGCTCAGCCTGTTATGCTGCACAAGGCGAGAGTCATTCTGATGACGAGGAGTCCTCAGATTACACCGGCCATGTCGTCGCACTCAATGGCTATAAGAAATATTTTTGCCTCTTTAGGCCTGTCTTCACAGGGGACGACCCCAAGGACTCATCATCTGAGACTTCATTTGACAGTAAGAGAAATTCCCGTTCCAGGTCCAGGTCTAGCTCCCATTCTCGATCCCGGTCCCGGTCCACGGAGAATGGAGCTGAACCCAGAAGAGGCTCCTCCAGTAGGGCCACCAGCATAGAAGTCCACCATAAGCTCGACAGGCTGGGACTCTGGATGGAGAGGCTAATGGAGGGAACTCTTCCCAGAGTACAGGTCCCCGCATGGCCAACACTTGATACCAACAACACTTCTTCCACAGAGAGCTGAGGTTCAAGTAAGAAAAGTTTCACTTTTGCTCCTGATTTAGTACTCGAGCAAGAAATCTGATCATCAACGTTATGGGTTTTCAATGACTATAGAAGATCATTTTTGAAAAATTGTGGATTACGGCTAAACTGTAGGAAGCTGATGGGTGGGGCTGGCATGCAACAACACCTTGCAGTTGAGTGTCAAGACTGTAAAATGCAAATTTTCCCATTGATTTCTCTAATGTGCTTTAGAATAACACCAGGTGTTTGTGTTGCTGTCCTCTCCTTTAGCTGCTGCCTCTACTTGGATTCAGCAAAATCCTGCAGCATAGAAAGTGCTTTTTTTTTTTTTTTTTTTTTGCACAACAGTGATTCTTTAAAACACAAAGCCTCTGAAACTTTGACATCTTTAGAGTTTGAGTTAAGCATTAAGTTTTGATGGAATATTGTGCTTCATGTGCAGATCTTCACGTGATGCGGGTTGGCAGTTGCACTGAACTCATAAGAACTATTACTTCATCTGTACCATTTCCTTTCATAGATCTTAAACTTAGTCCCAAAACAAAATTTGTAAGATTAAAAAGCTCATCTCCATTTATATTTTGTTCTTAGACATGGATTAACAGTAACAAATAATTTGCATCCACAAAATCATTAAGGAGCTGCAGATTGCTCTTTTGTCCCATTTCATCAGTAAATGTAAATACATGGGGCATGTTGATCTAAAAACTGCAGAGGAAGCAGCTTTGGCTGTTTCTAGTGGCAGCTGATTTGCTTAACTTCCTTTTTGTTGCTGCTCAACAAATTACACTAATGCGCATATTATTTCCTGTTTGTCCTTTGAACTGGATCTTTGTTCACATCTAAGAAATGAAGTGTAACTCAGACTTCCTTTTATCGTGTTTATTTATTAAAAAGTTTGAACATTTGTCATGCTTTAACTTTTTTTTTTTTTTTTTTAAATCTACATCTTCTTTGTATTCAGGCATGTAATATTGCAAACTAAGATACAAATGATGATACAAGTGAATTGTCCAACATTACAGTTTAGATGGAGTTGATTTGAGTATAACTTGCAGTTACACAAAACGGTAACCAGCACTTATAATTGATAAATCAAATATAAGTGCTGCTCAGTTTCTACTTGTCAAACATGGTGCACGTGACATTGTCGGGAACTTCAGTACTCATTTTGAAGGCAACTGTTTCTTCTCGGTCAGATCATCAGGGCCAAAGGAGACGGGCAGCAGCTCTTCCACAGTCATCTTTTGGTAAGAGCGATCAGCCTTTGTCATGTAAACGTCCCATTCCCGCCCAAACTGGATATAAAAAGGGCAGGGTTACATTCTTGTACAATGAATCTCTCAACAGCTCTTGCCAGAAAAATCAAAAGTTCTTTCAAGAAAATAAATAAAAGCAAAGAGAAAATATACCTCTCTCATGAACTGCCTGCACCCTCCACATGGGGAGATGAACTGATCAGCCATGTCACTGCAAAATAGATCAGTGGAAAAACATGTAGACGGGAAAATAAAAAAATTATTTATAGAGAAAACAGCTGCGTGCCTTTGTGACATAAGAACATCGGGTAAACATCTGTTAACCACTAATTTCACAAGTCAACTATTAACTTCTTGCTCATGTAAGAAAACTAGTTGCACAAGGGACAAAAGTGGGAATTCACTGAGGCTCAGTGGCGCGCAGACAAATGTGGTGGGAAGTGAGTAATGATTTGGCAACGGAGGAAAAAGAACAGAGTGAATATCAATGCCTTCAATAAAACCCATCACGTTTTCCAGGCTCCCGTTTTGTTGATCAAAGGCGTACATTACCTGGCAATTGCAATGGCCCTGAAACTTTTGTAGCCTTCAGATACGGCCTTTGCCATGGCATTTCTTTCAGCACAAATTCCCAGATTGTAGCAGGCGTTTTCCACATTGCAGCCTGCCAGAGACACAAGTACTTTTAATGCACATACCTAAAACGGAGGTCTATCCCCCATGAAAAGAACAGTACATTTAGTTCCTTTAGCTGAACTAAATTGCCGTTAGACTTTCGCCACTGCTGGCCAGTCTTTGCACCCCACCCCAGCACTTCTGCCTACAGACACATGACTTTCCACTGTACAGCAACAATGACGGGACGGTAGTATTTTTAACATCCACATACGTGTCTGCTGCAAAGTTGATGGTAGTTATTGAAATGTAATAAACTAAAATAGCAAGGGCTTGTCCTTAGAGGATTGGATGATGAATTATTTGCTTTTGTAAGACAATAAAACCTTTACAATGAGCACATCTCCCCAAATTCAGTCATTTGAGCACCCACGTTATCGTGGCTCGGTGCGTAACGTACCAGCGCGAAACTCAGATCGAGATAGTCGACAACGTCGCCGTTTATCGCGGATTTGTTACTTTTTAGGTTAGTTCATCTTAAAACTAAACTGAAGCCTTTGTTAAAATAGCAATTATTACAAGGTTTGACACGTAGCTTACCCGCAAACACATGGTTGTCGTCGGTCAGCAGAGCAGCCCCGACTCTGAAGTTGCTGTAAGGACAGTAAGCTTTCTCTTTCGCCTCATGCGACTGCGCGATCAGTTTTTCAATCACATCTTGAGACAAGGCTCCGGAGCTTCGGTCCTGAGTAGGCATGCTTTTGCGGGTGGACGTGACACCTTCCATAGTTGTTCCTGTTCTCGGGCTTTTCTCGCGTCTTTGTGAGGCGGCGAATCCGTCCGCTGTAGCTTTAAGTGTGATAAGAGGGGCGCGGGAGAGAGAAGTCGCTTCCAATCATCTGCCGGGGTAGGTTGACGCAGTCAATGGACAGGGGGGCGTGGCTTCCGAGCAACCTTTCAACGTAAGAGCAGGCGCGTGAGTGGGCAGCCGTGAAACAGCGACTTCTTTGTCCGCTGAGCAGTTGGTTGAAAGATGTTTTCCTGGCTGCTTCGGATAATATTCTCATGTGTCAGGCTGAGCTTAATAACAGCAGAGGAGTCGAGCTGAGAAAATATGTGTCTTTATTTTGAAGTCAGCTCTATCTTCTTGGAGGTTTACATACAAAGTGCTTCTTACTGAACTTTTATTATAATAATATGAATATTAATGGTGATAGTCACGTGGTGGAAAAAGTGTGACAAGTTCATACTATCATTTTTCTGGTGATGCAGTTTTAGCAGATAGCATATTCAAGTGTACACAGAAGAACAATGGCAATGACGATATAAACAAGCGCACGCGTAAACACACAAAATAGTCATTTAGGATCTGCTCAAATGCTCGTCAGTGTGGACTCTTGTGTGAGCTCAAGAATCACTAGCTGCTCTGGATGACCCAGCTGATCCACGAGAGGTAGTTTCTGACCTTGGTGTACACACCAGGGTAGAAAGCATAAGCACAGCCGATGCCCCAAGACACAATGCCTTCAAATTTCCCGTTGCAGATGAGTGGTCCACCTGAATCCCCCTGCAGAGGGAAAGGCAACGGCTTTCAGCAGTGTGACAGACAGACCAACGTTATCACTGACCTTTACAGCATGTAATATAACAGTAAATTATAGATGCATCAAAGGTTATCAAATATTATCCCCCTAATTAATCATAATTAAATAACAAAAAGCAAACACTCTTTTAAAGCTGCAATAATTCATATTTTTTTATCATCTCAGTGTACTTAAAAAAAAATCATGTAAGAGTTGTTTGTAATGATTGTCATTAACTGTCTATGCTCTCTAGAAAGACTGAAAAGCATTAAGACAAGAACAATCAGACTGTAACACAATACATAGCTGTATGACCCCTAAATTTGACTTTTTTTCACAGTGCAAATATTTGAGTAATAAGTAATATAGTATAAGTAGTATACTATAAGTAGTATAAGTAATATATTTTACACAGGGCTGCTGTAATCACTGCTGATCTCACATTCAGTGTTGTTTTACTGTTCTTTTATTTATTCTCTTTGCAGGTTTTGGTTATTAGATAGATTATTATTATTAATTGTTTGAAATAAAGCAGTCATTCATTCATCGAGGTTATCTTGTTCCTGTAAATTTCCGTTTGCTTATGTTATTTTTTTTTTATAAAGCTTTTTTTATTGTATGTTTTGATTTTATTGCTGTCCATTAGAGTATATTAGTGTTGGGTTTTGTTTTAGATTTTTTTCACTAAAACAAATTCCAACTGACTATGTCCACGTGGCGATTAAGTACTGGACCTTGAATCTTGTCAAACAGGTATTTATAAGACAGTCTGCACAGTTTCATATGTTTGCTTCTTACTGCACTGCTCTTATCAGCGGTGTGTTCAGCTGCATCAGGCAGTAAAACACAGTTTGAAACGTCGGCCGCACCTTCCTACTGTTTATGAAAACCATTCCTGAACTAATCCTTGCTTCATCTTCCCACCTTGCAACATGTGACCATAAAAGTCAAAGAATGGAGCTTCCCTGAAAAAAAGAATGTTTGTTTTCTGCAAGATCATTTGGGCATTCTCATGTTCCTTTAAGGTATTTGATTGTCTTTCCACTATCGGCTCCAGTGAGACAAGATCCCCCTCTCCCCCTCAGATGCAGACATCCCTGGCTTTGCGGCTCACCTGACAGGAATCTCTCCCACCATTAAGAGATCCGGCACAGATCATATTTTCTGTGACTCTGAAGTAGTAGTAGTTCCAGCAGTCTGAGAAGTAGTCCACATCCACAGACATCAGGTCAGAGGACAGCTTTTGGCCGTAGACCCAGGTCACACCCCAGCCGCTGACTGTGCACCGAGCAAGGTTTTCCATAGGTGGCGAGTCCTTTTCTGGCAATAAGACCGGCCCGACCATGGCATTGATGGTGGCTGGACGATCCAGCTGACCCACAGAGAACATATCCTCTAGTCATTTGTACTGAAAATACCATTTTACTTTTAATGTTTACATTATAATGCACTTTTTAGTAACACCTGATTATAAAGCCTACAGTCCTCAGAGTTGGGTTTTCTTTGGTCATTCTGATAGCAGTAAAGTATTTATCAGTTCTCGTAGAGACTTTTTGCAATACAGACAGCAGGAAAACCTGGAAACAAGGAAGCATTCATTATTCATTTGAAGAAAAGGAAGTATTATCTAGAAATAGGTGTGGAGCGTTGCAAAACAACTGTCAAATCTGAAGAAAGCAACAGCGGAAATTGCTTATTGCACTAACTGTTGCCAGCTTTCCCAATTTTTTTGACAGCTTGCATCACTCTTTTTTTTTTTTCTTTCTAAGAATTACAGAACCTTTCCACCAAAGGTCCCAATTAAACTTTTTTTTTTTGGTGGTGGTGGTGGTGGTGGTGGTGGTGGTGGGGGCCAACACTGCGTTATCTCAAAGATGTTCCTGGTTCAAAAATTAGTGCCCCAACCAAAGTTAGAAACTCATCACTGAGCATCAAAATTGAATTTTTTGCAGCACAACAAGACCTTCCTTTTAGCATCTACATTCAAAGTTAAAAACTGTAAGTCTCAGTTCTCAAAGACTGGAGGTGACATCTCTGGAGCACCACAACTAACAATTTTACACGCAAACATCTATTCTTGACCTCTTTGGTCTGTGAAAGCAAACAAAGTAGTCATTTCCAAGTTCCTTGGCTTTGTGTGAGACTATAATTTTGGGAGGTTAAAAACTTGTCTTAAGAACCACAGGCATATACTTAAGTAGTTCTAGCTGAAAGATGTTGATTTCCTGATGGGAAATGCAGCTCACATGGATCCGTGGATAAGCATTATAAGTATACTGCTTGGCCTTTACTTACCTGTTACTTAAGAATTATCATTTGTGTTTATGTAACAACAGGAAAAGAGCAGAACAAAGATGAAGCATAATACAGCAGTCTTCCTTTACAATCGCGTATTAATAAAGCAAACATTACGAGTGCAGTGTTCTCACATGTTCACACGTTCCTTACCTTAAGCAGCATGATGTCATTGTCGAGTATCCAGTAATTGTACTGGTAGTGTTTGACGATCAATGAGACGTTGAATATCTGCTCAAATCCCTCAACCTCTTCAAGGTTGTGCTGACCCAAGACCACTTTTATCTTGTGATTCCTACATAAAATACAATGCAATGCATAACATTTTTAAAGGAGTTTCTTTTTTTATACCTCTGATAAGACAATTGATCAATGCTTCCTCAGTAATATACATTAAAGAAAGACGAGGTTAAAATAAAATATGTAAATATCTTAGTATTGAGTGATTTTGAAATTTAAAGAGTATGCATAATTGGCATTAATGCATGCTCTGTATGTGCAGTCACATGAAAAAGTAAGTACAACCTCTTTCAATTCTAAAGTTTGATATATCAGCATATATTATTAACATATTCTAATCATATTTTTTAATTCATGCGCTCATACTTCAAACCATAGAACTGAAAGAGTTGTTAACTTCCTCTTCACATGATTGTAACAGCCAATCCTACGAGGGGTGGGAAGACCAAAATTAAATGATAAAATAATAGAAGGGATGCAAATGGATGTGAATTGAAAAACAGAACATTTAACATTCAGGCTAGTTGAAAATAAGTGTGTTAAATTGGCATGTGATGTGGTAATTGTACAAGTGAGGGCCAAGGAGGTAGCCAGGCCAGCCATCCTTTATACAACGAATTAGTCTGGTTTTCAGGATTTGACTTTGATTCCCGGGTTACGGCACCAACAGATGCGGAAGAAACTGCCTCTGGATGCCACTAAAGACGTGTGCAACCAACCAGAGAGATGAAGCATGTGATGTAGGCAGAGCGACAACCATAATGCCCAGGATGGTGGCTTGATTAAAGCAGTAGTACAAGCAACGCCTTTCTGTGTTTCCCTTCAGGGACCATCACAGGAGATCACTGCGGCTCGCATATTGATTTTTTTCACGTAGGTTTTATGTCAGATAGTTTTCCTAATGCAACCCTCCCCATTCATCTGAGCTAAGGAGCGGCACTATGTGGACACTGGAATAAAAATAAAAACAGTAGTGACATGATTAAAAAAACAACAACAACCCAAAACTGTCATGGTTTTATCACTTTCCCTGTCTGACAATCATCCGACGTCTTTGCAACACAAAGGACCCATTTATCATTTCAAGAAAGCGACCTGGAGGGTGGAAGCAACATAAGCACCACTAAACGAATGGAAAAGGGGTAAAAAGGATTGTTACTCAAATATATAAGTAAAGAAAATAAATGTAAAAGTGATCAAACTTTTAACTGATTTGATGAAGTTCACTTGTATTACATTTGAAATTGTTCTGATAATCACCATTGTTTGATATATTTTTCTTTTGAACATTCACAGCTTAAATGAAATCACATCCTGTAGTCTTGGTACTTCTGCTTTCAAGGGAAAAAACGTGGAAGACGAAGGGAATATAGAAGAAAATGTGGAGAACCATGCCAGCTCAGACTTGAAGACTGGCGTTTGTGGACATGGCAAAGACTACTTTGGAGTGCAACGCAAACGTGAGGCCAACGATGACACACTGTTGCACCTTCATTCCTCTTTGGATGGTGATAACAAAGGTGCAAAATAGCAATGTAAATGAAGGTGCAAAAGTAATGGTGACAAGCAATAAAACAGTTGCAAGCAATAAAATGTGTATAAGTGATACTTAGCAATACTGACATTTTTATTACTTGCATTATCAGAGCAACGCACTTTCATATATGAGGTCGGTGAAGTTCACCAACCCACAACTCGGCTGACATGTATTTTAATTTCATACCTTATGTAATTCACAAGCATTTTCAACGTTTTTCTGTTATTTTTTTTTTTTTTTTGTTACTTTTTTGTTACTTTCACCAAATGCTTGGAAGACAATACAAAATGATAAAACGTGATAACCACTGGCTTACCGCCCCTTTATAGATTTCAAATGTATGAAATCACATGACAGTTCATCACTACATTTTTCGCTGCTCCTATTTCCAATTCACATGCTTTTTAAAAATGATTATCATTATAGTTATCGCCTTTCTTCCTTATCATTTGATTTGTGCTACTTCCACCCCTCACTGAGGTGCGTGTGAGTGGCAGCGGCTATAGAGAAGCAGTAACTCACGGCCTCCAGCAGTGGGCAGCAGACGCCACCCACTGCGGGTGTACGAGGGTGCCTCCACAGAAGTGAGTGTCGCCATAGAGGAGGGAGGCTTGATACTTGATGGAGTAAGGCTTTACTTCTGAACCACCAATGATTCTGTTCCCATACACACCTATGATGCAAAGACGTGGTTAGAAACAACACAGACACTCTTCTTTAAAGAAAGATTACATAAGTATCTTTAAATGTTTATCTGGAGTTACTCGATATTGGTGACAAATGGACAGTGTGTCTGCATCGTCTTTGTCATCAGTGTGGTGGTATCTCACCTGTCAGCTTAACATGAAGCAGGGTGACGAGTAAGAGGTGACATGATGGAGCCAGTTTCATCATAGCAGCTGCTAAAAGAATCAGCAATCACATGCATGTTTACATGTTCCTACATTAGACTAGAAAAACTCTAGAAAGACTAAGCAAATGCCACATTTAATTATATAACACTCTTTGTTTAGTTGTGTGCTGTTTAGTGTTATCGGCTACATGTATACCAGTCAGCCTGGAGCTTTGCTTCGACACTTTAAAGACTTTAAAAAGACAAAAAAAACAAACAAAAAAACATCTGCAGACCATTTATAACCCCAAATGGCAGCAGTGCTCCTCTACAGTAGCCTCCCCCTAGCAGGACATAATTGGCTGCAATAACACTTCAAGTAAACAACATAAAGTCTCCAGACTATCTTGACACTAATATGATGTGATCTGGGGGCATTTGAGGGAAACAGGCCCAATCCACAAAGATCCCACCCAACAACCAACAGATATAGATAGATATAGTATATATATATATATATATATATATATATATATATATATATATATATATATATATATATATATATATATATATATATATATATATATATATATATATATATATATAAACAATTACGTGGTGGAGGTTTATTTCTCATAGTCCACCAACTTCATATGATTCTTGAAAAGCACATGCACACGCATGACAGTTGTGGGTTTAAACATACAGTCTGGTATCACGCTTTTCAGTGACCTACAGAAAAATCTGCTAGTAGTGCTTGAAATTGTATATTATAAACCATGGAATCCTATAAAAGCTTCATATCATGTGAAGTCACAGCATTTGGTACCCATCGAAACCGAATATTTTATGCCAAAGTCATTTCTTTTTGTTGGTTTAAATTTCCGAATATAATGCAGGCGAACTAGTTTCACATTTCCATTCAAACTTTGACTTATAATAGAGAATAAGGAAACAAACGTTACAGGGCATTGTCAGCTGGTCCTGACTACCATCTGATTTCCCTCCAGACTCACGGCCGATGAATAATAACATGTAACCAATGTATGCAAAGCTACCTCACCTCAACAGTCACAATCCACCCGAGTCCAGCATCCACACGGTCTGGCAACACCGCACCAGGAGAACCCTGAGAACTCTCAGGCCTCTTTTATACTCTATGCCTGCCTGTCCCTCTTATTATTCCTCACTGTTAATAAAATCTCTGTCACATGCAGAAAGAACAAAGGAGAGATCCTGACCCAGAAACTTAAAGCAGCCCTTCCCTTTTATGACAGCATTCTTCTCACAGTTTTTGCCTATTGACTAATGATGGGGACAAAGGAAAAGCTCTACAGGCATGAAACCTAACAAGCCAGATAAATTTTAGATTATGCTTGTATGTCATGCTGTTTGAATATCCGATGATGCTACAAAGAGCACGACAAAAGCATGAGTATGAGGTACGATGTCTGAGTGTGATATATTCGCCTTCTAGTGCTCTGTCAGCTAGAAATGTGCCAAAACGTAACAGCATTTACTCTTTACCAAGAAAATCTTCTCAGAACTGATGGAAAACTGAGCTGAAAGGAAAAGTGACAGAATTTGCTTCACACATCGCAATGACTCACAGTGTTTAGGGGGGGGGGGTAACTGTACTAAATCAGGCATAAGTCTGGTTAATGTTAACACTGCTGATCTGGCGGGGATACGCTGTGGTGTGACTTATGACCTCCGTATTTCTCCTCTTCCTTTACGGACTTGCGCATCTCTCCGGGCGTCACTGTCATATAGGTTCCCAGCCTTTGATTTTTTGATTCCCATGGGAATGTTTGGTTTGCAGTTTGTAGCACCCGTACAGTAAACCCTCCCCAATGTGTCATTAAATCTGTGAAGGTGAAAGCTGATAATGTTCTCGGGTCTCCGCCAGGTGCAACGTTGATGAGCAGGGTGGCTTACTGCCACTTGTTACGTTTGTGACGGAGAGGGAGGTGGAGTCTTGAGCAAATCTGGATGCGCACATATGTCTGTGATGAGTCCAAGAAGTCCAAATCACAGAACTGTTGCTGGTCCTTTATTAGAAAAAAAGCCCAGTTTAAAACAAACACATGATATATAAGAATTTAAATGTAAAAGAAACTATTTAACTAAAGGTAAAACTAATATTACTTCAGGCTTATCAACATGGATTTTCCAGTGGTATATCTCTCTAGAAAACAAAATGATCCCTCTTAGTTTTCACAAATATTTGTTATTATAAAGTACTGATTCAAAATCTATTTTTATTGTAGTTAAAATTACATTCCATTTAGATCTTTCGTATGACGCCAGAAGCACAATTAAATAACACTAAACTGTTTAACGGATTGTTTTTGTGCCTGAGTTGAACTTATAGCTGTAATGATAACAAAAGATAGGCTGTTTTTAGCTTTTAGGTGGGATAGGCTCCTGCAGATCCCAGTGACCCTGCACTGGATTAAACAGGTTTAGAAAACGGACCAAGTCAGGAAAGCGCGGTACGACGGCCCCATGGTGAAAAACATGACCGCACTGGACAAACTATGAGAAGAAAGACATAAACATACTCTTTCACTAAAAAAAAGCCCCACATACTGGAGAGTTGACTCTCAACATGACCTTGGATAAACAGAAGTGGATGGCTGGATGGAAGAAAATATTGATCTAATTTAACAGAATGCTTGTGAATTTCATTTTATCTCTAGGTTGTTGCTATCATTTGTAAATATATATACTTTTTTCCTGTTTGCACCACAGGGATGGATCAGGAAGTACCTGACAGCGGGAGGCCACACAGAGCCGTCTCTCTCGTTCTGTCGGGTGAAGCATCTATTATTCAGCACACTGTAAATGTGGGACAAGAACAGACGACTCTCCCTCTATACTGTGGATGATGTTGACTTGTGAGAGGGCTCCACACCATCATCATCATCACCGTCGGGCTGAAGGTAATGAGTTCTTATCGCGGCTTGGATTCAGTGATAGTTGATGACTCACACTGAGACACTTGTGGAAGGAATACTTCTGTGCCATTTGCCACCAGATGGGAATCTCTACACAACTACACAACAAAGCCAGGCAACACACACACACACACACACACACACACACACACACACACACACACACACACACACACACACACACACACACACACACACTGCAGTCTATGCCGCACAAATGCATGCACACACCAATATACACAGTAGCCTATTGAGACATTTCAGCAGGATAAGCCTGGATGATGAAACAGAGTGTACTGATACAGTATAGATGAACCCGCTCGGCACAGAAGCTCGTGTTTCCATGGTAACAACATAAGGCCTTTCCACAAGTTGGGAGGGTGAGAAGACAGAGAGAGTTCTGATAGCAGATACTTTGTGAATGTGAACTTTGTTGCTTTCTCCTTTCTCTTTCCGTCTCAATCAGTACCACAGTGTTGGACCTTGCCCCTGCATAAGCAGCAGTGAAATTAAAAACTCGAGGATTAAGGTTCATGTGCCTGATTCTGTTGGGAGAAGACTGAGTGAACAGTGTGGGCTGGGACACAGAAGTAGAGGACACCAGTTGTCTGGCTGCGGTAGTTCCCCACTGGGATGGTGGGATAACAGCTCCAAGCATCGCCAGCTGGGATGAACCTGCTCTGGTGTTTATGTTGTGTTCTCCTAAATCTAACAACAGTTCACAGTGAGTATGCCATCACTTTTTTTCTAAAGGGTTTTGTTCTGATTAGTTTCCTCATTTGAAGAGACTGTATTTTTCAAAAACATGTTCATCAAACCTATTTGCTGCAGAGTTTTTTTTTTGGGTGGGGGGGTCAGAGAGTTAAAGTTCATTCTCAGTTAGCCTCATCACCACTGACAAACAACTCATTTAGAACTGAAAAAGCTCTTCAGATGACTGCATATCCTATGAATCTTTAGAGACGGACTAAACAATACTCGCACAGATCATGTTCCCAGCTTGCGTTTGTGTTTCCATGCAGGTCATGTGCGAACTCAGGTTCGGATAGTGGGTGGTTACGATGCCGCACCAAACTCCATCAAGTACATTGTGTCTCTGCAGAGCACAAGTGGCCAGCACTTCTGTGGTGGAACACTAGTTCACAGGTACTGGGTTTTGACTGCAGCGCACTGTAACATCGGGTAAGAACAGCGGTCATCAAGGACCTTGAGCTCCTCAAACTCATTTCTAACTTTGTACTTTCTGGAACACCAAAAGAGTCGTTTTCAATATTTAAAAAAAAAAAAAGAAGAAGAAGAAGAAACATCTCGTTAAATATCTACCTGAAAACCAGCTGGCTTGATTAAGCCAGTCTCATTAAAATCCTACTTTCCTATGATTTGCCAGTTTTTGGAAGTCTGATGCTTGTCAGTCATAGTCTGCCTATAAAGACTCTCAGAGGTTTTCTAATGAGTCCGTTTGGAGCCTTTTTTTGACGCTCTGGACGGCGCCGTACAATGAGAGCATGACGTCACATATCTACTGCTGTCATCTTTGGAGGTCCCAGCTGGATTCGTCTTTCGTTGTTATTATTTTTGTAAGGTTCTTGCTGAGCTTGATGGATTATGTTTCATGACTTTTCATGCCAGGATGACACTACTGGCAATGATGAAATGAAAATCAAATCAGTCTGCCATCTTAGCTGTTGAATCGAAACGTGAACTGTAAATGTACTGTGTTTTAGGGCAGGTGAGATGATGATAGTGGCGGGCGACTACACATTAAACGTGTTTGAGGGCACTGAACAGTACGCCAAACCGCACAGGCTGGTCGCCCATCCGCTGTACAACAGGAGCACCAACAACGCTGACATCATGCTCATTAAGGTATTTATATCAAAGAGCTTCTTTTTATGTATTACAAGACAAGTCATGAGGAGTCAAACTGTGGCTGTGGATTTTCACTTGAAATCTGCAGTTACAGTCTCAGAGAGGGTACACTACAGCCCACTGAGCCACATACTATATTATATGTTTTATATAAGCCCTTACAGTTAATCTGCAGAATGTGCTATATTATGTTTAAATGAGTATTCAAAATAACAAATCGTATCACCTTTAAAACCAAACTTAAATTATTTCTGTTTGGAAAAAACATATAGTTGGTGTAAACTTTAGTGTGTTAGGGCCAGTAGTCGTAGCTGCAGCTGCAGGACCAAACTGGAGCAGCTGGTCTTCAACACAGCTTCATCCTAGATCTGCTGCTGTAGACCTGCTGCAGGGGGACCCCAACTGACCTCCTCTGTTTCTCTTTCCCTTCTTCAGCTCAATCTTTAGCTTTTAACTAGAAGTATCTCATAAACATAATTGTGCTCCATTGTTCTTGTAGTGTGTTGTGCTGGTCTGTCTCCTCTTTTTCTCTTCAGTACATGTTTGCAGACCAGAACCTCAGGATCTGCATGCTGACCTGCAGTCGCATCCTCTGACCATCCTAGTGTTTACCTCCACCTGTCTGTATAGACGTCTCTGTTGATACCTGCTGACATCCTGACCTGCAGTCCCACCCTCTGACCACCTCAGTGTCTCCTGTTTACATCTGTTTATATAGTCGTCTCTGTAGTCCACCAACTAACCATGTATCAGTCATATATACATGGAAGTCTTAGTTGTGCTGCTGATGGATAGTTATACTTATGTATCTTGTCTTTTGTACATTTAACGGTGTGTCTGTGCCTCTCCTCTGTCTGTTCTTCATTATCTCTTTCTGATCTCCCTTTTCCTGCTCTACCTGGCTCCCCTTCAGCAGGAGGGTCCCCCCCTTATGATCCAGGTCCTGCTCAAGGTTTCCTCCCTCTAAAGGGGAGGTTTTCTTGCCACTTTTTGGTTTAAAGTTTTCCCCTGTTAGGGGAGTTTTTTTCACCTGCCGTTGTTTATGTAATAATTGCTCGGGGGTCATGTTCTGGGTCTCTGGAAAGCACCTAGACACAACTTGTGTTGTAATAGACGCTAAATAAATCAAATTGAAATTGAATTGAAATTACTCTTTAGTTCAAACATTTACAAGTGAATTACGACAATATTTGCATAGGACCAGTTTTGGAGAAGAGACAGGGTGAAAACTTTGGAACATGCTATTTTTTGCAGCAAAGTTGAGAGTTAGAACATTAATAATCACTGGATTTAGACTTAAAAATTGCACATTGTGTTGACCTTTGTCCATTTAAAAGTACTGCTTTTAATTTCTCTCTCATTGTTCTCGTTCTGTCCTCTGACTTTTTGTCCAGTTGCGGGCCCCAGTGGTCTTGAACAAACTTGTGTCACTGGCGCCTCTTCCCAGACAGGGAACAGGTATGGTGGAAGGCCACATGTGTCGGGTGTCTGGATGGGGTTACAATAGCCTAGGTAAAGATCGGGTCCCAGTCATGCTCAGGACAGTCATGGTGCCCATTGTCTCACCTTCAAGATGTAACAACAGCGACTCCTTCAATGGGAACATCACAGCAAACAAGATCTGTGCTGGCCACCGGGCTGGAGGAAGAGATGCATGCAAGGTGCAGATGACAGACACACCTATTTTCACGTTTTGAAAGCAAATACATGACATAAGTGGGTATCATTGATGAATAAGACTCATTGTAATAACCATGATTGTTTGCTCTTCTAAAAACCATAAAATCCATTTTGAAAAAAACAAATTCTTTCTTTCTTAGCTCCCAATGCATATTAAATACCACAAGCTGTATTCACGATCTCACTTTAGTTCAAAATAATAAATCTTATCTAGCTGACAATAGGAAGCAACACTTAGTTATGTAGGCACTGGTTTAGCAAGACAAACTTTTATCAAGCAGATGTGGCAGTCCAGCCTCAAGAAATGTATTGGCCACGATCATTGCAGAGGCGATGGAAACGCATCCCTAAAATAGCATCACAGCTGCAAATCTGACTGTTTCTTTGCAATACGAACATTTTCAGGTAATGCTCTTATTGTTCGTTCTCTATCATGTAAGAATTTCTTCTCAGTCTTTTGGTGTGAGAGGAAAATTACACAAAATTCGATGTGTGATTTACCAGTAGGCTGTGTTTTTCCTTGGGTAAAAAAAAAAAAAAAAAAAAAAAAACTGAACAAACAAATAAAGAGTGCTATTTTTAATGCTGCCGAAGGAGATTTTTCAAGGGATTTGAAATCATAAATCCAACAACTAATGGTGATGTGAACTCTTTTCTGTATTTTTTGTCAACTTTAAATGTCATGATGATCTTTATGTTAATCTGTGCAAAAAGGCTGTGTGATGTACGACCTTGTTTTGTCTTGTATGATGCAGTACAGCAAACACATAGTCTTACATGGCCATGGACATGCAACCCAGTTCAGTAGTAAATGCTTCCGACAATGTTTGCCTCATTATTTGACACAAAGCTTTTTCACGAGGCACATTGTGACATGGCATGTGAAGGCTGCGGTCTTGTCCTTGCAGGGAGACTCTGGTGGGCCGCTGGTGTGCAGGGGACAGGTCTATGGCGTGGTCTCGTGGGGCCATGGGTGCGGCGATGCAAGGTTTCCTGGAGTCTACACAGCCGTATCCAGGTTCCGCCGCTGGATAGATCAGACCATCTACGGGTCATATCGACGCTGTTCCAGACACAGATCAAGACAGAAGAGCACATCGTTTTCATAAGGGTTTTTTAATGTCTTTTCTAGCATAGATAAGAAGTAGTTTTGTTTAAAATCTGCAACTTTGCCTTTTAAACACAGCTGAGATTATTTTTATGTTTTGAATATCATCACGATGATAATCTAGTTTTAGCACTGGCCTGTTTCATTTCTAGGGATTATGAAATTCTTACCGTTAATATTATGATACTGCTAGTCATGTGATTACAGTGGAGTAAACAACCTATTTTAAAATTACTTTTTTTATAAGAGTAAATATTACAGATGAGAAAATGTTGAGCTGTAAGCTCAATTTAATCCAAATCTCTTTGTGAACAAACAAATAAAATAATTATTTGGCAGCATTTAAATCTGTATCTGATTCTTTAAATCTTTAACTCGCCTTTTAAGACTTTGGCTCACAGTCTTTACAAGTTATTACTTTAGTTTCTACTCATCTCTAGATGGTATCAGAATGACATGTTGTGAATGTTTTTGTCTTCTTTTCAGAGTTAAAGATCTGCTATTGAGATACTCTTGTGGACGTGAAAAGTGGATCCTGTGATAAAAGTATCCCCCACTTTAACTCCAAAGGGAGTAGGTGTGTCCTAACTGTATCTCCTCTATGAATAGATGGCAACCTGTGTAAGTTACCACTGCTGCAGGCTCAAATATTGTCTGTCGCTCATTGTCTGTATTTGGTTTGGTTCTTCTGAGAAAGGTGTGTCTATGTCCATTACTCCACGTCTCCACGTACCTGTTGTGTAAGACACCCCTTTGTGTTGTTGTTCATATAGAAGACAGATTTATGTGAACAAAACAGTACTGGGGGAAAAAAAAAAAAAGATTCCCCAAGGGTAATTTTGAACTAATCACTTTCCCTGCTACTTTCTCATCAGGACACTTTATACCTTCAGTAGCACACAAACACTAAAATGTTTTTAAACAGGATTTATTCATCACCATCTCTCTTATGAAACATAATCGTGTCTATATGTTTTCACGGCAAGGGAATTTTCAAAAGTGTAAGCTCTTTGTGAGAGCCAGCGTGTTTTAATTCACATATTGTAAGCCACTGTTTAATATTTAACATGCACAAGACAAGGTTTTAAAGAAATAAAAATGTAACGTTGTAATCTGACATTGTTTGGTAACTATTTATGACTTTAATGATCAAACACCCATTGTTTTAATTCATACTGTACATGCAAACCTCTAGAAATCAGTGAAAACTATACAAACCAAGGAAACTTTTATATTTAATGCATAAACTTGGCCAACATTTACATTACATGGGGCCCATCTGAGATTTCAAAAAATGAGGTCCCATATGGACGTGTGGTCCTGTGATAGACCGGCAACCTGTCCTGGCTGTATCCTTGCCTCTCGCCTATAATGAGCCGGGATAGGCTCCGGCAGACCCTGCAAAGGATTAAACGGCAACGGGAAATGGATGGAAGGTCCCATATGGATTTTCCATGGGTTCCATGTTGGCCCATGTAAATGCTTGTGATGGTTATGATCAGGTGTATGGTTGGTGGAGACCCAACTCTATTAAAACCAAACATAGGTGAACACAAATGGGCTAACATGGAACCAGCAAGACGATCCCATTAGTGGCACCATTTTTCAGCCTATCTATATTTTAGGTGTTGGCAGGGAAAGACCTGCGTACAGGTTTAAATACCTTGACATATAGGCTATTAGATGAGGTTTATTAAATCAGGAGCCTCAGACTTTGACACGGGGCCAAAAGTCACATCCTACCCAACATACTGCCATCCGCTGGTCAGCCCGGACTTGTTGGATATACAAATACCGCTAAAAAAAACCCCGTCACGGGTGATGCATTACAACATTTGTGAAATCCTAAAACAGGCTTGAGTATTTAACGTCTGGGAACTAGTCGGGTTGTTGCGTGAGACGACATGTCATCTCATTTGGTGTCGCATCTAGTGCCATTCTCGATCATTTGAACTCGATCATTTGTTTGCTCGCAGACCCCCAGAGAGCGGCGCGTTCACGCTATCGTTCAGGCTACCGCGACTCCAGCTGGACGCTTCTCCGGGCTGCAGCAGAAAACCCCCGCGCAGCTCCCTCGGCAGGTCTCCCCGGGATCCGTGTTTTGCATCGCTCCTCGATTTGCATTTCTCCCTCAGATTTTCCATGAGACGGGAGCCGCTGAAAGCAGCGGGCGCGTGAGGGCTTACGGCACGCTGCGTCCTCTCCAAAGCAATACGCGCACAAAGAGAGAGAGAGAGAGAGAGAGAGAGGGAGAGAGAGAGGGGGGAAAAAATCAACTCTGGGATTTTTTAAATAATGTTGCCGAAGCTTCACCAGCGTGGAAACTGAAGACATTTTGATTTTCTGTTATTTCTGGTGCGTATAACAGCGGAGACAGACACGTGTCTTCGGCGTAAACAGAAAGGGCTAGGTCGTTTAAGCAAGATTAGCTTTGTTTGTTTGTTTTTCCCTCGTTCCCCCCCTCCCCTTTGTTTGTTACAGACAAAAAGAGAAAAAAGGTCCGAGCTTGATCGCGGCATATACATTTCAGTTGCTGCGCCTTGGCGATAAAGACGCATTTGGAGATGTCGGAAGTGCTGCCTTTCAACGAAGAAAAAATGAGTCATTATGGAAATGAGGGCGACGAGGGACACCTTTCCTTCACCTGTCGTCTTCAAGACACCAACAACTTCTTCAGTGGTTCACAAAATAAACGCCCGCCGAAACTCGGACAAATAGGCAGGAGCAAACGGGGTAATTATATAATTAAGGCGTTTTCTCTTGTGTGGCGATGTGATGAATGCGCCCATAGGTTACTGGTGCACTCATACATGTTATTTTCCCTTTATGTGGTTCTTAGTAGCATGTGCGATCAGAGGTAATCCTGTGTGGTGTGTGGATTTTAAAATATTCAATTCGCATTGCAACACAAGTTTGATGCGCAGTGCCTGTTGTTGAAATGCCTTTTAAGTGCTGCTCAGTCAGAGGAGTTGTGCTGAATGTTTTTCCCTTAAAGAACAGCTGGGATCATTGGCTTTTATATGCAATGCAGTTCTGATTTGTGCGTTTGCATGATGAAATTCTGGCTGGTCGCTTGCTTGCCCTTGCGTGTCGCGCATTCTTGCTTGAAACCTATGAAAATGTGCAACCACAAGTGAACCTCATACATGCACAGCCAGACACGGTCGCATACGCAGGCAACGCGCAGACACAAGGATAAACATGGCAAACGGGCAGACAAGCATAAGGATCTGCACCTGTAGGTGCATGGCACACATGCACGCACATCTTCACACATGCGCATCTGAAAACGTGCATCAGAAAGACTGACACACACAACCGCACGCAATCTGCTCTTTTTGCACTGGCTTAGTCTGTCGTGCATGTCCACATCTGCTCCTACAGTGGTGTACTAATGATTCTCGGCTTTAATACCCCCTCCTCTTCCCTGCCAGTTCATGGTGAATTTTCAAGACGTCAGACCAAGATGGACCCCCCCCCCCCCATTAAAAAAAACAAAACCATCCATGCTCCTACACCCCTTCTCATTAACTCTCCCTTCCCTGTCATCCACAGTTGTGATCGAGGATGAGAATGGCGACAACGACGCACTGAAAAATGGGACAGAGAAAACGGCAGAGGCTTAGAGGGCTTGGCTCAACCACCCCCCCGCCCTAAGAGACACTTTTGAAAATTTTTATGGCGATATTTAACAATTTCAATCCAAAGACACTGTATATAAGCACTTTCTTTCATGTGGCAGCAAGCAGCACTTCCACGCCCTCCTCTCCCAGTCCGTCATTACCGGCTGGATGAGACATGCTGGCAGAGGTGGGAGATGGCAGCAAAGGAGACCCCCAGGTGGACCCCCTCAACTCTCTCTCTCACACACACACACACACACACACACACACACACACACACACACACACACACACACACACACACCCTCGGTTACAGGGTTTGCCATAAATCCAATTGCAGTAGAAGACATCAGGGGAGGAGGCGGGTGGGGTGCGGAGGTGAAGGAGGAGGCAATGCTGTCGAAATGCAGAAATCAGGGACAGAATACAGAAGTAAATTTAATATAAAAACTAAAGCACACACTTCTCCGATATCTTCTCAATCAAGCCTAATGTACCATTCGTTCTGCTCTTAATTTTGATCAAGGGCAAATGAATAACAGTTTGTAAATATGGAAAGGGTAGCCCATATTTTCTTGCACAAAGTGGGAATTGGTAAACCAGTTTGTTCTGAGTCGAAGACTTTATTTATTGATCCTTGGGAATATGTCTTTTGCAGTGACTTAAGACCTAAGGGAGTGTTTTTTTTTTTTTTTAATTTATAATTTTTTTTTTTTGTATGTTTGACAATTTTTGAGCAAATGAGATTGGTATTATTTTTCACTTACAATTTCTTGATGTTGCCTGAGTGTTTTTTGTTACCATGCTTTGCAGTCATTTTTAAAC
Source organism: Xenentodon cancila (assembly GCA_014839995.1). Classification (NCBI taxonomy): domain Eukaryota; kingdom Metazoa; phylum Chordata; class Actinopteri; order Beloniformes; family Belonidae; genus Xenentodon; species Xenentodon cancila. The sequence continues at coordinate 12,883,566 of CM026203.1, read as the reverse complement.
AGTATACTTTCCACCTGTTTGTAAGCTTTCCAAAGCTTTCACCTGGACTGGTTGATACTGTAATTTGACTGTAAACACCCTATGGATACAACTATTTATACTGCATTGTGCATTATTGTGTGTGCCAAATCTCACAAGGGATATATTCTGTACTGAACTACTTGTTCTTTTTTGTGCTTTATACATTTACTTATTGAAATCAGTTGTTCTGTTCGTTTGCCATTTCTTAGGGCTCTTTCGTAAAACACTTAAATACCAACTCATGCATGGCAAATATAAAATCATGCATGCATGGCAGCAATTCTGAAACTCTTGTGTATTCTTGAAACACCTCGTATACAGCTTTGAATGACAAAACCTTGAGAAATGGTCTTAATTCTGTTGACTTAATTCTGCGTTGTACTGTATGATTCATACTGATTTGTACAGTGGCCTCACATCTTGTAATAAAGATTATGATAAAGTACTATTTACTGTTAGTGTTTATGGTGGTTTACAATATAGAATGATGTATTTAATGTTGCTTTTTGTTGTTTTTTTTTTAACTTTTAAAACTGTAGCAAAAACCATGAAAATATAGTTTTGTATCAGAAAGATAAAGACAGTAGCAGATAGCTTGGCTTACTTTTGAAAATGTTTCTTGTACAGTTTCTCCTGTTGTTATTGTATTGCCTATCTGGCTGCCAAGGAAGGTGAAGTCAGCATTTTCCACAGTGAGGAAGTAGCATCCCACCCTTTGGAAAAATCTGATATGGAAGGAGACAGAAATGAGACGAATGGTGAGAAAATAATCCCATCAAGAATCTGAAATGCACACTTCATCCTGATGAGACACTGGGCTGAAACAGTTGCACAACAGACTATGATCTCATTAAGTGCTACAGTACTGCAAATTATTATTACTTTTTTTTTGTGGGGAAAATGTACAACACTGCTTCCCAATGCAATAAATGTCTGTTTGCATTTAAAATCTCAGCTTCTTTCTTTAATCAACTCCTCTTTAACTCTGTTGACAATGATGCAGGGGCATCCGGGTATGAGGAACACTGATGAGATCTGACATTTCCAGCTCTGCTGTGGTGACTAAATGATTCATGTTGTGTGACGAGTCTGTCAGCATACAGGATCTTAAACCTCGACCACCCGACTGTGTGCTGGGAACATACATGCAGCTCGAAGCACTAACATGCACACATATCAAAGCTCACAAGTCCATTTCAGCTCTACTGCAGGCAAATATAACACATTACTAGTCTCCCTCCTCATCTTGACAGACATGAAAGGGGCTCCCTGCGCTGGGTACCATGGTAACAGATGCACCTTGCGCTCAATGGGTGCTGCAGAAGGGTTTCGGTGCGAAATAGTCTTCCCTGAGCCTCTATTCGATACCATCGCTATCTTTAATGGAATGTTCTCCAGTCTTTTATCTTTGCGCTCTTCTCTCAAGACCCCCTATTCACTTGGTGGCACGACCGCATTATACTGCCAAAATTGTCCTTTTTTTTCAAGACAGCAGTCAACCATGACAGGAGTGCTTACTGCAGCAACAGACACAGGATCAGAGGATGTTACATTTGGGGGATAATGGCTTATGTTTGTCTGTGTGGTGAATCCTCTCATCCAAAATGATGCATTGAAAGCTGGATGTGGTTACATGGAATAAGCGCGATGTCTTAAAACAGGCTTTCATCCCATTCATACAACCGAACATAAAGGTTTTAATTGACTAATCATAATATTTAGCTGAAATATCTCTCAAATTGAAATATGAGCTGCATCCAGAAAGTATTATTTGCTCTTCAGTCAATGTGGTGGTTACACTGTTCTTTGATTATTCACATGTTCTTGTATTTGCTTATACTTTTTCTTTTTTTTACATCTCCCTCTTAACAAATTATTTTGTAACAAATGAACCAGCAATTGAATCACAATAAGAAAGGCAGACATTCACCTTGAACTAACAGTATGTTTGGCCAAAAGATAGAAAGGGATGAGTGGGGTTTGTGCAGAAAAGTAAAACAGTTCAGAGTTTTCAAACTGCAGGCGCATCAGTCTTTTAAAAATGGTAAATCACATTGCACCTCTGTAAACAGTATAGTGGCTAAGGCAGGTGAACCTTGTTAAAAGTAAATAAATAAATAGATAAAAAGTCTTGTGTTATTTCCAAATCGATGGCTGAATAGGTTCCCAAAGCATCACAAATATTCGCCAATAATTTATTTTTAGTTATAGCAACATGGAAATAAAAAAGCATGTGAACCAACTGGAATTAAAAGTGTTATTTGTTTATTTGTTCATTCATTAATTATTTTACAGACAAAGAGACAAACTCAGTGAGTCGAAGCATATAATCTCTCATGTCTTTATTGAACACACCCATTAAACATTCAAAACGTTGGTAGAAACGTAAACGAATCAATAGATGAATTACTTCAACAAATCCTAATAGGAGTAGGCGGTGCCTGAGTTTGGATGTGTGGTTTAGAGTTGTTCATATAGATGAAAGACATTAAACCTTACTGTTCTTAAGAAACGTGTCTGCTGATGTTAACCATGCCTCGAAAAAAATGGAGATCAATGACCACATTGGAGGGTAGGTGGTGTCCTGAAGAGTACAGCTACAAGCACAGCACCTTGGTGTTAAGGAAGACATTGTGGAAGGAAGCTCTTCACACCAGATGTCCTACAAATGTGTCCGATCTGAAGCAGTTCTGCATGCAGGAATGGTCAAAAATTCCTCCAGAACATCGTGCAGGTCTGATCCAGAGACACCAACAGCCAACTATTGTGAAGACACTGTTGTAAAACACATGCTTGCCCAACCATCAATATAGAAGAATGCATGAAGCACACAGTACCAGACCTGCTCCATGCAATAAAGGGTCAAAACCAAGACACATCGTGGTGATCGAGCTGCTGGGATTAAAGGATGGTTAAAGATAACAACCCCAAGTTCGACTCAGAAGGAGACGACCAGGATAAAGTGTCAATGTTTTAGTTCCTGTGAGATCCAAAGACACAACAAGCAGTGTATAAATACATGTAAGCTATGTCACACATTGAGATTATCCTAACCGTACTACCTGAAGTGGTTTGTCATTAAAGTTTGTCCTCGTTCCTGCAAAGTTGGGGCCCCACTGTGCCTTCTTTCTTCTACAAATGAACTACAAGATCCACTTACTTTTTTCTTCCATCTCTGTGAATGTTTAAGTCAAAGTCAAAGTCACGTAAAGTTTGTGTTCAATAACTGACAAAAGAAATAATGACTACTTATGTTTTGTCACCTTAAACACATTGCATGTCTATTATTCTGGTTTTGATGAAGATTGGATCACATTTTTTGGCAAACTCATGTCAGTGAGCTCGGTTATGCCAATACCAAATACCACACATCACAAGGTAGGTACAATTTGGAGAATAGCAAAAGCAACTGTAAAGCTGAAGATCATAAGTCATCAGTGCTTTTATTTATACACTGTTATTAGATGAATGAGTGTTTTAACCTGATCACAGCTTCTCTGAGCATTTACTGACTCCACAAGCTGCAGGCTGTGGAGTCATGTTACTTATATATTTATTATATATTTATTAATATATATTTACTTTTATATTACTGCTCTTCTGTTCAGTTTTGCTCATTATTACAGAGACAGAGGAAACCACAATTAACCACAACGTTTTAATGAAGTATAAACAATCCAGGATGTCATGGTTTCTAAGTTTTAGTTAGCCCTGTTTTTATGCCTTTGTTTGGAATTTATTTTAGATATATTAAAATGTATCCCTCAATCACTGCCTTTTCCTCTTCTCACCTCCCGACACCTTCACCCTGTCAGGTAGTTACTGTCCTGTTTTTACTCTTTTCCCTGGCTGTCTGCTCACTGGGTGTGCTCTTCTGCCTCCTGCCAGCGCTTCTTAAATTTTGCATTTTTGGTTGCTGGATAGCCCTGCGATGGACTGGTCGCCAGTCCGGGGTGTACTCCTGGCTTTCCGCACAAAGAGAGGTGGGATAGACTACAGCAGATCTCCAGGACCCAGAATAAGAATAAGCAGGCCTGGATAATGAATAGACATTTGCTGGATATGCACTGGTGTTTATTATTTGGTTTAAATAAAGGACTTTACTGCTATTCCTTGTATCCTTGAAACGGGAGGTTTTAGAAAAGAATGTTTGCTCCAACAACACCACCAAATCTAGGATCAGAAGTTTTCAATTTAACCTTTGAATGAGAATTATGCATTTTTGAAGCAAGTTGTCTAGACTGAATTTAAAATAACACTTTCTGCTGCAATGAAAAAGAAGTTAGAGAAATTAAGAATTATTTCAATCCAAAACCTCCTCCAGTTTTGTTTTCTAAGAAACGGGGTGAATGACTCATGTTTGAAGTTCAGCTCTGTGTTGGAGCCACTGGCATTTAGTATCTCGTAGAAGGGACATTTTATAGCTTTTAAAAGCAGCATTCTGACAGCAGACACATACACTCTTTAAAAAAACCCGAATGAAAACAATAAAAAAAGAGAAAACAGGATACACCAGGAGGATCCTATACAACCCAAGAATTTGCAATAGATGACTTTAAGAGACAATGAATGCCTTTCCATTATCTCTGACCTAAACAATATTGAAACACAAATCTTAAAGCAGCAAGATTTAGTGTCTCACGAGGTACAACTGAATGAGATCTGAATGAAAATCCACCAAACGAGTTTAGAGTTGCTATATTTGACAAAGAGGGTGTTATTAAAACCATGCTCATGCAGGGTACCCCACCAATTTCATTTTTAAAATGTTGTTTTTCCTCAAACAATCATGGCAATATTTTTTTATCATAGGGCAACAAGCAAGATTTAAAAGCACAATTAAGATTTCAGTTGAGAATTTACTCAGTAGTGTGCATATGAGCATAATGCATAGCCCGATTACCAGGGGAACCAGAGATCTTTGTTTGTGTGCATTTTTTATTTTTATTTTTTTAATTTTTTTACATCTATGCTTGTGTGTATCTGTGTGTGTGCTTATGGTAGAGAGAGAGCGAGTCAATACAAAAATAGAACATCAAGAGCTCCACAGATTTATTATCGGTTTGAATCATTTGGCAATGAAAGTAAACTCAGAGCTACCGTGCCATCTTGTTCTCATCTGTGTGACAGATAAATGTGAACCAAGAAACATTAACTCATAATATGTTCTTAAAGGAAGTGAAAACCTCACTGAATAAAAATCTGTTCTATGTTGTGTCATAGTAGGAGAGGTGTGGAACAGCTCAATCAAGTCCCTGTGAATGGTTTAAAAGGGTGCTTTTGCACTGACTCCTTGAACGGAATCACTTCAGTTAGACTGGTTTTTGAAGACAGGGCATGACATGCTGAATTTAAAGGCCACAGAATGATGTCATTATCCCAGAGATGCAACAGATTGATGCTGCTCACCTCAAATCCAAGCTCGGGCTTGAATCCCACTTTATGATGAAAAGATCATTTTATTATTGTCATTAATGTAAAAAGACGTTTATTTTGCTCGGTTACTGTTTGGATGAAATCATTGCAAATGAATTTTGAAGTGAGCGAAAAAAATGTCTGTGTCGTGAGATGGGGCAGATGAAAGTCAAGTGCTGGAGAGTTGTTATGTTGCATAAGCCCGAGCAGGTGTAAGGAGAGGCAGAAAAAGGGAATGCGATAAAGGATGGGAAGAGACAATCATGCTGCACAAGCAGGGGACGAAGCATTCATAGATCACAGATATGAAGGGGAAAATTACACCCCACAAGGCCAATGTGAGCGGCATACACAAGGTAACTCCCACTCCAGCCTGACTAATTCTCACATGGTTGTCCCTGTGGAAACTAAGAGCTCAGTTCCTCTCTGTTGGACTCCTAATATGACCTTTGTTTCGGGCAGGGTAATGTCAGCCATGACCTCACATGCTGAACTGCTGCCTGGGAAAGTCACCTTTCAGTCTTTCGTAATGTAAATCAACGGGCAGTAATACTATGCATATGGCATGCAAATATTTGATTCGTCTAAATTTCCATCCACTGCAATATGTGCACTTTTTCAATTTACATTTTTGTTTTCTGTTTATGTGTGTGCACACAGAAATGCTTGTGTGAGGGGAAGCAGGGTAGCTCGTTTGGCATTGGGATCAGGTATTCTCTTGCTGATTGAGACTGCTGGGAATTTGCAAGGGCGACTGCTGATAAGAAGGAAAAAGAAAACGCAGTCCTGGTTGGTATAAAAGAAAGGTACCACAGAATATTCTGCTTACTCCTGAGTGGGGGTTTACATCCAAGCGTTTAACTGAAAAAATAAAAAAATAAAAAATAACAATCCTGCCATGATGTTAAAAACAACTTTGGTTGCATCTAAACCAGATGACGTCAATCTTTCAAGTGAGTTTTCTCTCAGATATTAGTCCAGCTTGATCTCATCTCTAAAAATCCTGCACTCAAATTTTGTTACTGCGGATACTGCACCTGTTTATTGTTTTAGTTTGACACACTCAGTTTCACGGATGGGTCTGTTGGGGCAAGTGATACAAGCGAGACAAAGAAAGAAGGGCCGCTCTGCATTAACATTAGACACTCATGCCAGACATAGGAGAGGCGAGAAGGTGCAGCAGGCAGGCAGTTTGGGAAGAAGAGGGAGTAAGCTGCACAAGATGAAGATGAGGAGATAAAGAAAGCTGGAGAGCCAGGAGAGATTGGGAAGAAGAGATGGATAAACAAAAGTGAGAGGAGAGGTGGGGAGAGAGGATGAGAGACAGGGGCTCAATATAATGAAATGAATGCCAGGGAGAAACCCTTCCGACCCGCCAGATGGTTACTATAGCAACCACATTCCCCAGTCTCTCTTTCTCTAGCTCTCACTCTCCGTCTCTCTCTGCCTATAGTTGCTTTGTTGTTGCTTTAAGTCTGTGGAGGGATACCAGAGATGAGAGAGACAGCTTTTTTACATTTTGGTGCAGTGCTATCATAAAGGTTTTACACAAGCTGTATAGATATGGTGTATCCACTTGTTTACTTTTTAATACGGGGAGTTTTATTTTTTTTCCATGTGCGGGTTGCCGATGTCTGTCTAAAGCATCATGCAGCTGAAGCAATGGCGTCTTGTCGTGCTGCAATTCCTATGTAAAAGCTAACACTGTGTCACATTCCATGACTTCACAAGGAGTCCGAGACCAGGATATTCCCTCTGCACGAAACAACTGGCATGTTTTACCTCTGTCCTTTATTACTTCATCAGTTGGATAAGCACTGCTGTAAACACTGCAGTCAGATTGAAATGCAACGAGTGTTATCCTCAAGCTCCACAGCAGAGCCATTTGTTTTCATACACAGAGCCAGTGTTGGATGTCTCTATTGAGATTGTGTTTACCCCTGCAACGAGCAGGAACTCCCATTAAACAAACGTTAACACGCAATCACATGCATGGTCATGCACAAACGCAGCCTGGTACCATGCATGCACACGTGCCCCGCCGCCCTACACACACATATGCTTGCAATCACAGAAACCAGCCAGGAGATATCCAAATGGAGATACTCAACAAGGAAAGAGCCCCCCTCTAAAAAAAGCAAATCACATGCATGGGGATCATTTTCAAAACAGAACAAAATGGTGGGCCATTTCGCTGTGGCTGAGTGGGTCTCCGCAGGGCCCCTCAGGCAGGATGGCATGTAACTGTGTACGTGTGCCTTCTGAATAAAAGATGCTGACCTAGATGGAACACTGCCATTGGTCACTTCATTTGTTCTACATGTGTGATTGGCACTGGTCCAAACATACAATATAGCTGTCCAATGGACTAGGAGCAGAGACGCTCATGTATGGGTACAAGATGTACACAACTTTTTCCTCCACAGGTTTGGACTGAAATATTGCAAAGCAGAAAACAACAACAACAGCAACAACAAAAACCCCACAATCATCTGGAGACTGTGGATGTAATATGTTTTTAACATTATCACTCACTTAGCTGAACAATTTCTCCTCGTTCTTTGAGTCCATGTCTTTGTAGCGGATCTGTGGTTCTTTCCCAGCCCCCCACCCCCATATAAAAAGCTTAATTCCTCGCTCTGGGGCTTTATCCTGCGTACATCTTCAAAGACAGAGTCATAAATGAAAACATGAGAAGCATTTTCATCATCAACCAACATTACACAGCTCAGTGATGCAGACTGTACTCATGCAATGTGCCATCTCTGGACCACGTGGGACTAAACATAGTACAAATGTCTGCAGGTCTGTGAGCATGAATGAGCCCGACTCAAAGGGTATTTTGTATCAACATTGTGCTGAGCCCTTCTACATTATTGATATGCAATTTGACTGCCTGCCATCAATAAATTATTAAGGAATTTAAAATTTTTGAGCCGGGACTTGACAGCCTTGAAGCTCTTTGGCCCAACTTGATGAATTAATGTGGTTGCATGATAGTCAGCAGCTGCTGAGCTCTAAACGTGAGCAAATGAGTTTTCCAGGTTTTTCCAAGAACTCAGGACAGCTTAGTTCTCTTGTATTTTATGTAATAATCCAGCTGTTTATGGAGTGAATTGGTTGGGTTTAGTGAGAGCAGGGGCTGCCCCTGGAGAAGGGAGGGAGGCTGGATCCAGATGCTCATAATTGTCATGACAACCTTAGGAATATAACTGCGGCTGAGCTTGGAAAACATATTTGTTCTTCCATCTCACCAGGCTCGCATGATAGTGATTGATCATCTGTCCAAAAGATCTCTGGTATTAGTCATTTCAACCAGTGCGGAGAACTCAAATGGACCACTAACAAAATTCCAATGAGCCTCCGTTTTTTATTTCTAAGTTACTGTAAAATGCTAAAACCTTAAAGGAATTAGTTAAATGCTTGTCTAAAATATGGTTATTGTTTTTCCAGTTTTAAAGTTAAGTCCTCTGCTGAAGGCCCATAATATTTTGTTTCCTCCCTCTTTTTTAATTTTCTTTATATGGCTTAGAACATATAGTATATTTCAGCTCTGACTGTGTAATGCATGAACTTCTTTTAGAAACAAACATTCAATAGCTGAACAAAAACCACAGAAATGTTTGGTTTGGTGGATTACACTTTTATTTAACAGAATGATAACATATAGCTCAAACTGCAGCTAGAATCTCTTTATGTGGAGTTTGCGTGTTCTCCAAATACACGTGTTTAATAAAGGATCCCAAAATAGCAATACAGAGGTCATATCATGCTTTTGGGGTTTCCCCCTTTTTTCCATGTGCTATATAACTTTGCATGTAAAAGCCCTGCAGACTGACAGTAAAGGAACTACTGTGTCACACAGAATCACCTAATTGGCAGTGTTGGTTTTCCTTCCATTACTTACTTAGTCCACCATGAAATACAGTTACATAATCCTGTAATAGGTTGCTAGTTTGGCCCATCTCAAACAAAAAATGAATACCTGCCTTCAACTGAAGACATACTTAAAGCCACATCTCAGCAGCAGTCCAGGGTATTCACTGACTCCGGCTCTGAAAGGAATTGGTGGGAACATGAAATCCATGTCTGAAGATGCTGCACTTGAAGTTGCAAGAGTCGATTTTATTTTACAGAAACACGTTTTCCAACTGCAGTGTTTCACGTGAAGGCTCTGAAGTTGGCAGTAATAAATTACAGACAAAATGCACAAAATTGGACCCGTCTAAATTGTGGTTTAAACACAGACTGCAAAACATTGCAAATACATCCCTTCATCTTGTCATAGCTGATAGGCTTGAACCCTGGGAGGTAGTTACTGGGTATAACTCCAGTTCTATGGTAATTGTTGCCCTCAGGCTGCTGGGGGTAAAAACTTTTGAACAAGCCGTTTTTCAATAGGTTTACCGCATTTAAACATTTAACGTTTGGTTTAAATTTTGATCAAATTGACAGAAACTTGGAGGAGATTTCTTTTGATTAAACAGTTATTTGTGTAACTAAAACAAAACAAAAAAAAAGCAAGTGTACAAAAAAAAAGGGAGGGGAGACTCAGACAACAGCAAACTGTTGTATCCACATTGATATTCCTCTGTGACGTCCACTCTGCACCATCAGCTTCGAAGCTAAACCCCTGGAATAACAAGAAGCTGTCAGCCCCAAACTCTTCTGCTTTATCCAGCTTCCTCTTGCCCTGTTCTCACTTTCTCTCACTTTTTCAGTCTGCTCTCTCATGTTGACTGAAAACAAGTGCTGCATCACCATTTTAATTCTGGCGTGGGCGTGCAGGTTGTTTATTGCTATCCCCCTCTCTCTCTCTCTCTCTCTCTCTCTCTCTCTCTCACACACACACACACACACACTTACACTCTCTCTCTTTTGCTTGAGATGCATGGTGAGCAGAGACGAATGAAGAATCATGGGTATGAATGTTAAAACGAGTTCTACTAGAAAAAGCCGCCTGTAGAGGTCTGTGGAGAATCCACCATTAATCTCCCCATTTCTCATCGTGCTTGTCTTTCACCTACAGACCCATGATTATAGCTTGTCCATGTTTACAAGATTTGCTTCCCTTTGATTCTGACTAATTAGCTGCCAATGTACTTATTGCTGTTGTGAACTAAAAAAAAGGTGAACAAGAAGACAGACGACAACTGCATCCTAGTTTAATAATATTGCTTTGCTTTTACTAAGCAGGCTCTTGCATAATCACCAGGCTGTGCATCAGGAGAGGTTGGGAGAGAGGACAAGAGACAGGGGCTCAGTATGAATGCCAGGGAGAAACCGTTCCAACCCGAGAAACCGTTCAAACCCATTGTGTATAAGAACTTGAAGCGGGGGAAATTATATTAGATTATAGGTTAGATTATATTTCCAGTAGTATTTAGACAATCAAGCTCTGTCAGAAACAAACCTGTACAACCAGATATTGAGACCAGATAAATTCTGTTTACACTACGTGACTATGTCCACATATTTTTTATGGTTCAGGTTGGACCACTTTGGCCTTTTTTCCGCCAAAGCAATGCTGGTTCTTTATCTACAACCACTTCACCCAGAATAAATCTGGTGGTGATGTTGACCATTGCATGTCTCGGTTAATTTGCCAAAAGAGTGCACCAGTGACATCAGTGGCGAAGGGAGGGGCTAAGACGAGAAATGCTCTTCTATTTTTATAATATACTAGTGACCCTTTAGGTGGCAGCAATGCAAAAAATAACATATTGTAAGGCAGCAAAATGTCACACCATTCAGATCTTGTGAACATCTTTCAGTAGGAGTGAATAGTGTAAAAGGCAATCAGAATGTGTCATTTATATGTATATATGTATATTTATATGTATATTTTTCTGTCAGCATTTAAAAAGAGAAAGGATATTCAATTAACCATTAAACCCTGATGGGGATTTAATATTGGAAATGTTTGTTGTTTAATACGTGAAATGTTTAATATTGGAAATGTTTGTAGTAACATTTTGTAATACCAGTTCTATATCCAGTTGTATATCCTTTGTATATAGTATTGTACTTGAGCGGTGGTAACACACAAATTTCTTCTTGTGGGATCAATAAAGTCCTATCTTATCTTATCTTATCTTATCTTATCTTATCTTATCTTACATAAATGCAAATATTCTGCAAGTCTACTGAGTCTGTAAAACTTACTAACAAGCTGCAAAATAAGAGCACATCTGACTGCTGGTGAACTGCTTGTTCTCGCTTTCATAGTTCATAACTGTCTTGAGATGCCATACGAGGGACTGGATGAATAACTCAATAAATATTTAATTTCTGGGCCTCATCACTGAAAAGGGCCACACCCATGTGGCATTATCTGACATCATGTGATAATATTAAAAAAAGAAAAAGAAAAGAAAAACCTGGGGTATGTGCACATACAACAAAAAGGACCTTTTAGATACTTTTTTAGGGGCTATGTATTGTCCATCCATCCGTCTAGCCGTCCGTCCGTCCGTCCATCCGTCCATCCATCCATCCATCCATCCATCCATCCACCAATACCATCTTCCTCCTCTTAAGGGTCACAGGGGTCTGCTGGAACCATTCCAGCTGCCTTCAGACAAAAGGCAACCTGAACAGGTTGTCAATCCATTGCGTGGCTCCATTCAAGAGTCTTACAGCAAAAATAAAACAGTAGTCATACATAGCAGTTTTTTTGTTTTCCATATGAACTGTAAAATAAAGACACCTCAGTTGGCAGGTGTTTGTATATTTTTTTCAATGGGCAGAAAATAGGCAGAAAAACAACAATCAAAAGGTACGAAGGGTTTAAATATCTTTGATAAATTCTTACAGAGGTGATTTTACCTCCTCTGCCAGTATTTTTAATGGCACAACATTTAGCAATGTTTTGCTTTTATTGAGGTTTTTTTGTCGAGTACATGAAGCAGGTCAACTACAAAAGAGATAAGTTCAGTCTGTGACTGTTGGAGTAGTACTGTGAATTTATACAAGATGTAAAAGCTTGTATATGCCACCCACAAGAACACTGGCATATTTTCAAAACTACATGAACATGGAGTAGTGCTTGGGTAATCTTACATTATGTAGTCGAGGGCTATGCATTCCTTCAGATTGTTAACACTGTGAAATCTGCACTTTGATATTCTTTCTTTCTGTCATATTTAGTGCTGTAAATGAGCTCTTATAGGGCAAAATAAGTTTTACTTTCTTCTAGTCTCTTCCAAATTATCTGGAGACCTTACTTTCAGTTGCTATGGAAACCTCTGGCAATGCAACTGAATGGAAGTGACAATAAACTTCACTCTTTGAAGTCTTTGACAAATTTGTCTACAAATATATGATATACGTTTGCTAATTAATCACATGACACACAAGTTTTTGCAGTTTGCTGATGAGAGCATTCAGATGTGTATTAATACAATACCAAGGAGGAAAGACATCAGCAATTATCTTAGAGAAATAGTTGTTGTTGCCCATAAATCTGGGAGGGTTTAAAATGACATTTTCAAACAATTTTGAGTCCATTATTCTACAGTACAGTATTTCTGCAGTAAGTACGATTATTGCCAAGAGGAAAATATTCTTTTCACTACTTCTTCTTTGCCACTATTTTCAAAACAGACAGGAAGAGAGTTGGAGAAGATTGACAACCAACTTACTGAAGAAGTCAGAAAGTATTAATTTATACGAAACATCATCTCCGCAATACAATGATTGCCAGATGGCTCCTAGTTCAACTCTTTGTTGCTGTAATGTATTTAAGATTAACTACTGTTCAAACTGCATGAGCTCCAACTAGCATAAGAGTAATATAAACCGTTTTGATGAACGAGGAAAGGAAGATACATGAAAGAAGTAAACAAAAGACAGCCTTTCATTGCGCAAAATAAATCTGCACTATCCACTAGCAGTTGGTGGTGTTCTTGCAGAGCAATGCAGACAGCAGCGCAGAAGTATACATGCCAATGACAGGAGGAGGAGCTGCTATACAGAAGCATGAATCAGGCTTAAATGTAAGATTCAGTAAAACGTAAATTAAAAAAGAATGAACCAGTATTTTGCTCCTTGGAAGTGTTGCAAAGCGAAATAATCAACATAATTAACATTTTAAGAACAGTGGCTTAAAATTCCTTTACAACATGAAAAACGGATTATGCCATACATAAAATGATTGCTTCATGTTATTGTTACCAAATGTAGTTCTACAAACTAATGAATCGTAAGTTGAACTTAGTCTTCCATACACAGTTTCTGTTCGTTGACCTTTTATTAGTTTTCAGAAATATTATAACATATTGCAATATGCCATGTGCTATTGGTCATCTGAGGTTGTATTTACCTAATTTCAAGACCTGTGAGCTATTACACAAAACATAGATAAGAGATTAAGCCAGTTTATGTCTGTTATTCTGGCTGAACTTAGACTCCGGTCTGCTGCATGAAGGCAGTGTTGGATGAGTTACCGTGGATAGTTATTCTGTGGAGCTGGCCTGGTCAGGATCAGCTGCTTTGCTCTGGTGTATTTCATGAATAACCTTAACCTTACTGTTCTAATAACCTGTCTTCTAAATATCCCTAACGTAATGTGTATGCAGGACAAAAAAAACAAGAACATTAAACAATGCAAACACACAGCAAAAGTAACAAAAGCAACACAGAGACAATAACTATGAAAAGTTGAAGTTTACTTGGGTTACCTTCAATACATATAAACCATGCTTTGTGTTTCAACATGGCAACATGGCTTGATAAAAAATAAAGACTTAGTCAAAGTAGAAATACCTTAAACTTCCATTCTTTGCATTTGCTGTAGATGGACAGCAAGATGTTCACACTGACCACTACCATCCTATTTGTTGTGGAAATGCTTAATTGCAGATGTTTTTCCCAGCACTTTTTTTTTTTTTTTTTACAAAGTCCTTCACCAGGGATCTCTATTCACCCTCTGGTCCACTCATAATACACTCCACAATTGCAGTCTCATGCAAAAATGCTTGTATGTGACCTGACTTGGAGTTGAATTTGAAGTCAGAAGTGTACACGACGGGCAGGACAGGCAGGACAGGCAGGAGCACCGTCCCCTGTGGTGTGTAAATACTGCTGAGTAATGTCAGAGAAGTGCAGCTCCTCAACTTGATGAACTGTGGTCTCTCAGCTAGATATCAGGTTTGAGCAAGGCAAGGCAAGGCAAGGCAAGGCAAGGCAAGGCAAGTCTATTTGTACAGCACAATTCAACAACAAAGTGATTCACAATGGTTTACAGAGACATTAAAACATCACATAAATAAACAGCATGATTTAAAATGTAACAAAAGAAATGAAGAAAAAGAACAATATATACAATCAGTGGGTAAAATGTAATCAAGTTTTGAAACTTAAGCTGAAGTAACTAAAACAGTGTGGATTTGTGTCTTCATTCAAATGCGGCTGAGAACAGGTGAGTCTTCATCCTGTATTTAAATAAACTGAGTGTTTCAGCTGATCTGAGTCTTTCTGGGAGTTTGTTCCAGACATGTGGAGCAGAGAAGCTGAAGGAAGCTTCTCCATGTCTGGTCGTGACTCTGAGAACTGATAAAAAACCGGATCCAGATGACCTGATGGGTCTGGAAGGTTCATAGTGGGTCACTGATGTATTTTGGTCCTAAACCATTCAGAGCTTTATAGAGCAGCATCAGAACTTTAAAGTGTTTCCTCAGACGGACAGTGTAAAGACCTCAGAGCTGGACTGATGTGGTCCACTTTTCTGGTCACAGTGAGGACTGAAGCAGCAGAGTTCTGAAGTAGCTGAATAGCGGACTTAAGGTGTCAAAAGTTGGAGTACCAGACTTTCAAGGAATTTCATGTGGTATTATTTCTTCAGGATGACTATTCAATCACTTATTCAGTAAAGGGATAAGAAGAAGAAGAAGAACCCGCCACACTACGCACATTTTCTTGAGTCTTAAGCTCCCGTTGATGATATTTAAAAAGCTTCTCTGACTGAGGAGATGAGATAATGAGGGCTGTTCTGGCATCAGTAGATGGTGGGAGAAATTCAGGGTGAAAGCATAATGCAAATAAAAAATCCCATCCAGATCCCAGACCATGGATTTATTTTATTTTTTTAAGACTGGAGCATTAGTTCTGGAGCATTATCAACGCCCTGACCCTTGTAAAGTTCAATGTGTGTAAAATGTAGGGTTGACATCTTAATAGAAGTGCAATATAATATTCAAAACTATGACTTTTGTCAGAGTTTTAAATAATCATAGTATTAGTTCTAGTCATAATATTCACAATGACGTCTGTATCAGTTAAAAAACAAGTATAGTTGTGTTTCCATTTAGACTCCGTTTCACTACACATTCCAGACAGGGAATATTTGAAAGTAAGTTTTGACTGTGTACAGCCTAACTATTGTAGCCTGAAAAAATAAAATTTACAATTACAACTGAGTTGAGTGATTTGGCTTCCTCTGCAGGCTCAACAGGGTACCGTTACAAAATATTCAAACTCCGATTTACAAAATTTAAATTCTTTGTTGAAATGACGACTCTAAAAATAATTATATTTTCAAGTACTTTTTTATTATAAGATAATTAGAGTTATTTATACTTGATGGCACAAGTAAGATAGGTACATACCGTGCATTAAAGTAGGAACTTTTCTCTCTCGGAACTTGTGTTTACCCGACCACAACATCGATTGCACACTCGGTCGGGACCCACGCCATTGTGGAAAATAGTTACTTTCACATTATCGAGTCCACTCCGAGCTCGGCTCCGTCTTTCACCGTACACGTTTCTAACATCAACAAAGTACACTATTTCACAATGGCCACGGACTCCTGGGCACAGGCGGTGGACGAGCAGGAGGCCGCGGCGGAGTCGGTGAGACGGGCTTACGCAACGCGAGCTGAGCCGCCGTTAGCTCTTTTAGAAAACCAGCTGGGCTCGTTCAAATGAAGACGTGGCCGTCTGTTTAATGCGGGGTGTTTATAGTAGTAAGCGAGTTAGCTGACAGTAAATAAACTGGCCTTGTAGAAGTGTGCTAGTATAGAGTGAAAACACGGGCTTGACGTTGGGGCTAATTTAAGTTAGCCGCCTGCGTGATCCGCGTTAGTTTTCAGACTAGACGACACGACACGATACGACTAAGAAAAACGCGAGTCCACGCGTCCCACTGTGGCCCAGCAATAATCTTTGTCGTGTGCTTCTTTTCAGATCGGTAGTCTGCAAATAAAAGAAAAACCAGAGGAAAATGGTGAGTGCACACGTGTGAATGGAGCTGCGGAGGGTAAAAGTTTAAGGAAAAACCGCATCTTCTACTAATGTAAATATCGTTCACAGGCACAGTTGCAAACGCAACTGACTCCAGCAGCACAGCTTCAAAAGCAGAAGCTGAAGGAGAAAGCAAAACTACAGATGATGACGACAAAGGTATGTGGGTTAATATTTATGTCTCTTGAAAATACGATTTTCTTGTATCGTCTTGTTATATATTGTCTTACTTGTTTAGTTGTCTGTTGAGAATTAACTCTTTGTACAACAAAACATTGTTTCAGAGGACAGAGCAGCGCAGTCACTGTTGAATAAGCTGATACGAAATAATCTTGTCAATACAACAAATCAAGTGGAAGTTCTTCAGAAGGATCCCAACTCGCCGCTTTATTCTGTAAAGTCCTTTGAAGAGCTGCGGCTGTAAGTGACTTTTCTGTTTGTCCATCTCGTGTCTCTACTTGTGTTTGCATGAGTTACATGTGCATATGTTTCCCATTCAGAATATTTTGTAGTAAATGGTGAATAAATTAGTACATTTTACCCAAATGATCAGGGTGGCTTTCATGCCATGTTCTCCACAGTGATACACACTGTATATATGTGCATAATGGAAACAAAAGAACAACAGCTGTTGTTGCTTCTCTGGTTTCTTTTGTGCAACAGAGTTGTCTACGAAACTAAAACCGTGAATCATGATGTTTGAGTGAGAATAAATGCAGCTTGTCTGACCTTGTGCAGTTGTGAAGAGTGATTTAAAAGTCAGTTTTATAGAAAATCATTTTAATGCAGTTCTCATTTCTGTTAAGACCCTAATTTAATGTGTTTTCAGGATTATGCTCACTTTTCAGAAGAGTTTTGTCAAGGGGTTTGTGCACATATGCACCCAATTATGTGCTTTAGAATAATCAACTGAAGCAGTTTACTTAAGATTTGACATTTACCTTTTTTTGTTGTTGTTTTTATCCTTTTAATCAGCAAACCACAGCTGCTTCAAGGAGTGTATGCCATGGGATTTAATCGGCCATCCAAAATTCAAGAAACTGCCTTACCCATGATGCTGGCTGAGCCGTGAGTAAAACTTGTCTAAATGTTTTGTGTTAGTGTTTTCATATAAGGACTACATCAAATTTCTCATCGTGAAGAGTGACAGCAAAACTTTATAATGAATTATTATTATCAGCACCTGTCTGTGGAGTTTAAATAAAAAAACCAAAATACCATGTGCATCGACAATCTAATGCCGTGTTTTGTTTTGTTTTTAGTCCACAGAATTTGATTGCTCAGTCGCAGTCAGGAACCGGAAAAACAGCAGCCTTTGTTTTGGCCATGCTCAGCCATGTTGATCCCAACAACAAATATCCCCAGGTTTGCATTCTTGCTTCTTGAAATTTTACTAGTTACTATTAAGCCATGTCAACTTGAGCAGAATTACATGGGCCTTTGTTTCCACCCAAACATGACTCCACATTTCTTTTCCATCAGTGCCTCTGTGTGTCACCCACCTATGAATTGGCACTCCAGACTGGTAAGGTGATCGAGCAGATGGGCAAATATTATCCTGAAGTCAAACTAGTCTACGCCATTAGAGGAAATAAATGTAAGGCTTACTTTCTTGTACTAGAGGTCATCTGCTATAGATTGACTGTTCCTGTATATTTTTATATTGCTGAATACTTTTTTCTTGGGTCTGTTTTAGTGCAGCGGGGCATGAAACTGCAGGAACAGATAGTCATTGGTACCCCTGGTACCATGCTGGACTGGTGCACTAAATTCAAATTTATAGACCCAAAGAAGATCAAAGTTTTTGTGCTGGATGAGGCTGATGTCATGATTGCCACGCAGGGTCACCAGGATCAGAGTATACGAATTCAGAGGTAAGTTAATAAAACTAACTTTGTGTATAAATTCATCCACCAGGCACAGTCAAACTTCAACACAACAGAACTGGAAATCAGCTCGCTCAGCTCCAGCGCATTCAGTTTTGTGAAACTAGTTGTTTCCTTTTTCATTTCATTCATCACAAGCATCGCATAACCTGAGCTGGCCAGCTCTCACCTGCTCAGAAGGAAATGTTGGTCAAGCTGATGATTTGGTGCATCAGACTTTGTATTCATGTTCAAAACATATTTTACTACAGTCCAGAGTGCAGGGAAGAGCTTATGATTATCCTCAATTTGACTTTCACTTGTGGTCTTTTGCTGTCATCTTATGAATGCTTGGTGATCTTTTTGATACGCAAAAACCATACATACGTGAACTTTGAAAGCTTTCTAACAATATCTCCACCAAAGACGTTACTACGAGAAGCTAGGCTGCTCTGTGAACACACTTGCCTCCAAGAATGGGGTTATAGTGAAGACAGACTTGCCATCTGTTTTCACTATTGGTTGATTTTTGCTGTAACTTCCACCGTGTAGGACAGAGATGGGCAGCTCCAGTCCCCGGGGCCCACTGTCCTGCATGTTTTAGATGTTTTCCTGTTTGATCACACCCTGATACAAGCAGATCATATGCCAGTTCAGATTGTCAGTAAGGTATTCTTCACACATTTGCCACTCAGGATGCTGCCCAAAAACTGCCAGATGTTGCTGTTCTCAGCCACGTTTGAGGAGAGCGTTTGGAACTTTGCACAACGCATCGTGCCTGATCCCAACATCATTAAGTTGAAAAGGGAGGAGGAGACGCTGGATACCATCAAACAGTATTATGTGTTGTGCAACTGCAAGGAGGAGAAGTTCCAAGCGCTCTGTAACATCTACGGAGCTATCACCATCGCTCAGGCCATGATCTTCTGTCATGTGAGTTCATTCAGCTCATGTTTTTATTGATGACCTGTTTGAAAAGTCTTGATTCTGAGTTTTACCTCTGATGGTACCTCATCTGCAGAGCGAGAAGTGCATACACTTCTCGCTTAGTGGAAGAATTCCCTCCCTAGTCAAAGAAATCATTACAACAGGGCTTTATGCAGGACGTTTTTATGCTTAAAATTAATTAAATAAATAATTTTTTTAAAATTTAATTTAAGCAAACTCATTTCTCTGTACTGCAGACGAGGAAGACTGCAGGCTGGCTGGCAGGTGAGCTGTCCAGGGAAGGTCACCAGGTGGCACTGTTGAGTGGAGAGATGCAGGTGGAGCAGAGGGCCGCAGTCATTGAACGCTTCAGAGATGGAAAGGAGAAAGTCCTGGTGACCACCAATGTTTGTGCTCGAGGTAATGATCAAGTGATGTCAAGAATAATAAGTACAACATCATCATACGACTCATATTTAGGTCACATTTCACTTTAGTCTCAACATCTGTAGAGCACACACGTAGACATAAAATAAACTTGTGAAAAATGGTATGCAGGAGTTCATATTTAAAGTAGATTCAAAAGAAGTTCCTGTTTTCAGAACCATTATTCAAAGGTGGGTAAATATTGCAGCTCGAGTTGTCCGTGAGGTGAAACACACCATCACAATTGATACCTGAAGTACAGATCAATTTCAATTTTATTCATAAAGCGTCTATTACAACACAAGTTGTGTCTAGGCGTTTTCCAGAGACCCAGAACATGACCCCTGAGCAATTATTACATAAACAGCAGGTAAAAACTCTATACATTTGTACATTAATGGATTTAATGAATCCATTAATGTACAGATCTCATTTTTGAAAAGGGATTATGAGATTGCAAGAGACATGCTGAGGAGGACTGCATAAAAGGTTAAATATAAGTACTTTTAAGTGTCCTGGAGCAGACTACTGTCACCGCCTCTTGTTCTCTTGTCTTTCATACGAGTTTTGTGTTTGTGCATTAATTTAAACTTTATTTACAGTAAGAAAACAAGATCTGCTGGTTTCATGGATCTAAGTGCAGTTGCATCCAAAATCAGATTATTAGTTTTGATTCCTATTTTAAATACAACGCTTGTAATTCAGTTTAATTTAATTGTATTTATATAGCATCTATTACAATACAAGTTGTCTCTAGGACCCAGAACATGATCCCCAAGCAATTATTACATAAACAACGGCAGGTAAAAAAGCCAAACAGTGGCAAGAAAAACTCCCCTTTTAAGAGGGAAGAAACCTTGAACATAAGGGGGGACCCTCCTGCCAAGGCCAACCAGGCAGAGCAGGAAAAGGGAGATCAGAAAGAGAGAATGAAGGACAGAGGGAGGAGAGACACTGTCAGAGGTACAAAAGACAAGATGGTAGTCATTATCCGTTAGCTGGAGAACCAAGACTTCCATGTACATGTGACTGATTCATGGTTAGTTGGTCTACAGAGACGACTGTATAAACAGGTGTAGACAGCAGACACTGAGGTGGTCAGAGGGTGGGACTGCAGGTCTGCATGCAGCTCTGGAAGCTCTTGCTCTGGCTCTTTAACCTAAATTGGAAGTTGATTCCAAAGTAATGGTGTGTGATTGCAGAAGGCCCGTCCTCCAAATCTACATTTGGATATTCTAGGAACAAATAAACCTGCACTGAGAGAGCAGAGAGCTCTATTAGAAACATGAGGCACCAACAGGTCCTGCACATATCATGGTGCTGTGCCGTTTAGGACTTTATACCCAAGTAACAGTTAGTTGATTAGAAAAACAAAAGATTGTTGCTGTTTGTAAGGCATTTGTAAGTGAATCTTATTCACAATATGCATTCAAACACTTTGTCACAATGTGTGTGATACAGAAATGGTCAGAATTGTGTTCATGCATCACTAGCCATTATTTATTTTCCTCCCTGCTTGTTATACACACAGGTATTGATGTGGAACAAGTGTCTGTGGTGATTAACTTTGACCTGCCGGTTGACAAGGACGGCAACCCCGACAACGAGACATACCTGCACAGGATTGGACGCACAGGCCGATTTGGGAAACGTGGACTGGCCATTAATATGGTGGACAGCAAGATGAGCATGAACATCCTCAACAGGATCCAGGAGCATTTCAGTGAGTCTCACAGCAGCTTTATCCATTCTGTGCTTTCACGCGTAAACCTGCCTTGCAGATTTTTTTTGTCTTGCTTCACATGCCTACCAGTTCAGTAGGTGAAGACTTGTGCTTATCAGCCAAATGAACACTGATCTCTCCTTTTACAGATAAGAAAATTGAAAGACTAGACACAGATGATCTGGATGAAATTGAGAAAATTGCCAGCTAAGGGAGGCGGCGTGATGACGCGGGAGACATCGGCCCAACTTCCCCCTCCCTCTTTGCTTTCGAAGGACTGTACGCTCTTACAATGTTTTAGGCTTTTATTTTTAGCTGTCGGAGAAAAGAGCAAAACCACACACAGCATATGTTTACATGTGGACATTTCTCCTCTCAGACAAGTGTTTTGTAATTCTTTTGGAACATACCCCATTTCACTCTTTGTACTTCTTTTGAATAAAGTGTATGAGTTTATTGCTGTGTATTGTGATGCTGTAAAAGCAGGCATAGCTGAGTATTTTATTATTGAACCCTAACAAATGCTCAAAAAAAACACTCTTTGGTGTTGGCATGATACATAATTATTATGCACAAAAAAAAGTGCCACAGTTATGCATTTTAAAGTGAAAGTAAATGAATGTAAGTGAATCACGTGGACTACTACAGGTTTTATTGTGCTTTGTTACAACCTCTAAACATCAGTACAAAGGGTGAAGTCGGGTATGCTGCTCTGAGTGGTAGCTAAATTGTTTATTTTATTTTCGATGGTGATGGCTTGGGTTCAAGGGTCTATGCAAACTTATCAACCTGCGATTGCTGTTATTAGATACTATTAACCTACATTCAAATTGACATAATTGAATCCTGTAAAAATCTCATCTTTAGTGTCAGGGTTTGTAGTCAGATGCCATAAAAAGCCTGTGTAGATTGATGATACCATACTAACTCCAAACCACCATTTATGTTTTTTAAAACACCAATACGACCACAAATTTCACAACCGTAGTGAGACGGCTGAACATTAATTTCAACATTTTTTTTTTTCCTTTCTTTTTTTTGAAGTCAGACTCATAAAATCTCATTTCAACTTTAAATGTGATTTATTTCTGTTTGTGTCTCGCTGTTCCACACAACTTCTGAATCAGGGTTACCAGTTTGACATTAGCTCAACTACATTCTTCACCCAGACTGTGCTGTTACAAAGATTGTGAGTTACGAAAATACGCAATGCCTTCCTCAAGTGCATTATATATACGCATATGATTTTCTTATGGATATTCTAAGATAATGGGCTCAGTATTCTGATTAACACTTGAAATTTTGATTATATATTGAATTATTGACATCTTTTGGATGTGTGAATTATCTTTTTGAAACCAAATGTTGAATTGACTTGAGGACCTATGCCAATCAGACTCACTGTGTTGCTCCGACATGGTCACATGGATAGGAAACCTGTACTTGTGTACATATTCAAAAAATGTATGTTTAAGAAGTGAGACTCAATTGAGTTTGTCACTTCTAAGTGCAAAAAAAACAAACATTCCTTGTGAGGTTCAATTATGTACAGGTGCAGCACTTTGAATACAGTGAGCCTAAATCAGTTAACCTTACATCAGTTGGGTGACTGTACATTATCAACAAAAAAAAGAAAAGATGGAATGAATGATGCACCGAGACATCGAACCAGTGCAACAAACCTCATCTACCTGCCAGCAGCACAGAGAAGACCACTGGTGATGGTCTGCTTTTAATGGACTGTTTATGGACCTTTTGCTGGGGGGGGGGGGGGGGGGGATTACTCGACTCATTGAACAGATGAAGCCAAACTAAAAGGAAGTGACTGCGTGCTGAAAATATGCACGAGTAATGTGTGTTGACTTTGGAGGAATAGAAACAGTGTATGCAGTTTTATCAGAACACTTGGATGTAAACATAAGTGAGAGTGTGTGCACTTTGTGGACCCGTGTTATAATGCCACTGTGTTAGAAGTCATGGACACAGCTGTTTTGGCTATAGAACCCAACACTTCTTCTTCACTTGCTATATACCTTGTTTAATAATTCAGAGGAGCAACAAAACCCAGCTTATAAATGTCTACATTGACTAATCAAACTTAAAGCAGGTTTTCTGTCTTTAGTAGACAAATCTTAGGGTTGTAGGTGTGTTGTCTTCTGTAGCTAAGCTGCGTTCATGGACACACTTGAATTAATGTTGAATTAAAAGAACACATGTTCATGTAGCCCTGGTGCTCATTTGTGATTAGAAATCAAACTTAACTAAAAGTGAAGTGGTACACATTATACATATACGTATATATATATATATATATATATATACATATATTTGTATATATACACATACATATATATACATACACATATATACATACACATACACATATATACATACACATATACATATATACATACACATATACACATACATATATATATATATTTATTTGTTTGTGTGTGTGTGTGTGTGTGTGTGTGTTGCCTTTTTGTCAAGACAGAAAAATATTCATTTTCCACAGGAGGTTAAAAATATACCAGTTTATTCAAGTACCATCAATCCTTCGAGTTTTCAGTGCAGAACAGCCGCAGGTCTGAGGGAGAACAAATAATGTAATTTAAACTGGAACGACAAAACTAGATTAACAGAAAGGCGAAATGGTGGCTTCCAGGAAGTAAGTAAACATATTTTAAATATGCTTTAATATCAGATAAAATGGACAGAGAAAGTATATGTAACCCATAATATATACATTTCACAGTATTGGTTGGCCGGCCTTTAACATGCATGAGGGTTGTGTAACGCGGTAAGCGCTCCTTACTAAGTATTTTCAACCTCAAATAACGTTTATGTTAAATTAATGTTGCTAAAGATCTGAAATGCTACAGCCATTTCTCCTTTTTTTTTGCAATACTGAGTGAACTGTTTGTATTTTAATTTCAACTACTCTTCATATATGAATCCACGAGGCTCCAAACAAGTTAAAATACAATTTTCTTCATTTTATTAGTGCAAAATCTGTTACTAAATTCGATACAGAAAAGGCTACATCCTCTCAGTCGAATGATGACAAGTAAATCTAAATCTTATGTTAAGGCTTCACTGAAGGAGCTGTTAATTAATCCGCGCTCACCTGACTCCCTGTAGTCCACCTTGGTGAGGAAGAGTCCGTGGGCGGGAGCAACCAGGCCCTGAGGGTAAGCTCGAGTGTCCCGAGCCTCCAGTAAATCTTTAATTTGAGACACGGACAAAAGTCCCTGTCCCACAGCCACCAGGGCCCCCGTCATCCTTCGCACCTGAGATAAAGAACTTCATGATGCTTCATGTTTTGTATTTGTGATCCGCATAATTCGGTCGTCAGAGGTCATCACCAGCAGGTGGCGCTGCTTACTATTAAGTGCAACACAAATTGTACAAAGATTAGCAGAAGTGTAACAGACGTTTCTGAAGAAATGAAAAGCAACACACCTGCTTATAAAGAAAAGACCGACTCGTAAAAGTCAGCTCCCAGAATGGTATCTCTCTGAAAGAATAAAACTATTAGTGATGTATATACATGTGACGTTTTTGAGGCACATTCACAACACTTTTCATGAAATGTTACAGTGGTAAGATCAATTTCTAAGAAACACATGGACTTTTTCTTTCTATGAAAGAGGGACAAATCGAAAACAAAACAACTTATAGGCTACAAATGTACATTACAAACACATTTTGGTGAAACAAGCCAAAGTTGTTCAGTGTTGAAAATGTTTTGTTCAACATTTCAATCGTGTCCATGTCCGTGTGGACAGAGCCGGAGGCTCGTGCAACATTCATGCCAGACATCAGATACAGGGCGGGGACTCTTCTCATGCACAGATTTGTTCAAATGTCACAAACTGAATACGGCACTACAGCTTGGGCCCAGTAGGATTATATGTAATGTCACATAAAATGGCATTGCATATAATATTTTTCTGGGATTTCACATATAATTTATTTTCCCAGTATTTCTTTCAGCATTTAAATCAGTTTTGGGGAGGGAAAGACAACTAAGCAAACAGGGACAAGGAAAGAATTGGGTCAGATGCAAATTTGACTCAGCGCTTGCCGTTTGATTACATTTGGCGTATAATAAAAGCAGAGACAGATTTCTGCAGCAGGCTGTTAGCTCATGAACTATGTACGGGACACCATCTTCAAATAAAAATACAGGAGGGTTGCATCTTGCTTCAAAGTCACATTTCTATTTTAGTGTCCAACAAAGTTAACGGGCACCATATGGCAATGTTACCTTTGACATTTAGGGTTTCTACAAATTATGTTTTTCATTTAGCATCTATGATCATGAAAGCTGGTAGAGCTTTTGAAGCGATTTTTGAAGAAACCCGTTTTTAAATATTGCTATAGAGAAATTGTCTCGCCTGGAGAGCTGGGTGGGCATTTAGAGGGTTTGCATTAAGCTGGTTCAGGTCCTACTTAACTGACAGGAGTCAGTCGTGGAACTGTGGAGTTTTCCAGGGCACCTCTTACATGCGGAGTGCCTCAGGGTTCTATCGCCAGCCCTCTTCCCTTTTCACTATATTTGCTTCTGCTTGCATCAGTTCTCCAGAAACATGGAATTTCATTCCACTTTTATGCTGATGACAGCCAAATATATATTACACTGAATCGTGAAAAAGCTTACTCTGCTAAGCAATTACTAGAGTGTATTGATGAAATGAAGACATAGATGCCACTTAATTTCTTACACTTTAATCAAGATAAGAGGTCATGTTATTTGGGGCTAGTGATGCCTCTAAGGTGCATGTCGACTTGGGCTTTTTAAGCAAACGTGTGAAACCTACAGTAAGAAGCCTGGGTGTAAAACTGGACATCAACTGTTCCATTAATACTCATATTAGTTCGGTGGTCAAGTCCAGCTTTTTTCACCTGGGGAAACTGGCCAAGCTTAAGCCTTTTATTTCCCAACATCACTTTTAGATTTTAATCCATGCTTTTATCACAACACGTTTAGATTATTGTAATGCATTTTACATTAGAGTTAACCAGAAATCACTTGCTCGGCTGCAGTTAGTTCAAAATGCTGCTTTTAATTAGTGCAAGGAAATGAGAGCATATTACTACAATTTTTGCATCACTTCATTGGCTCCAGGTTCGTTTATGCATTGATTTTTTCTTCTTTTTTCATTTTTCGAGAAATTTAAAGACAAAAGAAGTTTGTCTTTAAATGTCTCCGTGGTCTCACTCTAAAGTATCTGTCTGACCTGCTTCAGCCGTTCACTCCTTCACGTTCCCTCATGTCAGCAGATCATTTATTGTTAGTCGTCTCTAAGACTAAGAGGAAGCTTAGAGGTGGCCGCGCTTTTTTATTCGCTGGCTCAATATTGTGGGCAGAGCTACTTTTACATATCAGGCAGACAGACTCACTTTCCGTTTTTAAATCCTCCCTTAACTCCCTTCACTTTGACTTTTAGATCAGTTTGAGATCTTAGTTTTAGTGTTTTATCTTATTGTTTTATGACTTTATGTTTACATTTGTTTTACATATTTTTAATTTTTTTAAATGTTTTTCTCTGAACCCATGTTTGTGTTCAGCACTTTAGTGCTTTATAAATAAAGCTGACTTGAGTTGAGGTTTTACTACGAAAACAGACATTTAGCAGATCGTGTAGTTCTCCAACAGGATAATGATCTAAGACACACAGATAAAAACACCCAAGAAAGGCTAAAAACAAAACATTGGACTATTGTGAAAAGACCCATCCAGCCCTGATCTAAATCTTGTTGAACATTCATGGAAAGAGCTGAAGCATGCCATCTGGAAAAGAAACCCTTCAGATCTGAGACAGCTGGAGGAGTTTGTTCATGAGGAGTGGACTAAAATACCTGTCTCATCAACCGTTTTGGATTAATCCCGCTTGGAAGGGATCATAGTACGCGCGTTGATTTGTTTTGAGTTTTTAATTAAACACCAGTTTTGTCCCACACACAGACATATTTAACATACATGTTTTTTGGACTGCGGGAGGAAACAACAGCACCTGTAGAAAGCAAACACAAGGAGAACATGCAAACTCCACACAAAAAGACTCCTGCGTGACCCGGGAATTGAACCAGGAACCTTCTGAGACACAGTGCTGCCCAAGTCACTAATTCATTTCTTTTCTTTAATGGAACAGTACCAACACACTTGTCCATGTGTGCGTTTTTTTTTCTTCTTTTCTACAGTACATAAACCACAGTGGCCATTTATAGTTGTGGTTACTATCGAAGGGCTGGGAAATTTTAAATGTTGACAGTAGGATAGGTAGGCTTATGGTAAGGTGAGATCATTTAAATCATTCAAAGTGCTACTGAAATATCTGAGCAAAAAACAACCAAAAAAATAAAGCAATACACACATACATATTTTCCTTGTTCGATTCCCCTTTCTGTGTGGAGTTTGCATGTTCTCCCTGTGCTTGTGTGGGTTAACTCCGGGTACTCGGGCTTCCTCCCACAGTCCCAAGACTTGCATACTAGGTTTACTGATAATCCTTAATTGCACATAGGTCTGAGTGTGCATGCGACCTGTCCAGGTGGACCCCTGCCTCTCGCCTGTAATGAGTCGAGATAAGCTCCGGCAGACCCCTGTGACCCTGCTAAGGATAAGGCAGGTATAAAAAATGGATGTGCGTGTGTGTGTGTGTGTGTGAGATATATCTAGAGTGCATGTGTGAGATATATATATATATATATATATCTCACACATGCACTCTAGATTCAATACAATGTAGTTAAAATACTTTATAAGTCCCCAAAGGAAAATAATGAATTAGATGGATATGACATAACTTTACAACTATATCCATTTCCTGCTTGCAGTCTTCTTGTGAAGGCTTAAATGTTTACTGTAGTCAGCACAACCGATTAACCTTTAAATACAAATACAAGAAAACTAAAGTTTTCCTTTCAGCAAAAATACAATATGGCCCAAAGAAAGTTAGTGAAGATAGAGAACTTTTCACCTAAACGTGGAAAATAAAATCAACGTTTTTTTTTTTTCTTTTCAGTTCCTTTTTGTTATTTGAAGCACTGGCACCTAAAACAGTGAATCTTATGGAAAAATAAAATAACACAGAGCTTAACAGCAAGCTTTCTGTTGTGCCTAAACTAATATTAGTCTATAGCATACGCTCACGTGTGGTGCACAGGAGAGTAAAATATGGAAATGATTTAATTTGGGTAAAAAAAATAAAAGCCTGAACTGAACGAAGAAAAAAAAATTCTGTAAAACGTGACCTCGCAGCCTTTAATGCCTCACGTGTGGTGGAATAACGAGACTGGATGACATTTACTCTGAGAGCTGTTAACAGTCTGTTGATGTCCATATTGTGCACCATATTTCCAGGGCAAATAATTAATGACCATGAAAGTGGAGTTTGGCATACGGAGCAACCCCCACAGGCATGTAATCTCCCAAGGCCCACGTGGCCCTCTCTCCCTCTTTCTCCCCCCAACTTTCCATCTCCACCATGGATTATACTGGATCCTCATTGTCTTAAGTACACAAACCTGCTGAGCACACTGCACATTCATTAACACAAATAGCATCTCTAACTGTTTAAACTAACAGCTGGATGTATTAGCCTGGCAGACGGTATGAACGGGATGGTGGGATTTTCTCTGGTGGTTTCTAATTTTTTTTTCATCTGCATTTGCATAATAATCTTTGTAAATTACAAATAAGTGCAAAAGCACATACAATGATGTTGAAAGCCTGCTGAATGAGATTTTAAAAAGGCAACTCTGCGCTCAGCTCAACGCTGTCTTGTGTCTCAGCGTCTGTTTTACTCCCCCTGTGTGGTTTGTGTCTACCTGTGAAAGTATGCTTGGGCAAAAGAGCTTCCCCGCTCTATGGAAAGCACATCCAGCTTCTTCACCGGGTTTTTGAACAGTATATCCGAGTTCACTGCCCTGAAGCTGCTGAAGTCATGAGTCCCAACCAGCAGAGCAGCCGCCTCACGCATGGCCTCCACATCCAGCTCTCTAAAAACAAAAAACAAGAGATGTCATTTTAAAAGCCACGCAGATGTAAGCCCCAGGAGTCAAGAGTCTTCGTAAAAATGCATTCGTGGGCACACTGTGATATTGCAACCTGACCTGAAAGTGACTCGCCCGAACAGCGAGGTCAGACCGGAGCACACACTTAAAGTATGCCTTCTCAGGCCTCGTCGTTCCTATTTCATGGTGAACTTATATAATATTAACATTCTGAAGGACTAGGCCACGTGAGTGAGCATGAGCGTGTGGACGAACGGCTCATTTAAGAGGAAGAGGGAAAGTGGATGCACCGCTGGGATTCTGTACAGCTTCACGGTTCTGTCGCTGCTCAAACATGAGCTGACAGAGACAGATGAAGCGAGATGAGCAGGGAAATGGAGCAGTATGTTGAGTGACTCGGATTGGAGTTTTAATGCAAGGATTTCAAAAGCGGACTGCTGAGAGGTAGTCTGGACTAAGGAAATTAAAGATATAGATCTTGATTTCCGGGTTGACTTTTGACACTTCACTTTTTGGAATCTATACTTCCCAAGGGAATGCTTTTGTTAACACAGTCAAGCTGGATATAAATTTAGCCACTGACCGCACTAATGTCTTTAGATGTACGTGGCACACATTTCAGCGGCGGTTCGCTGCTGCAGAAGGATCAATAAGCAGAACTAAACTTTTCTCCTGGTGCTGACAAAAATGCTAACATTAGGGGTAACTGTTATTAATCTTCAATGTTTGTTTGTTTTTTTAAAATCTGCATAAAAGTTTGACCACACGCTGATGATGACTTCAGCCATTCGCACACAAAGAAATGATAAAACTGCGATCTATGTATGTAAAGCACTGATCACACTAACTCAGGTATATCAATCACTAAGTGCAAAAAAAAAATGCAATTAGAAATTTATATTTAAAACATTTTTTTTGGCTGAACAATATCACTTTATCACAAATACAATTTTCGTTTTCAATTATGAGCAATATCTTTTTAAAATTTCCCATCAATTACTGCATTTTAACTTTGTTTAATGAAAAAAAAAAAAAAGGTTCAGGAATCTGCATTGTTGATTTTGTTGGGTCTTATAATGTTTTTTGCACTGAATTATTTGCAGAAGTAAGAGTTTAGATGGCAAGAAAATTCTGGGACATTTTAAATTGAAATCTTATTTCAGAGGTAGCTACTTAAAATGTACTGTCCTTAAGGGCTTCTTGGGTAGGATGACGTATGCTCACTGTGGGGGTTAGGAGGTGCAGCACAGGAGAGTACAGCGCACAAATCCTGTCCACACAGGAAACCAGTTGGTGGGCAACCAACAAGCTCTCCAGAGAGGAGTTAGCAGGCACTAACTCGTTCTTTTAGTTGCAAATTTGGATGGAGGCTACACGTTTCTACCCGTTACCAAAACATTTTTTAAAAATCTGTTTTTGTTGATGAGGAAGAGGATATGATCCGCAGAAAGAAAGATGAATATGCGAATCCATTAAAACCTTAAATAATGTCATGAGTTGAAAAAAGTTCTCCTTCAAGAGCTGCAGCTGCATACTGAGAATGATCTACGACCAGCTGCGTCATCAGATAACACCAAAAATAAGAAAGTAGAAAAAAAAAAAAACAGTAACAAAGTAAGAAAAAAAATTACAATATTTAGATTTATTTGAAGCAAAGTGTTTTTTTTACATTTCTGTTTAAAAACTTGATATGAATGCAAATACAATGAAAAATGTGAGAAATACATGGAGATAGCTTTGTGCAATCAATTTATCAGTAATGTTAAAATTGTGTATATAACCGCTTAACTTCGAAGACAACAATCTGGAAAGAAGTGAAATAAAGTGGCCGACATTTCTTCAGTGGGAGAGATGGAATGAGTGTGATGACGAGGGAGCAGCAGATCAAAGCGAAAACTGCGAGAAGCAGCTGAGGCGGAGATGCCCAGAAGACGAGATGAAGGCTTAACACGACAGAGGGATGAACAAGCGAAGACGCTAGAGAGAGTAAACATGCAAGGTGTGGGAAAGAAATGACATGGAGAAAAAAAATAAGGAAAGGGGGGACAAAATGAGAAACAAAAAGGGGATGAAAAGTGAGACAGGGAAAAAGAAAACAACAGGAAAAAATGGCTATATTGTGTGGGTGCTGCTCTGCGAGTGTAAAAGCCTGCAGCTCATCTTGGCCTACTTTCCCCCAAAAAAAAGTGAAGCGAGAAAAACAGACAAATGCTCAAACATACGCACTCTGAAATATTACTCTTCATGTTCCCTCCAATCACAGCTAAAAGAACATTGCCTAAGCTTCAAATCCCTGAAAGTTTCATCTCTTTCAACTCTTTCCATCGTCTGCCTCTGTCTCTTATGGTTTGTTTTTGTGAATTAACTTAAAATAAATCACTCTCTCAGGTCTGACATAGCAAATGTGGACTATTCATGTGTGTAAAGTGGCTTCATTTCTGGAAGGCTTGGCATGAGCTTACTGCGTGGATGAACGTTATTAGACTGAGCTTCAGCCTGAGCTTGATTCCCCGTGTTCCTTCACACAAAACAAAGAAGAATAAAACAACTTAACCTAACATACTAAGAGGTGGCGTGTTCACTGGGATCACTCACACGTTGGGGAGGCTCCAGCACAGGTTGTGGTCCGTGAGGGGAAGTAGGGTGTGGTGGGTGATACCCAGTGCTATGCGGTAAGCGTAGGTCCGAGACTGAGCTTGGAAACGGGCATGGAAGTCGTTGGGAACACGGTGAGCATGTGTTATCCTGGAAAAGAACAAAACATAAAGCTGCTTTTAAACCAAGACTGAAAAGGTATTAATAAAACCAGCTGGGACCAGGACGACGTGGCGGTGGGAAGCGGGAAACTGTAAAAGCACAGATCGCGTTGGAGAAACAGAGTCCGTCTAAATTATTTTGTAACACTCAACGAAGCTGTAAAACAGAGTGACCCATATGGGAAATGTACAGAGAAAAGTGGAGTGAAGGCTTCCCAGCATCCTCCTAATCCTTAAACCTGCAGAGAGAAGGTTAAAAGGGATTATCCCAGTTCTGCTGTTTGGTCTATACAATCAGTAAACACACACAAACACACACGCTTTCATCTTGCTGCATAGACATTTACAATATCAACCTTGGGCCTCAATAAACTCGTAACTGCATGATTATGTCTATATAAACCTACATACTGAACTAAAATATGTAATAACTAGCAGGGCTCACACACAAATACACATGTGATAGTTTAATTCTTGATCTGTCATAAATAAACACATAAATAAATGGTGCTCCTGGCTGAGAGCTCTGGTTCACCACCTTCAGAAGAAGAAGACCTGAGTAACATCTAAACCTAAAACCTAAAATCTGTATTTGGACTTCACTCGCCTTCTGTGCTGCTGTTGAAATGAGCCCCATTTAGTCTAAAATCACATCAATTTGGTCTTTTTTTTCTCCCCACCAAATGGAAAACTGCTGAATTGCAGGGCGGCGTCATGTTAAAACAATGCCCTAGTTCCCAAATGTGTGCATACGTTGTGCACACCTTATTAAAATTTGATGTGGGTGTGTGGTTTGTGGGATGGCCGAGAGCTGTCACTTCACATCGGCGCAGCCACTGATGGCAGACGCAGGGGTCTGTTCTGCCACGTGTCACACTCGGCCTCCTCCCCTGGAAACATAACCTAGTTTTTCAGATTGTGGAAAGACTCGCACGGACAGACATGCTCATTCAGGTGCACATATGCACGCAAACATACAATGTGTATATTTGACCACCTCTGTTCTTACACTTGTATATACTCCAGCATCCTAACTCGTCACCACTACTCACCATCTCTGGCATTCTCAAAAACACAACAGACACATGCATGAGTGCACTGGCTGCATGTGAAGCATGCAGACATAAATGTGTACGTGGTCAAAGACTGAAAGGTGCCACTAGAATATGTTTTATGTAGTCCGTATTACAACACGGGAGCCTCTTCGTTCTATCACTCCACAGTTGTAAGCGTCAAGGATCCCCTATGTGTCACTGTGTTGCTAAAATAAATAATTAAAAAAATACTTCATCACCAGCAGTTGTATGAGATGTATGAGATAGAAAAAACAAAACGGCCAACAAAGCTTTGATCAGTTGTGATTTAGATAAACTTCACAGAAGAAAATGATGCTAAAACAAAAAATCTGATTGCCTTACATTTCGTAGGTGAAGCCTTCTCTTATCTTTATGAATTTAACCATTATATCTATCTAAAATGTTTTAACAAACCATGGATATTGTTGTTGCATTTCTATTTTTTTTTTAGTCTAAAAGTACAGTGAAGCAAGTTTAATTTCTTGTGAACGAGTGTGAAAACAGCTTTACTTGACTTTCAACATACTAGTAATGTTGCTTTTTGAATGGCAAATATTAAATCACTATTCATATTTGAGGAAAATAGTAAGAATCACATTATTTTGTTTTATTTTTTTTTAAATATGAACTCAGAGAACTGCTAAACAAGAAAAAAATGAGCCTTCAGGGTGGGGACAGGGAATTATTAGGAAACGTAAACGACTTAAGGCCAAGATTAGAGAGAAGGAAGCGTAACAGAAAAAAATGGGAACGTGAGCTCCAGCTGAACAACGCAAAAGATGTGTGAACAAGGATGGAAAAACATCACATCACATGGCTTCAAGCAGAAGCGGGATCAGAGAGATGGAAGTCTGGATAGAGCCTCTCATCCTCCCTTGATTCACAGCTTTCCTGTCACACCTCAAACTGCTGTCACACCTTCCACCTCGGTCATGGATCTCATTGCTGCTCCGTCATTGTCTCAGTTCCCATCAAGAGATGCCAGGTTTGTCTCTAGCAGTCAGGTGAAGAGGCAGCCAGAGATGCCGAACAGGAACACGGCTGCAGGTCCAGATGACGTCAGCCTCGGAGTCCCGAAAGCCTGTGCGGACCATGTGGAATTTTGCAGCACCTCTTCAACCTCAATCCAAGTCAATGAAAGGTTCCAGGGCTGTGGAAGCTATCCTGCTCTGTTCCAGTACCAAAGAGATCTTTTCCATCTGCTCTTAATGACTATAGCCTGGTAGCTCTAACATCTTACGTCACAAAGGTCCTGGAGAGACGTATACTACACCACATGAATAAGCAAACAAGATCCCACTGCAGTTTGCTTTTCATTGTGAGGTTTAGGTTGAACAGAGCGGACTGTGCTTCTGAAGGAAGCTTAGGTCCTTCAGCATTTGCAGCAACATGTTGTACACAAGTCTGTTGTAATTGCAGTCTCCACATCTGCAGGTGTCTGTTGGAGGAGCAGCAGCATAACCGCTGACCTAAAGAAACTGAACAAAATGTTAAAGGGAACTGGCTCTGTTGCGAGGGTTGCTCTGGATCCTCTAGAACCGACTGTGCAAGGAAGGATGCTTCATAATATGAGAAACATCATAGACAACACTGAGCATCCTCTTCACGACAAAGTCAGATGCACCAATCTGATTTCTCCCGTCTCAATGCCAATAATGAAGCTTGGGGTTTGTGTATCAGTCGACGCCTGACACTGATCCAATACCACTGTTTGATTTATGAACTGAATATTTCTCCATGAAGAACAAACTAAAGGCATCAGGCTTGACTTGAACATTTCTTTCCAACTTATCTGATGCTAGTATTGAATTGTTTCATGGCTGTTCACAATACAGTGATTTAACAACAGTGTCTTAAGTCTTCTTCAGCTCCACTGCAACGCAGACTGCCGCAGGAGAGCCTTCCTGCCCACAGCCACAACCCTCTACAATGACTCTTTGAAGAGGCTTAGATCACAGCAGTTTCTGAAACCTAGAATTTTCCTTTTTTCTGCCAGAGTGACAAAGAAATGTATGAGCACGTTCAGGAATAAAGCCGTACCTTCACTGTATTTAACCCCTATGTGATGTGTTGCCCTACGCTCCATCTGCTGTTAAAGGTCACACCACACTCATCCAAACAAAGACTGACCTGATTTGCTCGCTCCTGAGGTGAAAATTAAGAGCCTGAATGAGGATTTCTTCAGTAAACGGTGGTTTGTCGTTCCTGCGCTGCAGGTCGAAGTGGGCAGAGTTAGAGAGAGCGTGGACGCCAGCGTCGGTCCTGCTCGACACCGACAGAGACACTGGATTGAAGGGCCTCAGCCTCTGAATTGCTTTCTGCGAAAGTGGGACATAAAAAGATCTTAGTTGATATATTGTAGACGATTAAATGTTATATATTAAATATTTGAACTCTGACAATGCTTAAGATATAAAACGGCAACATGAGGCTATCAAATCTAAACAGCAACATCATGTCAATCATGTCACAAAACAGCCTGTGACCACTTTGCTATATATTCTCCATGCTTCTTTTTGTGTCTGTGCTGTTTTCTGATGTCTTGAGGCATTTTTTTATGCTGTAGACAATAGAGTAGTGGCAGGCCCAAGACAAAAGTGAGCCAGGAATGTTGTTTTACATGCGTCATTTTTCCACAGCCTAGACTATTACACTATTATTTAATATATTATTTAAGGTAGGCTGAAGGCTGAATTGTAATTATTTAATATTTTATTTACATACACAAATTTAATCAGTCCTTCATATCACACTTCATATTTTCAAATTAGGCTGAATTTTCTGTACTCAGAAGTAACGTTGCGATAAGTTAGTTCAAAATGCTGCTGCCCGACCTTTAATTGGTGCAAGGAAACGCGAGCATATTACTCCAATTTTAGCATCACTTCATTGGCTCCCAGTTCATTTACACAGCGATTTAAATTTTTTTTTTAAATTTGTCTTTAAATGTCTCCATGGTCTCGCTCCAAAGTATCTGTCTGACCTGCTTCAGCCGTTCACTCCTTCACGCTCCCTCAGCTCAGCAGATCAGTTAGTTAGTCGTCTCTAAGACTAAGAGGAAGCTCAGTCGCGGGCTCAAAATTGTGTGTTTTAAAATCCTCTCTTTAAACATACTTTCTCACCTTGGCTTTTAGATAAGTTTGAGATCTTAGTTTTAGTGTTTTATCTTATCGTTTTATTTTGTTTTGTGCTTACAATAATTTTAAAAAACACACAACCTATGGAAGACGGAGTGAGAACAGAAACTGTGAAAACAGGTGTACAGGCATGTCTAAAAATCAAAAGGTTGTAGCATCTCTTTGAGTCCATGTCATAGAAATCAAAGTAAGACCTCAGGAAATAATGTCAACTTTTATTTTCTTAAGGTCATTATATGTGCTCTTAAAGATAGTTTGATGTGATTTCACTACATTTAACATTAGAAAGTCATGGGAAATACCTCAGAAATGTTGGGTTTAACATGCAAAATTAAATTAAAAAAATGCATGAATAATAACAATAGTAAATAAAATAGTGAAGACGAACCTCTATGTGATTCTGGACCCCTGTCTTATGCAGCTGTTCTGGAGGAACTTTCACTACACCACTGCGGAAAAGGGAAATATTATGACCAATCATGCTATACATTAGAAAAAGAAAAGCACGCGTTAAAATGCGGGTGATCCTCAGTCCTGCTCCATGACCAACCTGTATTTTGTACCAAAGTATTGAAAAAAGATGAGGTAGCGTGCCCAGCTGTGATGCTGCATGACGTGTCTCTGATCATGCAGCTGTTCTTAACAGGAGCGAAGCAACACAAAGAATAAACATCTCACGGCTCCAGCTTTGATACGGCACTCAGAGGAGATCGGAGTCTTAAATCCTTCAAATAAACTTTGACTTTCACAGACCTCTGCTGTGGTAGGCGCATGTTCTCAACCGAACTGCTGGGACGCACGACGATTACGACACAGTAAACAAAACGTTTTGTAGTCCGGAAGTGCGGTACGTTCGAATGCGGCTCCTGAACAATTTAAGAATAATTTAGAAAAATAAAAGGCAAGTGAAAACATGCTTGTGTCAAGCAGTCACAACAAGGGAACGTGCCTCCTGACTCTTGACAACGCTGGCACCCAAGCTGAAGGCAAAATATGAGATACTGAGATGCAACATTTGAGCGCTTGGACCCTATGGCTGTAGTTAAAGTCTGAGTTTGATGGCGTCACCAGAAATGAAGGGCGTGTCGCAAAACATAATAGACGATCGGAAACCTTATAAGTGAAGAGACTGGTTACTGCAAGAAAGCAAAGGATAGTCAACACCACGTCCTTTCCCAAAAGTACCTCATATTCTAAATTATTTATTTATCTATCTATTTTTTTAACACAAAAATGTCATTAACACGTTTTTTGGGACGTCGCCCTCACATGATGGATTAACTTTGATAGTTTATCTAGTACTTTTGAACGTAATTAAACTATTTGGGCTTATTCTAAAATTCAAAAAAAAAAAAAACATTTTTTAAGGAAATGAACGAAAAACGCTCTATTTAGCAATTTTTTGAACCAACACACAAATAAATGTATGTGGTTCCCCCATCAGCTTCAATTATGTTGAGTACAGCTGAATGAAAAAAAAACACTTTTTTGATAATAAGGCGATCTTTATCTCTCCTTGTGTTTTTAATAATACACAATAACATTCTGTGCGTATTTGCGTTAATGCCGTTCCTTTCCCCCATTGCTGCTTGGTTATCACTGGAGGTCGTATCCCCTCCTCCTCGAGTCCTCGCTGCAGCTACGCCTCTCGCCGTGCTCGCGTGAGCGGCAGCAGAGTCGTAGTAATCTGACTGCCGCGCGCCGAGCTCACTGAGCTCGTATTTTGTGTCACGGAGCGAGAGGGGCGACAGACTGCTGCGCGTCAGGGGGGACACGCCACTCACCATCCCCACGATTCAAGAGACATTCCGCCGCGGGCAATGACATTAGTTGATTGAAGGGGGACATATACGAGAAAAACGCAAAAATGACAGTGGACTTTGAAGAATGTATAAAAGATTCACCCAGATTCAGGTAAGTCTAAATCCTATCAATTACACCAACATCACACCAATTTGCGCTAGTGGCACACCTTACTTTACATGATTTTTTTTTTTAAACGGCTGCTGTACGCTTGGATCATGCTGAATTTGTGGTGGATTCATGAGGCAAAAATGACAGGATGTGATGACTTATACTGCATATGATTCGCACATGTTCAACAATAGGATGGCGTTTGTCCATTGGTACCATTTTTTTTTCTTGCATTTTTTTTTGGTCAGATATTCAATCATTCACATGTTTTATATATCATTTGGTTTGGCTGAGACGTTTAATTGGATTGTGTTGGGTTTGTTTTACTTGCGTTGTGTTGCATTTGTTAAAAAGATTTATGTTCCTGTCCAGTGGGGAGATTTTTAAAGCTGGGTTGCACATTAGCTCACTATGTATGAGAGGAGGGACAAAGCCATGTACAATATCAATCAATTTTGCTCGATTGGAAAGTCAAATTAAAAGGGATGTTCGTCTTAGATATTATGTCGTGATTAATGCCTTATACTGTATATAGTACTCAATGGTTCAAGGAAGGAAGATCCTCCTGTGAGTGAGTGAGTGTTGCAGCCTTGCAGCATGGTATACAGTATGGGTGCAGTCTTCGTTTTATTCACAGTGAGGCCCTGCAGTCACCCACTCAGTTTCAATTCACACACTGGAGAGGAGATGCCCTTGCAGTGGCATTTGCACAGTTGCCAGGATGGGAAACAGGAGGTTTGCTGCCGGGATGGAGTTTTTATAAGGGGTACAGATCCAGCTGTTAGGCTCCCTGTTTATGTTTTCAGGCTGCACTCCTGTTGGGGCTGGTGGAAAAACAAACAAACAAACAAAAAACAAAAGTAGATGAAATTCTAGCAACATGTAGGTCGGGGATCCCCGGTTTATTCCCAGCCATGCCAGTAAAAAAGAGATCATGCGATATCTGCCTGTTTTCTCTTCTTTTGATTCATGTCAGCATCTGTTGCCTGTTTATACTTTGATGTTTGGGTCTGTCCAACTTGCTTTACTCTCCCTCTTTCACCCTATGTCCCTCATGCACAGCTCAGCCTGTTAGTGATGCTGTAGATGTCCACTGACTAAGAGTCACTTGACTGAGCAAGCGAGCAGGAAACAAGATAAAGAGAGCAACAGAGACAGACATCTAATCTACCTATCAAATCACACATCATCGATGATGGAGAGTTTGAAGGTTGGGAGGAGAAGAAGCGCCAGCACACATTCAGACACTTACTCTTTTCTCTGCTGGTCCACTTTCTCATGGTCTTATGAAAGGCGTTAATGGAAAAATTCCACCACTGCCAAAGGAAATTGAAAGGGAATGTATGTGCAAGACTGTAATTATGATGGAGATGGAAAAACAATTATGCATCCTTGATAATTATATTTTTGAAAAGAAATTAAATATTGCTGCACTATTGCTTTACACTGCTGTTTGATTCTGGTTAAGGTCGTATTATTTAGTGGTGTTTGCATAAATTATGAAAGACCTTTTTATTTAGTTTCCGTATTTACAACGTATCCACATGAAACTATTTGACGTGCCGTATGTTGATTGGTTGTCTTGGTTGACATGCTTGTAAAAAGTCGGGTGGCGGTCGGAGACCTAGATTGGCAGACTGGGACGGTGGTCCTAATTTTTAAAACACAGAGTGTGTTGTAACTATAGAGAGATCACACTTTTCCAGGGATGCTGAAATCCCTGGAAAAGTCTATCCCAGGGTAATAGAGAGAAGAGTGTGACTGCTATTTGAAACGTGGATTCAGGAGGAACAATGTGTTTTTTATCTTGGTCGGGGAGCACCAGACCAGCTCTTTACCCTCACCCAGTTACTAGAGGGTGCACAGGACTTTGTCCATGGACTCATCATGTGTTCTGTGGACTTGGAGAACCTTTACTACTGTGTCCTTTATGGTGTTCTGTGGGATGTGCCTCGGGAGTACAGGGTATCAGGTCCTTTGTGTGCGTCGTTTGGTTCTTGCTTGACAGGCTGAGAACTTGGTTTGCATTACTGACAGTATGTCCGATTCATTTTAGTTGCTTTTAGTTATGTTCATAACATTTACAGAGAAAATTTAAAGGCACAGCCAGGGGGGTGGAGGTTTTTCTAGTCCAGGAGGATTAGGATTGCATCTTTGCTCTTTTAATCATATAGTGGAGACCTCCCGTGGTCTCTGCGAGAGTTTGCAGATAAGCGTGAAGCAGCTAGTTGGAGACGTCCTACAAGGCTGAAATCAGGGTGTTCAGTTGGAAAAGTGTGGATTGACCGTTCTGGGTTGAGAAGAAGTTGTGTACTCAAGTGCAG
This sequence comes from Xenentodon cancila, assembly GCA_014839995.1. NCBI lineage: Eukaryota > Metazoa > Chordata > Actinopteri > Beloniformes > Belonidae > Xenentodon > Xenentodon cancila. Next base: position 12,842,714 of record CM026203.1, on the reverse strand, counting down.
GAGTTCAAGAAACCTGGGATCTTGTTCACAAGTAGGGTTAGAATGGCATTGGAGACTGGCAGTCAGACTGGGGTTGACCGTATCAGTACAATGTTTTCGGGGCAGACCCAGGACCCGCTGGAGAGATGACGTCCCAGTGGAGTAAGAACTCCCTGGTTTCTCCCCAGTAGAGGTCCAGATTTGAAAAGGGAGGTCTGGGGTTCTCTGCCCAAGATGTTGCCCTCTGACCGAGTCATAGACAAGTAGTAGAGATTAGATGGATTGCTGGGTAGATTAACTTTTTCAGTCTAATAACATGTTTGTCTGAGTTAGATACGCTCAAAGTAAACATACGGTAAAAAGCTCAGGACACTTGTGTTCACATAAAAACACTATGTCCTGGGCAAAGTGACAGTGCTTGTTGGAAGCTTAATATCAGGTTACAATAGTGCAGCATGTACATGCAGAGACTAAATTATGTAACATTGTCCAAAGAGCACATTTATATGACAAAACTATGCCTATAAAACCAGTGAAAGTTAAGTCAAGGTGTAAAAGCCAGAGGACACTGTGGACCATCAATGTCGTCCATCTGGCTGCAAAACGGTTTGGAATGAAAATTACATCTAAATGACAGAAATTCTTTTTTTTATTGTTGAAAAACTCCTTATTTTTCAGATCTTTTATATTTTAAAACACAAGTGCGTTCCTAAAATTGCAGCAGGAAAGGCAAATAGACTCAGTCGCCACCAGATTTTCCACTCCACCAGCTTGTGTTGTGTTTCTTGTCATCTTGTTCTTATTGCGGCGTTCAGAGAAACTGGAGTTTGATGAATACAGAACCAGTCTATCTTCCTACTCTTGGAGCTAAAAGAGCTCACACACCCTCAGACTGCAAGTCTTAACCTGTACAAGTGATGTACTTGTGTTTACACGACTGGTAGAACATGAAAGAATATTTTAGGCATGCATATGTGTTCGACGCGAACATCTTTTTTGTTCAGGTCTTGTTCTGTTGTATTTAATTCAAAACGTTTTCTGACCTGCCTGTTATTCAGTGGTCACCCACTGCATTCATTTTTAACAAAGTATATGAGGATGCCAGCTCCCTGTGCCTATTAGCTGTTGTCAAATGATGGTTTTTGATAAGATTTCCTGCTTTTTAACACTTGCCACCCCCTCCCACCTTTTATGTACATGAGTATATAGTTTAGAGACAAATGATCTGGTCTTACTAGGTCAGGAAACATTGTTAAATAAAGGTTCAGATAAACAATAAAACAAAATATTACACAGGACCAGGGAACCTAGCGGTCATTAAATTTACCATTAGTTTCTTTGTGCAGAAAATATCCTAGAGCAAATGTGAAGCCATCTGTCCCAACTGGCTGATACTGGATGATGCACTTGGTCAGTCCCGAACTGACCAGGAAATCCACAACAGAATGGCTGAAGAAGAAATAAATCCAGGTGTTTTAATGGCCCTATGTTGAAAACTAAGACAAACTGAAAAGCTGTTGAAAGACTGTACGTGAACTGTGCATAAATAAATACCTTCGAGTTAGTGGCGCTGAAGTATAGGCAATTGAATATTGGGATGTTCGTTTTTTTTTACATTCCTATTCTGCATTTTAGCTTTGTATTTGTTCAATTAATAATCACATTGTGAGGTAATGTTGTGCACCTGACATCCTGTGAAACCTTAGATATTATGAACTTAACCGTTTATCTTTCAGTAAACCAATGAATAACAAGTGCTGCATGGAGCCCTTTTAAAAACCTGAATAAATCAACCTGCGAAAATTCTATTATGTAATTGCACTTTTATGGACTGTGTTATCATTTCATAGCTATTTCTATATATTTCATTGACTTCATTGTTGTGTTATAAGCAGTAATATGCATACGAGTGGGTGTGAGCTGTTGCCTAGCAACAGTTACTTTTAACCAGATGACTGTAAGCTTTAAGAAAGGAGGACAGAAAATTTAAGAATGGAAGAGAGCCGGTGCTGTGAAAGACATAGTTCTGAATATCACTGAAAAAGAACCATTTCGTTGCAATAATGATGTTTCTGTAAAAAAATGTGGTCCGTTCAACAAGCAATCACGGGAAGTTGTTTGTTTCTATGTAAGACTGCTTTCTAAATTACTGTCACTGAAAGCAAAGTAATTCATGCATTTGAATTTATTACAGTTAAACATGAGTTATTTTAAGAAACTGTGGTTGTTGATGATGTTCCATGTTTAGTTTGTTGTGTGTACAGCTAAGATTAAACTGCACCAGTCTGACGTCTGTCTGTTTTCTGTTTTTTTCGGTGCAACACATGTAGAGTGTAAACGGCAGGTCCATCAGTTTTGGAAAGTGCAGGATGAGAAAGACGAGCAGAGAACAGAGTGAATAAAGTTGATCCTTTGCATCTTTCACTATTTATAACACTATATTTTAGGCTTTTCTATTTAAGAAGAAACAAAATAACAAAAAGACATAAAAACTGCAGCCTTTTTGATGAAGTTGTGTCTGTCACAAAATTAAGCAATGAAATATTAAAATTAACCAAAACTGTTGGGGACATTTTTACTCTCAGCAATCATTAATTGTGGATAACATCCCATACTGAAGGAAAGTAAGTTAAACTCATTACTTGCTTAAACATCTATACCTCTTAAAGTTAATAAAATATGTAGTAAAACAACAATCTGAACTAAAATGTAATGGAGAGAGATGGTCCTTGTTATCTTATATTTTTAAATAATGAAAATTCAGTAATATCCAGTTTATATAACTCATCACTAAACTAGACTGAAGACTTTTTGGGATATATATATATATATATATATATATATATATATATATATATATATATATATATATATATATATATATATATATACACACAAACAGAGAGAGTGAGAGACACATTTTTTTACTCAAAGAGAATTTAAGGAGCCAAGTGTGATGGAAGTGACAAGGTCACGTACACTGAGGCGTCTGCAGTCTAGGTTGCTGTCATAACTCCTCACATCTAGTTTGCGTTTGTGCCCCGTATGCATGTGCTTGCTGGCTAACGTGAACCTCGACATCTTCATGAGAGAGCATCATTTCGGCACGTGGTCCCCTCCTCTGAATCCACGATGCACCAGATTTTCTGCCGCTCATCCACACGTGTTGCGGAGGGACTTAGTGTGAGACCCGTAAATGAAATAGGATTATTAGTAACCGCACTCTCTGATTAAATCAAGAGGATAGCCTACACAACCTATTAAAGCTCACACAGTAGCAGCCTCTGGCCATGAGAACCTCAGTGTAATATCCATTTCTATAGAGTCGATGATATAGAATTACACAAATTGGTTTGTCACATTTCGTGCTTGCCTGCAGCTCAAAGGACACGTAATACTTCAGCATATTGCACAGAGAATTTCTGTGCTTATTTGAACTTTGGTCTATGTGTGATTGCCTTTTTTATTTCATCCACAGAGCCCATCTCTGTCTAACCTTTAACCTGCCTAGCTTGGATTATTTTAAGGCCCTTCCCCTTGGCAGTCATACTCATATTGATGTCATGCTCCACAAAAAGATGCATAAACCGCTTGGCAGTTTGCCCTGATTATTTTGAAGACTAAAGCAAGGGTGATTTTTTTTTTTTTTTTTTTTAATTTTGGAAGCACTTATGCACCTAGAGGCTTGATGCTGTTGGTCCTATAAAATTCACTCAAAGCTTAATGTCGTTCCTAAGTAATTTTGCCCCTGTGCACCACTTTAGCCATGGCTGCGTTGGTCTTAAGCAATTTAATTTGTAACCTAAAAAAATAGAAAGATTTGCTCCTTGTATTTAGAAAGCCAGCTGGTTTACAACTGTAAATAGCAGTCAGCTCCTATGGCTCCTAAGGAGACGTAAAAGCTCAACTGTGTGTGAAACAAATATAAAAAAGACTTTTCATGATGACTTCAAGTTGAGGTGTCACATCTTGAACTAGAAAGGAGAGAACCGGGTGAGAGGTTTGGCAAAAATCATATTTCAGAGAAATGTAAAAGAGAAGCTGATTTAAACATCACAATTAAAATGTTGAACTATCTTCATTTAATTGTTTTATTTATACAAAAGGATTGCTGTCTTGGTAAACCAAACTGTAATAAGAGGTTAATTACAAAAAAACACCCTTGATAATTATATAACAACCAGCACACCTTAACATTTGCAGTTTACATTGCACTCAGGTTTTATTGACACACACGTTGGACACCATAGAATTTAAACAAAATAACTTTCTAACCAGTTGTTTGTTGCAGACGTAGAGATCTAACCGAAACAGATTCAGAACAGATTGAATTCCTGCATTGGGTTACAGTTGTGTGTGACTGACAACTGTGACACAATTTGAATTGTTTCACATCTTTCATGCTGCCCTAAGTTTCATTTTATGTAACATTGCTACAGGCAGTCAGCTGCTTGAGGTCAGGATTTTGGTTGTCGTTAAAATCTTGCCAAGGCTTGTTAAACTATTTATTAAATTGGCTGCATCTTGTTTTTGACCCCCCCCCCCCCCCTTTTTTTTTAAACTCTTTGCATCACGCTGCCCGTTTTCAAAAACAAATCTTTGTCTTATTTCCAATTCATTTACATGCTTTGTCTTGACTGAACTGCAGAGAAGGCCTTTTCCAGTTAACACAACCATTTTTTTTAAAATTTGCTGTATAATGGCATTTATATCCTGATGTTCAGTGAGTTTTGGCAGCAGAATCTTTTGCATGCAGACTTATGCTTCAGGTGCACAGAGATTAAGACCTGTATGTGAGACCATCATATGTATAGATACATATATAAAGCTGTGAAACCTCTGAGGGATAACACACATTAAAGGGTGGCATTTGTATATCTATGATTTTATATTGCAGGATTCAAGTGTCAGTCAGTGTGCCCTTATAAAATCTCTAATATGCCTGATTTACTTCACAGAAAACAGGTTTATATCAGAAAACAAAGCATTGGCTTTGCTTTGGATTTATTTATACAATAAAAAAATCTTAAATGATCCGTTCCTCACTGCTTACATTCACATCAACACTGCCTAGGATAAATGTGTTGTGTGTATGTATATATAGATAAGTGTGTGCACATTTGGTATAGATTTATTTTATAGATTTGTTTATTTTATGTACATAAATTTATAACAGATTATTGTGTAGATTATTATGTATTTATATGGATTTATTTTCAATATGTTCAAATGTGTGTGCATGCACGTGTATATATGTGTATTTATTTATTTATAGATTCATACTAGTGTTAACGTTGTCATGCTTTACACAATGTTTTTGACATGTCTGGAATGAATCAATAAAAATAAAACGAAACAAAACAAACAAAACTGCAGTTCAAGATTTTGCAGCCAGACATGAATGCATTGTTATGTTATCTGTGTATAGTCAAAGGTCGTAGTCAATCAAGAAAATCTCTTCCTCTGATGTTGGAGTGATTGGTAACTGGTTCTGTTACTGCCCTATTAAAAGAGATGTTTAAGCCACAAGTGGGTATTCAGTCGTCTAAACACAATATGGGAATTTTCTGGTGTTTCCAAGGCTGGTTTACTTTCACAAAACAAGTTAACTGGTTTTTCCTAGTCTGAGAGACAGGAAGAAAGAGAGAGCGTGACAGGTTTTTCGTGTCAGCATCCGTCAAGTCCCTGACGATCCCTGAGTGATCTCTGTCATTGTGACAGTGGCACGCATTTGTCTCACACTCACACACAGTTTAGCTCTTGTCCTTTTGCCCTGCTTTCTACTTCCATACCTTTTTTTTCTTCCTTCCATCCAGCCTCCTGTATTGAGGATGCAGCTGTGGAGAAGATATGAATCTGTGTCAGACCTGCAGCAGCAAAGCAGATGAAGTTTCAGCTTATTGCCCGCGTCTGCTTGTCTGTTTTTGAACTGAATGTGGTTAGAAGATTACTGGAAGGCGGTGTTGTAGATGACTAACAGAATGGGGAAGGTTATTGATAGATGGATGCACGTGGGAGAGAGGTAGCGTAGAGAGAAAAGATGGGGTTGATTGGGGAAATGAGTGGATTCAGTGGGGATGTAGACCGGAAAGGCCAGCAGAAAGAGGGCAAACAATGGAGAAGGATTAAAGAGCTCCACCGTTAACATAGTTTGTTTTTGTTTCGGTAGCAAGCCAGATGTTTTATACATTATTACACTTAATTTGTCATGAACTACACCGTGGGCTGTACACACATCCATGCATTCAAACATAAAATAAAAAATAAATAAAAAAACACACTAATAGTAAAAATTCTCAGAAAAAAGCATCAAAGACATGTGACAGAGGTGGAGCCCTGCAGATGAAGCCTGTGTTTTTGAATGGCTGAGCTCCTCGGACACTGCTCCCCTTAGGTGACAAATGAAATATAGTCATGCACTTCCCTCTGCCCCGCAGCATGTGAACTAGAGATGATGTGTGCGTTTGTGTGTGCGTGCATGTGCTGCCTTTCCCTCTCTCACATCTGGGATCCACTTGAGCAGCTGGTTCAGATTTGGCCTGAACCTTTTGCGCTTTTGTTTTAGCTGTGCTTTCTTGGTTTTGTGAGCTGCAGTTTTTCCTTTGCATGCTATTACTGTGCTTTAATGTGCTGTTTGTTCTTCCCATCTACTCATGCCTTCCTCGGCTCTTTCTTTCTGTCTCTTCCTCCACCCACGGGAGCATGTGACGCCATACGGAGGGCGCTGAACCAGTTTGCGTCACAATTTTTTGCCCACTTACATTAACTTCCGGCGCGTTTATTTTAGAAGACTGTTAACTGGTTTGTTTTAGGGCTTGTTTGATTTGTTTCATCTTTTTTTTTCAGTCCCAGTGTTTTGATACAGACTTGCCAAATGTGATACTCGCAGAATCTAGACACCCCTGCAGTGCTGAAACCGCAAGTGTAACTGACAAGCTGAACATCTATAGAAACACAAAAGAAGACAGGAACATTGATTCCTCTAAGAAACTGATGGATTCCTTTTTTCCAAATGTCTCTTTTTGTTATTCTGCCTGCTTCCCTGCCTTAGATCTGTGTGGAATTCTATGTAACCAAATAAAACATTCCTATCTACTGTGTCAGCAGTCCTACACTGCCTTGGAACCATCATTCCCACCCCCTCAAAGTTACTCACACACGCACTCGTTCACAAAACTAAAGCTGCCTCCCAACTGTTTGATAAATTGTTCATTTCATGCGTGCGGAAAAATGAGAAGAGCTAAACTACAGTCACCGCTCCATATTGGACAATATGTCTTGGAGGAGGAAGGAAAGATAACCGTGTTATACGTACATATATACCACTCCTGCTCTGGTATGCGGATGTAGAAATATCGCGGGAATTACAGCGTGTAATTGAGTGTGCATATGCCACAGTGGAGCCAACAGATGTAGCTAGTTGAACAGAGAGGACCTGTAGGAGGCATTTTGGCCACAGAGATGCTTGTTTCAACAGCATGGGAAACGAGCATGAATGGAAGTTTCACGGTGACAGCAACTTGTGGTTTATTTTGGATCATCAGCCAATAAAACAGATCACAGCACAGGGAGTCAGGCTTCGTTTTCACTGCAGGCAAAGACCTTTTCTTTTTTTTTTTTTAAACTACCTCACATGGTACAGTTTGCATAGTTGCATAGAGACTGGAATAAAAATGTACTTTCTACTAACGTTTGAGTGTAAGTAGCCACATAGATGGGCACGAGAAGGCCTGGGCTACTGGTCAGAACACGCCCAGCTTACTTCAGTCAGCTGTTTTATCTTGTCTGGATTATCCTATTTTAGCCTAAGATCTTAATTAGCTTTACTTTACTTTCATTTTGATCAAATTGATTCAAACATCCTCATTTCAAGCTTAGCTCCTGAAACAACATCTGCATAACCCTTGCATAGGATGTGTGAAAGAGCAATACATATTTACTTTTACTCTCAGTAATTCATGTGTTTAAGTAACCATTTAAGTTGACTAATTCAACTAACGCTGGTATGGACCCAAAATAATTGGTTGTGTTTTGTGGAAAAGACCATTATTTGGATCATGACACATCCTTATGCAATGTTCATCCTGCAGATTTAAAAACACTCGTATAGACTATCAAAGGGTACCAGTGCATAACTGAGTGACGTTGTAGACTCCAGATGAAGCACAGTTTGGGTCCTGTTTGGAGTTCCCAATGGCATGTTCCTCTGTACTTTTCTGCAAAACAAAAGTGCAAGATCTGAAATATATGATTAATGTTTAATTTAATTAACGTGCAGTTTGCTTGATGAGCCAAACCATGTAGACCTTGGTGCAGGTACTCAGGCTCTCCGTCTCCCTGTAAAAGGAGCCTGTCTAAAACTGTCTTCCTCTTCAGTATTTCACAACTCTTGGTCTTTCCCTCTACTTCATATCCAGTTACACCTCTTTCCCACCGCTCACCCCGTGCAATCACAGTAATGCAATCATGTACTCTCACAGATGGAAAAGCTTCAGCAGTGCAGAATTAGTTGTGAAAATCTTGGCAAATAACTGCGTGGTTTCCTGCCACTGCATCCTTAATGCAACTTTTTTGAGACAGAGACTGCAATCTGGAGGGGATGAAGTGCTGCATAGGCCAAGTTTTCAATAGATCTATAAATGTTTATCCCAAACTACATTTGTCTGCTCTGTGAGCTCACATTGTCCACATTGCTTCTTCAGCAGATTCCAACTCTTTCCTCACATCTCACACACACACACACACACACACACACACACACACACACACACACACACACACACACACACACACACACACACACACACAGACTAACAAATGAGGGTTTGTTTCTGCAAGTATTCTAGCTGTGTTGACATTTGAAAGTGTCACCTGTAATAAAATGGTGACATTCTCAAGAATGTCGACATTATTATACGACATTATTGACCCTCAATAGCCAAACATAACAAATGGGTTATTAAGTTACGCTCAAACTACTAGTAAGTTACGTGTATAATCAGATTTCATTACATGCAGACTGTGATGCATGTTGACATTGCTTGAAAAAGCTAAAACTAGTCAAGTTTCAGCAAAAGCAAAATTGAGAAGTTAAACAAAAATGTTCATTTTTGATATGAACTCAGTTTTGCAGCGATCAAACTATTTACCCATGTTATTTTTATGCTCCAGTCTTTGATACAGCAAACAGCAAACTCAGCATCCGCAAGTAAGATTTGACCAGACTGTTCACAATATCTGGCAATGTGCAAATGATTTAAATGGAAATCAATAAAGAAAAAGTTGCAAACAAGTAGACAACGTTGTTCATCATATGTAGCAATGACTTGACTCATGAATTATGTATATTCAGGCGTAGCCCATCAGTATTCTCCAGCTAAACCCAATAAACCAAAACCAGACTAAAAGCTACTTTTCCGACATCTGACTGATTCGCATGAGTGTGATGTACATGAGTAAATGAACGCTGCCAGACCTCAGAGAGTGTCTGGCATTGATGGACCATTCTTAGATGGACAGAAGTGTAAATCTGTGGTTATATCCTCTTTGGCTGATGTGCCTTTAGTGTTAGCAGAAGCCTGATTCTGCTCATGTTCGGTCAGCGCTGCCAAACGTAACAGTCCAAAGTTGGGCTGTTGTGCAACACGCTCTGTGTTTTTTCTTTTTGGTGTTCACCCAGCTCTAAGGCTGAATCTCCTCTCTCTCACACATGTTAACTTCAACTAGCGCAGTCACACGCAGACTGGCTTAAAAAAAAAGAAAGGAAAAGAAAAGAAAAGAAAAGAAAAGAAAAGAAAAGAAAAGAAAAGAAAAGAAAAGAAAAGAAAAGGGAAGATAAAAAAAAGCTTATTTTGAGGTAGAAATCTGCTGTTTTTGTACAGAGTGGTAAGACAGGTCTTATGAAATATTAAAAGGCACCATTGCTGAAAAGTTCAGCACCCGGTTTAAATAAATTTACTTTATTGTTTTTTCCTAAAACTCTTGTGTGGCTTCATGCAAAGAAATTAAATAAATAAAAATGCAAACTAAAGAAAAAACCCAACCCACTTGGATTGCAATACCTTAATATTACAATCACTTTAAGAGACATTAAAATGGAAAGTTTACATGACAGGTGACTGAACATAATAAAAATATCAGTGGTCCAGCAGTTACTACATGGGATTAGATTTGTTACCTTGACCAGGTGTGTGTCTGTGTGTGTGTGTACACGTGCTTAAACTGTGTGAAGGATATGCAAAAGCTGCATTCGTAATTCATCAATGTAAGTATGGTTGTTTCAGGGGTAAAACAAAAGGCAAGGCTTATCAGTGTTGAACATTCTTAAAATAAGACGTCATGCTCTGCTTTGTAGGAGAAACATTGGCTCTTTGTGGTTAGTAAAGCTCAAGGAATGCAGTTTAAGGTTACCTGTAAACCTCTCCATCTATCTGTCTGTCAGTACATTTATGATGACACTCAATCCTCGTTTTAAAGACCTTACAGTTAGTAATGATGAATTCAGTCTCATTCTGACAGGCGTGGAAGGGATAGTTCCTACATTAGAGACTGAATCCAAAATTTCAAAATGCAGATCAAGTTGGAAACTGCCTGGTGTTTTCTTTCCCAGTAAATGCTACTGCCTGTGGCCATCTGCACATACTAGAAGTCCTGTAGATCCTGTTTTGACAGAAAAGAAACGCATGATATATCCTAGAGGGGCACTTTCATTTTGATTTTAGTTTTTCTCTCTGTCTCTCAGGCCCGAAGGGTTGTGATGCATTACTTGGTTAGTCATCTGGACTACAGCCTCATAATATCTGTTGGTCCTGCAGAGTCATCCATGCATGTCACTGTGTATACAGTAAAAACCTATTTTACAATACCTGAGTGTGGTTAAGCAAAAGAAACAACACAGTGTTTTATTTCATGGGGTTTATACATAATAGCTTTTATCAATTGGACCACTCTCTGTTAAAGATACAGTCAGAAACACATCCAAAAGACAAAAAGCAGAGTAAAGCCAATGCATAGCTCTACAACAATCTTGAACATGAGCCAAGATTTGTAGAAAGTTTGCAGAACTGCATACTGCTTGCTGTTCTTTTAGAGGCTCACCAGTCCATTTGAACTGCTTGTTCCTTTCCCACAATGATAAAAATGCAGCTAGTGTATCCTCAGAATAATGGTTTTTGTATCTGTCTGGGTAAAACTTCCTTCTCACACATGGTTGAATTTATCGAGCTTTTATCACATTTATCCTAAGAGAACCAGGATACTTTGCTGGTCATTGTCGTCTCTCCCACATTTTGTTCATTATTTATAATTGAAGAAAACACAGCTCTATTTCTACTACTCTTTTCCTCTGTCTGCAATCCCTCACTATGCTGTAGCTCTGGGTGGGATGGATGCAAAGGGGACAGAAGCAAAGACTGTCCTGGGAACACACAGCTTGTAAACCACAGGGGTGTTGGTCCTCCTCTGCATTTCACATTCAAACTGCATCTGTTTGCATGTCAGCTGCTTCCCGCACCCCACTGAGAGATCAGGGAAGGTTAAAGAGGTTAGGGATTGGGATGAGAACATGGAGCCACTTTTATACTGTCCTTTTTAAGCTCCTTGTAGATTATATTCTTTGGTTAGAGCTCTAATAGGTCTCTGTTTTTTCTTAGGTGTGACCTCCAGTTGTGGAAGTGTATTATATTTTTTATAGACTGGATTAAACCACAGAGGGAAGTGGTCTCGGTTTTACTTTCGTAATATTTTGTTGTATGTTCATCCCTCTGTCTTCTTATTTTCCTTTAAACTCAGTGGAGTGTGGTTAAATTAGGCTAAATTGCATCAACTCTGCTGAGGCCTCAGCTACCTTTCACTGGAGCAGGAGGCCATATGGGTCTGATGTGTTTTCTTTGGTCAAATTTAAAATGTGCTGCGTGTTTGTGCTCCCTGCAGCTATGGCTTTAGGATTTCCTGCGGTTTTGTACATTTGTCCATATATACAGTAGGTCACTTTTGACAGACAGACTTCGGTAAATGTGGGCAACAGCTTATGCAAACATGTTTATGCATCTTTTTTTTTTCATTGAAAATGCTGATGATGATGTCAGCGGAGGAGCTTCCTGCATCCCTTCCCTGTTACAGCCTCTCCCCACCTCTCTTGGCAGGAAGGAAGAGAAATTGCAGTATTTTCTAAGAAAAAGTTGCTCCGCTTGGTTTTGAGTTGTGGTCACACTATTTGAGAGAAAAATGTTTTCTGTCTTCCTTCAGACCCCGGCGGGGGACGTTTTCCAGCACACTTCCTGTTGACCTGCCACTGGAATGCACTCTGGAATGATATAATGACATTTTCACATCCCAGACTACTTTGTCAGAAATATTTAGAAATACACTGTGTTTATACAGGGAACAGTTTACAGAGCTGCTGCTCGTGAGCAATGATAACACAGATACATTATATTTAGGCGAGTGTTTTGCTTCAGAGAGGCCGGTCAGCAGGTGGTCTGACAGCTGGTGAGAAGCAGAGATGCCATGTCTTCCTTCCCTCTTTGAGTTGGTTTGTAATGATGCTGTTTTGAATTAAGCAGACGGAGAAGTTGACATGTGAAACATGATTTAAGCACTATTGTTGCCTGTTAACCACTAAAGTCTTAAAAAGATTTTTCCAGCTGAATTCAGAGTAAATCTGAAGAAAATCCAAAGATTTAAAGAAAGTTCAAAATGACTAAAGGGGAGATGTAAAGTACAGCTTAGTAATCAAAATGCTCTGTCTGATTTCTTCATAATATTTCTTTGTAAATAAAAGCATCAACAAGTTGTATTTTTTTGTCTTTATTTTGTGTGGGAGGTTGTGTTTTTTTTTCCTTGCAGAAGCTGGTTACTTCTTAAAATCACGTCTTGTCCTCAGTTGATATTAACTCGGCACGCTTTAAAAGTGTTGGTGCCCTGATTTGTTGTCCTTGTTCTCAGCATCATGTTTGGTCTCTTTGTCTTGTCAGCCGTCGGCGCAGCCAAATGCTTTTTCAGGGAAAGAGTGTGATGTTTGTTGTGCTTAGGAGATCAGGGGCTGAGGGGGGTGTTTAAAGGGAAGCAGTGAAGGCATCTTTGTTAGCCGCACATGTTCGTGGTGTGAAAAGGCAGTCTGTTTAGGCAAGAGTGTGCGTTTTGTGTACGTCTGTGTGTGTTTGTGTGTGAGGATCATTGACTGGGGACTCTTTTAATTGAGTGAACACGGCTGTGAGCAGGGCATTCAGTGGAAGAGCTTTACATCACATTAAATTAAGATGACTGTGTGACTTCACTGAATGTCTTCTCATCAAACTGTTTGAGTTTAATCAGAGCTTTAACATTAAAGATACACATCAGTATGTTTTTTCTGCAGTTCCGCTCTGCTTAACTCTCTTGTGTACCTGCGCAGTCTTCCAACGCATGTGTACACATTATACTCGGCTTATGAAAGCGTGTTACAGACAGACAGACAGACAGAGAGACAGGCTGGAGGCAGACAGACGGATCATCAGATGGACAGCAGGAGGCGTGGTCAAAAGAAACAAAGAGAGAAAGAAGAAAATTATATGGAGGATGAGACTGTTATTACAGAAGAAAAAGTAAGAGTAGAAGATTAATTTAGAATATGTAAAACTCTTTCTACAGATAATACATCTACAATGCTGTCTAGGTCATTATTGTAGTAATTATCTCAATGTGTTGATCATATTTTATTTCTTTTAGAAACTATTTGAAAATGGAAGAACAATGACATGGGGGATGTACTCTCCCCGCCCAAAAACCGCCTGCATCTGCTCGTCATCAACAGACAAAGAAAATATGATGACTTACAATTCATATCCATTACAAACGCAGTCAATTCATTTTATATTATTTAGCCTTTTTTAAAGAAATGTCCTGTAGTTTTATATAATTGTGGAAGAAAACATCTTAAAGCTTACAAATAAGTTCAAGAAAGAAACAGTGTCTTTAATGGGGTAAAGAATTGGCTGAGTGTGAAGGATTCAGGAAGCAGGATAGATTATAGTCTTTTTAGCATTTAAGGAATCTGTTTGTCACTTAAGGACACTCTGCCTGTGGATGCTGGCTCCACAGATGTGCTGCATGCTGCAACAGAGCCAGTGGCTCATCACTGTAACACACTGGCTTGTCATTGACAAGGGCAGCATCAGGCGGTTGATTTTTCTCACCTGAAAATGAGCACATATCTGTGGCTAACGTTCATTTTAAAAAAAGGGAGAGGCTGAGACCAGTGTCTGGAGGATGTGCAGGGACAGACGCGACAAACAAAGAGGAAATTGGTCAGTAAAAAAAAAAAAAAAAATGCACCAGTAATGCTGATACCAGTTTCCATGGTGATTGAGGTCAATGAATGGTTGCCATGGAGCTCACCAGTTGGAATTCTTGGAGGGGAATGTCTGACAGGCGCGTGCGTATATGTGTGCAGTCTGAACTTCTGAGTGGAGGATGATAAATTTGTTTTCTATTTTTATTGATGATGTATAAGTGTGTAGACAAACGCACAGAAGAATTAAGATAAGGTGGGATTTTATTCATATCTGAATATAAAAGGGAGTATGATACATGCACGAAAGCGATGAGCTGTGCTAGTCGTTAAACATATAAGATGCTTGTATTCAGTTTCTTTTGTTAAATTGTTGATCATGGTCATTTTACTGTTATCTATTTAATATAGATGACATTATCTGGAAAATGTAATGACTGGATGAACATGCCAGGCAAGAATGCCTCGCTCTCAGGCAGCTGAGAAATGATAACTGTTCTCAGTCTCACAGTAATTAAGTAAGTGTGTTATGATACCTAAATAACACCAAGTGGCTAGGAACAGTCAAGATTAAAGCAACGCAAAGGAACCTTTTGTGATTGTTAGCTCAGCAGGTCCCCCTGTAGGTGTGGAAGTTAGGTCACTTTTGTGATGCTGTAAGAGTGGATTGATGTCTTGTTGCATGCGTCTCATCATCTCTGCACAAGACATTCCAACAAGAGTGGAGCAGTAAAGCTTTTGCATCTTCATAATGTTGCCAAATTCTCTCTTAACACTTAAAAGATGTTTAAAAGATGGCATTAGGATACCAAGCAAACTACTAGTTACGTTTTTTCCATTTTTCCTGAAACAAAAAAAGTAAGGTCTGCAACAAGTGCGTTGTTGTAACTTTATTTTCCTCTAAAATGTTTTACATATTCTCCACTGGCAAAAGTCAGGAGTCAACCAGACCAACCGGAATCGGTCCAATGCTTGCATCAGTAAAAGTACAGCAAAGCACCATGTGTTTATTTTAGGTCAGTGCTTTACATAAGTGCAATATGTAGCACAGGTTGACCTTAAATTGAGACTTATCCAAAGGGGGAAAAATCTTGTGCCGACTTTGCATAAAATGCTCTGGTGAACTGGATAAGATGCTGTATTTTAGTTTTGAACGGTTTTATCTTGTAACGTGTTCTCAGTTGGTTCTGGGATGTGCCTGATCACTGCCTGAGTTATGTTATCTTTATACGGTCTAATTCCATCCACATCTTTTCTTGTTTTCTTCTTATCCTCGCTCTGTTCTCCTTTTCCATCAGATCAGTCAGTGCATGTCCACTGACTGTTTATGCCTCAGTGCTCCTATCTCCTGGTGCCGGACCGTCTTAGCCATGCTAGTATTCCAGTGATTATTCCCCCTGGTTCTCGGCTGTATTTGGACCCTGCCTGTAATATGGTCTCTGCCTTTTGTAAAACCCATCTGACCTAGTTGTTAGCGTTAATCTGTCTTATTGTGTACTGAGCCTTTTAGCTTGCTCTTTTAATTTGTTAGCCCCCCCCACCCCCCCCCACCCCACCCCCCCCACCCCACCACCACAATTGACTACCTGTGATTTTAAACCATCCATTCATCCATTTTCTATACCTGCTTTATCCTGTACAAGGTCACGGGGGTCTGCAGGAGCCTTACCCGACTCATTACAGGTGAGAGATAGGGGTACATCCTGGACAGGTCGCCAGTCTATCAGAGGGCCACATATAGAGACAAACAACTATGCACTCTCACACTCACACCTATGGAAAATTCAGAAGTATCAATTAACCTAACATGCATGTTTTTGGACTGTGGGAGGAAGCCAGAGTACCCGGAGGGAACCCACACAAGCACGGGGAGAACATGCAAACTCCACACAGAAAGACTCCCGAACATTCTTGCTGTGAGGCAACAGTGCTGCCAGTGATTTGAAACCACTTTATAATAAAACACCGGTCTTTGTTTTTACTCCACCAGCTTGTTTCATTGCCCCCGCCCCCTTTTTAAAAAAAAAAATTATTAGTTTAACAATAGTTTTTACTCAAGGTGCAGTGCAGAGTGTGCAACATGCATGCATTCTCCACTGAAAACCTGTAATATCTGGGTTCATTTTAGTACTTCTGGTTCGGAGAACTTGTTGTGACAGAGGTGTCCTTGAAGGGAGGAATGCTGATGTGGATGTTGTGCTTTGTGACACACCAGGTCTTAGAGACACAGGAGTTTGAGCTATCTTGTGTGAGGAGATGGGAGACAACAGTCATGCAGGCTTCTTGCTACAGTTCACCACCAGCGTGGAGGACAAGAATCAGCCCACTACACATTTATAGTCAGAGCTGATGGGAGTGCACATGTAGCTTCTGCACGTGCGACTCCCTTCCCCCTCCGTACTGGTGATGTCACATCGTGTACAGTTTGCTACCACTAGCTGAGCGCATGAGCCCAACCCCCACTCAGAGTGCCCTGTATGCTCATTGCTGGAGCTGCTATGAGGTCTTGCTTTAATGTTTAAAGACACACCCACAGGAAGCATGCGTCACTGGGGCTAAATGTTGAATGCACGTATTTCATCTATATCCTCACATCCTCTCAAAGTCGTCACGTTTGCTGTATTTTCCATAATCCTCCTTGGGGCTGAGTCTTACTTCATTTCTCTTTAATCCCATAACTCTGTGGTGCACTTGTTTCGAGGAAAGATTATCAATAGCTCAGATGTGGTAATAATAGGAGATGAATAAGCACAAGCATGCACTGATTCAAACACTTTTGTGGTAATACGGGGTGGTATCTATTTTGGGATCTAACCTGACGAGAACTAACAAGATTTATCTCAAGCAGCACGATCATCTTCTGAACTTGGAAACTATGATCCATAAGTTATGAACCGCTGTCGTATCGGTGTTTTCTGCTGATCCTTGTCATTGAATGTCAGTCAGTGTGCATTGGCAGCGTTTGCTGCCGAAACACCACATGCTTATAATGAGTTTATCCTCTTTATTGAACAGATGTGTGACAGTGTTTGGGTCAGGTTCACTACATTGGGAAAACAATGCTGTTGGATTTCATACAGAGTTGGGGGTGGAGCAGGTGGAGCTCACATTCAGCAGGACCCAGAAATGGATGCCTGACAGAAATGACATATGCATGCAGTTAATCGCACAGACCCCTAATTAAAAGCCCTGCACTCCCATCACCTCTGTTTTCTTTGGGAGCCACAAGTTGTCCATCAGACCGCACACGAGCGGTTGTGCTGTTGTTTTTGTTGTGGTGTAGGACGGTTCATTGTGAATATAGTTGTGTGTGTTCTGGTTGATAGAAGGAGGGGACAAACGCAAGACAGGGACAAGTCAAGAATAAGTATTTTTAAGGACGTTGGGAACAAAAAGGAATTCTGGGAATGCCGTTCTGCAGCGCACAGGTGGTACAGCTGTTAACTGATTTCTGCTAACTCCCATGACACCATCTCCCACCCGCCCTGCCGGCTAAAACTGACACAGGCAAAGTGGCAACCTTTGGAAAAAATACACTATTTTGGCAGGTGTTGTTGATTATACCTCTGCACAGCTTTTGTTTTTCGTTTTTATGTGTTGTGAATGATCAGCTGTTGGGGTGTTAAAGAGTTGAAGATAAGGGTGGAGTTGTATAATGAAATCATCTCCCCAAGGTTTATGGTTCACATGTTCCAGCACATTCAGAGTATGAGGCTGTTTTTTTTGGGGGTTTTTTTTGGTTTTGTTTTTTGTTTTTCAGATTTGTCTGTTAAGCCATCTTAAGGAATAGAAAATATAGTTTTTTTGTTGTTTTTTTTTTGTAGTATATATTTAATCTTTTTTTTTGTCTTTCTTTATTTAATAGAGGCCTGTCAAAGAAATAAGGAAAAACAACTGATTTAGTAAAATCTTATGCCACACCTATATGGACCCATACAAAGAGTTACCATGGCAACTGACCCTGTCAATGTGGTGTGTGTGTGTGTGTGTGTGTGTGTGTGTGTGTGTGTGTGTGTGTGTGTGTGTGTGTGTGTGTGTGTGTGTGTGTGTGTCCGCACAAATGGAAGAAGACCCCAAGGGCAAGGGTGGTAAAGGCTCATCACCCACTCAAACCATCACCTGACACACTCCTGCTGTGTTCTGTCAAGAACACAGCCCGTCATCCTCGTGCTGAATTGATATTGAAATAAAGTCAAAAGACATATAGTGTAATTTAGCTACTGTTGTTTATGAAATGTTGCTCTGATGGTGACTTTGAAACCTTTTGTCCTGTTGCTGGCTCTTTTATCAGCTGATGGGGACTGAAGTGGCAGCTCCTGTCTCTGCATGATGTCATTCATTGATTTTTACAGCTCTGCTGTGGCCGCTAATCTTCCAGAGCGATGCATCTGTCAATCTAATCATTGGGATTAATGCTCAGACCTGAGAGACAGTGATGCTTGTTGACTGCAGTTCAATTTGCAAAAGGCTAAGATACAGATATTGTAAATGCTACATGGTTGTTGCTCTTGAAAACAAACATTGTGGCTGACTGTTAATCCATGAATCTCTGACAATAAATGATTCTTGCTCTGACTGTTCTTCAGATTATTATTTGATTCCTTTAGTCAGAAACGGCGTTACTGAAACGCAGATGTCCTTAACTGCGTGTCTTTGTGTTCTCTCTGCAGGGCTGGTATTGATGATGTGGAGACAGATGTGGTGGAAATTGAAGCAAAGCTTGACAAGGTATGAACCATTGCATATGTTTTACATTTCTAAAATATGTTTCCATTACATTTGTAATAACCATGTCTAAAAAAAAAAAAAAAAAAAAAAAAAGCATGTAATAAACACCGGAGATGTTAGTTTAAAGTTGAAAGTAAATAAAAGAGTGCCATTTAAAACATATGTAATTAGAAATGAAACGGGATGGAAACAGAAACAGCGGATCTTGCTCAAACTATGACTTCTGTCTTTCCCCTGGCCGAGTAAATCTTAAGAACCAACATCCAACAAACTAGAATATTGGCTTCAAAAAACTGTAAAGGGCTCATGAGTTACTGGAGCTGTGCAAATCAACAATGTAGAGGGCATGCACCCCCTTGGATGGGCCTTTACTTACTTGTAAGGACATAAAATTGAACTTTTTCATAATGCTACACACCTGACACATGTCTGTGATGCTGGTGGAACCGTGAGATGTAAAAATGTTTCAAACGCAGGAAATAGGATAGACGTAAAACATTTATATTGCGTCATTGTTGGACTCTTGTAGTTAGGAGACCAGCTGTGATGGATCTCTTACTGTCTCCAGAGAGGTCACGATAATGGCTCTTCAGAAACTTGTAAGATTTGGGGTATATACAAGAAGTTTTTACTGTGGTTAAGTGGTGACCCCACATCTTCTCTATCTAGGGATATGTCTCCATGTGTAAAACTGTAAATAATATCACAAAGTTCCCCGCCTAAGTGTGCACAGGTAAGTCTGTTAAACTGAAGAGGTAGCTGTTGAGATCATATGTTTTCTTGATGGTGGGGTTTATCCTGCAGTGAAGAAAAAACTCCATCTCTCCAAATTAGCTCGCAAGTACGATGAAAACACAAGTGCGTCAACAGATTCCTCCTTCGCCACCAGGTCAGGACCCTCCACTGAACTTTGAACCCCTTTTTGAGCACCATGCTCAGAAAGATGGAAAGGGTCAGAGAGGAGATTTATGAGAGGCTTCCATCAGGGTGGTTTGTTCTTTTGGTGAGGGTCCTCTGGCGGCTCTGGTAATGGGCCGCGCTGAAGCTGCCTGGTCTGACCCCGATGAGGCCTCATAGAGAGGTAATTAAATGAGTCTTGAAAGCTGAGCAGTTGTTAAAGGTGTGACAACTTTCACTTCTCTCGGATGCAGTGGCTTATTAAAGGACTAGAGTCAGATTTGGTTATACATTATTGTTTGGTTGTTAATTACAGTTCTTTCTAACCAACAAGCAAAACAGAGGCACTGCTTTGTGCCACTTATAATTATGCATAATTTAAACAGTGATCATTCTACGGTTCATTTCCCGGCAGAGATTCTGCATTGCACTGTAAATGTTTTAGATTATTAACACTTAAGGGTCTATCATGTGGTACCAGATGTGGCATTATGGCCCCAAGTGGACCCCTGTTGTTCTTCCAGCCCATTTATCAACAAATCCAGACACATATACTCTGCATTTAATGGCTGTGCTCAGGACCCAGGGGCTCATTACAGCACAAAGTGAGATCAGATTCACATATCTGCTCCTTTTGCTGACATACTGTATCCTGTACACTGTCAGACCTGCCTGGAAGGAGCAGCAGCAGCATTTTCCTTTGCATTTTCTTGTGGATTCATACCAGCACATACAAATGTACACATGCATCTTTCACAGTGCACTTCAGCTTGTTCTTCTTATTGCTGTTCAATCAAATTGAACTCAGGCTTTATCTGTGCTCTAGTCAAATTTCTATTCTCTGATTTTTGTTGTTTTTTTGGGGGTTTTTTTCCTTGGATTTCTGTGAAACAACCCATTCAGTGGAGTGCCAGATATGACGCTGACATCACCACTTCCTTGCAGGTTCTCTCATTTTAAGCACAAATGCCTGTCCTCAGCTTGTAGTAATGCTCTCTTAATAGAAGATAGCGATATATCCTCATTTTAGTCATGTTCACGCTGTCGGCCTCCACACAGTAAAAGGCTTACTGTCGCCGGGAAAAACCACACTCTCAGAGCGACAACCTTGGGAACTCCTGCACCAAATGAGATAATTAAAGGTCCGCTGCACTCTCTTTTCAGCATACCCCGCACTCTCTCCACCCTTCTCCAGCACACACATGCATGCACGCATGTGCGCGCTCTGATCATGTTGTACACACAGCTGCATTAGTGCACTGGTAATGACAGTGTACCACTTTGTAGCTTATCATATTACCCCTTAAGTGGGGAAGTGTCGCGGTTGCCAGCTCATGTGGTGTTTAAGAACATGCGCGAAATCACTATGAGCTGTCTGAGCGTGGTTAGATACTTTTGCAGTTAGCTGCTGACGACTGGCTTGTAATGCTGCGCCTGTGAATCACATCCACTATGCACTTAGTGTATTATATTACTTATGTCCTATTTTTACCTGTTTGTCAAACTTCTCAATGTGAAATGTGAATTCTGTGCTGCTGTCACTCCCAAATCTTTTTAAACATGCCATCTGTTCTCAGTGGCTGATTCTAGGTTAGTTTTATGGCTCCTGTGTAACCAGAGGCAACCTGTTGGTCGTACGGTCCACTGCTTTGGTCTACGCTGACATTATATACAGACATTCAGGTGTCCAGATGTTTACATATGTAATATAGTCTATAGACAATCAGCATCAGGTCATGCCTTTAAATCAAATTATTCATAGAAAACAAAATCTATAAATCGCCATGTGATTTCATGTAACGACCGCTGAGATTCCTCTGCCCTCTCTTCAATGGTGGATAATGATGAGGTGGCTTCATATACTCTGTGCCAGTCTAAGATGATCCTACTTGTCCTTCAAACAAGTCATTTTGGGCTGCATTTGGCTTTTACGCCACTAGATTTCAGTGAGAAATCCTTTGCTTTTCTACTTCATGACATTTATTTGAGATTTTAAGTTATTTTAGTATTGTTTTCACATTTTCTGGGCACCAGTATCCTACAAAAAGCACTAGTAGTTTGGAATGTTTATACTTTTTACT
Source organism: Xenentodon cancila (assembly GCA_014839995.1). Taxonomy (NCBI): domain Eukaryota; kingdom Metazoa; phylum Chordata; class Actinopteri; order Beloniformes; family Belonidae; genus Xenentodon; species Xenentodon cancila. The sequence continues at coordinate 12,820,760 of CM026203.1, read as the reverse complement.
TTAAAATGGTTTAATTTCATTAATGAAGATTAGAAAAAAAGATAAAAAACTGAGAAATTGTTTGATCCTTCTGGTATAAGAAAAAGTTGAATTAGCTGAATTAAAAATCATTAGTCATTATAGGATTTTTGGGTTTAATTTTAGATGCAGTTACGGTATTAATCACTACTGTGGCGTGTGGTTATTGGTCTCTGATCGCTTCTTTCATTTGCCCCTATTAATTTATACTGTATTCAAATACTCAGTAATCATTTAGATTTTATTCTCCTCAGCCGCAGTAAAAACAGCTCCGATCCAACGCAAAAAAAAAAATTAGGATTATTCTTAAATTGAGACTCTTCTCAGATGTAGCATGTGATCAGCAATTCTTTCACGCTTTGTTTGATTTACGCACTTACTGCGACTATTAATACACTTTCAATGAATTATGTAAAACACGCCACTCTTTAAATAGATTTGCTGTGCGCTAAAAGTGATGCCTTTTTTTATGCGCCCTGTTAGCTGGTGAAGCTGTGCAGCGGGATGATTGAGGCCGGCAGGGCCTACGTCAGCGCCAACAAGCTCTTTGTTAATGGCATCAAAGACCTTTCCCAGCAGTGCAAGAAGGAAGCGATGATATCGGTGAGTAGAAGGAGCAGCGAGCTCAAATCAACTTATCCTCTGAGGAATGTTTGAGGTTCATCGTCTTATCAAAAAAACGACCACTCACCCAGTGATTCCCTCATGAACAGCTACTGTAACACAGTGTAAACAAAGCAGTCCAAAAACCTCTCAGCTGTTGTTTGCATGCTCATATGTGCATACACTGAACATGTGTGTGTGTGGTGTCGTGAACATTGCAGGAATGCCTTGAAAAGTGTGGGGAAAGCCTCCAGGAGATCGTCAACTATCACATGGTGAGACGGGATTACACACACAACTACACACACACACGGATGCAGACACACAAATAGATGCAGAAATGAACTTAGATCGTGATTGCTTCGTAATCACACACACACGCAAACTGTTTAGACAACAGCCACTGTGGATTAAACTCTCTGCAGCAAACACACGTTGACCGTAGACAACACACTGCAGATTACAGGCTTAGTCCATCTGTAAGACTCCATCCACACGGTGACCCCCGTGCCGGCGACCTCAGGGAATCAGGGCTTGACTCAGACTTGTCGCCTGAAGTAGCGCTCATGATTTTTCCACATACGTAGTGTGAGCTCAGATTGGGAAGATCAAGTGCTGAGTTACGCACATCACACACTTTGCCTCTTAATACACATCTAGAAATGGAAATTATAGAACATTTCACTTTCTTAAAATGTAACATATTATTACTTTATAGTAAGGATGCAAAATTTGACCTTTACCTATTCATATCTGATGAAACTACTGAAGCAGAGATAGCGTTTATTTTCTGTCTTTAACTTCTTGCACACACGAGTGATAAATTAATTATTTATCTAATTCAAAATTAATTGGCAGATGAACCGGTATCTTTTTGAAGATATTTCGGTGGGTTTCTTCTGTTTATTATTAAGTTATTCTTAATATTTAAATATTAAAATCCTAAAACTATTTAAAAAATAAATAAATAAATTCAGAGAGATGATGAGGAAAGAACCCCTGAGGCCCAAAGTAATACCCACTTCTTTATTTGTAAGAGTTCTGAAGACACTTAAAAAAAAAACAGTTTTAAAGAAAGCGAGAAGCTAAAGAAAAATCTCTGCAAGGAAAATGTTTAAAGCCAATGTTACAAATTTATGTGAGTCTTCATCTGTTCATTCTTGTGGTTAGATTTATGCATGTTTGAAGGTGAAATCACTTGCCTGTCAGTAAGATTTACCGGAAGACTCTTCCTGTTTCCTTCTTTTGTACCAAGAAGGGTTAGATGGACAGATTTCCAGCGACTATGTCCTTCCCTCATCCTTCATTACTCCATTAATACTGTCTGCCAGACAAGCTGTTAGTGTAATTCCTGGGTGTTAAAGCGGAGATCTGGGACATCTGTAGTTAAAAGTGAGTGAGTGAAAGAACAACTGGAGACTGGGAGGAGGGGATAAGAAACAAATACAATTTAGACTATCAACCAGCAAAAAAAAAAGAAAGCAAACCTTTTGCTTTTAACATGATGGTTTATGGGACATGACTACAGGCTTCCAGCATAAAATATACCAGCAGCGCGTGTGACGATACTCACCTGTCAAATGAAATAGATAAGAGGTTTGAAGCAGCAGATGGATAAGACTGCAGAGCTCTGATTTGATAAGAAAGGGGTTGAACAGGCTGGAAGTTGGTGAAACTTGAACGATGACGAGAAAGGAAGAAAACAGTTTAGTGAGAAATGGTAGTTGACGTAGTCAATGTAATGCATGGTCCGCGCTGCTCTTTATTCACACAGCCTGCAAGTCTTAATGACGTCTCAAATGCCTTTCTACTGATTAAATCAAGTTACTTTATGCAGCATAATAAAAAGTATTTGTTTCGACAAAGCTTTTGCACCTACTCAAACTAACAGAAATTATGAAAATGAACCGCCTTTCAAGGCTTTAAACACTTTGCCCGTTACATATCTGAAACTATAAAAGGAAAAAGTGTTAGACGGGCTCTTCTGAAGTAAGATACAAGAGGAAAAAGAGGAATAGCAAAATTGCTTCCAGACTTCTCTGGTGTAGCATCATCCTTGATCATTATTTAAGTACACTAATCGGATACCAACTTTGGGCTTTGGGTATTGGCCGTTACTGAGTATGATTGATAATGAATTCATTTTTTTTGCTTGTTTTAAAAATTAAAATTCTATAAAGAATATCTATTATTGAAATAAATTCATGAATTAAACTTCTGAACACATTGGGGTAAAGTTAATTGTCTACACTTCTTTTATCTTACATAATTATCATCAGTCGGTCTTGTTTGGCGCGAACCCCATCAGAGATGCATTTCTGACACGGAAAACTGTACCACGCCTCCAGATGTTCGGTTACGCAGTGAAATCCAACATTTTTAACCACTGACAGCAACTGGTCATTCAGGAATAATGTGCTCAAGAGTTCATCCATCATTGCTCTGGTTTCTAGTTTTCGTTGGGTAATTTATTATCGAACAGCAGTTTTCTGCTGCATTGAATCCCTCCTTCCCTCTAATTTATTAAACTCACGCGTTCTCCACATGATGGCTCCTTAAATGCTTAATAAGGCTGCTTATGTTATTTTTATCAACATTCGTTCCACCTCTGGAACCCGCAGCTTTGCATAATGAGCATGTCCCAGTTTTCCTGATGGGAATTTCCACGTCACGCCACGTCGCTAACATAACCTAATGCTTGAAGGCTAGCACAATCCAACAACTCGGACATTAAAACGTTTCCAGCTGCAGACTCCAATCAGGAATATCCAAAGCCGTGTTGCATAACTTCCTGTGCTGGCTTTTAGAGAAAAAAAGAAGATTTGGGAATCTGTTCATAAATATTGACATCCAAAATTCGCACCAAAACTCTTATTTTTGGTTTCAGCAGTATTTCCATGGTGGTATCGGAACAACCTTAATTTGAATGAAATGCAAATCTAAGAAGTTTGCATACTTTTGCCACTCACCGATATGTAACATCTACTAATTTTCCTCACTAAATAAAATATTGTGCATATCTAGGTCTCATTTATATCTCATTTAATTGTGTCCTTATTTGTTGCTATTTTTTTGGTGACTGCTTTTGCTGAAAAATTGAAAAAAAAGACTTAATTACCCAGAAAGTTGGGTGCTTCTTCCCATTTGTTACTTGCACAGAAACCGACTCATCATAGTAAAATACTGTCATATCACTAAACTGATATGTATAAGTGCCAGAGCAGCACTGCAAGTTTTGTCTTTAAAGCTACTGAGTGTTAGGACCTTTGTTTTTTTCATTTTCTGTCTTTTTTTTCTTTTGTTTCCTTCTTCCATCCTGTTAAACATCCTAATCTGCGAATAATCTCTGACATGTTATAGTATTAAGATCTGCATCAGGAGCTCAAATCTTTTTTCTTTTTCTTTTTCCCCACACTTAGTCATGAGGAGAAATCACAGTAGTCATGTGGGGAGAAGCTATGTTTCATCCGAATGAATGCCTGTGCATTAACGCTTGGATGTCTGGTCATATAAGTGGTTTGAACTGGACACTTGCGTGTGCAGGCTGCTGACCAGTGAACAGATTCCCCAATTGAAACATATTAACATGCCAGGAAGAAATGAATGTGTGTTCTTCATTTGACTTGGGTTGAAATATAGAAAGTAAGGATAGATCCTCGTTCGTATAGGGGGAAGAGTTTCTTACAGTGCACAAGAAATGGAGGGCAATTCCCTGGATACGAAAGTGAAGGGAAAGGAAGAAAGAAGGAGCGGGAAGCCTGTAGTGAGCAGGAAGAAAAGTGTACGATCCTATGAGGCCAAAAAAATCTGTTGAGGCAGCAGCTGTGTGTGAACTTGCATGGTCGGTCCTCATCTCTGTTCTCTATGCATGTGGCGAGTGTTACTGGAGAAGGGCTTGTATTGCCATCTGGTGGTGAGGTGGAGCTACTACATATTGACTTAACACCAAGAGCCACTCTGAACTGGTGTCTGAACCGACTCCCTCTAAAATGCTTGTGTTTTCAACCTATTTCCTTTCTCTTATAGATTTTGTTTGACCAGGCTCAGAGGTCAATCAAACAGCAGCTTCATACCTTCATCAAAGAGTGAGTATTTCCACACTGTTACTGAGCAGCTCCCTCCACTGTTGAAAAAAAAGATGCCCGTTGAAAATGTTGGATGGAATAAAACCAAGCAAAGGATATACAGTACTGTGCAGATGGTAAATAGCATCCATTTTTAGTTTCTTTTAGGATGTGAACATAAAATTCAGGAACCTGGATCTCTTTAACCTAAATTAAAAAAGGGTGAATATGGGTTCGACTCTGAAGGAGATCACATTTATTTTGTTGTAAAATTGTTTAAAACATGAGAGTCAAATGTTTATCTTTAGAAAGCTACATTTAAGATCTCTAGTAGAATTGTCGGTTCAGCATATTGTAAATGCTCAGAGAACGAATCAGGAATTCCAAAAACAAGATCAATATGCTTTTGCCAAATAGTGTGGCCGGTTAATCATCCCTTCCCCTCTGTTCCTTGCCTCTTCCACCAGGGATATACGCAAGTTCAAGGACACCAAGAAGCAGTTTGACCGAGTGCGTGAGGACATGGAGCTGGCTCAGGTGAAGAACGCACAAGCGCCCAGGAACAAGGTGCACGAGGCAGAGGAGGCCACTCAGGCTCTCATCCTCAGCCGCAAGGCCTTCAGGCACCTGGCGCTGGACTATGTGCTGCAGGTGAGACCGTCACACCAACTACAGGTTGTGCTTTCAGTGTTGCCCAGTAGGTGGTGATAAAACACTGTAGCTGCTGAATACACCGTTTATGCTCTGCTTGAGTAGAGCTGCGGGAAACGATTTATTTATTGTCAGTAATACATCAATGTCTTACATGCAGCCTTAACAGTAAAACTAATTTTCTTCTTTATTTACAACAGATTAATGTGCTTCAGGCCAAAAAGAAGTTTGAAATCTTGGATACAGTGAGTAACCCAGTTTGATCTTTGTTTTGAGAAAAGGCTTCATTATTCCTTCTCAGTTAATCTGTCCTTAAAAAAAGAGTTTAACAAATCCAAAGTATAAAATGTAACTTTGTAGACTGTTTCTTTTCTTTGTAATGTTATTGACAGTCGTCCCCAGTTCTTTAAAATGCTTGGCACCCGCAAAATTAAAGGTCTTTTATCTTTATCTATCTTGCTGATCTTTTTATCACATATTTTGCATTTCTGTGCTCAGTAGATCAAACATAACTTTTAATGAATTCCTGTCAGTTGATTTCAGGACGGTTCCCAGACAAAGTTTATTTCAGCTCCAGTTGCACTCGATCTAATTTATTCTAGTGAGAACTGCAACTGCCTCTGAGTTTGAAAACAAAAGTTATTCATTTAAGCCCCCCATATCCCCCCATCCTGTTCTGTGCAAGGGTTGGTTCTGTGATAATGAACACAGTTGCTTCACATTTAGTTTCCTCCACCTGTTTTCTGCAGATGCTGTCCTTCATGCAAGCCCAGTATAGATTATTTCAACAAGGCTATAACATCTTGGATGAGATTGACCCCTATATGAAAAAACTGGCTGCACAGGTAAACTGAAACTAACATTGCTGTTACTTCGTCACTTCTTTTGACAAACAGAAACTATGTGTGACCGTATTTTTGTATTGTTGTTTTTTTTTCCAAGTCCTGGTTGTGTCTCTTAACACCATCATTCATTCTGCTTTGTGGTTTTTTCTTGTGTTGCGCACAGCTGGATCAGCTGGTTATCGACTCGGCCATGGAGAAGAGAGAGTTGGAGCACAAACATGCCCTCATCCAGCAGAGAGTGAGACAGCAACACACCGCTCATCTTCAAGTCATCGCCTCTTCACTAATACACCTTCAACTATCTTTTCCACATGATCCTACCACCAGTTAAAAGAAATAGTCACAGCATCTCATAGCTTTATTTCTTGGGTTGTAAATAAACTAATAACCCTTTAACCTGTCTAACAACAACAATAATAATAACAACTTGTATTACTAATAATAAACTAACAATAACATTACTTTTACTCAATTCTACGTTAAAACCTAATTGGTAAATATTACCTGCTGTTTTGTGAAGGTGGTTTGGATTTTTTTTTTTAAATTACATAATATATAGCACTCTCACATCATAATTTACACTTCCTATGTTTGTCTACTGTGGAAGTATCCAGTGGTGTCAAAACATGCTGGTGTAATATTGTTTTTGTACCTAAACCTAAATCGTCACAAGTAACAGCAAAGTTAAAAAAATTTAGAAAAATATTGGATTGGATTGGACATGATGTATTTGTAAAATAATGATAAATATCACCTTAGAAGGTATTTCTGGGCATGATAAAACTGACAAAGATTCCTTTGAGAGGTATTTATCATGTGAATGTAATAATTCTGGAGCCTAGAAACTGGAGCCTCAATTATTAAACTCTCACATTTTATTGGTCTGGAAGGGTTTAATTATTACACTTTTATGAAGTGAAACTGTGCTAAATAAAAATTATTTATACCCCAAAAGTGCTCAACCTTTATAAAATCACATTAATTTAAAGGTCTTTCAGACTGTTGCACACCCCTCTTTTAACACCCTCCGCAAAGCTCCGTCTCAAGATCCTCGTTTGTGCGCGTGTCAGACGTGCTACCGTGTTTACCATCTTATGAGAAATACCGAAATCAGTTGCCATGCACATGTTTGCCTTACATGCTGACTGAAAATAAGATACATTTCCTCAAAGGTTGAAAAACAAGATGTTTCCTCATCATATGATTATTGCTCTCACACGCACTATACTGCCAAAAGTATTCTTTCACCCATCCAAATAATGGAAATCAGGTGTTCCAATCACTTCCATGGCCATAGGTGTATAAAATCAAGTATTTAACTATTTGTGAAAGAACGGGTCACTCTCAGGACCTCACAAATGTGCTTCTGGAAGAATGGTCAGAAATTCCCATAAACACTCCTAAACCTTGTGAACGGCCTTCCCAGAAGAGTTGAAGCTGGATGGGCAACGTAATATTAAATTCCCTATGGATTAGGATGGGAGATCACTTAAGTTCATATGCGACTCAAGGCAGGTGATGAAGGAAATATGCAACAAATGTTTTTTGGGATTTTTTTTGTTAGCTACATGTATTAATTTTTTTACTCTATTTGTATGGTTATTATTCACGTTTTTATCTAATGGCTCAATTTAAGGGTTTGCTTATGAGAAAAAACTAAAAAAAATGAAACAAATGTATTCTAAAAGTTGTAAATCTAATGTATTTATTCTGCAATAATCACTGATAAGAGGAAATCTAATTCCTAACTTCCCATCTCCCTTACATAAGTACAAGCGTGCATTCGTACACAATCATGCAGAAATGCACAGCAATACGTCTGTTTTTCTGCCTGACACAGCAGATATGTTTCATTGCCAAGTTAAGTGAAGGCATCCTGACAGGTTTTTTAACAGGCATATACAGGCCAGGAGGACTGTCGGGAATGCCTCCGCTTACATGAGAAAAAGTAATTTTCCCTGCAGCACAGTATTTCTGTAGAAGAAAAGTCTTTAAAAAAGGAGTTAAGAAGTTGAAGTGATGTTTTAATTCCTGGAGTGTTAAAAAGGTCTTTGAACTTAAATTCATGTCAGTATATTGTACATCTACTGACTCAGAATCAGAATCTTTATTGTCTTTATACAGAAAGTACAATGAACTTGTATGCAGTCCCGTTTGGTGCAAAGAGAGCAATCTAACTAACTTTGTAAAATATTCTTTTCCTATGTAGAAAACAAGTTTTTATTCAATCAAATATGTTTTTTTTTTCTCTCTCTCTATCTCTCGCTCGCTCCACTCACCTTGTGTGACCTTATTCCTCCTACTCCAGACTCTGATGCAGGTGAGTTTCTTTCTGTGTTTTATTCTGAACCATAATCATCATCCATGAGCCTTCTCGGGAAAATACAAGTCACAAGTTGTCTTAATTAGGGTTTAAGGGAAACATGTCAGGGCTCCTTTTGAGTTAACAGTACACTTGTGTATACTTGATATTTTGAAAACATCAAACCTCTTTTCTTTGTGTATAAACGAATTGTCTAGAAAAGCAGAACTCCTCTTCTTTTTATCAGTCACTTTTTGTGTCCCAATCGCTCACAAATTCTCGTGAAGGGCCTCATTGGCCTCATTTTGGTAGCATAGAAGGACTCAGCAGATGAAACGGTGATTCAAAACTCTGCTTATGCTTGTGAGATGTTGCAGTGTTATAAGCGCAGGTATATGTGTGCATCTCACTTTAACTCATGGACTCACAAGTGTGTAACTTTGTGCACGAGGTGTCGTCGTCTTTTTTCCCAGATCAGCTGTATTTTTTCCCATTCCTTGGCTGTGCTCTTTCACAAAGGAAACCACATGTTTGTACCATTATCATAAAATCCTAAAGGAAGCGCACAACCCTCTCTCTTTTCCGCCTCTTTGAGGAAATTATTATTTTCCTGAATATTCTGTTGTAAAACAACTTGTTTTTATCTCTAGTGGGATGTCAGCATAAAAAAAAATACCATACAGAAATTAAAATTAAACCTGTTTTTTTTCACTTCAATTAAATGTTTGGAGTATTTTTTCGTTATTTGTCTTTTAGAGAATTTTTTGTGAAGCAAAATCGGAGAAGCTCTAGTAAACAATGGTGTCTTCCTTTTTATACTTAATATAATAATAATAATAATGATAATAATATAATTTTTTTAAATCACAGTTTATCCAGGAAACTCATAAGGACCTCTTCCTCTTGCATGTCATAAATATTTACAAGTAACTAGTACAGATTAACCCTTATAATAGTACTTAAGTAGCTTAATCTGGTCATTTTCACCAGATATCTGTAACAAAACACAAAACAAACATGCAGAAGTAGTGGAGAGATAATTGTAGCACAGCTGGCATGATTTTCTGATTTTGCCCTCTTTCACGTTGTCAGAAATGTCAATATGCCGCAGTCGGAGACATGGCGACTATATCATGCCAACCTCAATCCACTCCCTCCTCCATCCGGTGCCAGCTCCAGTCAAAGTCAACAGATGGCTTTATGAGGTACAGCAGAGGGTTTGAAAGTCAGGGCAAGTTGCTGAAAAGGAAGACAGAGGACGGACAGGACGACAGACGAAACGAGTTAAAGATGCAGGCACCACCTGAGTGTGGTAGAAATTAAACTTAAAAGGAAGAGATAATACTTTTGGCATTACATTGAACATATTTTTTTCAGACACTTAGGTCAAACTAGAGAAACTGGGTTAGATTGAAACCCAGTCAGTCATAATTCCTATTGTGACACATTGTTTGGAAAAACTCCCGAACAAACCTGTTTCTTCATATGACTGTCCAAACTCCAACATCATGCAACACGTATTGTCTTTTGTCCTTGCAGAAACAGACGTTTTTTTGTTTATCAGTTTACCTGACCCTTTCTTTTACGGTCTCAACTGCTCCGGTCTCACTCGAAAGATTTCTTCCTTTCTCCCCTTTCCTGTCCTGTTACATCAGTCTTTTGTGCGTGGATGACTTCATTGTGGCTCCCAGGGGAGCCGTTTTCCGGGGTTCTCCCCTCCTCCATTGTTGCAACTTTTAAATAACTTCTGAAAAAGACAGAATGACGTGGACAGGAAAGGAAAGAATTTAAAAAAAAACATGTTGCAACTAAACCCTCAGTACAGAGTAAATGTGATGACTCAGTTGAATCTCCATGAAAGCAGTAATATGTCACTTATGTAATGTAAAACACTACTCAGACACTCAACCAGAGTAGGAGATTTAGGTGATTTTTGTCCTACCACCCTGTGTATCTTCTGACATTTAACACTTATCACTACTGTCAAATTGAACTTGGCTACAATTTATATCTAAATGAAAACACAAAGCGAAGTGTTGTCTACTTAAATGACTTGATTTGACTCTAAAGCCACAGGCTCAGCCTTTCCAACATTTAGATGGTATTATATGAGGTTGTGTTGTGCAGTGAAATACACTATTTCTATTCTGTTTTACAAGAAGTTAATAAGGATGGATGTATATGATCTTCCTCAAAAATATATACATTAACTCATTGAACACCTGTAAATCAATCTCCAAGTATTAAGCAGCTATGCCAATCCATGGGTTGTGTTTGATGAGTTCCAGGTTTACTGCCTCTTTCCAGATTCAGACTGTGTTGTTGGATGGTCCTGGTTGATTTAAGGTGGGAAGAAAAAGGGGAGCGCTGGGTTTTAGTGGTTGGGGAGCCATAATGTCAGCTTGATTAAGCAGGAACAGTTTTCAGAGTTGCAGGCAGATGGAAAGCTGACTCGCTCAAGAAAACCCCAGGTCTCAGGATTGTTGTCGGGGTTATGAGGGAGCTTTAAATCGCCGTGCGGGGTGGGGAGCCCCTCCTGACCCCGCACCCCTGCCGTTAAAAGAGAGGTTTGATCTTCAGCCGCAGCCGTGGGGTCAGCGGAGCGCGAGCGCGACAGCTGTATGGTAATGAGTGCTCGCGCCAGGTCCACGCGACAGAATGTTAGTAGGTGTAGAGAGTGAAGGAACGGCACGAGCGTGCTGCTGGTGGCTGACGCGCTCTCCTCTGGACTCGTCTGTCTGAGTCCTGTGGAATATTTTCAAGCCGTTGTTTCCATATTCTCTATCAAGTTTGCTCATTTTTACTGTTGAATTCAAAATGCTGTTAGATTTCAGTGTGGTGAAAATGAAGTTATTTGACAGGCTGGACTACATCCTGGTGAGTCATTTCTTTCCTGTTTGTAGGTGTCTTTTTTTTCCTCTTACTTAATGTCAGGTCTGACAAATGCTTTTGTTTTGTATAAACGAAACTAACTTAGTGATTGTTTTTAAAATTTCCGTTCTGATCACACAACATTGGAAAATATGATGGAGTAGACGTGCGTTAGACATCACCTGATTTATTTCTGCATATGAGTATTTGTTGCTCTATTCAATCGCCCTTTCTGTTGTCATTTTTAAAAACGTGGCCTCCTTCTGGTACTTGTGTTTCGATGTGTATATTTCCTGCAGAGTGCTCTTTTATGTCGTATCCCAGTGTGCGTTTGCTTCATTTTGCCTGGATGCTTTCACATATACTGTTTATAGACCATGCCTTGGAATCATGGAAGATTTAAACATTAAGTTTGTCCTTTTTTTGTCAGCCTTCTCCTTTGAATGTTTAGATAACACCGCTCAAAGGCTATTTTCTCTATATCTCTTCCAGTCCTACATACTGAAATGTCGTTTTAGGTGTCTGTGTCATAGACAAACTAAATTATGCATAAAATAAAAGTATTGTATGAACATTCGTGCATTTGAGAGAGAGAGAGAATGTGGTATGGCAGTGTAAAAGTGTTTAGAGCGATTGATAAGACTAGAAACGTGCTATACAATGTAGCCCATTTACCATAAAAATAATCAATTGGTGATTGTTGTTGCATCCTGGAAAAATCAATGAAAAGCCTTAAATGCTTTTAACAAAGTCAAAAGGCGACACAACTATACAATGACATTAGTGTGCATTTGTGCAGTTAGAAGACGATCTGTGTGTGAGTGCATGTGTGTATGTGAGTGTGTGTGTTTATGCAGTTGTGTGCTTATATGCACAGCTTGCCATATACTCAATATTGCCTTAAAGCCAAATCAAAAGGCAGCCTAACAATGGTGAAACCTAATTTCATCTCTGACATTGGCGAATTCCACGTGTTCATATAGAAATGTGAATAAAGAAGCTTTGTATCTATCTTGTGTTTTTCACCACACTGAGCATGAAGGGCTTTCTTTTTAAAGACATATAAGAATATGAAAAAAAAAAAAAAAAAAGATTTTACCTGTCAGGGGAAGCAGCGTTGTCAGGATCCTGATATGTAAGCTGATAACAACATCTGTTCTCCCCTTCAAGGGTTCAGCAGTGAGCTTCTACTGTTGAGATCACCAGTCCGTTAAACCTCTTGTTGAAAAGGAGACAGCAGCAGTGGAAATGAAGCCAGACTGACAATTATTTAAAATGCTCTCCTTACAGGATTTTTCCTACGATGATCCAAAACTGGAATTCAATGTGGACGCACCCAATGGTGTCGTCATGGAGGGCTACCTGTTCAAGAGGGCCAGCAATGCTTTCAAGACCTGGAACAGGTGAAGCAAAAAAAAAAGAAAAAAAGAGCACAATAGAGTGTTAAATCAAGATACAGTCGAACAGTAACCCGAGCATATGCTCAACAACGTCCTATTTAAACAATGTATATGAAAATATTGGTGTCTTATAATAAAATAACAGAAAAGTAAGTTGCTTGTTTGTTTGCTACAGTTTCGTGTCCTAGGTGTCGACTATATATATTTAGAAATGACATCGAGTGATTTTCCTCCTGCATGGTCGATGCCAGAGTGCAGACATTTGACTCATGGTGTCACTTTCACAGTAACAACCTGTTAACAAAGTCTTTGCTCGTTTTAGGCGCTGGTTTTCCATCCAAAACAGCCAGCTCGTCTACCAAAAGAAACTCAAGGTACAATTTGATTTTCTGGAGCGGGTTTCTTGCACTCACTGGGTATCACTTGGTGTCAGTTAACAGTTCTGACTCCCGTGTCCACATCTGGCAGGACTCTTTGACAGTTGTGGTGGAGGATCTGAGGTTGTGCTCGGTCAAACCATGTGAAGATAATGAGAGAAGGTTCTGCTTTGAGGTGGTTTCCCCAACTAAGTAAGTGTGTGTCAGTGTTGTTTGTCCCTCCACAATGTAGGATTAACTATTATTGTTGTTGTTATTTTACTAGCTGGGTAATGTTGAATTCACTCCAGATAAAAGATTACAAGCAGTTAAAATGCTTAATCCATGTTTTCTGCAGAAGCTGCATGCTGCAAGCAGAGTCCGAGAAGCTGCGGCAGGCTTGGATCCAAGCAGTCCAGGCGAGCATCGCTTCTGCTTACAAAGACATCGCTGACAACTATTACATTGAGGTACAGACACAAGCATACTCGCATGTATCGATAGTCATGTGATGCTGCATCACCAAGAAGCCCTTTCTTTTCATTAATTGGTCCTGTGTTGTGTCTTGACCTGTACCGTGTCTTTATCTCAACCCTTCAGCGCTTGGACCGGACAGCCTCACCCTCCACCAGCAGCATTGATTCTGCCAGCGAGCCGCGGGAGAGGGGGGACAGGGCTGACAGGGGAGTTCGAGGAGGGGGAGAGAGTCTCCTCCAGCGGGTGCAGAGCCTGCCTGGCAATGAGCTGTGCAGCGACTGCGGTCAAACGGCTCCCTGCTGGGCCTCGATCAACCTCGGAGTCCTGCTCTGCATTGAATGTTCAGGGATTCACAGGTAACGGCAACCACAGGAGAGTTTTATTACAGTTGCAAAGAAACATACCAGATGAGCTGAAGTATTGTATATAACCACACTTTTCAACGTGTAAAGTAGTTTTATCTGTGTTGCCTGTAAAACTAGTTAAAGAAGCGATATCTTCCTTGTGCATCTCACCTTCCACATGAATGACATTTTTCCAAAAGTATGTTTTTTTTCTACTTTTTCTGACTTCGGAATTATCTGCCTCCCACATTGCTTTTCCTTCCTTTTCCTTTTGTTGTCAGACGCATTTTTCATTATGTCATCTCACCGGATAAAGCTCTGTCTTGAGTAAATATAATATACTGTTATGAAGATCCTTTAACTGCTTTTTATTTTATTGGTGTGTGTAAAATATTTGTTGCATCTTGACTGCAGGGACACAGTGAACACCGCTGACTTCTTCCAATAAACAAGCTCTTTGTACACTTCACTTGCTTTATGTCTCCTTTTTTTTTTTTTTTTTTTTTCTTGTTTCACTCAGGAGTTTAGGCGTCCATTTCTCTAAAGTGCGTTCACTGACGTTGGACTCATGGGAGCCAGAGTTACTGAAGGTGTGTTTCCTGAGGCTCATTTGTTGACAGTTTATCCTGTTTGTGTGGATTATTTTTCTTTCTCTGTAGCATTATATCAGTTATACTTATGCTACACAGCTAAAATATGTTTAATTCTTTTAAAAATCCCTTTCCTCCGTGTTTAAATGATCAGCTTTGACGGATTCTTTTACCTTCTTGTATTTAGCTGATGTGTGAATTGGGGAACACTGTGATCAATCAAATTTACGAAGGAGCCTGCGAGGAGCTAGGAGCAAAAAAACCTGGACCATCCAGTTCGAGGTAAGTCTTGAGTCAGGAGGAGTCATTGTTGGATATTTTTATAATTTGTTTTATAATTAGTTAAGGTATGCAGACAGGAAAGTAGAGCAGAGAGTGAGCTATCCAGCACCCTGCAAAGAAGTTGTTACTAAATGTGTACAGTAATCAGATTATTAACTATGAATCATTTTAAACCAAACTTTCTAATCAAGTTCAAACTTCTAAAAAATGTGTCCTCTAGGTTTCATTCCTGCAATTCCTGCAGCCACGCAGGTTTTGGTTCTGTGTAGTTGTTGTTAGTGGACCGGTTTTCCTAAACAACTAAGATGGATATTTTTGAATTTCTCACTCCAGGCAGGAGAAAGAGGCCTGGATTAAGTCTAAATATGTGGAGAAGCGCTTCCTGAAGAAGCTGAGTGGGAGCGAGGCGTTGGTAGAGGGTGAGAGGAAGTCCCGCCTGTGGATGGTGAAGAAGTGCCGGCGACACAACAGCTCAATCCGGGCCCCAAACAAGACCCGCAGGAAATATCACCGCTACGAGCCTGGCAGCGCCTCGCCTGCAAACCTCTCAGCTGGTCAGTGTAGAGAATGAAGCTCTCTGCAAATCCCGGTTTGCTAAATGGAAAACTGAAATGTTTATCTGATCTGTTGAACTTGTGCAGCAGCTGCAGCAAAGTTTCGTCGGGATTCCCTTTTCTGTCCAGATGAGCTGGATTCACTCTTTTCTTACTTTGACACTGGCTCTGGCCCTCGTAGTAAGTCCTCAACACACTGACTTCACAGAAAACACTTACAAGAATATTATACAAAAGAGATTTTTAAAAATCCTTGACATACTATGTTTTGATTAATTCTACACAACTTGGAAGTGTAGTTTGTGATTGTGTAATGATTAATGTGTCCGCGGCTTGGCGATGCTTGGCCCCGCAGGTCTTAGCAGCGACAGCGGCTTGGGAGGAAGTACGGATGGCAGCACAGACATCCTGGTTTTTGGCTCAGTGGTGGACAGTGTAACAGAGGAAGGTAGGAAGAGTGCTGGGGTCAAATATTAAAGAGCACATAGCGTCCTATATCATCATAGGGTGTTATTTTAATTTTAAAATATATAATTCACCACATTCATCTTGTGTTTCATCAACTTCGTTATCCTGCTCAATTGTTCGCTCGCAGAAGAGGAGTCAGAGGAGTCTTCCAGTGGCGAGGTGGAGATTGAACAGGAAGTGTCTTCGGACCCCGAGGACCCACGGGAGCTGCACCCCGGTGCACTGCTCCATCGATCCTCCCGCCTCCACAACTTGCCGCTCATGGCTGAAGCGTTGGCACATGGCGCTGATGTGCACGTTGCTAGTGAGGAGGAGGAGGGAAAAACGCCGCTCATTCAGGCCGTGATCGGGGTGAGAGGCTCATCTAAGTATTTCAGATCATCACGCTGTGTGTAAACTATTACAAACGGGAAGAATCTCTATCCAAACAGATTTTTTGCAAAATGCATGACCTCTTCCATAAATGTGGCTTCTGTTATCTTATACAACCCGGTAATTACAGCTTAATTTACATGAAGCAACTCTCTGTGTATGTCTCCCTCCCTTTTAGGGCTCTTTGATAGCATGTGAGTTTTTGCTGCAGAATGGGGCCGACGTGAACCAGAGGGACATGAGAGGCAGAGGCCCCCTGCATCATGCCACCTACCTGGGGCACACTGGGTAAGACATGTCAACAAGCTGGGATAATAACGAATTAGGAGCACTTCATCGTCTTCATTCATTGTCTCTGACTCATGTTCATGTCACAACCTGTGTGTATAGCAACTGTGGAGGAACTGTCTTTATTACTATTTTTTTTTTTTAATGATGTCACTCAACATGTCAGATATAAAACATGTTTGGGAGTGGGCCATGTGATTCACCACACAATATGGGTTCCTTTGAGTCCTGAATCACCAGCAGTTTGAACAAGTCAGGACTTACATATAACTTTACTGAAATTAACGCAAAATAAAGTAGAAAGGATAGATACATTGTGGAAAGTCATTGAGCTACTTAAGTTCTGAATATGATGTCTTTATTTACTGGTATATGCATCTTTCTTTGTCGTGATTGGTGCAGTCAGGTGTGCCTCTTCCTCAAGAGAGGAGCATCGCAGACAGAGGTGGATGAACAGGGTCACGATCCTCTCAGTATCGCTGTGCAGGCCGCCAACGCGGACATTGTCACCCTGTAAGTCGTTTTGGTTTCTTGTTGTCTACATGAATTGCCACCCTTTCACTCTACTCCCTGTGCAAATCAAAAATAGCTGATTGCATAATAATAGCTTGTGGAGCAGTTTTTTTTTAGATTCCTTTTGTTGAACAAACAAACCTCTCCAAACATCAACAACGTTGTCACTGTACTGCATCACTACTGTCTATTTTTAACCAAACATTTATAAATATGTCTCATAGTGTGTTCATCTTTTTTTTTTCTCTTTCCTCTCATCCTCTTTCTTCTGATCCTCTCCCAAACATGGAACACTTCAATCATTTTCCTCTCCTTGTATTCTTATCCTTGCCCTTTCATCCTTATATCATTCTTTCTTTTTTTTTCATTTATCCCTCACATCCCTCTGCCTCCCTCCTTCTCTCTTCTCTCCTCTAGGTTGCGTTTGGCACGGATGAACGAGGAGATGCGCGAGGCCGAGCCTCCACTGGGTCAGCCAGGTCAATACCCCAGCAGCAGCCCCACTGAGCAACAGTATAGGAAGTGCATCCAGGAGTTCATCTGCCTCACCATAGACGAAAGCTAGTGATTACCCCTGAACCTGGGAAGATAGCTCAGTCTCCGTTTACAAATCTGTTCCTCCTGACTGAGAACCTAACGTATCCGTGCAGAAGTTGCCCCTAGGACACTGGTCTCAAGTCTGTTGCTTCCGTAGATCTCGGCTTACAGGCAACTTCGCGCAAAAACGGGGTGTCTGAGGAGGGAGAGCGGCTGTGGCGTGCAGCGTGTCATAGGGGGACCCCTGGTGGAACTGTCTAACTCTACTGACAATGCAGTCATCGCCTCCATTTTCCTGCATCACCACTATGTCTCTGCTTGCTACATCTTAACCCCACCTATGCTATCTGCAAGCTATACACAGTAAAAATAACATCTGCTTTTCAGTGTTTGCTTAACAGGATTATCCTCTTAGATTGCCATGTGGTTTAACCTGTCGTGGTATGAGGGTGTGGGCTTATTTTGGTTAACAGCTCTTGACGAATTTCACTGCATTAACCCTCTACACTTTATATCTATCACGCCATCCAACCTTACCCATCTCTTCTTGACCAGAGATGTAAATATATACATATTTAGAAGTTTAGAAACTGTGTACTGTGGCATGTGGTGACAAAAAAAAAACAAACAAACAAAAAAAACGGTATTTGTTCCATTACTAAAAGAAAAAGTGTAACCGACAAGCTATACTGAAGGTGGCAGGTACTTACTGTGACAAAAAAGAAACTATTTAAGAGGCCCTTGCCTGCTTCGTAAGACCCTCTGTAACGTGACGAGTGAGTGAATGAATGAGCGAGCCAGTGAGTGCATTAGTGGAAGAGTTCAATATTAGGATTTGTTACATTATGTAAAGGAAAAAAGAAACTGTGCACTTTTCCCATATACAGTGTTATAAGTTTTGTTATTTTTCAGTTAAGTTCTATGTTGTTCTTGTCTAGTTGTTGTCTATTTGACTGTCATTTAATTTATCAATCCAGAGGACCAGTGCAATGCAATTCCTTGGTGCAGTTTTTATGTGCATATATCTGTTAATGATTGCCATGTTAACCCAAAATCAATATTTGGAATTCTTGAGAAAGACCCTGAGGCAAGCCATTGTTTCCGGTCATAAAACTTGTTAGCGTTTCTCTGGAATGGCCTTAGATTGCTGTGTGCATCCGTTCATTGGGAATTCAAATGTGCTACCTTCGGAATCTTAAGTAGAATTTCCATTCAAAAGCTTTTAACTGTGAGGAAAATATGAAATCAAAGTGCTTGTAGCCTTGCAATGCAGTGAGGGGGTGCAAAAGAACAGAAAATGTGGGGGGCACAGCTCTACTTTACATATTACTTCTGTTCACTGCTAACTAGTGACTCAGGAGTACATAAACACACCACCCGTTTCACTTCTGCTACCCTACGTATAATGAGATAGTGGAGCGTCTTTTTATAGCAGTGACATTGATTGTGGTCATACAACTCAGTGCTGAAACCAGTCAGGAAGTTCAACACTATTTTCATTTAAAACATGACAATATATTTTTCCAATGAACTGGTCACTGTGCAGTGCAATCCTGTGAAATAAGCATGTGCCGACATAATCCCTCTGGTGTCCTTGTGCCACAGCTCATCTGTGATGCCCTCGTCGTAACATCTTTCTTTTTTTTTTTAATTTAATGTTCTGGTTTTATTTTTCTTCTGCCAAAGACTTTTTAAAAGGGAAAGTGTAGAAACACGGTCGTCTTACCCTCTGAGTAGTTACAGAGTGGTAGAACCATCGTTGGTGTGCTGACATGTTTGAAAGAGATTAAAGATGATGTGACTTTACCTGATAGATGCAATAGTTCAGTGTGCTGCAAGTAGAATCGGTCAAGGGGGGGATGTGAAGCTACTGTGACCAAACTGTCAGGGGCGGTCGCCCTCACGGAAGTATTAAATGTTGTGTCCTTTGTGCATTGATTTAAGAGTGGTCAAATGTGCTGTTCATAGCAAACATAATGTAAATACTACACTTGTGTATTTCAACTCGATACCAACTGACTTTAAGTATTCAGTAACGGATCCTTGGCTGTCTGATCTGTTATGTTTGTCTTTGTATTGTATAAAAAAACAACTGGTACACAGAACTGCAACACAAATCTGAAATACTTTGAGGCATTCCTCTGTTTACAGATGTTTGAATATCTTTGGAATACTTTCTTCCTGTTATTTAGTAACACTAAGGGAACCAACTTCAACAATGCATTCAATAAAACTGAGAAACTCCTGATGAACTAACCCTGCTTCCTGCTTCTTGCTCTCATCACTGTTCTCCGTCTCATCTCCTTAATTAAACATTCTCCCAACATGTTTTTTACAGGTAAAATTGGTTGTAAATGACTAGTTAAAACAGCGTTGCTGCTTTGAACTCATGGGTATTAAGCTGTGTTTTATTGTTTTGTCCTCTATTCTGGTGTGTCTGCTGGTGGTTGATGACTTCTTCATAGCATTGGGCTTATTCAAAGCAATAAAATGACTACTTTCCAGTTAATAAATATAAATAAAGTGTACCCATAGACACGTCCAGACTGTCAGAACGCCATTCAAACATGACTTATGAGTGTCCAGTAGTCAGTATCTAACCTACAGCGGTAACACTGTGCCTTGAATGGTTCAGTGTTTCCACTGTGTCCGAGATTTAAGTGAGCTCTCTAAACATTGTAACACCATAATTATAAAATGTTGTCATGCATCATAATGTGTAACTTCTTAACTCTCATCAAAAGTAGACAACATATGCACGTAAGGAAATAAACACCATCTGACATGTCATTGCTTCTGTCACCACAGGGGTTGCCACGGGCAGCAGGACAGTTAAATTCAAGGATATCCGGGATAGAGTGAGTGGAGTGTCCTTGGTCATCGAAGGAATTATTATTCTTTCTGCTTTGGTGGCTGGGAATGATTGTTCAGGCATTCTTTTTTATTTATTTATTTTTTTCTGCTGCTCTTTTAGTTTGACCTTTTCTATGGGAAGCACTTTGGAGCCTTAAATAGTTTATGAGCATTTCGCATCACTTTGATCAATCTTAACAAGTATTGTTATCTTAACAAGGCACAGCTACAATTTTTAAATGTGAAGAAGTGCAGGTATATTTGGAGACACCTGTTCAAACTGTATCCCCATTACAGGTGGTTTAACATGTTCTGATTTCCAAAAGGCATATACAGCCAGAGAGGTTTCACGGTTTCTTTTAAAGTGTCATTACTGTTTAGTTTTACAATTGCACAAAAGCATCAACATACTCGGTACCCAATGGCATTTTTATTTTGGCAAGCATCACCCACTTGAACACTTCCAGTTATTGCTTGGAGAATTTCTTTCTATTCAAGATCCAAATGCTCTTAACGATTCTTGTTCTGACTTGCTTGCATACTTGCAACAAATACACTGGTGTAGGTGTGGTTTCAAAGTAGAGCAGTGCTCCACAACCACAGTCTTATGCCTAATAGTTGTGCACAATGACGCTTACATGTTCATTAAAATCTAGGAGGTGTAATCTTTGCTTTAATATTTGCAGTAATGGCAATTAATACACCAGTCCGTCAGATGTAGGGTTTTATGACTTTTGGAAAACATTTCAAATTTGGATTTCACTATTATGCTGACTTAAAACAAATTGGTTACACAAAAGATAATGCAATACATCACAACCAATTTCAATAAAATTTTTATTATTTTTGAAAATTGCATCAAAAGCTTAAATCCATTTTCTTTTTCTAAATTCTGCTGCTAAGAATACAAAGGGTTTTCTGTCTTCACTGGCCATTCAAAACAGTGACCAGTGCAGTAGATAATGTGTAATAAAGATGAAGAAGGAAAAGAAAAGAAAAACCAGCATTTGTAATGGTGTGTAGGCTTTTATATTCAGTGAAGTTGGTCCGCAAAAACATAGAATAAGTCACTTTATTTGTATCATGCACTTTTTTTGTTTTGTTTCAAAAACTTACACAATTACATTTTTGATGCACTCGAGAAAACTTCACATTTTTGTATGAAAAAAAAAGGGATTTGTATTATTCAGAAATATATATTAAATCTAGAGTGACAGGAATAAAATGGTGAGAATTGCCACTAATGTAATTTCCTTGGTTTCTACAATCTTTAATCGAGCTTCATTCTGTTACTTGGATATGCTCTGATGGCTTTTCTTCTACAAAGGTTCTTAAAAAATGGTTTCTGCTTTTTCTTCCTGAATCTTGGTAAGTGGGTTCTTGGAGATTTGAGTGAGTGCTGGCTTAAGTCCTTTATGAAACGAAGGTCCCGTTAGCTCTGAGTCTCCGTGCTTCCCTTCTGTGGGATAAACCCCTTGACTCCAATATTCCCGTTGCAGGTGACATCTCCTGTGCTGATGTCTTTCGGGAGTTTTCTGTCATCGCGTCTCTACAGCCCGAGAAGTTAAGGAGAAGAAGCTTACAGTTCAGCCGTTGCAAGAAGCCTTTTTGACAAGTGACCAGCAATTCACTGCCCACTGTTGCATCACCTTGGAATCAAGAGAGAGACAGCAGTATGCAATTATTACAGACATTTTAAAATGGGTATTTAGTGTTGTGGGCATCAGAAAATTGTCAATGCCTGGCAGGCAAGAGACAAAGCTATTCTACAAAATAAAAAAAAGTAACTCATTGTTATTTAGATACATTTGGTTAAGGTTAAGATAAGAATATTCATCTTGTCAAAATGTTTTGTGGATCAAACGCATACATTTCATTGGTCTGACTTCAGTTGCTCTCACACTATGGAAATGGCAGTGATAAGCACAAGTTTGTTTGTTTTTGTTATAACATGTGAAAAGAATAAGGAATACAATTAGATTAAAGAGACACACATAAGAAGACAAAAAAACAACAAAATTATTAAAACATCAAGGTGAAAGATTTTAGATGCTCTGCTCAAGTTTTGGATTCCACAAACTCAATATTACTTAAAATTTGAATATGCAAATCTGAGCAAAAATAACACTGTTTGTGTTATGTGTGTGTCATTTGTGACATTTTCTAAACAAAGTAAACTATAAACAAAATTTTCCGAATGTTCCTCCTGGGAATGCTCTCTGTGACAATTATTAAACTTGACATTGAAAATAACTGAGGTACCCCTTAGAAGTTTATGGATTATTTTATTTGTTAACACAAGTCTTTGGTAAAAGGATTGTATTTATGTATTGAATTCTATAAATGAAATAAATAAATAACCCAAAAGTCAAAAGTGGACCGTTTATTGAGTCTGTTTCTTTTTATAACTGTTCAACAATATGTGCAATATGAACTCGCATGCTGTTGCTTAAAGTACCAAGGCCTCTCAGCTGGCTGAAGAGGAAAATATCCTAAAAACAGCCGCATGCAGCTTTATAATTTATCGTGCATATAAACATATTTGTTTGCTCGCATCTTAGGCTTCTCTCGTGGATTACTTTAAAGCAGGTATCCCCCGTCGGCTGGCGTCAGTAATGATCCGTTTGAGCCTTTTCTCAACTACAGATGAAGAAGAAGAACCGGAAGTAACGTTGGTTCTGGTGGCGATAGCTCCGCAGGTGTCCCCGTCTCCTCGGTTTGGGGTTTGACAGCATAAACAGAGACCTCATTTCGTGTCCGGCCACGAGCTATTGTTTCCCCGGCGGCTACCGGAGAGGTACGTCTGCTTCGCAACGCGCCTTGTTAGAAAGTTAAAGAAATGCGAGCCGCTGCTAACACGGGACGGCTAGCGGCGGCTAGCAGCGGCCTGCTTCGACCGCTGCGTGCTAACCGTTGCTGGGTTTCCGTGTGGAGTTAGACGGCTGCAGTGCGATTTAAACGTAAATTTGCCGGGCTCATATGATGTCCACGTTCAATTTTAAACAGATCTCGGATATTTGGCGGTAGCAGCGTAGCGTTAGGCGCTGCGCTCGCCGCCCCGCCGGTGCGTCCACAGATTAGCAGCGGATTAGCCGCGGCTACATAAGATGGATAAGTTGCATTTATTAGGAAGTGATATCGACATAGTTGCAGCCCAGTCGCAGCCACGTGCTTGTCATTACTTATCAGCTGGCAGCCAGCTGATCGTCGTGATGTTTCCGCAGTCGAGCTCAAGGACCTAAACAAACGCAGTTGGGAGTGAAAACACGGTTAATTAATCTGTGTCGGAATACCCCTGCAAGCTGCTCAGAAATGATACAAACGGCACTATTTTGACGTTTTCACAGGGAGTTAGTGTGCGTGTGTACCCGCACGACATTGCCAGTTTAAATTCCGTTTTATATTAGATAATTCAGATAATTAGTCATACAAGGGAACTTCTTCTTCTTCGCTGTATTTGCCAATTTGAGGTTAGGACAAAGTTTTGAGCAAAACAGGATGAGTTCATTACTTCACTGCATTGCTGTGGTTCAGATCATCCTCCTGCACCTGAATCGAGCAGTTTTTGGCAGACTTGACAACCACCTGTAACAGCCACTTAAAAGGAGAGAATTAGATACTGCACGAAAGGTTTTGACAGGCTGTAAATTTACAGTGCTATAGGTTTGATATTGTTGCCAGACATGTTACCTTTAACGACTCCTTGTGTTTTTCAATTAAACATAATTCATTCATAAATTGAAATGTACAATGAAAGGGCAGACAGCAAGCTTCCGTGTCAAATGCAGTCTAACAAACCAAGGTTAAAAGCATCTGCAGCTATAACTTTGTGCTCTGAATATGTAATTATTTTCTTCTGCTTTCTTCCATCACTGTTTAATGCCACAGTGTTTTTGTTTGTTTTTTTGCTCTGGGTTTAGGATTTCTGTGGCAAAGTTATTTGCATTCATGAGAAAAAATAATCTTAGAGGGATTTGCACTTACCTCTACTACTGGTAACTTCTTATCTGAAAAAAGCAGTAAATTGTGAGTGGTCATACCACATATTACCAGGTTTTTGTTTGTTTTATTTGTTTTGTTTTGTTTTTCTTACAACTGTCAATACAGCAGTGCAATTTAATGCCACAAGTTTTGTTTGATAACCTTTAACGTGCAGAAAAATGCTATTCATTACTTTTACATTTAACAGTCATTGTGCCCTTGCCATGTTAATTGTTTTTCAATAGTGATGCATTATGATATTGTGAGGAAGAACGTGATTAATAAAGACTTGAGGGACGTACCCTTATTGATGTACAGTTCAGTTTTGTCTTTTAAAAGTGGCAAATATCACACCAGTGCTGTATTACTGATGGTTATTTTCACAAGTATGCTTGAATGAAGCTCCAGAACGACAATGTAAAAACTACTTTATGACATTACTGTGACAAATCGATGAACCCGCTAATGGCTGAATCGAGCTTATGTTTTTATTTTTATATTCTAAAAGATGACATTGTGATAGTAGTACCAGGTTAATGAGCAGTAAGGTCAATTTCAGTATTTCTCTCTTCCATGTCTTCTCAATTTCAGATGAACAACGCAGGGAATAAGAGAGCTCCAACAACAGCCACTCAGCGACTTAAGCAGGATTACCTTAGGATAAAGAAAGACCCAGTGCCTTACATCTGTGCAGAACCTTTACCCGCCAACATCCTAGAATGGTAAAAGTCACATCTTTGCAGGATATACAGCCTAAATACCATCAACAAGGAAATACTTGGCATTTCACTTCCTTGGACTTTAGTTACGATTGGTTTTTAGTATACTGGCCATATTTTTTTAAAGAACAAAAAATCAGATCAAGTGTTTTTCAAAATCAAATGTTCTAAACATCTTACAACATAAAGGTTTATTTAATTAAACTAACTAAACCTGAAAAGCTCAATTAAAAAAAAAAAAAGATAGGTTAAACCATCTGTCTTCGTTGTAACTTGATAAGCTCTTCAGAAATGATATTTTATGTGTGACACAAATGGGTGTATGGTAAATATTGATGTGAGGCTTGTATAGGGTTTGCAAAGAAGGTGTCATAACTTCCCATGGCCGTGTGATGTGGTCATATTCCTAGGAAATAAGGGTTTATTTAATAATTAACATATATTGGACATTGAGGGTTGGATGGTGAAGAGTCAACAGTGCTGTATTTATTTCCAGAGAAAAATAACTTGCTTTTGTCAGTAACAGTTTCAGTCTGATTACTTCCTCAAAGAGGAAGTGTTTACACAGTTTGTAGTGTGGCATAATCATGTCACTCACTCTCAAATACCTTTTTGTGCTGTGGTTTTATTTGTTTTGTTTTTTTAAAATCAATAATCCATTTTATGTAGAACGTGATGTTGATAACCCTTGGATATGTGTCTGCATTTAAAATATTTATGACATGTCTCAATCAAAACAATGTTTTTATCACTTGCACGCACAGAGGTAATTATATTTTTTTCTTTCACTTTGTGATTTTTATTGAAGGCAAGCCAGTATTGATAAATACTTACCAGGATGATTGATCTCTTCAAGAGAACTTGTTGGCCAACATTCTGTGGAGGATCTTAATTCATACTAGAAGTTAGTTAGTTTAACATATGTAAGGTTATTTGTTACTGTTTTTATAGTTGTCTCACAAATTAATTATAAATTATAAAATTTGTTTTCTAGGAAAGAAAATTACAAAATAAATCCAGGAAACAATCCTA
Source organism: Xenentodon cancila (assembly GCA_014839995.1). NCBI lineage: Eukaryota > Metazoa > Chordata > Actinopteri > Beloniformes > Belonidae > Xenentodon > Xenentodon cancila. Next base: position 12,794,640 of record CM026203.1, on the reverse strand, counting down.
ATGGCTCAAAGGGTCAGACCTTTGAAAATACATCTAAACAATCAACTTATAACAGATATTTATGAAAAAGAGGGGGAAAAGCAACAATTCGTTAATGAAAACATGGGTTTGAAATAAATCAGTTGACTGTGATTCTGGAAAGTTTTTATATTTTTTTGATACAGTATTATAGTAATTTAGTGAAGAAGCAAGGGCTTGCAATAAGTGATATTACATGGGAAAGTTCACTTTTGTGTGTGTGTGTGTGTGTGTGTGTGTGTGTGTGTGTGTGTGTGTGTGTGTGTGTGTGTGTGTGTGTGTGTGTGTGTGTGTGTGTGTGTGTGTGTGTGTGTGTGTGTGTGTGTGTGTGTGTCACCTGCAGGCACTATGTAGTTAGAGGACCTGAGAAAACGCCATATGAAGGTAAAACCTGCGTTCGGTGTACCAGCATCTGCCATAAACGTTTACACACTGCTACTGTATACCACACATAGTTACTGTTAATAAGGCAATTAAACAATTGAATGCAAGTGAAAGATAATACTGTGATGTTTGTTTCAGGGGGATATTATCATGGAAAACTCATATTTCCTCGCGAATTTCCTTTTAAACCACCAAGTATCTACATGATAACACCAAATGGGAGATTCAAGTGCAATACAAGGTAAGATAGTAGAGTATCAAAATAGTAGAGTATAAAAATTATATATATATATATATATATATATATATATATATATATATATATATATATATATATATATATATATATATATATATATATATATATATATATATATATATATATATATATATATATATATATATATATATATATATATATATATATATATATATATATATATATATATATATATATATATATATATCTATATATATATATATAAATAATAAATAAATAAATAAATAAATAAAATAAATGTATTGTTTGTGTGTATATAATTTTTTGTTTTTTGTCAACAGGTTGTGTTTGTCCATCACAGACTTCCATCCAGATACATGGAACCCGGCTTGGTCTGTGTCCACGATCCTAACGGGTTTGCTCAGCTTTATGGTGGAGAAAGGACCAACCCTCGGAAGCATTGAGACTTCCGACTACACGGTACGTTAAAAAATAAAAACAAAAGTGCAGCATAGCATCATGAAGGACACATGATGACTCGGATATTCAATGTGCCTTTTGTTTATTATTTTTCCAGAAAAGACAGCTCTCAGCCCAAAGTCTGGCCTTCAACCTCAAAGACAAAGTGTTCTGTGAGCTGTTTCCTGATGTAGTCAGTGTATGTATCAGGCAATCACGAACTTACTCTTCTCTCTGTTTTATTTTGTTAACTTTGTATACTAGAAGATTAAAAAAAGAACTGCCAAAACCTTCTAGTGACCTTTTGTTCTAATTCATTCTTTTTTTCTTTTTTTTTTGTTTGTTTCTGTCTTTCTGTCAACCAGGAGATTAAACAGAAACAGAAGGTCCAGGAGGAGTTAAGTGCCCGCACACAGCCCCTCCCCCTACCTGATGTGGTACCTGACGGCGACCCTCAGCACGCCCATTATGGCATGGCAGCTCTTAATGGAGGACCAGCCCCAGTTGGGGGTGCCAACCCTGCCCCCGGCCTGCAGCAGGCCAATCGCAACCATGGACTTCTAGGTGGGGCTTTAGCCAACCTGTTCGTCATTGTAGGCTTTGCAGCATTTGCCTACACAGTCAAGTACGTTTTGCGGAGCATAGCCCAAGAGTGAGAGGCGGACCACCACCACCCCCCCTTCAGACGAGCCACTTAATGGAGTCTAAACTTTACAAAGAAACTACATGGGGGAAGGATGTTCAGTCCTGGGTTAAATCCCTCCACAGCCACCACATCGACCTTCCCCACTATGGACTTTGGAAGACATAAACTCAAAGCCCACCCAACCTGGAAAGACTCGGAGCAGGAGTTGGGAAAGTGGAAGGGAGTCAGTGTCATCAGGATGTTGGAGGGATTTATTAAAATGGTTGTGATCCACTTTGTGCTTTAGTGGTTTATATCAGTCCTAGGAACTACCTTGGCTCATGGGTTGTGGGAAAAAGTGTCGAATGCCCTTCGTTCAGATCTTGCCACTCACCGGCCATCATGAAAAAACACTTGGACGTTTAACAAAGCCAAGTCCCTATCTAACAGAAAAGGCTGAGAACCACACCTGCAGTTTTAACGGTACATGTGTGGAGACATGCACAAACAAACCAACAACCATAACATGAATTGCTACTCGAACCTGATTTTTAAAATAAAGGCCCAAAATAAGGTTTAAAAAGCGTATCTTCTCTATTGTACTTCTGCTAAGCAATTGGAGGTTGTTGTGACTTGTCCAGAATGAACATTTCTGAAGTGTTCATTACCAAAAGTGCTGCGAAATCCTCCTCTGTACCTAAACCATGTTTCTGACTGTAGTCCAGCCGCCACCTCGCAGTCCAAGCTGCTGTGAACTATGACCATGCCATGTATGAACTGTCGTGTCTAGCCTTTAGGAATTCATCCATAAATGTCTGTCCGTTTGGGATTTTTAAGTTGCAGGTCTTGTAATTGAAAACTTTTAAGCCGGGGACAATGTTCCTCAAAAAAATCAGCAGCTCTGTTTTCATCTTGAAGTACTGTGGATATTGTCATTAAGCCCTAAATGCTCCCCACGTGTCTTTCAAACACTTGAAGCTTTTCCAGCTCTTATCATTATATCATTATATATTCAGGTCATACATGCGTCACTCATCAGGAAATTTGTTCAGCTAGTATTTGAGGGGGATTTTTTTTTTTAAGAGCAAAACAAAGGCTTTGATTGCATCAGGTTTCATTTGCTTGTACCTGTATGTCAAGATGTTGCATGATGTTTTTTTTTGTTTTCTCCCCGATCGCCCCCCCCCCAGTAATATTTTCCCAGCTTTTTTTAATCACAGAAATTCTAGCCTTCTGAAACCTGAAGGACCTCTTCAACAGTGTGTAAACATGTATGCTGCACCAGTTAGATTGTTTTGATTGATTTAAAAATTAAAAATAAAAAGTTTTACATGTGTCAAGAAGGCAGAAAATTTTCAGCACAAATTAAAGCTCAGAGAAATCGAACACTTGTGCCCCCTATACAATCCTGTTCTTTGATGAACAGTGATCAAAGAGGCAGGTAGATAAAGAATAAAATCAACACACAGCAATGTGGCAAGACAGGACCTTGTGCTTTTATTACTCTAGAAAACAGCATGAATACACACGTGGTGCACGCATCCCCGACAGAGGTGCAGCGACACTGTCAGAGCCTGATGAGAGTCCACATGTTCTCTCCAGTCAACCCGTGAGCCAAACGACGTCTGCGCACTGGGGAACTGAGACCAGTACCTTCCTAAACTGGCTTAGCTGATCAGTATAGCACCAGTCTGTCTAGGTCCAAATGAGGAGACACACGAAGAGAGCCATCGTTTTTATTTCTGTATATTTAGATTTTCTTTTTGATATGTATTTTTTTCCTTTGCATTTTTGGTTCTCATTATTTATATACAATGACTGGCTGGACTAGTGTTTCTTAAACAGTGTAGTACAGACCAACACAGGCAGTGGCCCTGACTTGCGTTAATTGCTGATAATTTACTATTGTGCATTAAATATAGGAGAAGTGGTTCTACTGTGTATGTAATGTTTCAGCTGAGAAATTGCCTGAAAGCATAAGATTCGTATGTCTATTGCTCCTTCTTTCTTTGTCTTGGTAACATCGCAAGAGGAAAAAAAAAAAAAAACAAGTTGATTATACGGGGAATGCATTTGTGTAGTAATTACAGCAAATGCCCAAAATTCAGTGCTTCAAATAATCTTGTGTGACATTGTATCTTTTCATATTAAATGCAAATAAATTCCCCTGCTTGGCAGGGCGTTTAATAAAACTGTCACTGAGTTGGCTGAAGTTGTTGGAGGGAGAAAAAAAAAAAGCAGGAATCCTATCTTTCTGATTAAATAGATAAATTGGTGCATGCAATTCCACAGAACGCCTGTTTTATTTAGACATGTCTTCCGTGGAATTAACTGCTGGAGTTACGTGACTCCTGGGAGCTTTAAGAGCGCGACAAGGAAGTGGGGCACATTAAGTCCGCCAGACTTGGATGATAGGAGGCAACTGATCCCAGAGCTCCGAACAAGTGAGTACCGCGCTTTTATCATTCTAGTGTGCTTTTGGATTTATTCCAGAGCATTTACAGCTAAGAGACACTGCTCTTCGCTTTTAATAACAGTATTTTTGTGAGTTAAGTTTGTTTTGTTTTTTTGTTTTTAGCAACCTTAAGTCACCATGTGTCCGGAAGACTCGCTGGAGTGCGTCGTGTGCTATAACGAGTTCACCCGCTGCGACCGGGTCCCGCGGATGCTCCACTGCAACCACACTTTTTGTGCGCCTTGCCTCCAGAAAATGTCCCAGCAGGAGGGAGCCATCCACACCGTCTCGTGCCCTCTTTGCCGCTGGGTCACTTGCGTCAGAGCCAGCCAGACCGTGACAGGGTTCCTGTGGGTCAACACGGAGATATGGGACCAGATAACGGAGAAAAGAGAGGAGGAGAGGAAAGACGAATATTTGACAGATCCGAAGACTATATCCAACCGGTCGATACTGTAAGTGGGCTGCAGAGCGCTTGTTGTTCTCTTTGCATTTTAATTTACGCAATAACGTGACACAATATAATAAACACCCTTCTCTGTTTCTGTTTAGGTCGCCGACGAGGAAGTCTGGTTTCTTGCCCGCGCTGCAGAAACTCCTCAGGCGCGCGGTTCTGCGTAAAGAGAACTGGTGACGGTCGGAGGAAGAGCCGGCCGAAGAGCCGGCCGAAGAGCCGGCCGAAGAGCCGGCCGAAGGGTCGGAGGAAGAGCCGGCCGAAGGGTCGGAGGAAGAGACGGAGGAAGAGCCGGCCGAAGAGCCGGCCGGAGGCAGCGGCTCGGTCTGGCCTGTCACCGGCCCGGACCACCGCGCGTCGGCCTCCCACGAGGAGCCAGAGCCCGAACAGCTGCTATATGGAGACATTTTTCAACTTGAGTCCAGTTTGCTCTAAACTTGAGACGCGGTCTTACTAATCTTTTAAACTGTGAATTTAATCTGTATAAACAGAGCTGCAAAGTTGTATTTAACGTTGTTAAACTAAATGAAACATTGCAATTTTGAAAATCATTGTGTGATTCAACAGCTGATGTCATATTTTAAATATCTGTATATTAATCTCGTTATTGATATACGTATTTTATGTTGCTTTGTGACAAAGTTGTTATATCTTATCGGTAAGATTTTTTTTTCTACTCCGTGAATTAAACATGGTGTTATAGAGGAGGCTAGTGAACGTATTTATTTTTTAAAGATTTTTACTGAAACAACTCGGAATCACATGTTTGGGATATGAGAAATGTTATTCCAGAATCAAAGTATTTAACACGTTAACAGAAAAAATAAAAGTGGTTCAGTTGTCCAGTGTTTCAGGGTCAAAATCAATACACTCTTGTACATTTGTTTGGTCAAATATTTGCTGTACAAACACTACAGTACTGCAGATGATCACATAATTTGAAGTATACAACACTGGTTGAGGATTTCGGGTCCAAAGTGCAATTAAAAACACGGGCCCGTCATAAACACTTCCAACGACACGTGAGATTATACTACTAATCGGTTCTTGTGCTCTAATCCGCCCATCCGGGAGCTGATTTTTGTGAAGTTTTACAGGACCAGTAAAAGGTCAGTTGTATATTTGCAGATCAGAGTACTTAGAAACGAAGATACACAAGAAAAGCGAATGTTTATATTCACGATTTCTTTTGAATTTAATTGTATGCTGCTGCTTTTTATTTTAAACCAAATGTAAACCTTTTATGAATTTATATTTTTTGTGCAAAAGCAAGAGACTATAGCTGAACATTTAAAGCTGTCAGTCATTAAAACATATTTATCCAAAAACAAAGCAGAGCAACTTGTGTATAACAGAATAATGACACCGGTGCTGTAACATTGTGGGTATTTTATTGGAAACAGTGATGTGGATTATTTGAGCTCAAACCTTTTCCCCTGAATTAGTTCTACCAAACAACCTCTTAACTATACTATGTTAAGACGAAATACAGTTAAATATTCAGACAAAAAAACAAAAACAAAACACACCCTGGTGCAAAAAACAGCAAAAGGGATTAACAATAAGCTTTCAGGACCCAACATGATCATACACATTCAGCTCTTTCAAAATAAAGATGGTGGAGAGGGAAAACCTGCTTAACAGCCAAGTTTGTTAAGTGACTGCAGTTTTCCAAGCTGATGAAATCAAAGTGGAAACAAAAGTTCTTTTTGGTAGAAAAGGAGGAGTCTGAACAGGTAAGACGATAACAGATATGTTTTGTCAGACAGGACACATCTGTATGCATCAAATTGGGATTTTTTGTGTTTTATTTGCAGCACAGCGGGTAAGTTGTTTATAGCTTCTTTGCAAGCATTTCATACGTGTCCACATACCAAAGAAACTGGCCATAAAATCAGTTGCAATAACTGCAGGTCCTACACAATCAGGATTCACACAAACACAGACATTTACATATTAATTAACTTTTTTTTTTCCCCAGTCCATATGAAACTGTACGTTTACATTTTCAAGGAGAGAGTAAGAGGAGTTAGGTGGGATTTTTAACGATGATATTCCTCAGGAAGCTGATCACACTCTGAACTTCATAAATACATTCAGCACTCAGTTATGTAGTTTTAATTCTATTGCATAAAGGACACGACTAGTCCTCCCTAAACACTGTCACTACATAAACAAATGACCACAATGTGTATTTAAATTAACATTAGTTTCCACCGCACCGCTCTTATTCAACATCTTTGTGCACCTTCCTAATTCACACTTACAAAACAATTTAAATACAGTAAAAAGACATGTGAGTGAAAAGACATTACGTTCACTAAAAACACAGGACCTCAGTGGATTAGTGTGGAGACTTGGAAACAAGGCTCATGATTAACTAGAGTCTGAGCGTCACTAGCCTTGCAAGTCAGGCATCTAAAAAGCTCACCTAAAGTGGAGTCACTGCTAGTGACAGGAGGGCGATCTCTCTTCACACAGAACCTCAAGATTAAACAGATGTAAAATACATTTAACACAATACCTTAATTGGATTGAGTATGCGCGGGATGAAACACGATCAATAAAACAATGATTTTAAAAAGGAAAATAGAATACATTACAACTAATACCAAAGGTAATTTCAAGAACTCTAAAATAGACCAAAAGAGCACAAAAATCAGCTAGAGGTGAAATGCTCTCTTGTTAAAAGCAGCAGACACAGAAGTAACGTAAGTAAGAGTTATTCTACAGTTTAAAAGTCCCTTAGTGATGGCATGTGAAAGGAGAAGTAGAGGCGTTATCTTCTGTGTTTACATTTTTAGGATTCCTTATAAGTACGGGTACTGTGGGAGGCGTCTGGGGCTCAGCTGGTAGGCGGCATAAGCCTCACCCCGGGGGGTCACACTAACGTATGGAGATCCAGCGGTAAACTGGTGCTGGTAGGCTGCGGGGAGGCCGTGCAGTAGATTGACAGAATCCTTACGACTGGCCGAGTCTCTCCTGGAGGAGGAGGAGGATGAGGTGTATGTTGCTGCATAGGCAGAGGGGGAACGCCCGTGGGTGCTGTGACCACGAGCCAGCAGGTGCTCCATGGCCTGAGAAGCTGAGGAGAGGGCGGCGGAAGCTGGGTAAGTGTACAGAGTGGTAGCAGCAGCCGAGCCGGATGCCAGGGCTGACACATCGGGGAAGTTGTAGTGAGAGGCGGAGACGGCCGACGGGAACGTCTGCTGGCGGTGTAGAGATGACTCGCTGTGGGATGCTCCTGAACGCTCCTGAGATGAAGAAACCACCGACTGAACCTAAAAGAAGACAGTTTTGTAATGTAGACAGAGCAATGAGATGGAAGAAAATCATTTACAAAATGTATAATATAATTTACTGTCCAATGTCCATTTCTTTCTATAAGGTCGTTAAAATGGTCGTCCTCTTTTACCCTTTTAGTAGCAAATTAGTTTACCATCCTTTCTGCAAATATATACGTTCTTGTGAACAGATATGAAAAATGAACTGAAGCACACAAATACTCCAAAGTATGTTTGACAGAATTTAAAAACTTGACTGTTATTACACCCTTTGTCCACCAGAGTGCCCTTTAGACTCAGCAGTAAACACTCAGATTCTTTATCTTATATGTTTGAGGTTTAAAAGATGCAAAGCTCAAAACTATACAATCTTTGGAGGTCTTCAGATCACAGTTACATTAGTCATGTTTTCATTATATGTTTTTGTAAAAGAAGTGAAACTGAACAGTATTTTTTTTTCCTTATTGAGCTTAATTCTCCTTATTCTCTCTCCGTATCGCCACATCTCGTCCTGTGAGACTTCTCTTCAAAAACAACGAAAACGATCTCAACTTTGAAGGACAAAAACATCTTTAGTCATTGACAAATTACAAAAAGGCAGCAGATGATCATTCAAATGATTAATTAGAAGGCAGAGCCCTTGCGTAAAGCATAATAATCAAGTGGTGTTACAGCAAAACCTCATCATATCAATGAACCAAAAACGGCTTGAACCGAGATTTTAATTGGCCCACGTCACATCCAGCACTGTCAGGGATGTGCAAATGGGGAAAAAGGTATTTCACCTTCGGAATAATACTGGATTAGCGACACATTTGAAAGACCACCTTGTGAAAGTGTAATAACGTTTTTCTGCGATACAGTTTTTTCAAATTAGAGGTGGTTCCGTTACAGGTTTTTCTTTGCAATATTTGGGTTTTGTGCAAATCTAGGGGTAATGGAAACACAACTAGTGTGTTTATTTTCAAAGAGGCCTTTTTCTTTTCTTTTTTTTGGCATCCAGCCTACAATAAGTGGTTGACATTGTGGTTGGCATACTGACAAGTCCTGAAGGTTTCCCATGAAGGGTAAAAATGTGTGATTCTTGTAAACAGCAGAATCTCATCCAACTGTGTTCAAAGTAAGTCAATAAACATCACCTGGCTGAGATTTAAGGGGTGTGACTGGCTTGGGACCAGTCCGTGGTGATCCATGCTCTCCCCTGAACTGCACGGCTGCCGATTAAATCTCCTAGGCTTCATGTAGGACACTGCAAGTTTAAGATTAAATGGTTACTTTGATCGTGCAGATTTTATGTTTAAAAAAAAAAACAAAAAACAAAACAAAACAGTGGGGGCGCAAATAAAAATAATAAACAAATGGTGCAACAAAGCAACTCTCACCACTATTCAAATGACCACGTGGAATTGCCCCCGTCTCAGATGCCTGGGTTTTCACTGAAGGCGCCACCACTGCCAGTGATTTGGCCTGTCGTGATGACATGGTGCCAGATGGGTTGAGTGAGCAGGGTAGGGGAGTCAGAGGGCTGGCTGTAGATGAATCCGAATCATGCACGGTCACACAGCTGATGACATTAGTGCGCTCAGACCGGTTCAGTCCAACACTGCAAGAGGTGAAAGTGTTATTCCAAAGAAAAATTTAAGAAGAATGCAAAAAAAAAAAAAAAAAAAAAAAAAAAAAAAAAAAAGTTATCAAAACGTTTCAATTCAGGGGAGAAAAAATAAAAAACTGTTCAGTGCAGAAGAGCTTTTTATTCTCACCTGGCAGGGTGGAACTTGCGTTCGTCCTCTGTGTCTGTGTCGCTGTGAATAGTGATGATGCTCACCGCTGGACTGGGGGTGTCAGAGATGACGATTGGCTGAGGCAATGTGACCGTAGAGCTTGGTGGGGTCACACCGCTATTACTGAGAAAGGATGCAGATGACATACCCCTACAGATTTAAAAAAAAAAAAAAAAAAAGTTAGTGTACCATTCTCAATGCAGATTTGCTGTAATGGACTGTTGCTGTTCAAGTTGAGCCCAGTGCCACTGGACAGAGAAAACTTTGAGCCCTTACAAACCTGTTTCTGTTCTCGCCACGTCTGGCTTTCACCTTCTTCCTCTCCTGCTGAGTCCTGGCTTGGGTTATGTTCCTGTTAGGGTCAAAAGTCAAATACATTAATACAGTGCACCAGAAAATAGAGACAGCTGCTGTTTTAGTGAATTAGCTGATAAAGTCACATTATGACCGACTCGCAAGCCATTTTTTCTTTTGCTTCATATTCACTGCTGCATCCTTCTCTTGAATAGCTCTAAAATTCATAAGACTTCACACATGACTTTCCAGCCTCTCAAGTCAACCCAAAGTAGTTGATTTAATGGAAGTCTATGAAAGGAAGTCTATGAAAGCCTGTTACATCTATGCTATGAAAAACAACAAACCACATGTGCCTGAATGCGTCTCTACTGTCACAGTCGAACTCACCGCCAGCTGTGTCCCTGCTGCACGGTAGCATCTGGGTGAACAGTTTCCAGGGGGGAATTAGTGACATTTGACTGGTGGGCAGAACTGTGGATGGCCACACCGGGGACTTGCTGCCATGACGACGGTATGAGGATTTGTTGGGTACCAGTAGGCCAGGTCTGCTGAGAAAAAAAAAAAACAACAAACAAACAGATGCACCTCATTACTTTTTTCACATACACACATACAACAGATAAACACACACAGAAATGCATGTATTTAAATAAATCAGTTATGCACGAATAATCAAAAACACTTGGATTGCTGGAATGGGCCAGACAATTAAGCCATGCCAAGAAATAAATCCAAAGACTGATTAAAAAGAGGCAAGCCAATGGCCTACAGGCAAAAGCACAAAGCTAGATACGCAAGCAACCTTTCCCAAGCCATTCTTTTATCATAACATTGCCCTGTAATAAATCCACAAGATGATACCATGCAAAGCACAAAACACTGAAGCACTTGTAAACAGTCATATCAGGTAGAGGGATGACTATGCACAGAACCATGGTGCCTGTTAAAGAAGAAACACAGATTAGTTCCCTGAAGCCACAGTCTGCTGATAACACTCGTGGGGGACAAAGGCATGCCAAATGTTCTGGGGCTGAAACAGAAGATGTGTGTCAGAGAGTCAGGCAGGCTGTTGAGGAGGGCTTCCAGAAGACATTATAGCTGCAACCTCCTCTGCTGAAACCAAGAGGGGACAGGACAAGAGAAGCTACAAGCAAAGCGCAGACCAACTCGGCAACACATGCGCTCCATGCCCTGAGCACACCTATGGGAGAACTAGGGAATGAAAATGTGTGACGGTTGTGGGGTTGGGGTGTCCTCTGGAGCAGAAAAACAAAGTACATGTTTTTTTTGTTTTTTTTTAAAGATCAGTCTTAACCTAAAGTCAGCATGGGATATAAAAAAAAAAGAAAAATCCAAAAAGGAAATGGGTGATGCCAGGACACGCACAAAAAAAATAAATAAATGATGTCCACATGTAGAAATGTGGAACTACAATGCATAAAACAGACTAATCCTATGAAATGTGTGCCACAGGAGGAACAGGAAACTTGCAAACAGATGAAAAGTAAAGGAAGGGTTGGGGAGGGAGAGAGATGGAATTGTTAGTGGTAGCAGGAGTGTGCATGTGCACATGTTTCTTCGGGGGAAGTCATTGCTTTACCAGCACTGTGGCTGTGTGCTCCAGCAGAGTGGGCCGACCCACCCCAGTACCAAGCCCAAGGGGCAGAGAATACTGGGGGGCTATGCCTGCTGAGGGTGGGTGCAAGGTGGCCACCATCAGGGGTGTACAGGAACCCTGGAGGAAGGAGGGAGGATAAGGAAGGGCAGTGTTAGGTTATGATTAAAAGCAATGGCCTTCAAACTGTGATAACTGAGGGACAGCACATAGAAACAGCTGCACGAGAGATGCACAAAAGCAACACCAGCCAGCTGGCCCCCTGAGCTGACCCCATTCTCATTTCAGTCCTCAATAAGTATCTTAATAAGCAACACTGATCCAAAAGAAAAACAAAACAAACCAAAAGATGTGTGCCCCCGCGGCTGAAGTAGCAGAAAGAACAGAATGGCATAAAAGCAAGGTCTCTTTGGCACTTCTGAAGAACCTGCAGCTTGTTTCAACATCTACAATCATGATGTTAACCAAAGACGCTGCATGAGGTGGTAAGAAAAAAAAAAAAAAAAAAAAAAAAAAAAAAAAAAAAAAAAAAAAAAAAATTATATATATATATATAGATATATATATAGATATATATATATATATATATATATAATATATATATAGATATCTATATATATATATATATTTATATCTATATATATATCTATATATATATATATATATATCTATATATATATATATATATATATATATATATATATTAAGAAAGGCTGAGAAAATGTGAAGTATGTAGGTGTGTGGGATGGTGATGGAAATCATCCAGTTCTAAATTATCTTGCACTTGTCAAATGTATTAACATTGGTAAACACTCAACTATCAGGAAAGCCAGGAATCTTGCAGAGCGTTTATGAAAGTATGTTTTCACGACATCGCTTGTACACAACACAAGCAAAATTCTCAGGTAAAACCAACTTTCAAAACCACTTCACATACATAGAAAAAAAACAAAACAAAACAAACCTTGACAGCTGAAATGCAACACCACACAAACAGCTAATGAAATCTTACCTGCGTGAGCATACTTGGCTGGATCTGCAGAGACTGAGCAGACTGGTTCTGAGGTACGATGGGTACAGAGTTCTCCACCCTCACAGGGAAACTGGAACTCTTACTGGATGACTGTAGCCCTGGAAAACAACCGCCGTAAAATAACCTCAAAGCACTGATGAAAATCATTTACCTATCTTAATACAAACAAAGTATCTTAAACTTAATAGACATTGTCCCTATGGGTATTCATTGATGAAAGTCTGAATACAGCTGTAAACTCTTTACCTTGAAGAGTGGAGGGAGGACACACAATGAGGGTCTGCTGGAAGGGTTCTGTCTGGCTACACAGCCCAGCAGGACGAGCTGGAATCGGAACGCTCTGTTGAGCCAGCCCGGGAATGTTGATGGTCGCCTGCTGGTAGAGAGCTGGCTGGTAGTTCAACAAAGGCACGGCACCCCCTGCAGAAGGCACCTGTTTAGATAACAAAACTGATTAACGAATGCAGGACTAACTGTCTGAAAATGTATTAACCATTAAGGACAAAATCTTAGAATGTGAAACAGTTTCATTTTTCTCTACAACCTGTTGTACTTTAACACTTGAATGTAACCTCCCACTTTGGCCCCGTGAAGCACAATATCAGGTGTGAGTAATTTAAGGATGCAGGACAATGAGGAGCATCAAGCAGTTAGCAGATAAATTGAAAATTATGAGACGAGTAAAGACTTTTGCTCATATAAACCAGGGAAGTGCTTTAAAAAAAAAAAAGTTAAAGTGGAAGTGTTACAGCCTGGCTACAGTTATTTATTGTGCTTCCAGAAGTGCTTGCATTACCAGTTTGTCTCGCATGAAAAAAGGTTCATGATCATACCTGGTGGTTGTGTTGGTTGAGCTGGCTACTGAAAGTAACTGTGAGGTTGCCCGCTGCAGTGCTGGGAACTGCATTGGAGGAGTACAGGGATTTACCACTGTCATAGGAGCTCCTGCGTTTGCAGATCTCCATATTCTGGAAGCACGACTTCACACTGGAGAAAGAGCAAGCGTCAGCATTCGAGAAATTACTTAAATACTTGCCAACCTCAAAAATGTTTGTGCTTTGTCGCTCTTACTGGGAACTGTGAGGATAATCCATTAGGTGGCTCATTGTGACAAAGGGGTGACCCAGAGTTTTCGTAGGGGTGATCCTCTTGTCAGCATCTAGACGAAGCATTCGCTTCAACAGGTCTATAAACTCCCGTCTATCAGCTTTCTCAGCCAGCATGTCTGTCCCCTCCAGGTGAGATGACAGGTTGACCTTGAATTCACACACAGTGTCAAGCAGTCATTAAACGCACAAAATACCAAATAAGACTTACAAGTTTGTGTCATCTACCTGCATCATGTCATCCAGACAGTTGAAGATGTACTTCCTTGCCTCCTTCGATTTGATGCCCATCTCCATTTCATGCTCAGCTGGGGTCTGGTAGATGATACATAAATAAAAATACTACTCATCTTTCATAAGTGTTCTGAATGTTAAATGAAGTACACCGTGGTTCATACACATTATTAAAATAAGAAATAGTTTGAAGTCTTCTTTATTCTACCTGGGAGATGAGAGTGAACAAAAAAAAAGAGGATGGACAACAGTCATTCATTAATAAATTATTAGCTAACTCAAGCTGTTAACAGGAAACGCTTCAATGCTTAAATTCACTTCAAGAAGCTGGGTGGGTCAGTAGAGTTTAGGACTTCATGCCAACATGGACTGAAACAGAAATCTGTGTCCACTGACAATGATACAGTAAACAAAGGGGCAGAAACCAGCATTGTTTTGACTTGCAGTGATAGCAGTAAAACCTTTACTTACAAATCACTGTGGGTTTGTATCAACTAAAATCTACTTCTTTTGCATTAATGCATTTGATGCAACTAATCACCCCCCCCCCCCCTTCCTTTCCCATCACAGAGTGCATGTGAAACACCAGGCCTAATGCACATCTCTACATGGATGGAAAAGTAACATTTACAGGTTAAACATCACTAAATAAACAAAAGGGAGTTTGTTTCCAGAAAACACAGTAACAAAAATAAATGAGGGAGCCAGACAACACTGCAGACAGAAGTCACGCCACTGCATGTGTCAGTCGTTTGGGGTTCATCATTATTATTCAACATATTTAAAGTCACAAGGCTTCGATAGTCTTAAAACTTTATTATTCAATAAATCGATTGGATCTTATTGAAAACAGCAGGTGTAATTGTACCATTCTGTTTCACTTGGAAAAGAATCAGAACTTTAAATACATATGATCAGCCTAAGGAATGAGCCTTGTGGATGGGCTGAGCACCCGAATATTTGTTGACCATGTCATTGAGGTGTTCCATTTTTCTAAAGAAAAAGGTCCTGACACGCTTTCCGAAGATGCATCAGTATCCTGCAAGATTATTTTGTGATCAAACCTACTTTGGATTGATGGAACAAGACAAATGTCAAAAATGTCAGTGTACATCTAAATATTTACCGTAAAGTAGATGACTGCCGTCTCCCTTGCCCTTATATGCAACCCCATATTATTAATGGGATTGGGAATCTTTGTTTGCTGCATAAGCTTTATTGGATATACGCTAAACAAAAGTCCTGCATCGTCTCTTTGATCAATGCAGATTCATGATTTGTGACTGAAATATACTTTCACCCCATCCACAGTCCACTGTGGCTTCTTATCCTACTGCAACTTCCGTTTATGGTTCATCTTTGGCTTTTCTGTATGTAAATGGAATTTCCTTCAGCTGATGTCTTATATTTAAACACCGACTCCCATTTTTGCTCATTTGTTTTTCATTTCATGGTTGTGGATTTTCTATCATCTATAATTTCCCTTGTGGGAAAAAGTACCCATCAATCCATCTATTCTCAAAGGCTACTGCTTAGAATTTTCTGACCCTCATCTTCTTTGACCTCCCCGCTTGGTTCGCTTTTACAGAGATTTTCAATGTTACTCAAAGTTTCAGACATACTTGACAGAAAAACAACCAGCCACTTCGACGCACTTAAATAATCTTCTTACAGGAGTTTTGTAACCTTTTTAAACTGTCTGAACAGACCGCCTGTAAGGGACAATTTCTTCATGAGGTGCAAAATGTCATCAGGATCTGCACCACCATTAAAGCACATTAAAAGGGATTTTTTTAAGCTCAGAAGGTCCCCCTAAAAGGTGCAACGGTCAAGTTACCATTACGGCATTGGATCCTCATTATTTCCTGAAGTCTTAGTCATTTTTGCTGCGACACACACCGCAGTGCCATAAAGAAATACAGTTGTTGCATGGAGACGATCAGGATGGGATTACTTTGGATGGTTTTTGCCAGACTTGGAACGAAGACTTTGAGAGCCAGATGACATATTTTTAAAGTAATCCTATACTCCAAGTGAAACTGAAACTCTTTTGTATTTCAAGTTAACTGAAGCACATTTGCATATTTAGAGGTGTTCAGGTATTTGTTTCACAAACAAAAATCAGCCAGGATGTTAGCTTAAATAAAAATGTTGTGTCATATGCATTTCAAGAAACACCTGAATATTGGCAACTACTTTTTTTTTTTGCTAGGAATAGCATCTCTAGTCCTAACCACAGCTGATAAGTGAACACACTAAATCAGAGTTCGTATGGCATATTGACCTTAAGTCTCCAGAGAGGGTAGCTTGAGTCAGGACCTCTGTTGAAGAAGCGGCTGGTCTTGGTGCCTGCGCTCAGCAGATACTCGGCTGGAAGGCCTTGGGTCTGGGAAATGTAACGGATCTGGAAAAAGAATAGTCAAGAGATCTGTAGCTTTCTGGCATTGCTTTGTTTATTGTTTCGGATTATCTAGCAGGATTTTCTTTTTCCATTTTCATCCAAGACACTGGAAATCCCATAAGAAAAATGGAATACTGACCTGGTCATACTCAGAAGCTCCAGGATAGAGAGGCCAACCCAGAAACAGCTCAGCAATCACACAGCCTAAAGACCACATGTCAATGGCTTCACAGAATGGAAGCCCTAAAATAATCTCTGGAGCCCTGGACAGAAAACAAGAGAAGATTACAAATGAAGCATCACCAAAATAATGCCCATTTAATCCAATCATCCTCACAAGATGACATGCACGCATTTAGATCAACAATGCAGAAACTACACAGAAAAAAGGAGAAAAAAAAAAAAAAAAAAAAAAAAACTCAGTCAGCATGTATACTTCAGAGATTTTCTGGTATTTGCTGACCACTTTATAGTACATGCCACATTAATACAGTACTACTTCTACATAACTCAACGCCCAACCACATTGAGTCTATGCCGTGCTCTTTCAGTTATTCACACAATATTAAATGACTTGGAGGTATTGTATCTTGCTGCAGAACACTGACATGTTGAAAGCAAAGCCAGGAATCAAACCACCCATTTCCTGATCAACAGACTATTGATTGACTCTACTTCCCGTACCACACCTGCCAAAAACACTTACCTGTAATAGCGAGACTGTAAGTAGGTGGAGCACACCGCTTTGGAAACATGACTTGCCGAGCCAAAGTCAATAACTTTTACTCTATAGGGCTGCCTAAGAGGGTCAACCAGCATGATGTTTTCAGGTTTCAGGTCTGCATGAATCAGTCCCAGGCTCTTCAACTTCATCAGTGCTGTAGCCACCTAAGAATATGAACACAAAAATATTACATCTCGTTCCCATACTAAATAATGGCAATAAGGAGATGTTTATCTTTTGCCAACCTGCTGGAGGATGGGTCTGATGTGCCGCAGAGGGAGTGGGCTGAACTTGCTGTGCTTGAGAAAGTCGTACAGATTCTGCTCGAGCATCTCAAACACCAAGCACGTATGACCCTTGTGTTGGAAGCATTCGTAAGAGCGCACAAAATTATATTCATCTGCATTCTCTGCACTCAGTCGGTTCAAGATGCCAACCTATCAAAAAGAAAAATGGTTCCAAAAATTTGTCAAGAGACACACCATTATATGCACTGTAGTTATACAGCAGTTTAGTTAATACAATTAACTTTAGAAAAAAAACAAGGTCACCTCAATCTGGCCCTGACGAGCATATGAAGGATGGTTTTTCAGAATCTTGATTGCCACAATCTCATTAGTTCCCCTCTTCCAACACTTGGCTACTTGTCCAAACGTACCCCTTCCAAGGAACTCCAGCACTTCATAGCTGCAGGACACGGAGCAGAGGATCTCGTGCTGCACAAGCTGATAGTCTCCCTCTCCATTGGAGCTGCTGCTCTTGG
This sequence comes from Xenentodon cancila, assembly GCA_014839995.1. Lineage (NCBI taxonomy): Eukaryota > Metazoa > Chordata > Actinopteri > Beloniformes > Belonidae > Xenentodon > Xenentodon cancila. Next base: position 12,776,787 of record CM026203.1, on the reverse strand, counting down.
TGGTTGGAGCAGAGTGAGGTATAGACTGACCTGTGCCCCCTCCTCCCCCACCACCTGTACGGGTGGAGTAAGTTGCTGCAGGAGCTGAGAGCTCCTCTAATATTTGGACACTTCCACATCCACTCCCACTCCCTTCAGAGGTCTCCTCAATCTTTCTTTTCTGCCCATGTCTTTGTGCCCTTGTTTCTGAGGGCGCCTCATGATTGTAAGAGGACGATGCTGCCTGCTCAGCGACACGTCGACTGGATCCACGAGGAAGACTACCTGTGCTATCAGCTGCACGCACCACAACTTGACCCCTGGAACCAGATGCAGCAGGAGGGAAGACGAGGGATGGTGCAAAAGGCGGCACAGCCAGGGCTGGGGTAAATGCGTACGCAGACTGGCCTGCTATTGAACCGTAAGGTTCAGTGGCAGACACGTCCCAAACATTGCTTTCCACCTTGAGCTTCTTGACCCGGCAAAAGGCACTGGAGGAGATTGACGGGGGTGAGAAGACTTGTAGCTGTGAACTCATTGCTGCAAAGAGATTGAGGACAATTAAATGTGTGAAAAAGACCAACACAACCAATCCAGCCTAACAACAAACTCGTTTTAAAATAACTCTTTATAACACAACATTCACGTGTAAATTGAGTGACACTACTCATCCCAGAGCTTAATTTTCAGAGGGAAAACATTGAATCATGACATTAACATGGATGTGTTCACATAAACGCCACAATAAACCAGTCACATCAATCACTCTCCCATCTCATTGGTACTCTCCAGCAAGAGTAGACTCAAAGGCAAATCCACACATTTCATAAACAGAAAAATATTCTGTAGATTAATGAATAGTGCAAATATGAATATTTGCAGTTCTAAAATGACCACAATGTTGAGGAATTCTTGCAGGACATTTGTATCAACAATATTGGGTTTAGTAAAACAGCCCTAAAATTGACAGCTGGATGGAAAACCAAACAATTTCAGTTGTTTTCAATTTATCTTACCCCATCTTCTGCATCCTTTTCTTTTTATCTCCAAGACTAACCTGAGCTGGTCATCTGATGTGCTTGTTTTGAATCATATTCATCATGTCATGAACAACTAAAACCCGGAATAAGCTCACCAGCTGGATTGAATAATGTTTAAGGTTATTTATTTCATGGAAAGAGAATTGCAACAGCCAGGGTGACATTTGACAGAAAACTAACCCTCTCATATGTCTCAGTTATCTATATCTGCAGCACATTAATGGGATGTTTAATAAAAAATAAGATATAATCATGTCATTATGTGGCAGTGGTATTCATATACTTAGTAATTTATGCATTGACATCATCAGCATCGTTTTATCTTTTATTTTCCCTCCTTCCACAGCTTTCCTTTACTTTTTACTGCTGCATCAGCTGTGGTAACACCCAAATTTCCCCTTGTGGAATTAAAGTCCTAGTTACTTTTGGCTTGTGATGCAGCTTAAATCTCACACTAGATTAAGATAATAGCTCATACTTGTACTAGAAATGTGGTGTGACAGACGGACGACTGTAATGAGATGTAGACACAGCCTTTTATATAATAAAAAAAACATTAATGCAAAGTGAAGAAAAGTGGGTTGACTTAAGTCATAGAAATCTTAGGTTGACCAGCTTTAAAAGAACAGGTTCCTGATAAAGATTAGAGAAGAAGAAGTAAATCCCAGAATTTTGTTCTTAATAACTATAAGGTTGTAGCAAAGTCTGTACAAATTGTCCAAATTTTGCCTTATGTGCTACCGCCACAAAAATTTAAACATTCAAAAGACTCCAAACAGATGTACAGAAGAACAATGCCTGAAACAAGAAAAACAACCAAACAAACTAATAAGAGCCTCCCATTGCAAAAGCATTGCAGTGATTAATGTTAGCTGATGAGGCAGCTTCTCGGTCCTTCAGAAACCATGTAGGACTCTACTACTCTGTTCGCCAAAAAACTGTCCAACTGTTGGTGTTCAAACCAATCAACTAAGAAGACGAATGATTATGACCAAAGATGAACTAAATGTTTGAAATCTCATCAAAGAAAATCAACACAGGAATTTCACATAGTCGTTAGACTACATTTCAAAACAAACAATGCAAAGTTCAATATCGCAGGGATATTTAATATGAGCATGTGAAGTCTATATTAAGTCTGTTGCAGAGTGACGGACACTTCATAGTAAAAACAGACAAATTAAGTGTCCATGCCTACAGATCATTTTTAGTTGGTTCAGTAGTTGGTTAGGTTCAGTAATATCATCCGCCCCTCAAAAAATGACACCACCCAAATACCTCTAAATTACAGCAGTTTCTTTTTTCAATTAACAGAAAGAAATACAGTGATAACCATTTGTTTGCTAGCCGCTGACAGACACCCGCGATGTTGAAAGCAAAACATAATTTAAGACAAAAAAAGCAACAACGTCTTTCCCTTAGCATTCTACTGCTAACGTGCTAACGCGTTACCGTCAGAAATCATGGCGTTAAATAATCCGTCTTAACTAGCGCGGCTGAAACGGAAACACACACGGGCACACAAGACACAACACAAGTCACAGAGCAGACTCTATGGACTTTGCAACTCACCGGTTTTTGACGTTACGGCAGCCCCGAATCACAGCTTGGAGTCGGGTTTAAATCCCACCACAATCTTCTGTCCGGTCCGCCGATTAGCCTCCTCTGCTAACATCTCATGCGAACCAGGCCTGCATTGTTTCTTCAGTCGACGTCCGCTAGTCAACTGGAGAAGGCCTCACAGCACCGAAGTAGCTGATAACGAACTGAAATGTCCCATCGTTTTATCGAGCGAGATCTAAAACATACACGCTCGTGAGCTAAAACATAATTCGTTGTTTTTTTTTTGTTGTTGTTTTTTTTTTTTGTTTAAATCGTCTTTCACGGGATTGCCAAGATCCACTTTTCTCCGGAACGAACCACGTCCTTATATCAGCTGCTACACTGACGACATTTCCGATTACTACCGTAATTACACCCTAGACATAGAAATTAGCTTTTTATTATCTTTTTAAATTTACTTTAAATTTTTACAAGATTGGAAAATGCAATTTTCCAGTTACGAATGGTTTAATTGTGTTCGTTCAAAGCCCGAAAAATAAACGAATAAAAATCGAAAGACATGTCGATTCAGGTTATATATTGCGTGAATGAGTAAACAACTATTTTTACGGTAAAAAAAATAAAAAATAAAAAAAGCAACTGGCGTAACAAATGTACTGGTAGTTTTCCGGGCCGCACTGGAAAGTTTTCTTTCCCGACATTACTAACATTTTGTAATATATATACATTTTTTGTAGCTAATAAAGTGGAAAAAACCCACATCATATTTACATTTTAGATGCTACTTACATAAGTCAGCTATTTACTGTTATGTAAGTCTAACTTATATTTCGCTCTGGAATTTCTATTATAAATTATGAAAGCTGGAATTTCCCGAGAGTATTTGGTTCCAAGTTGTCACAGAAAGTAGTCTATGGCCTCAATGTATTTATCTGTTTCAGAGGAAACTCTACCGTATCATACTATAATAGAAGAAAATTTAGAAGAATCCAGAAGAAAATATCATTTTCACAGACCAATATTTGTTAGGCTTCTTTGGAAAAATAAAAAAATCTTTGATTTTGTCTTTAAGTTGTGTGTGTTTCTTTTGTTCTTTCTTTTTTTTTAAATCATAGCTATTACATACAGTTTATTTATGTGTAGATATTTAATTTAGCTTGATATAATTACTTATGTTTAGAATTTTAAACATTCTGTTAAATCCAGGTCAGTTGTGACATTGTAATGTCAGTTTATGTAACGTCTATTACAATACAAGTCTTCTCGAGACATTTCCCAGAGACTCAGAGCATAACCCTCTGGCAATTATTAACAACAGAAAGCAGAAAGCACTGAGGTGGTCAGAGGGTGGGACTGCAGGTCAGGATGTCGGTAGGTATCCAGCAGAGACATCTATACAGACAGGTGGAGGTAAACACTGGGATGGTCAGAAGGTGGGACTGCAGGCTGGCATGCAGCTCTTAAAGCTCTGGCCTGCAAACATGTACAGAATAGAAAAAGAGGGTGCAGACCAGTACAACAACCTACAGGAACAATGGGGTGCAGTTATGCTTATGAGACAGTTATAATTAATAACTGTGGATTGGAGGAGCAACAAGCTCCTAGACAAACCTGCACTAGTCTTGTTCTTTAGCTATGACTACTGGCCCTAACACAATAAAGTTTATACTAACTGTAGGCTTTACAAAACAGAAACTTTTTAAGTTTGTTTTTAAAGGTGGAGGCGGTTTCAGCCTCCTTAAAACACATAATCTTTGCATAATTGCTAGCTTTGTTGGAATTTGTGTCACATGTGTAAAAATACATTTAAAATCATGTCATATTGGATGTTGTCATTTTTTTAAAAGTCTCTCATGCAATAAAAAAACTTGATAAAAACATGGCAGATATTATCATCTTGCTCAAAATATTTTTTTTTAATTTATTTATTAACAGATGCTTTTATCCAAAGCAACATACAAGTGAGCAGCACCATTAAAACTGTGCATGCTTTATATATATATATATATATATATATATATATATATATATATATATATATATATATATATATATATATATATATATATATATATATATAAAGAGTAAACAAATCCTCTGATTCGATTTACTTGGTACAATACATATAGTATGGGATATCTAAATGTGTAACTCTAAAGGTGTTGGGGCAGAGACCTGTTGCAAGATCTGGTCACTACTTCTTATATTTGAGGGACCTGGCTTTGTCTGAATCCGAGGATGAGATGTTTTTGGCCAATGTCCCCTTGTGTACTTGGCTGACCACATGGATGTATGTCTAGGAGCTAAGTGAGACTGGGCAGGAGAGTTTTCTGAGGACGTCCTGGTTATTAGCCTGGATGTCCATGGTTTGTCAGAGGACAACCAGTAAGGTTTGTCATCAGATCAGTGTCTTGCCGCTGCTGCTGCACCTTTGGGTCAAGAGGACACAGTCTTCCCTGTGGAGTTACATCATGCAGCTGGAAAACTGGGAGTGGGGTGGCCCTTCCCTGCCACCTGCTCTGAAGCTGTCACAGTTTGCTGGACTTTACTCCACCCCTTCACCTGATGAAGAACCATTCCCCCATGTACCAAGACTTTGTCTCCGAGCTGTCGTCATGGAGCAAATCTCTGTTCATCCACTTTACAATGTTTGGCTACAGTCAGTATTTTGATGCAGCTGAGAAAGCTAGCTCTGCCTTGGCTGGGGAATGGCTATGGTAGCATAAGGAAACCTGCAGCTGACGCTTTCCTATGTCCCAGATAGGAACGGGGCTGTTTATTTGGATGAGCTGGTATGATGGATGTTTAGGCAACCACTTGAAGCAGTGCAGCTGAAGTTTGAGTTGAGGAAGAGACAGAACAAAGTCTGGTCTCCCAAACTGCAAAGTCCAAGCTCCCACCCATAAACCTCTTCAGTTGGCCTGGAGCCCACCTCTGGGCTTTCAGAGACTTACTGCATAGGAATAGGAAGGCAGAGTCCTCCTGGCTGTACCATCAAGAGAGATAAGGCTCTAGCAGCAGGGTCATCTGGCTTCTCCTTTTCTGTTGCCATGTAGAAAACATAACTTTTGTTCCATTCAGGGATCCAATCTGAAAATGCATCGTTTTCTTTCTCACACAGTCTCTAACATTCTCTTAAGACCATCCATGTCCCTATGTGCTCCTGTATGCATTCCTCCTCATGGAGATGTTATTGCCAGTGAGAAGTCTAACTTTATGCTCAGAGTCCGTCCTCTAGCTGTGGTGGCAAGAATCTAGATTGTAAGGGCAACTTAATGAAGAAGCTTATATGCACATAAATGGTAGGCTTTCAAACAGTGGCGTCTCAACCAAAACAATTTTCCATTTCAGTTTTCTGTTGTAGATGATTTGACATTTCCGCAGTAGTTGCAGGTTAAGAGTCTCTCTTGTTTTTCTACAGTTAAATTCTATTTGCCTGGCATATTTGTTTTGAGGGTGTGGCTCCATGTGTGCATCCTCTTAATGTGTTTTTTAAAAGGTGTCTGCAGACTGAGACTTGTGATTAAACTTGCATCCCCTCACGGGACTTGATCTCACTGCTTGAAGCGCTTTGCAGCCCTCTGTTTCAGCCATTTGAGTCAGTGGATGTTACATTTCTTTTATCCTAAGGTGCTATATTTCTTCCCTTGACTTCTGCTTAGAGGGCTGGTTAACTTCATGCACTGTCGGTTCATACCTCATATGTGCAGTTTGCATCAGATGGGTCTAAGGTCACTCTGTGGTGAAACACAGCCTCTTTCCCCCTGGATGCCCTGGGGGAAAGTGGCTTCCTTCAGACTTCAGCTCCAAGCTTGCAAGCTTTTAGCCTCCTCTGTTTGCATCTGAAGCGCAAAGGAAGTTGCATTCCCAGTGGTCGCGTATGCTGACCACCTTCAGAGTCTATGTGCTGAGCTGTTTGTCTGTTTTTCTAATCCAGCTTGAGGTAAAGCCCTGTCTAAGCAGAGGCTCTCTCATTGGATCTTAGAAGCTATTTCCGTGGCTTGCGGCATCAGGAGTCTTCTTTGCATTGCGGTGTGATTCCCCACTCAGCCCAGAGTTGGGTGACATCATGGGCTCTGTTTAGACGAGTTTCTGTTGATAAGATGTGTTGTCAGATGGTCATCACGTCACGCTTTTGTTCAGTTTTACCAAATGGATGTGAAAACCTCTTCTGTTAATCACTCTGTTTGGTTTGACCTTGGTTCAGTAGCTGGTCTGTGGGAGAATCTAGGCCTATGTATGTCTTATAATTCATTTGTAGCTCTTAGGGAACTAACCAAAACTGAGCAAAATGTTATGTCTATAACTTCTGTTCCCTGAAGAAGAGAAGGAAAGTACAACATTTAGCTGCCCTTAGAACAGCTATGCTTGGTGAAGAGTGGTTATTGAACTGGAGGATTACTGTTATTTAAGTGCAGGCGGAGTCTCCCACTCATCATCACACGTGCCTAAAGGTGTCATTAAAGGTGTCTTCAGTCGGAACACGCAAGGGTGTAATTGCCCATACTATATGTGTTGAACCTGATTTCTCGAGCTACAAATACCATTTCAATTTTTAATAAATCTATTTGTAACCAAGGCCTCGTTCAGATACACTTGTACTGTCTCATTAAGAAAGCGGAAGCAATAAATATCTGACAGAAAATAAGTTAAAGTGCAAATTTTCTTTTTATTCTGATTTCATTTTACAGCAGAAATTATGTAAAGCATTCAGAAGACATATTCCACATATAAGGGCAATATTCAAAACACTTTGCATGGCCTCAGCAACAAAATATTCTTTTTAAAAACATCAACAGGTTAGTGATGCTTGTGCATGCATGTTTGTAAAACCAAAAATAAATAAATAAATAAAACTAGGCTACAAAAAGAAAAAAAAAGAATGAGAGACGGATATAGGTATGGAGAACACAACAGCAGGCAGGGTGGGAATACAGCAGGAGATGAGAGAGAAAGGGAAGGTGGGGTGAAAGAACAGGAAGGCAAGGAGAGGTCAAAGCCATAGATTATCTATAAGGGGTCTACCATTCTAGCATGCAATGTGGTGTTTGGCCACGCCCTCTGGAAACAAGGCCTGATAAGTTATACTGTTTATTTCTTGGCGGACTTACGAGAACAGAGGCCATCTCTGAGCATGTCTACCAGCTGTGTTCAATGGCAACATTTCATTCATTCTTCTTTTTTTATTTTTTTTTTAAATACTTTTTCTACACTACATACTCTTTACAGTCACCATCCTCTCCAACACATCAACATTTTGATGGAGTTTCTGTAGTGTGGGTTAGTATTCTGTGCGTTTTGTGTGAGTCAATAAGAGCAAGCATATGGATGCTGTGTATATGACTGTGTGTGATCATGTAACGTAAAGGGAGTTGAAAGAAATCTTATATAGTTGTACTGATGTGAAAGGAAGAAGAGTATAAGAATAGGTTCAGTATGAATGTTTCTCATGGCTCTGCCCTAACCATGGCTGTCTCTCAGTATGATGAAGGTTCAAAAAACACGTGGGACACAGTCTTTCAATCTACCCTCCTTGTCATTTTTTTTTCAATGTGATTGAGGTTTATTACCTATTTTTGCTTTATTTAAACATTTTTCATATTAAGCATTTCGTGTGCTCAAGATGAGCAATTGTATAAATAAATGTTCTCTTTTATTATCTATTTTGAGTTTACATTTAAGCAAAATTCTATAAAATTAGGGTTGTGAAGGTGTTTTTTTCTTGTAGAAAAATTTATCCAAGATACAAATTGGAGAAAGCAAACCGATTTCATACTTCACAAATTAACGCCGTTGTATTCGAATGTCTGTGTGAAACACAAACAGACTAAAATCTGCAGGTAGTAAATGATGAATGGACAAATTGAGTATTTCTTACTATGTACACGTACATATGCACACTCAAACGTACACGACCACGGGTTGTGGTACACCTGTGTGACAGCAGTCATTGCACTCCACATACCATCTCTCTGTCCTTCAACCCTGAGTAAAATCTAAGGGAGAGATTTCATTGTTCCCTAAGACATAAGCACATGAGAGAAAGAGTGTGGCTTTATTTTCTTTCTTTTTTTTTTGTGAGGTGCCAGAATGTACACATTTGTGTTTGACCACTGTATGTATGCGTTTTCATGTGTGAGCACATCTGCATGAGACAATGAGACAAGAAAAGAATAGGAATATAGAGAAATAACGTATGTTATAAGATATTTAGCCTGCTAAAAACCGCCTAGTTACACTTCCTTTTGACTGCTGGAAAATTATTTAGAAAAAAAAAAAACCCAACAGACAAAATGAGAGAGACAACACAACATTCTTACAACAGAAACACTGATTATACTGAAGAGTGGGACGTACAGTGATACTGTCAATTTTGTTTGTCTATTAAGGAAACGTAGTCCCAATCAGGCCATGACCATCCACTCATACCAAGCAAATTAGAGCGTCTAACTAAGAATCAGATCAAGTTTAGCACTGTAAAGTTCATTTTTTTAAACATACAATTTAGGAAAACAAACACGGTAGATATTTCCTGATATTAGTTTTCTGTTGTTGAGCAGGCACTTTCTAAACAGAGCTTCTCAGAAGTCTAAAATACATGTCATATAGTTATGGCAGTGACAATAAAGAGGAAAGAAAATTTGATCAAAATGAAATGTAAAACGTTGCTAAGAGACATTCTGTTTGAAGATGGAAAGCATAGACTGGAGGCCAGGCTGGATCCGTCGTAGGTGTGATTAATGGTCTTGATAAAAGCAAGAATGTTGCTGAAGCACAACCACATGGTAAAGAATGTAGCACCCTCTTTCCCTTTTGAGTCGTCAGTCATTGCATTCACATTTACAGATCATACTATTCACCACCATTAGCATAGTTTTCAAACATGCATCATCACCATCGTCGTCTACGTGTCAGTCTGCCTTAGGCAAACTTCAGAACTTGAGGTCTACAGCTGAGCTAGTACTAGATCTCTTCTACTGGTTATTCTCTGTGTGTGCTGCCTCTGTGGAGCTTACTGATATCTTTTGGGCGTTGGTTTCCCCAACGTAACATACTGTATTGTTAGGCAAAATAGCATTCATAGTAATTGGCACTACTGGCAAAAATGGTTTAATTTTTTTAAGCCAAGAAAGAAAAGCACAAAGTGTAAATGTTTTTTTTTTTTGTCTGAAAGATCATTGTTTTAGCTAACTTTGTTTTTTCCCACTTATGATTCTAACATTAGATTTTTCATTTGCATGCTTTAACAAAATGTTCTTTTCAGTAACACTTATACTGGATACTCTTAAAGTGAAGCAGTTAAAATCCTCTCACAGTCCATAGCCACTAACATGTTCTTTTTGCTGTTTCTTTATCTTAAATCTCATGCACATTACTCCGTTTGTAATATCTACATTATTTACAAGCAATACAGCCATCCTGTGTAACCAGGTCTCTGTCTAAAGTTCTCATTATGGGAGTAAAATAATTTATAATCTTAAATACAGTCCTCTTATGAAAAAGTTTCAGGGTCTTCGTATCCCCTTACCTCGTCAGTTTATTTACAGAAATATGCAATAGTCCAAAATATGGATTTGATCACCGATATGGGCTAATATGGGGACCAAGCCCCTGTATAGGGGCAGGTATTAGGACCCATGTCCTGTACAGAGCAAGCATAGAGACCTCTCAGAGTCAAGAAGAAGTCAAGGCAATGGTATGTGACTCCCTCCTCAAAACCACAGTTAGGATTTAGAGGTTCACGCAGAACAAACTAACAGAGACATTTAACCATTAGAACATGTCATATTTTCTCACAAACGGATCGGGGGGGGTGAGAGGGGGCAGTCTACCAGTCTCAAGCGAAACCACTCTTGAGCCAGCTAAAGAAATTATTAGACTCTTGAATAAATAAATTAAAAAAAAGCACCCAAAGTCATTTGTCCTTACACAGTTCACATTACACAGGGCAAGGATAAGTTCATGAAGACGTAAGTGAGACACAATTACACATAGAAATACAAAAGAAACAACACTAAAGCATTTTGGCAAGCATGCAGGAGCTTGTAGCTCAAACACATGCATTGAATTGAACAAACACAGACACAGCACGTCAGGCGAGCAAAATGCTGCCTCTGAAAACGACTCCATACAAAGTCCATGTAACAAATTAAGACATCGTTATTTTGACCACTTCTCTTCATCTAACAATGCCCCACTTACATTCAAGTGCAGTTCCTCCCCTTTTGATTGGGTGACTTTGTAAGCCTTTCAGTCAGAGTGGTTGGTGATTTTGTGAAATACCGAATTGGAAGAATGACTAGCCACTGTAGCTTTGCAGGATGATAGAGAGGAGGAATAAGCGAAAAAAACCGTGCATGCAAATGCAACATAGAAGTGAGTTTTTTGGTTTATGTATTCTTATTCTTTCATGGATCTCTGTTTGGATACACAACACAATAGGGTTTGCGTATTTTCTGCCTTTCTCTTGAGCCAGATGCCTTTCAGTGGTGCCTTTCAGAGCATCCACCTGCTGCCTTGAACAGCAGGATGTTGTCGCTTGGCGCTTCTTCTCTTCCAGTCTTCTGACTCGTCGACTTGCTCTTGGAAACATACATACCCATGAAGAGTGCAAAGAATGCCATGAGGTTAATGTGATGGCCTCCCAGTGAAACTGTGGAGGAGGATCAGTGCTGTGGGCAGAGCCAGGTCCCTGGGGTCTGCCCAGCAGTCTGTCTGTCTGTCTGTCTGAGCTGCCATGATGGACACCTATCCTGTCCTCAGTCTGTCTGGGAAGATTTTTTTTCCCCTCTTGAATGAAGAGGGCAGGGAGGGTGAGAGGGGGAAGAGAGAGCAGGGTACGGGGTTGGGAAATGGAAAAGGAAGGGAGTTCCAGGAGGGTGGAGGAGAGTAGAAGATGCGAGGGTTAGAGGATATAGGTTGCTCACAAGCTGAGGGGGCTGTGTGTGGGGCCTGGAGGTGGGCTCTCAGGACCCCTGGCCCTTCTCTGCTCTCTGGCCCTGAAGAAAAACAAACACACATTAGAGACATAATCAGAGAGAGGTCTGTTTGAGTGTATTTTTACACAAGAGCACGTCGTCGTCTTTTTCTTTCCATATTTACACCAAAAGGCCGTTGTCAGAGCAAAAGGAAGAGTCATTCAACAAACCCCTTTAAATGCCCACCCACAAACACAAAACGTGCCATTATCGTCTCCACCCATCAAAGCAGAAAAAAATAGAACGGCAGGCCAAGCAACACTAAAGGTCCTCTAGTGATAACAATCAGAACATGCCTCAGGAAGACCATATGCAAGAACCGATCCTCTGTTTTTCAGTCATGCACAAGTGCTGATTTCATTCGGGTGTCCTCTCAGAGACAGGAATATTTAGGGAGGGCAAATAAGAGTGAGAGAGTGGGAGGGAAGGATGACAATCCAGGATTTCCTCTCCCCCTTTCTCCGCTTACATGCAAGCAGGCCATCAGCCTCCAGGAAAGAGGGGGCAAGAGAGGGCTCACCTGTTTCAGAGGCCTATGGTCCATCAAGGGGCTTCACATGAACAGCAAAACAACACCAACTATTAGCATCACATTAGTGTGTGTAGGTGTGTTAGTGGGCTGTGTGTTGCGTATAAGAGTGTGCCCTTTCATGTGTGTGCAGTTGAGTAGGAGGGTGTATAAGGGCTTCGCATCTCACCTGTGGCGGCAGCGAAGCAGGAACCTCAGGATCTTGCGAGCAGCCTGGTTCTGTTTTTTAGTCAGCAGACTGCTGTCAGCACAAACATGTGTGTGTAAGTCATTTTTATGACACATGCACAGAAACACATAATTATATGTGCGAGAAGTACCTGAGGGAGTGCCGGTAGGAGCGGTAGTATTGCTGGATGAGGACCGCTGCTCTACGACTCTGTTGGAACTTCCTCTGCTCGTGGAAACTCCGGAAACGACTCTGGATCAGGATGGCTGCTAAAGTCATCCTCTTATAAAGTGCATACTGAGACAAGACAGTGGCATCGGGAAGCCTTAAGTCAGTAACAGACACGTACTTCTGTCATTCTGAATCCTAAAATGTAGCTACCATAATCTTATTTTTCCATATAAATTCTTCAGTTAAATACAGGACATTCAAAAGCTACAAAGATAAAAATTAACTCATGAGATTGCCTTAACAATATCCTGAATATAACTTCAGTGTACTTCAGGTACATAGAACACAAGCCTGAAACCAGTTTGATTCTAGTTTAGTGTTATATGCTCTCCATTGGCGTTGTGTCATGAACCAATGACTAAATAGAGTCTTGCAGCATTACAACTTCCACAGTTTATTATTTTCTTAACAAATGTTCAGATGAGACTATTGGATAACAAAATGAGATGACACTTAACACAAAAGAACAGGAATAAATTATAAAAAAGACTTGAATAGTACAGAACTTGTCTTGTTGACTGATGGAAATGGTCTTTTCTGACAACTAAAAGCACGTTAAAGGGTGAATAGGTGATTGTTTAAAAAAGCATTTTTCATTTCATTTGTCAAAACAATTTTTACATTCCAACAATGAATAGATACATATTTTTGTCTAAGATTCATATGAAGAAACATCTGCCATTTGTGGAAGCCAGGCACTTTAAAAAATGTTATTTGTGCCGAAGGAAATGCTTCATTGCCTTTCTTTTGCAAATCAACCAGACTTTCTCCTTGTTGCTTCTTTCTGTTGACATGCACTCCTCTCATACATACTCAATGCACATGACCAGTGTTGTAGAGCAGCAGCAGAAAGCAGAGCTGCCGTCAGTTTTCAGTGGTAATGTCAGCAAATCGCATTGACATATTGAACAAAGCCAATAGGCTGAAGAACGTGACAAAAAACTGGTGTGTATTTCAGACAGCAATAGCCAAAAAGCCCTGTTCACCCCTGGAGCCCTGTTCACCCATGGCTTGCAGTTGTCCTTTCAGCCTGCCTACACTGCAAACTAAGGTAGGCTAGAGACTATCACGCCTGTTACCTCACATGTTTGTGTTCTGGAGGTTCAGTTTTTGATGGCGATTAGAAGGAAAAGGCTGAGTATTTTGATTGGGCAATTTCAAAATTAATCTTGTGCATGTGAATTTTCCAGCCACTTGCCTGTAGCGCATCTTAGTTCCTACATGTTTCATTTACTAAACAATAACAGATGGCAACACCACGTACAAGCTCCATGTTTATTAACAGGTAGTTGAGATCAACTAGTCTTTTATGAATTATAGCACATATCAGAGAGAATAAAGTCTCAACTTGTTTGTAATGATCAACTGAGTCTATTATTGTTTTTTTTAACTAAACAAGATTGTAGCTGAACTGTAACATCGTGTGATATATATTTAGAGGCAGTGAGCTGATCCTAGACCTGGATCTTACCTGCTTGTATATTTTATAGCAGCGTTGAATCACTGCTGCAATCTCTTTGTGTTGTTCCTGAATGGGACCCTGGAAAGAGAAAAAGTGTATGTTGAGAGTTTTACTAACAGTGACAAAGATAAAAATCAGTCACAGTTAAAAGCAGGTTCAGTAATGAAACAAAATACAAACTAGTGCTATATAGTTTGTTTGTTTTTTTTTTTTTTTAAAAAGGACTAGAGTCATTCTTGCCTTGTGTTTTCTGAGGGAATGCAGGGCGTGCCTGATGGTTTCATACAGCTCTTTTTGCTCTGCCTCAGTCATGGCTAAGCAGGAGGAGTTTGTTTTCAACCTCTCCTCTTTCATAGCTGCACAGAGGAGGGAGCTCCACTCAAAGTGGGAGGATGGAGCTTGGTTGGCTCGAGGACCCTGCTGATCCTCCAAAACAGAGAAAGAATTTGGTTTGGGGCTAGCAGTCTGGGGCTTGGACTTGAGAAACCTGGAGAAAAGGCAAAAGAAAGCAGGGGTATTGGAGAAAATAGTTATCTAAAGCAAACTTCCTCTGATCTGAGGTAAATTAAAACTACGTCATTAGCCACTTACATACTGGCATTTCCTTGTGGACCCCCCGCCCCCAAATTCCGTAATCAAATGACAAGTGTGAGAATTTAGCAACTTTCCGATGATGTTGTACATGTGCCGACCATAGTCATAAGTACAGGAGCTGCTCTTCACTCCAGGGACAAGCAGCGCTCATGGTTGAAACCTGCTCACGAATGAAACAGCGACTGGTGAGGAAGACCCAGACACTGGGCATCCCGCTTACACGTGCTCCTGTTAAACGACTGTAACAATATGAAGAAAGCTGACAGCATCTTCTTGCACTATGTGTTTCTTTAATTTTTTTAAAGAATTATTAATATGAGCACAATGAATGTGATTGACCCCTTTTGTCTCGTTTCACGCACACGGCGTTGAGTCACTTCAGTTCCGGGAAGCCGGTTTCGTAGATGTAAAGACACACGTTTGCGGGATTTTCCTCTCTTCCTTGGGCCAGTATGTAAAGGCCAAATGAGGAAAACTGGTGGCCCACATTTACGGAATTGCTACATAATGCCAGTATGTAAGCGCCTACTATTTACATCAAAATAAAAACTTTCAATGTCTCACAGGACCTACATTTAATAACTGTGCATATATTTGAGTGTGAGTGCGCAGTGTGTATGTTTAAATGCATTATATATTGGTTGTTTTCCTGTGTTTTGTCTGTCTTTGATGAGCACATTGTGTTTACATGCAAGTAAATGTGCTTTACATATAAAATTGCTATTGGCATTGTCGTCAAGGCATTTGATGAGTTAGGTAAAGCGTTGAAGTAACTGAGACCGATTCGACTAACCTTTCCACCTCATCAAGGTAATCGGAGAGTATGTTTACGTCACTGCTGAGCCTGGCCTTGCCGGAGTGTGTTTCAGTGTCTACAGCCTGCTTAAGCCGACCAGATGAAGCATCCACGATGTCATCAGCTAGCATTGTAATGTCCACCTGCAACGTGCGCAAAGCAATTATCACTAAATATTTTCCTTTCATTTAAAAATGACAACTTTTTGTCATATCATCATTTAGTAGGAGAACATGACCAAAACTGCTCTCTATACCTGCAGGTCCTCTGCGTTATCTTGATATGTCAGCAGCTCTGTCTCCTCTCCCCTGTCAGACAGCACTCGCTGGTGCAGGTGAATGGCCAGTCGTTCTTTTCCTTGAATCCTTCTGGCTAGGCTACGTTGCCCGAGGGTCTGTCTCAGACTCCATCTGGCGCCCCCTCCAGATTCCCCTATCCTGGCCTGCAGGTGGGGGAATGGGGCACTAGGGAGCTGAGGCCAGCTGGGGCTAGAACTAGGAAGAGGTGTATTTTGACAGCTGAGGTTAGAGGATTGAGTTTGTAAGGTTTTGGGTGGAGGGGAACGCTGAGGAATAGGACTCTGAGAAGAGTTAAAGTGAGAATTGTTGAGGTTGGTGCCAGGGGTCGAGTTAGCAAGCTTTTGTTGACTCTCAGGGCTGGGTTTAAGTCTTTTGGCTGGGGGCGGACCTCCTAGCTCTCCATGGGTGCCTTGTGGGTGTCTGTGTCCACTTTGGCTCCAACTCTGGCTCTGGTTGTCTGGCTGGGTCTCTGTTCTGGTTCTTCTCAGCTCTGGAGATGGAAAGATTGTTTTAAAATAAAAACCTTTTTGTTGTGACAATTCTCAGCTTTCATGCAGCAAATAAACAAATTTCTCACACAGTTAGACAATGAGCTTGATGCCACTTACATCTGTTCAGTAAACACTACCAACGTGCCAATGTGGCTGAGCAAAAGACTGTCTGAAAGCACTAAAATTAAGCTTGCAAACACTTATAAAACTTTATATGTCTGCTCCGACAAAAATCTGAAGGGTGAAAACATGTATTCTTGTGGTTTTATGGAAAGCTGGTGCCACATGATTTTTTTTTTGTTTTTTTTTGTTCTTCTGGTAAAATTTTGAGGGAACTGAAAGAGTTATAATTCCCAGACTAAAATATATCTAAATCTATAACCTCACATAGTAATTTTCATACTTGAGCTTCAACAAAGGAGATCATTTAAAAATCTACCGCAGATGTGGTGGCAGGAGGATTCTGTTACCCTGGGACTGCTACCCAGTCTCGGTGCTAACAGAGACTTTGCTCCAAGTATTCACTAAACACCACAATGAAGAAACACCACACATTTATAAAGTTCTGTTTGGGGACATAGGTTTAGTCAGTACTTAAAAACGTCTGCATGTAAAATTGCAGATATCAGTATATATACTGAGGGTAAATGAAAAATGTATTCTTATATTTTGGAAGAACTCACTCTCACCATATTGCCTGCTAGTAATAAACGACAAAAGAGCGTGCTTTTGTACCTGAGTTTGGATTTGGGCTGGGACTGTTGCTTATTCCATTGGTCTGTGACCCTCCTTTCCATGTGCTCATCCAAGTGTCTACAGGTTGGCCCTGAGTTTGAGGACTCTGCTGCAGCTGTTCCAAGAGATCAGCCAGTCGAGTGTGGCCCCGGGATCGGGCAATGTTCAGCGGCAGGCGTCCCAGCGAATCCGGAATGGCAAGAGCTCTGGGGTCCCACTGGTAAAGCACCAGCGCTGCCTCGGTATGACCCAGAGCACATGCCCACATCTGTGGAGGACCAAAAGAGCAATAGTAGAAACAAAATGTCACACTGATTTGGGAACAGATAGAAAAACACAACTAGGTAAAAGTCATGATTACTTACTAGTGGAGTGCAGGAGAAGTGGTCAACGTTGAGGGGATCCACTTCTAGCTCAAGATCAATACTGTCGGCATGCTTTGTGCTGCAGGACAAGACAACAAAACTGAAATTGCTGGCTCAGTTTGTGACTTCACAAACATGTGTTGCATTAGTATGTTGCTCACCGCCAGCGAATGAGAGTCTGGATGAGCCCTGCATAGCCCTGAGCTGCAGCCAGGTGCAGTAAGGTCATTCCTCTTGAGTTCTTACTATGGACGAGCTGATTAGAAGAAGCCCAGCATGACTGAGACATCATTTTCTCACACACCACCACTACACGACCCTCAAATGTACCCTGATCAGGACAGATCTAGATGACAGTAAAAGTAAACGGTACACAGTGTAAATCTTGTGACAATTTCTTTTCCAAATGTTGAATAAATTGTGATTTTGATTGTCAAACAAATATATTAACACGTCACATTCAATAAAAGCCTAAAACCTAAAAGCTTCACTGAAACAATCATATAACACATTTGCAAAGAAATAAAGTAAAACAGCTCAGCAAATGTTTCTTTTTTTTTTTTAGAAAACATGCACTGAAATAAAGTACATGAAAAACCTCAGTTCATCGTTGTAATTTTGTAAATAACTGCAAATAATATGGGGAAACTACTGTCACACAATATTTAACATGATCAAATTCACTTTTGAAAAATTGTTTGAATGTATTGTTTATTTTTTAACTGTTTTATTTTTAGTTTCATATGTTTGATTGTGCTCCTGTTCCAAACACTCTTCCATCATACAGCTGTAAAGGAAAAAGCCAACAAAATAACCGTCTTACTTGGGAATTCTGGTCAGCAGCTCCTCCCCTTTCTACTCCTCCACCTTTGGTTGCTATGGCATCTGGACTAGGGTTCTGATTGGTTATCTCAGCCATCCTCTGCTCCATCTGCTCCAAACGCTCCAAGATGGACATCCTGAACTGAGTATCTACAGAAACACAGGTGAGAAGTGTGAAGCTGCATTCACCACCTGGTTGTTTACTGCACCATGTTTCAGTAAATCCTATATTGAGATGCTTGAAATGAGAGGCTTAACTGAGGAGCCTGGTATTGGAGTATAGAATCATAGATGGAATCAGAAAATTAAAAATAATAAAAATGGAAAGCACAGTGGGGAAAAAAATAAAAGCATACAATTTCTGAGTAACAATACAGTTATTCAGAAGCACATTTTATCTATGTGGCCTGGCTGTGTGTTGTTGTGACCCTTTGTTTCAGCACTGCTGCAGTTTTGCTGCATTGCACATTATGTCATCCCACCTGCTGCTCTCTCACTCAGTTTTCTGTTTTTCGCTCTCCTCTCATTTCACTATCTTTTTTCCAGCCTTCTGCAGCACACAGACTCAACAGAGTAGGTGGTGCCATCTGAGTGACACAAGGGCTCAGGCCCCTCCTTTTTTATCCTAATACAGCTCAGCAGACTTAGTAGGAAAGTACTTAGCTGCTCAACAGTTGCAAACACCTGTTTTTATTATTGCATTTAATTGATGCATTTCATCAATTAAAACTATACCATGCACACAGGATTTCTCGTTCCACAATGGCACACACATTTTTAATAACAATTACATTGAGTAGTGCAGATGGTGTTATCTGGTACAAAGTAATGCTAATTACCATCACTAAAGAGGCCTCAGATGCCCTTTCTGACTGTCTGCAGATCTCAAAAAGCCATCATGCTGCTTTTTTATGGCGAGGAGATGTGTATCTTTTTTATTATATTTTAAAATTTCATTTATTAATTCAATTTTGGTGCTGATTTACTTTGGAAATATAGCCTGTAATATTTTATTTTATTTCTATTTTTCTTTTATTTGGAGAGAGATATGGATTGGGGAGTTAAGGAAGGCAATTTTAAAGTAATATGAATAATATGAATTATAATTGATTATGCAAATACATAAGTACTCTGGTTAAACCTGCAGTATTCCTAATCAGTCAGTAGAGTACACATTTTCATTATGCAAGTTCTACTCCATTTCAAAGTTTTAACACCTATAGATGAACTAAGTACATTGGGATTTGCCGACCAACCTTGTCTTAACATTGTCCTAATTGTTTTCTCTTCAATGATTATCATAGGCCATTGCAAAGAAACAAACCAAAAAAGTGAGACAAACTTGTGGCTTTAAGTTAGCAACTAAAACACGTTTGCCAACAACAATGCTACACTAAATTGCCCTTCTTAGCACCTACTTTAAATATTATCACTTATCACAACATGCTAGTTAATTTAAAAGTTTTAAAATCAGTTCTCACACACACACACACACACACACACACACACACACACACACACACACACACACACACACACACACACACACACACACACACACACACATCTAAACATAACAGGCCATTCTTAAGTTGCTATAGGTTCAAATTGGTAAAAATAAATGAAAATGTTACGAAAGTGCAGTTGTAAACATACAGACATCCAGCCCATCATCTGGGCCGCTTCAACTCTTGTCAGGACCATGGACAGGTCAGTGGAACTGTCCATGGTGGTGAAACTGGACAGGCCAACCACTAAATACTACACAAGCGTAATCATTAGCTCCAACGATGCTCCAATGTGTGTTTCGGTGTAACAGTCTGCCATAAAAAAGTGATCACATGTGGCATTTGCGTCTTTTGTCTGAAAAAGATTATCAGCGCATCACATGTATCGTGTGAAAGAAACTTGGACTGTGGAAGTAGCTGGCTCCTAGATTTTAGCAACCACACATGTCCATCTACAGTAACGTGGGGAAAAAACTTGATGCTACTGCAAATAATACACACACACACACACACACACACACACACACACACACACACACACACACACACATATACCCCCCCCCCCCCTCCTACAAACACACACACACACACACACACAACTGAACGCTAACAAAAGAGCGCGTTAAGGAACTCCTATCAGTTTAAAAAAAAAAGTGTTACGAACCCACAACAGCGCGTCTCTATGTGCTGCTCTCTTTGTTCTTGTTCCCGCTTCTGCTAAACATCCGTTAGTTTGAGGCGTGCGACTCAGATCGCTACTCCAACCGCGCAAAACACAAATACGAGAGGGAGGGAAAGAGAGATAGAGAGCTGTCTCCACGTTGTGTGCGAGGGGGAGCAGCGCTTCAAATCCGCCCGCCACTCTTTGAGCTGCAGGAGACTCGGTCGTCATCTGTACAACTGACTGCACACGAGCTGAAATGAGGCACGAGGCAATATTTATGCTGGCGCGTGTTTCATAAGAAATGTTTTTACTCTATTGTTCCCCTGCAAGCAGCATTTGTTCCCTCATATGAGGGCAAACAAGGGCTTCAGCGAAAATAGTCAGCGCATGAACAAGTCTCATTATCCTGGCTTAAAGTCAACGACAGAGCCAGTATGAGATATTTATCACCTACGAGATTGCGTAGTACACTGCAGGCAACAATGTCACTGTCAAATGGATCGAGATGATGTCTTTATGTCCTTGCCCTTCATTGTAGCAATGAGCCTGCCTGTTGTGACTGAGGAGCCGCATTGCCGCATTGCGCAACACAGACGGAGGAGAACGCGGAGTAACCCAGGACATGCCACGCCAATGAGACCCATGTGTTTCCAAGCTGCTATTACATCAGAAGATATATTTATACACAGACCTGACCTCAGAGTAGCGCAGACATTTGCACCCCCCTCAAGAATCCCCTGAAAGACGGATGAATTATTCTATAACACCTGACAGTATATTTCAGTGTCTTAAATCCGCTTAAGAATGGGATGATACTGGAGTATTCTTTCACCTTTTTTATGCAAGCAGAAAAGGACAATAGAAAAAAAAAACACACTTCAGCAAAACATCAATGACATAACACTGACCAGAGCATCTGTGACTCAATTCATCTCATAAAAAAAAAAAGACCAGATGATTTACAGCAGCATGCAGCAACATGTTCTTTTAGCTTTTCGAATTAAAGGTACCATTTATTTTCAATGACACAATTAGGTTCACACTGTAATCGCAAAGTAAGCTGACTATATATGAATGTTTCTTTTTCTTTTTACATTGATGTTTTTCAGTAAGTAACTATCACATAACAATAAAGCTCCTCTTAGATTTGATACTTTAGTCCTCACTGCTTCGCTCATTCACACTAATGACACTAATGGACATGCATACAAGCATCTAAGTAATAGAAACATTTGAAAATATTGTTATTTTACATTTACTGTTCAGTTTAGCATAAGAGGTTGTGTAAAAAAAGGAATCACTGATGCAAAGGTTTTATTACACTTGGAGTTAAAACATTACTCTTCACTTCATCTAGATTCCCTCCATCGATAGTGGGCTTCATGAAGCCTACATGTGTTAGTTGGCTCAGGCATTATGAAAATAAATCCCCCTGCACTGCATCTAATAATAATAATAACAGAAACAACTATAATACTGTTAAGCTGAAGAGTGGTGTTTTCCTATTCAGGGTCATGGAGGTCTGCTGGTCCTGCTGGACGTGCATCCTGGACAGGTCATCAGCTCATTGGAGTCAGCGGTGCTTACTTTTTATATAATGACATGATCTGTATGGCTCTTTTAATATGTCACATTAGGATCAACATCACCTGTTCTTGCCTGTCCAAGAATGCAACTACACTAACATATCATTGCGAAAAAAGGACGTACCGATTTGATAACATTGCTTACACAATTTTAATGGAAAAGTGATTAGGATTGTCATTCAAATGTATAGCTGACATGTTTAGATTAATGAAAAGGATTCTATATCCAAAACGTGCTTTTGATTGTCAGTCACACCACTGTTTGGTCAATAGACAAATAATTGCTCTCACCATCTAGGGACAGCCAGTCGTGTTGAGAAGATGGCAGGGCAGGGAGGTCGCGAGCTTTATATTCAAAAACTACTGAAGAAGAGATGACCTCGCCACCCATGGCTACCTGCAGCATCACTAGTCCTGTGTCATGGGCTGAACAGAGACAGAGATCAGGAGATGAGTGTATGGTAGTCACTTTGTCTAGAAAGTGTATGTTAGATCCATCTATCGGTGAAGGTGAAAGTAAAATAGCAATAACAATTTCAGAGAAGGGTCTTACCCTAAACAAATCTGTGAACATTATTGTTACCTTGTGGTTTACCCATATCAAAAAGCAGGGTAGCACTAATCTATCCATTACTATGCCATATTTAGATAACCTTCTAAACAGAAAAACAGACAGCACGTCCCTGTAATGTGTATGCATATGGCATACATAATACTTACTGATTTTTGGTGACAAACCATTTATAAAAACCACATTGGGAGTAACGGTTGGGATATGACTTAACATTTTAACTGTGTGTGTGTGTTGTGCGAGAGTCCATTCATATACAGGTGTGATACCTGGGCAGTAGCAGCGCAGCACCCCAGGCTGGATAAGGGCAGCGGGGACACTAATGTGGTCAAAGAGACAGCTGTATTCACTGCTCGACTCCAACCACGGACCTGTAATCAACACCTTCACTCCACCCTGTGAGCACAAATAAAGGCTTTGGTCTATCAACAATGTCACAGATTTAAAACACTATTAATAATTTTGATTAAGTACTATTTTGGCAAAAGAGTAAGAATGAAAAAAATCTGTGGATGTATACAACAATGTCCTTCATCATGACAGCAATACGTTTGTGAAAATATCTGTTTGTTTTTATCGGTACGCTTTCTTATAGGTGTATGTGTGCGAGTGCTCACCAAAAATAATGCAAATATGTTTACAGGCACAAATGAAACATGGGCCTAAATATTTGTTTTCTGTTGTCAAAAACTTTACATCGTCTGACGTTGTAGACTGTTTCATTTATCTTTACCTCTAAGCATCTCTTAGAGGTTGTGTGGCAAAGAATTCTGAAATGTCAGAATCACTAGGTCACATGTTCGCACCAGTAAAATGAAAACATTATCATAGCCAAAGAAGATAATGTCCAGCTATAGTACAGAAAGAAGGCTGAAGAAAACAAAGTCTAATTTTAGTTAACACAACCTGTGTGTAACTGTTTTGTTAAAATGATGGCAGTAAGATGCCATGTTCACATGCAATGTTCATAATTGAATGACAGAACTGCTGCCCAAGCTATTAGAAGTGGTACATGGGTAAATTAATGAGGCCACCAAGGAGGAATCTGTGAAATATTGATATTTCATTAAAAGCCAATCAGCTGAGTCTGAAATATCCCTAACGACCACATACTGTAACCAAGCTGCCGGCACAAACTACATCGAGTGAGATTTCAACACTTAACATCAGTACAAGCTACCGTCAATCATGTGGTGCAAGAACTAATTCTGCTGTGGGGAGCAGTGATGAATAAATAATGATAACATGCGGGGCTTACTAACCTCAGGATAAGACCACTCTGGGGAGTAGTCTGTCACACCAAACAACCTCCCAGCCTCCTGGAGCAGTCCCAGCGCTCCCTGCTCCACCTCAGAGCTCTGCAGTTGGCTGGCTCCTGTACCCTGCTCCTCCCCCGCTGCCCCCTCCTGGGGCATCAGAACCCCAGAGACCGCTGCCCCAACTCCACCCCCAGACCCCTCAACTGAGATGAAATCATTGATGAGATCAGAGAATTGGCTGCCAAATGAAGCTTCAAATCCTTCCAGACTGATAGCTGCTCCTGCCCCAGCTGTTGTAGCTGACACCCCCCCCACCTTGCTGAGGGAGTGGGGAGCTGTAGAGCGCCCCCTCAATGTTTGTACCTGCTGCCATTGACTGAGGACTGGCTACCACTGCACCATTACAAAGAATTTCATTTTCTCCTCCTCCTGCTCCTCCGCCTCCTCCTGGTCCTCCTCTTCCTCCTCCACCAGCCCCTCCACCCTCCTCTCCCCCTTCAGTGTCATCTGTGGACTGGAGGTAATGTTCAGTCTCAACACTCACGTAGGTATCATGAGGGTCCCCAGACTTCAGTAGCAGGTTTCCACCATTTTCAGTGGGTTTGTCCAAGGCTCCGACGTCTTGAAGAGCCCTGCTGCCCGGCTGGTCGACAGAAGTGTCTTGTGTTGTCAGAGGAAAGGAGCCCACTGCTCCTGCTTTCCCATTTCTTACACAGAGGGCCTGCTGGTCTGTTTTGGCTGTAAGGTGTGTATGCGGGTCTCCATTGGCGACCGGTGAGTCTGCTGACACTGGGGGTAGGCCCATGTAAGCCTGGGACTCTCCATTTTCCTGGGTTGCCTTGGTACCATTAGTCTGCAGCTGAGAGGGCTGGCTTGTCTGGGGGGAAGCCTGGAGGAAGAGGCTTGGGGAAGGGTGGTGTGCTGGCTGGGTAAGACTTGGGACACAGGCTGATGACATGACAGCGCTGAAGTCCATCTGCTCTAGGGTGGTGCTGGGGCTGAGGCCAGTCCCCTCTCCGACATAGCTACTCTGGGTGACCAGTGGCGGCTCCAGTGACGAAGCTTCTGTTTTGATGTTGTTCACAAGAGCTGGGTTGTAGACAAAGCCGTTTGAAGAACAGTGGAGCCCACCGTCATCCCCGTTACAGCCGTCAGTCTTCCCTCCACCTCCTCCATACGTCTGGCCCTGCTTGGGATTGTTGAGGAAGCAATCAGGGTCAAAAGTCATGGTGGTTTCAGGAAGGCTAACTGCTCCACCAGAGTCTAAAGAGCTTGACAGAACCAACTCTCCTCCCTCTCCTAAGCCTACCCCTCCAGGAAAAGATGCAAACCTCTGGTTGTCAGGGGCAACAGCTAACAGAATACCAGTGGTGGTACTCTCATGGGTGGATGCTAACAGGTGGGTGTGGCCGGCAGAGTAAACTGAATCCCCAGTAAGTGTGGTGACCTCAGACATAAACACAGCTGTGCTTTGTGATAATCCTGCCCCCATAGCAAGAGCAGGACTATCAGCCATGTCACTGGTTATTGACAATGGCGAGCTCTGGGTGGTGTCAGGCACCTCCACTTGGTTGGTGGAGGTAGAAGAAGACACTTCCATGCTGCTCTGTGGAAGTAAGGAGGGTTTGGTTATCCTGCCATTCCTCCTCTCTCCTCCACCTGCTCTGCTTCTGCCCCCAACAGGACTGGACTCTGTCTGACCCTCTGACACATCACTGTTCTGAACCTCTGTGCCATCTGCTTCCTCAGCTCTCTGGCCCGCTGCTACGCTGGTTCCTACGGTTGTCCCCCCAACTGCTGCTGCTCCTGACTCCTGCTTGGATGAGATGATGCGTTGCTTGACACTGGAACATTTCTGATGCAGGCTGCTGCCGGCACCTGATAAAAGAAACATGAACACTGAGTAAGCAGTGTAGCACCCTCTGGTGTTCAAAATCTGCACTAAAACAAATTCATGGGTTTGCTTTTATTAGTGCTACACATGCCCAAATATCTAAACATTTAAATACATAAAGACAACTAAGTAGAAGTCTTAATTTAATTTTTTTTAAAGATTTTGGTAGTTTCTTCTAACATATAATAGCTACTCACACCTTCTCTAAACAACAGTATAAAGATCAAGTCATCAATAAAGCTGTAGGTGCTCCAAAAAAACAAAACAACTGAAGGTTGTGTGAAAAAGGCAGCACATGTTAAAGAATTAAATGAAGAAATGTAATGCTTATGAACACGCCACTTGGTTTGAGGCAGATGTCCTTATCTGCCCTTCAAAAGTTTATCAGATGATGGTTGAGATTACATAAGTATGTGCGTGAGTTAGTTTGTGTACAAGATTTCTCTAATCCCTGATGCTGATTTATGAATAATACATGCTGGATATTTCAGACACCTTCTGTCTCCTTTCCCTAAATGTTCCTTCTCTTGGAAGCAGTTTGCGTGTTCCTCTAGGTGGCAGCATGGCGTCGACTGTTGGAGTCATCACAAATGAGGATCACACTGTGCATCTGTAGTAAGTCTGGCTGAAGGGATGTAAAGTCAAAGTAAATGTCTTTCCAAACTGTAGCTTTTTCACAATGTTGCTTCTTTGTGATATGATTTTATCGTTTTGTGTTGACAGAGGGAATATTTAATAAAATTATCATTATTTAAATTTAAACAATTAGGCTATATTTTGCTAAAATCTGCATTTCTTGACATTTTTTTTTCTTTTTGTCTTATTGGCTTACTTTTACATTCGTTGACATATCAGGTTGTGATTGCATTAGAGTGAATTTATCAGAAACTATAATATTTTTGTCCCAGAACTGCTGTTAGCACCTGTTGTCCCCTTTTGATAAATCAGGTCAGCGCTCCAGACTGTTTGTCCAAGAAAAATTACTTGGAGGTTAATTTTGAAGGTCGACTGTACCCCAGAATTTTTATAATGTTTAAAGTAGAAGTACTGCATTTAGAATATATAATATGTTAAAGTATCTAATTTTATCCTTTATGGATGGACCTTAAAGCATGGTTTTCTGTTGGCTGACACTGTACTACTTTTGAACCGACTGGTATCCACATGTATTTAATTATTGAATAACCTGCCAAAGAATTGCCTTTAAATTAATTGATTTCTTGGTTTGTAAATTGACGAGAAACAAAAAAAAAAAGTGAGACTGGTACCATTAAATATTTATATATATTATTTTGTATATTTTATTATATATTTCATAGAACTATGAAATATAAAAATATTTCATGGATGCAGGGGAAGGTTTCATTAAGTACAAAATATTTTACATACATTATTTTATGTGGAATTTTTTTTTTAACATATCAAGCATCTAATGCCATGAGACATGTAAAGTAAAAAGTAAAGTTGGTTGTATGCCGAAAAGTTGATCAGCACATTAGTGGAGAAACGGTCCATTAGTGATGAGAATTGATAAGAATTTAGTTCCATTATTGATATCGCTTATCGATTCAGTTCCTTATCAGTTCTCTTATTGATTCTCATCCAGTTATTTATAGTACAAAATACTTTAATTTCAAGAATGCACCAACATTTTGCACTCAACGTCAACTAAATCAAAGCTGGCTTAAGCTGAAAAACAGGAACTTTTTCAAATGAACATTGCGACATAAGATACAATCGCAATGATCAACTTTTGCACATTAACAGTTTTTGTGCAGAAATGTTTCAGCGTTCCGAGAGGCTGGCTCCCAAAGCGAGTCAATCTCCGTTGAATCCCACGTTAAAGTGGGCAGAAATAAAAATTGTTTTTGTCTCAATCGTTTCATTTCACGTCAACGAAGTAACGTCGGGTGAAGGCGACGGCCATTTTTGATTTCACAGAGTCAAGACGTTAAACAGTTTATCCCGCTTCGGACGAACCCTGCTGAAGTGTCTGCAGGCAGCTCTGCAGACACTTCAGCAGGGTTCGTCCGAAGGAGCTGGGCGCAAAACTAACCGTGATTGACGTGCAGTGGGCGTGTTCCCGAGCTAAAACGCGAAGCGTGTGCGTGACGACGCACGCAAATGCGTCGCACGTTAACAGAACCTAGAAATGGGATCGTTAGACAGGCGGATTAAAGAGAGACCGGATCTCGATTCCCATCCCTATGCTCCATACTGTATAAATAATGTAAAGTGGTGTGTTAGAGTAACCAGGCGTAGAAATGCGTGTTGTAAAGAGCTTTGTGGAATCTGGAGTTTAGAAAGTTTAAAAAGGAGGCTATGAAAACGCAGAACATTTGTCAGTGGAAAGTCTAAGAAAAGAAAAGGCTTGACTGAAAATACTTCCATCCTGTCCTGGACTGCAAAACCTAAATGGATTGAACTAAATCCCATCAGTGCAAGAAAAGTTATGTTGACAAAAACAGAAATATAACTACAATTCTTCTTTTACTATAATATTAAAATTATTTTTAGTGGCAATTCTCACATTTATAATGTACAAGAGACAGATAACTTTTTTTCATGATGCAGGTATATCTAGAACACTGATCTGCTTTATAGTGTCATGTTGCAATGTCTCTCCTACTTTGCATACAATAAACATATTTTATTGACTCGTACCATCATATTAGATTTCAAAATTTGAATAAATAGGGGTTATTAAATGATTTTAAAAAACAAAGGTGATGATTCTCTGATCTTTGATCACCTGCAGTGTGGCAAAGTGCTTGCTCATTATACAACAACCCCAAAATCGGCTTTAGGTTTCCCAGAGGTGGCAAAGTGTAAAGGTCTGAAATGTGACAGTTCGAGAGGAAGGACGTAAAGATTTGAGTTGCATGACTCACACATAGGTTTGAGTTGTCCAATGAGCTCCTCCTTGCTCCACTTGGCCCATTCCTTCCTGTCTGTGTTGATGGAGCAGAGGACAGGACCACATGGCTTCCCACTATCGTCCACTGCTGGTACATTCAGGTAGTGCACTAGTACGATGTCTGGGTTCTACAGCACAAGGACACGGACACAAACATGGGTGCGAGGTGGCGTCATCTTAACACTGTAGTCATTCAGTAATTCATTGATGCGTTTGTGCAACAGAGGAGATTGCAAACAAAAAGGTCTGTTTACAAAGGGAGGGAGGCGAAATGGGGAAGGAAAGTAGAAGAGAAAGTGGAGGACAAGGAGGAGGTCAGACATAGCGTGTCAGATAAGGTTCTCTCACCTGCCCATAAAAGATTTACCAGCTTGAGCCCACTCATCACTTACTCTCACGCTGCAGTGTCTACACGCCTGTTTGTGTGTTTGTGTGTGTTATGTAGGATATATATGGAAAGAGAGAGAATGAGAGTAACGAGTAACAGCTCTCACTATACAGCAGGTCACACGCAGACCTATGGAATTTCAATCCCATGAATGATTCAACAAGTGCATTTGTGTACGTGTTTGTGTGTGTGTGTGTGTGTGAGAGACAGAGAGAGAGAGTGAGAGAGAGCGAGAGAGCTTCTTCTTGATAAAAGATTCAGTAGACAGACTCAGGTTAGGGGTGGACCTGCTGAGGTGGAACTGTTTTCTGTCCAAAAGAGGATAGCACGGTATGCTGCAACAAAAATCACACTGTGCAACGCAACATCTTTCATGGGCTGATTTATGATCATATTCACTGATGTGTTTTGGTATCTGCACAGAGAGCAGAAAATGACACATTATAGATAAAGCCTGTCAAATATCCCCTCATGACTTTACACTGTAAGATTTTAACTATTCGGGCATACTGAGAAAGGAACTATACAGCATAAGGGCACAATATTTACGTATACAGAATTGTCTGGAATTTCCGTGCACATCGTATGTGATCATTTATGTGAGATATTCTAACAACAACTACTTAAATATGTATACATTTCCATATTTTGAACATGGGAATTCAACATTTTCTCTTAAATAAACCAGGGCAGAGGGGCAGTTTAAATGTATTCAGACATGTCCAAGATCATGCAGCGTGTCATCTAAAGATGACGACAACCTGAGGCCATACCTGTAAGTGTGGGTAGGAGATGTTGGAAGAAAAAACACGGTAAGAATTAGTGAGGTTTTGAAAACATAGCTGGGAAGATGTTGACCCCTGTCACATCCATAGGGGTTTACTCTTTTTTGTTTGATGTAAAAGCATTTAATCAATTATTTGCTATCCGTGTAATAATGAAAAACAAAAAGCTTCAGAAAAGATCTCCTTGTCAACCTGTAATTGCCAACACAGATAGAGATCTGTGTGTGTGTGTGTGTGTGTGTGTGTGTGTAGCTCCTCTCTGTTGTCTCTCACATGAGCAGCAGTGTGAGTCCAACATCTTTATGAAAAGCAACATGCGCTTATACACAGGAGACACCTGAGCGTGTGTGTGTGTGTGTGCATATGAGTATGTGTTTATTGCTCCAGGGCATTTTCTTGGAAAAGACCACATAGGGGGAAAACGCCCGAGTCTTCAATAAAAGTATCGAGATTCAGGGCTAAATAACACTCTCTTCTCTGGAAGCTGCACTCAGCTTCTGTAAATTAAGCATTTCAACTAACCCCGCACGGTACGGTGTTGCATAAGACCCCCCGTGATTGTCTAGTATATTCTATAGGTGCAGGTGGGACAGTCCTGTCAGCCAAACAACATGAAGTTTTACAGTCAGCTGAGTCTTGTTATAGTATTTTCAACAACTGTAGTGTGTCTCTTTAATTTAAAGGTGGTGATTTTTGTCACTGATTTATAGTTTATCTTAATGTTTTGTTTTGAAAATCTAACAGGTGAAATTTTCTGTAAAACTAATATACTAATCATTTCTACCTGTTCGGTTTTGTGAATAATGTAAAATAAAACTTAACATTGCTGGAGTTAATGTTAAACAGAGCAAATAATATGAGTGGAAATTGGCCAAAAATGAAACCGCTACTCTGCTCTACACATTATAAATTTAAACTAAATCCCTTTTCTTTTTTTGTGTGTGTGTGTGTGTTAAAATGTGTGATTTAAAAGAAAAAAGGCAAGGTGGGAAAGGGCGGTGGGCTTACCTGCAGCAGCCAATAGCATCTACGATGGAAGGTGGGGATGATGGAGGAGTGGACGTAGCAGCCATACAGACACTGGAGAGAGGAGAGGAGAGGACAGAGGAGAGAAGAGGAGAGGAGATTGCAGTGGTTAACGAGAAAAGAAATAGGAAGGAAGCAAGACAACAATTGCAAAGGAGAGGAGGAGGAGGAGAGAACAGTGAAGGAGAGAACGGGAGAGGAGAACTTAGGTTATACCCACTTAGGTTGTATTGATTGTGGTGCTGAAAGTAAATTGCAAACATGGTGTATATATGTGTGTGTGTGTGTGTGTGTTTTCCTAATGTCTTTTCTAAAATACCATCAATCCGTTGTGGACGGTAACAACACAAGAGACTATGAAATTCCCTGCCTCTGCAGAAGAGGGCATAAAACTACTTTAAATCCTCAAAAAAGTAATGAAATTGTTAGTTTACACACACTGTAAGAGACATCCGAACTGTAAAGTGGATGCAAAAAAAGAGGCGGAAAATGCAAAGGAAGCACAGAACCAATGTTCACTGTCAGTGACAGGAAAATGAAGACAGGTAGTTTCATTGTGGACTCCATCCAGCAGGCATAGTGTGTTCATGTGCTTGAGTTGGAAGAAATAAAAAATAAAGAACAAAAATATCATGACACTGGTTGATGTACAGATTTTTTTTTTTTGCACAACTTCAGAGTATCTGTAATATTTAATGTGGAATGAAATATTGAGCTGAGTATGAAATATTTCGATACTCATACAAGTGCAATACCCAAGTTTCTGAACAAAGTCTATCGAATTTTTCAAGACCTTAAAAAAATGATGAGAGTAAGTGAATAAAATGGAGCGTCTAACAAAGCATTAAAAGTAAAATTCCAGTGTCTTGGCAGTATCTGGTGTTTTCGTGCTATGGAAAAATGCTCTGTATATACCCAAAATGCATTAAGGCGAAACACCCAGCCTTAATGAAAAGAGTGTTCTGGCATTTGACGGATTGAAGGATGAAATGATGACAGAAAAGCCTTCTATCAAGGTCACCACTGCCATGTTTTCAAATTTCAAATCAAGACTTACGCCTCCACCCTCCCTTCCTCCCTCAAAAACAGACACGCATGCACACATATGAACTGGCTGTTTTTATAGACAAGATTGCCACAAACTCAAGTACCCTCCAATCAGGCAGCATGTAATTTACACTTAAAGCTTGTTCTGTTTTCCTTCTCATTCACACTTGCGCACACTTAATATTTTGTCACCATTTTCCCTTTTCTCAGAAGTAGCCCGCCTTCTATCTAAAGTGGGTTTTGCCAAAGGCAGAGTGCATTTCCATATATTTCCATTCGATATGAAGCTCTCTATCCAGGGTTATGTTTTTCTCTCGTGCTTCCTGCCTGTCTCCATCCTCCTTCTCTCCCTCTGCTCATCTCGCTTCTCTGTTCACTCTCTCATTCGCATCCACTCCTCTAAACAGTGCTTACTTGTTTGCTTGAGGGGTCCTGGGAAGAGGTGACACAAACAATTACTGACCAAGTACCAAGGAGAGCACACTCTCCTTTGTGTATCTGTGTTTGAGACATGACTGCAGTGCACAAAAATGCATGAGGGATAAATATCAGAATGAGTGTGAGATTGTAAATAATAGAGGAATCCTTGATCTCGCTTATTCCCTCGTGTCTTTTTCACCTGTTTCCTGCTCACCTTTATTGCAAACCCACTGAGCCTCTTGTAAACATCCATGTGCCTCCTCGCAGTCTCTCCCTCAGTCTCCTCCCCACCTCATTCTTTCTGTTTCTGACACATGCATGCTCACTCCTCTCACCTCCTGGTATATTCCTGCTGAATAATCAATTTTTGAGCTGGCTGGTGTGACTCAAACACACGCACACACTCACACACACGCACAGACGCTGCCTTGAGACTGGATCGATACCCCTCTCTGTTCTGCTGAAGGAGGCATTGACATCATTCCTGGCCTCAGGCCAAACACACTCTTATCCTTCAGAAAGAGAGAGGAAGGGAGACAGCGGAGCAAAGGAGGGAGAGGAGGGGAAGAGAGAGGGGCACCGCTTGCTTTTAGGCCACAAATTGGCCTGTAGTTCCAGTTGTGTGTTTTGTGTGTTTATTTGCGTTGCACAAGTGTTTCTCTTCGGAGTCAAGGGGAGTAACTTAAGGACAAGACCGGCAGTGAAACTATAGTCAGCAGCAAACATGATCACAGACTGGTTTTTCCACTGCAGCCTCTCACCTCTACTCCCTGGACTTTTAGCTTCATATGATCCTCCCGAGTGGTCTTCCCGTCTTTCCTCTTCTTCCAGCAGTAGCCATCCTTCCTGTACTTCACCTTTTTACGATTGTAGAGGATCATGGAGCCATTTTGAGGTCTGTTGGGGCACAAGATAAAGACTAGATGAGACAGGCAGATGCACACTGTTATGCTGATGCAGCAGAATGTTCATTATACAAAAGAAATAGTAATTCGGCACTGCGAAAACCAAGCAGAATGACTTTTTCTTTAGTGCTTACAATTGAAATAGAAGATAGTATCTTCTTCACTGCTCAACTCACACAAGTGCAATTACTTTTTTTCAGTGACGTCAGTGTTTCTCTCCCACAGTCACATTAGTGGGTCTCATCCCCCCCTCGCTCTCATACATATCCTCATGCACCAACATGTTAATATTTTAGTAAGGCGATTTATTTTCACACCAAGAGCATTGGCCTCTAAGCTACATACCTGGTGGGGTGAACATATATGCACAAGCACAATCACGGGCACACACCAAAAGCCATACATGTTTAAAGAGAGAAATACAATTGTGATATCAGAGATGGCAGGACCTGCAACTGAGTGTTCTTTGGGCTCAATGTCAAACCTGCTGCTCTGCAATCAATCATTACACTTTGAAACAGGACAGAGGTGTGTAAGTGATTCTGTGTGTGTTTGTGTGTTGGAGGAGGAAAAAAATGCTTCTTTGGCTTTCTTATCTCTTGACAACAGAGAGAGAATAGACTTGTTAACAATCAATAAACCAACATATATACTCACAAATGCTCTCTCTCTCCCTCTCTCTCTCTCTCTCTCTCTCTCTCTCTCTCTCTCTCTCTCATGTGGTCATGTGAACATGACACACACATACACACCCACACATAAACACACAAACTCCCCACAGTTTTACATCTCCTCTATCCGTTGTTTTTTTTTTTGCCAGCAAAATTGTTCATTTGGGCTGTAATAATGTAAGACTGCACCATGACCAGTTACTGCAAAGACAGGCCACTATCTGTTTGAACGACCCCATGCGAACTTTGCACATGTCATTCAAAGTGAAATATGAGAATGATTTTTGCACTGGGTATGCCAGCTCTGGTAGGGTGAAACGGTTGGAGTGTGGTGGTGTCAGTCACAACGCTTTTCACATCTGCAGAAAAACCCAGCAGCTGGGAGTAGTTCAGGTGAGCAGCAGCTGACAGGTAATGCTGCCAGAAAATATGTGCATGTGCTCTGCACCTCCTCTCCTCTCCTCTTTTCTCCTCTCCTCTCCTCTATATAGACAGAGATGATTACAGTGTACTCAGAACACTGTGTGTAGTGAAATTGAATTTACTTTGAGCTGATTTTCTTTGACACCTTAAATCTGTTCTGTTTTGGGGCGAGCCTGCCAGTTTCTTAGTGGAGTGGAGACCCCCACCCTCCGATCAAAGCCAAGTATAGTCTCCGTCTCGAGCCGCGTGAGTCATCTTAGAGCTGCTGATTCTAATTATGTTACGGAGAAAATGGATGAGATCAAACGTGCACTCGCGCGTGGGTGGCAAATGTGTTCGTATGTAATTGTGTGTGCAATCAGATTCGTATGCACGTGGACAGTGCCCATGTTCCTCACAAACCCTGTGATTCAAGCAGACATAAATGCTATTGATTGTAACTAGGCTGTGATGTGTGGGATATAAAAAGCTTTTCAACCGTTCCACAGTGTAGCAGAGCAAAAACAGAGAAGGCTGTGGGGAAGGAGGTGTGTGTGTGTTGGGGTGGGGGGGCAGAAAGATAAAGAGGCAGAGTGGGTGTGTGTGACTGGGTCCGGTAAGGGAGGAGAGAAGGAGGAGCTAGTGAAAGTAAAGGCAGAGAGGAGGCAACAACGTTTACTTTGAACAGACGAGGTATTTCGGCGATGGGAGAAATCAAGGTCATTATTGTTATCTTTGTATTGCAAGTCTACAAATGCTCGCGCACACATTAATGCAAACACACCTACATGCACGCAAAAAAAGCATTTACACAAATGTCAACTGGCTCCGTTCGCTGAGCGCCTTTCCATCTGATGGGATTACATGTAATCTGTTCTAATCGTGCCTCGTGTCATGTGTAAATGGGATTATATCTAACTGTTGCTCAATAAACCCGATATGACTGCTGCTGCTGCTGCTGGGAGTCTAAGGCTGTTCGGCAGCACAACCAATCAATGAGAAATCCATCCACAACATAAACTGTGCTGGTGGCCTCCGGCTGCTCCTGAGAGGAGTCCTTCAGCTGGCACAATAGGAGCACGGACGCATCACCGCAGGCTTTCAGCAGTGTCAGTAATCAGAAATGGGGCCATAAGGTGACCACTTCACTTGCTTAACTTTACTTTTTTGTTATCTCTTCTTTTTCATTTGTTGGTCTTATTTTTTTTTTCTTTTAGACTATACCTGCATCTGTATTAACTAAAACAAATGCCAATACGGTGATCCATCAATAATTCAACTTGCCCTTTTCCTAGTCTTTTATTCTGCTTTCCACTTCTTCCAGCCCTCTCTTCTTGCTATATCCACTCCCCATTCTAGGAAAACAGCTACTTATGGTTCTTTCAGATCAATGAATATTCAGTTTTGGCATGTGGATCCCTTTTCACACCCAATCTTATATACACATGCCCCCACTCTCCACCCATCCTCCCATGTCTGAATTATACATAACTTATCCTGATACATTTGCATTCATTAAAACTCCATTTCCAGCTGACTAGGTGCTTTACAGTCCGACCATGTTCTGGAGTGTTCTCTACATGTTGATGGGTCATTTGCAGGATGGAGAATATTGACATACATCACTGAAGCTTTAATTAAACACAAACCAATGGGAGTCACTGACTAATTAAGTGATACTGTGTTTGTTCAGTGATGCCTCAACATTTTTAACAAACATTTTTAAATCCCATAGGATTTTCCAATATTCCCCTTGTTGTTTTTCACTTAAACGTAAATAAAGACAATCAAATAAAGCATCTGTGTGAGACAACAAAAAGCAAATGAACTTTTTTCTTTTTTAAATATACAGTATATTAAACTTTTATTGCAACTTAACACTTACAGTAATTGTTGATCTGTGCTGCACAACAGGTTGGAAAAAATTAAACCTGTTTGTTTTACAGTTTCTACTTGAAAAATGCATAGACATCCCTTTGTCTATAATCTGCACCTCTGTGCATTAATGGTGCCATCCAGAAGTGAAAATGATCTTTGCCAAAGGCACTGATACAAGCCCATAACATCAGAGACTAGCATTTGGACTTGTTGCTGATAAGAGTCTGGGTGGTCTATTTCATATATTTTGTGAAGCTTATGGAATCAGTTTCTTTCAAAAATTATATGAAGTATGGATTTGTCTGATCATAAAATCCATGCTTCCACTGCGAGGTGGTCCATCCCAGATGCTTGGAGATCTACAGACATCAGAGACCAGGAAAACATAAAGCTTTTTTTAGTTTTAAGTAGCATTTGTGAAAGTAGCTCAGTCATGTGGCTCTTGACAAAACGTTTCCAAAAGTAATGTCTTACAGCTGTTGGTGAATGATTGGTCTTTATACAGTACACCAAGGGGACATGTGCAAATTCCTTATAAAATCCTTACAATCACCTGTTAACATCACCTCTTTGAAATAATCTCTGTTTTTTCACTTCCTCGTGTACCTGTGCACTGCTGTTTGGAATCTGTTGCAGTTGTAAAATGCAAAAAATCATTCTTATTAAGTAGTAAACAAGAAACAAATGTCTTGGGTCCATACTGTCTGTGATGGAAATATTGTTCTTGGCCAATCTATGACCTTTTCTTATGAGTACAGATAGTGCAGACTCGTATTTTGTCTTTAAGAGTTTTGGCTCTGCTGGCTCCGCAGCTGCAATAACCTATTTTTATAATCATTTACTGTTTAATCTTAATCATTCTTGTATTGTTTTCATTATTAAGCATGTTCTTTCTCTGTGTCACCACTCCATCGAGGCTCCTGGTGTACGTTCTGACCCGCTTGCATGCAAATGATGTATTAAATCTACTGAACTTGGACCATCCGTCACGTCTTTATTCTTGATAACTTAATGCAGTCAGTTGTAGCCCAGATAGTCACTCAGGTGGTTAAGACATGTAATACAGAGGCAGTAATAGTGTTTTCCACAACACTGTCTGCGAATAAATAACAGTCAAAGTAAATATAAGAATCCCTACATTGTTTAATTTGCATTTTCCATATCATCTCAACTTCTTCTGATTTTGGGATCCTATAGTTTGCTGGTTTAGTTTTGAGAATTTTGCAAATGGCACAAATGTTCTTCATCTTATTAAAAACAAATCTAAACAAAAAGTTCTACTTTTGTTTCACCGAAGCACTAAACATTCAGCTTGTCCACATGATCTTTGGCATTTTGCTTACAGCTCTGCAACGCACACCATCATCGTCCACTTCTGTAACCTGTCAGTGAACTCATGAGCATCAATATTTAATGAACAAGTAACTAAACATTACTTAGAAATTACACTGGGTTCCTTTGTGACGTTAGGAACAATTAACACACCTTTCACTTGGAGTAATCTTTATTGGATATAAAATATCAGCCAATACTTTCATTTCATTTCCAAATGAACTCTGAATCTCAGGGGTTCACATACTTTCACATACCACAAAAATGTTAGGAACATTGGATGATTCCCTGAAAAGACACATGACTGAGTATAATAACTTATCTTGTGTTTAAATGGGTTCTCTTTATATGCTTTTAAGGACTTCAAAGAGAATTTGTTGATGATATAGAAAACACTGAAGGACTCAAAAATGATCAAAAGCAACTCGAAGTGCATAGGAATCGTCATTGTTTGTCTCCTCACCTGGTTTTTGGCGATGTTGTTAGCCACTCATCATGCTTCTCAAATGTGATGAGATATGCAGCGATCTCCTGGAGAGAAACGACAGAAAGGTTATATTGGTGTGTGTGTATCACCGAGTGTGTGCCACCAAGAGATAAAACATAAGAAGCATTTCCAAATGACCTGCTGATACCCACAGAGCGTGTGTCAGTATCTGATTGCCAGGGTGAGGTTTGGGTGCTTGATTGGTCACACAGTCGCCAGTCAGGAGGCGGATACAGAGGACAGACCCTCAGGGCCAACAACCAATCACGCTCACCAATGCACTGATGTTTCCCTCCACTGGGGAGGAAAAGCTATCTCCTAAATACACACACTTGGGGTACACAAACACACACATGCATGCACACACACAGGGGGTGCAAACTAATACACTAGCTGAGAGAGTGCACTGATAGGAAAAGTTTTCTGTGTGCTGCAGTTTCACAGTTTCCTGTCAGATAAAGCCCTGCTCCTAACTTGATTCTTAATTCCTCTGGCTCTCTTTTCATCTCCTCCTCAGCCCTCATCTCTTCTCTACACTATGTCTTTTGTTATTCCGCACTCATATGAATCCAGTAAGGGAAAAGGAAGTTTATATTATACAGGTGCATTCTACCAAAAGCAGCATAAGCAGAACGTCCATACACACAATCAGACAAAGACACGCAGCCGAAAGAAAACTACTGTTTACACTTCCTGCTTCTCAGTTGTTTTGTGCAACTTTTGCCTTTTCCCTTTGCTTGGTGAACTTTCTCACCTCTGGATTCCTCCTTCAAACTATATTCTCTGTCTACCTATCACCGACTACCATCTCACCCACTTGCTGTGGAACACTGTGAAATGTAAATTGTCCTCTTAAGACAATCAGTGTTTGAAATGTGGCACAAAGCAATAGCGCGGAAGACATCAACACCCCGGCAATCCTTCATCTGCCCCCTCAGATCAACACTCCTTTCCAGACCTTCTTTCTGCCTTATCCTGTGTGTGTGTGTTTAGGTGTTTGTCCCATTTTGGCACGAGAGCACTCCGGCTCGACACTGATCAGACAAAAGATTCGAGGTGGGAGGAAAGGAGGGGAGAGGTGAAAAGAGAGAGCGGCTGGAGGGAGTTGGCACTTAACTGGATTGTTTTTATAGTACCCTCCATTTGATCCTCATGTCCCCACCCCCTACTGCCTTTTCTTGAATTTATAGTAGTGTTTATATATGTATGTGGGCACGTGGGAGGGACTGCTATCACACCCTTAATCATTATCACTATCAAGTTGGCCACAGTTAATTTCTGTCTGCCTGAGGCACATAAAACTGCTCAGACACCTGCATACAGGCACATTTTTAGCCTTACCTTGGCACAACCACGTATAAGCACACAAATAGTGCCTCATTCATTTATGCATCTATTCATTAGCTGTGACAGGCAGCCACCTCTCCACATCCCAAACCACTCCGCAGCAAGTCAATATCCTATACAGCATCCACCGCTCCAACCGGGCACTCGGGCTCCCCTAGTGACTGTCAAGCCAGTGGGAGGCGGGAGGAGAGAGGAGAGGAAAGAGAGGAGGAAAGAGAGGAGACAAGGGGCCGGGAAAGACAGAAAGATGGGAGGATTAAGACGGAGGAAGAGAGACTTGCAATTAAAGGCCTGCCCCATAAGAGCCATTAAAAAGCCAGAAACAGAAGAGTCAGCTGAAACAGCAGCCTGACACACCCACACACACACACACACACACACACACACACACACACACACACACACACACACACACACACACACACACACACACACACAGTCATGCTGCTCACACATTTCTGCATACTCCCTTGCCACCACACACACACACGCCCATGTGAAGTGTGACAGAAATGAGATGGTGAAGGTCGATCCTCAGGAAGTCACAGTTAGTGTCCCAGTGGAAAGAAGTGATGGAGCGCTGTGAGCATGCTTGGTGACACACTGACCCTTCAGGAATACGGTGTATGATGGTACGACTGTGTGCGCGAGCGTGCGTGTGTTAGTTGTGTCTGACACATGGGCAGGGACAAGCCTCGTCCTCAAAGGATCTACTCTAGAAACCCAGACTTTTTACGTGTCTGCGTGAGTCTACATAATAATACATTACAACAGGCTCAGCTGAATGCATGGGCACACTTTCTCCGACACACACCTTTTCCTGTCTGTGCGTACATGGGAAAAAGTGAGTTACTTAAGGAAAAAAAAAAAAAAATCTAACAAAGCATAAAGCATGAGTGGGAAGTTAGATTGGAGCAAGCGCTGCAGTTGGGGAAATCAGCCTCCCACTCACGCATCACTGAGACCATCTCCCTCCAAGAAACTGGTGGCATGAACAGAGAAGCAGACAGGCAGACACACATGTACACATACAAACACACTCCCGGATCTCAAGGAGATTTCCACGGGAAGGGAGGGTTTTCGGTGGTCGCCTACACTGCAATAGACTTATCCAGGAGCTTTCTCCTGGGAGATTCCATTATCAGGTCTGGCCACGGGCTTGTGTATATTTATACATCTATGTGTGTGTGTGCAAGTCGTGTGTGTACATGTTTGAAGTGTAATGATGAGCATCACCCTGACAGAGATCTGGGAAAAGCAGAGATGTCTGTAAACTGGAACTGTCACATCCATTCGAAGTGCCTCAGATGAAAGCTGCTGCTGGCTCACTACAGAAATCATTTGGCTTTGAGCAGTTTGTTTTGGCAGAACAGGAGGCAAAAACTTATGTGTCCTTTTCAACTATACAATCCATATCTGCCTCTCCTCTCGAGCGTGGCAAGTCTTACATACATGTGTGGGGGAAAGAACTACATTAGCATTACTAGGAGAGGTCTGCTGATGCTGTAATTTACTCCTAAGCACCTCCACTTGTTCTCTTCTTCCCAGAATGAGCCAGTCTGTGACGATAGCAGACATTCTGTCTAATACTGCCTTCTAATAGCATCGTTATTATTTTTATTTTAGTTTGCGGGCTTCTCCATGTTGTATCTTTTGTAATCCAATCACATATAAAAAAATGAAAGAAGAAACATGTTTTCTATATCGGAACATAATAAAAAAAAACTCCCCTGGTCCTTACTAGGTCTTAAAATTAGATAAATACATCTTTAGAGGAACTACAACACAAAATATCTCACAATGTCAATTTCTAAATGACCTGATGTGACAGATGTGAGCATTTGTCTTTCACACCT
This sequence comes from Xenentodon cancila, assembly GCA_014839995.1. Classification (NCBI taxonomy): domain Eukaryota; kingdom Metazoa; phylum Chordata; class Actinopteri; order Beloniformes; family Belonidae; genus Xenentodon; species Xenentodon cancila. The sequence continues at coordinate 12,735,791 of CM026203.1, read as the reverse complement.
AGATTAATGTGTCACATTAACATCTACAAGCTATTATAATGTTTATGAATATATTGTTCGATATCAAGGCAAAAATATGCAATTTACAATGAGAGCAGAGGAAATGACCTATAAAATTGTTTTTATTTCATGTTTCTTGTCAGACAGCTATAAGTTTTCCTGAAAGCTGTCAGGTTGTTTTAAATAAGACATTGGGTCATAATGGGTTAACAAAAACTATTGCATCTATTATGATACCACACTTTGTCTTTTTTTTTTTTTTTACCATTTTTGATCCCTGTGTGAAGTACTTTCACAGTTCTGACTGATTTTTAAAAATCACCACTGTTAATGCAGCTTCCCTGAAGCCTGTGAACAAAAGACTGTGTTGCAAAGAGAAGCCCAGATACAGACTGAGTGGTGCTGTGCTTCAAGCTGACATAAATGAAGTGGCGTCCATTGTAAACCAGACCAATAAAGTCTTGTTTGCACTGTGCTCCTCTAACAGGACTAATTAAAACAACAGGGTGACGTTTAATCAGTAATGACAGGGATCATTTTGCACGGTTCTCTACAAGTAATAAAACTTCATCAGATCTATAGTAAAGCATGACAAATAATGTATAGTTTGCATTGTATTCCCGAACTGCCTCATTCCCTGTTGTTTGTTGCTTTCAACAGCCCTTACATTACCTCCACTGGCTAATACAACTGCTTAATACTGTTTCCATAACAACTGTTGCAAAGCCCCTGATCAGAATTCCTCTCAAGCTTGCCTTGTGTTTATCATATAAACTCCTCATCACACACTGAGTAGTACACACACACACACACACACACACACACACACACACACACACACACACACACACACACACACACACACACACACACACACACAAACGTGGCTATAAAAGACTTGTACACAAATGCATACAAATGGGCCGCCAGCACACAAAGTCAATGGCTTGAAGAAGAAAAAATAAATAAAAACATCACTTTTTTTTCTGCTTGTCTCTTGTTTTTTCAGAGACATACATGCGGCACCGACAAACACACTGGTGCAAACACACAAAGACACACATGATAAATGCCCATTAGTGGGGGAAAAGGTCTGACCTTCATTGAGGGCCCTCCCCTGTCACCTAGCTGGGAAAGTGACATGTGGCATCACATTCATCTCTGTCGCACCGCATTCATGCACACTGTACACAAAGAAACACTGCACGACATTCCAGAATACCTTCCATGTTAAAAATAAGGTACAGCTGGGTGCATGAGCATGAACAACCATCTACATAAATGTAGATACAGGTCCAGAGGGGCTCGGTGTCTCATGAGTCCATGCAGAGGTGGCTGCCCACATGAGTGACGGCTTTATAACGCAAAAGTCACTCTCTCTTCTCGTTCACGCCTCCTCTTGCTTTGACCTCTTTACTTCCATCCTCTCTGTTCTTTCTCTATTTACTGCCCCACCCACCCACACACACACTTCTTTAATTTGTAGGGGTCCAAACGGTGAAGGTGGCAACACATAAAAACACTCTCAAAGCAAACAACAAAGTAGCACAAACTCTTTTAGCAAAGACTTGAGAACATCCAACAGCCTCAATCCACCCGGGGCGCATCAATCATATTTTTCAAGACTTTCCCTCTTTTGTGTACCTTACCTGTCCTCTTCTGCCTGCCTAGTATTTGCATTTGAGGAGACAGCCCTCTATCTCAGCAGGGAGGCTGAACACATCAAAGATGGCAACAGGTGCACGGTGTCAAACACAATGCCACGATCCCCTGCTGCGCCAGGGCGTCTTAGATAAACCTTGTTGGAGTACCTAAGAAACTCTGGCAAAGTTAATTGGGAGGGGGTGTTTGCATGCACTACAGTGCATGTGCACAGTCACGTGCAGATGTTTATTTGAAATCCCTAATGATGAATGTAAGCTTGCCGGTGGGAGGTGAAAGAATACAGAGCAAGGTAATGTGGAGCGAGGTATCTTGATTAAGGGGTCTCCAGCGGTTGTGTTAACCCCTGCTATGTCTTCCCGCGAGTCATTTCATCCTCTGAGGCTCTTTCCACTCTGCCATTGTTGATGTTCTTGTGATTATGGAGGATTGGTATGCTAAGGAAAGATGGACAGCCAGAGTTACAAGACTAAAAAAGGGAAAGAGGGGTGAAGGAAAGTATGTGCCACCTCTCATTGGCATAAATACTTGTTTACGACAAGACATAAATTGGCACTCTGTCAGTCAGTCTCTCTATTTCTCTCTACTCAAATTCCTTTTCTCTATTTCCTCCTCTGTCTCGCTTCCTCTGTCTGTCTCTCCTCTTCTTTCCCTCTGTGCTGCTAAGCGTATTATAACACTCCCTGGTTCAGCCCTCTCTCATTACCATATTCTAATTACATTCGTTAAGGGGAGCATTTGGGAGTTTAATGAATAAATTTGAAAGATGGGTCTCTGTGGCGATCTTTAGGTTTGTCTCCTCCTCAACCAAATAAGAGAGGAAGCATATGTGTGTGCATGTGCGTTTGTGTGCTTGAAAGTTCACACACCTGTCTGCTGCGCGCGTGTGTGTGTGTGTGTTCTCAGTAAATACTACTGTAGCTCCATTTTGGTATAAACAAACAAATCGAGTTAACTCCTGGAGCTCATGTGGAGTCCTCGCTCTCCTGAAGAGAGAGAAAAAAAAAATCAATTCTGAATTCTGTTTGTTTCTGCCAAATAAAGATTTCATGTCACTTGTTTGCTGTTTTGCAAAAAAAAAAAAAAAAAAAAAAGGAGCTATCCATGTTGAAGCCATGCATATTTAATTATCCTCAAGCCTCAAAAACAAACTGCCAAAGACAAACACTAAATTTCAAATGTACAAATTATCTGTATTTTTGGATTGAAACAGACAACAGACCTGAAGGCTTCAAAGTGCTAGATAGGCATACGAGGTGAAAGCAATCTTACGTAAAAGTTAGGCTTTTCAGCCGGTTGTTGGGGAGCATCAACTCTGCCCCGTGACAGGCTTCCACCATTGTGCGGTTTTGATTTGTCTCTGCCTGGAACGAAGCCTTTGGCGCCAGACCTGCACTCACTCTGTCAGGGTATTGCAATATGTAATATAGGTCTGACACGGTTTAATAAAACTGTGCCAGACATATTCTCCACCCTGATTGCCAGCTTGCGCTTGAAGGTGTTTAGGAGCGAATGTGCAACATTTACTGTTTGCTTAAAAAAAAAAAAAAAAAAAAAAAAAAAGCTTGCCAAATGATGTATTTTTACTCGGCTACCTGCCAGTGATTTCTAACAATTAAACAATACCGCAAGCAACAGGATAAAGGTGGAGAATCTAATTTAACCCTTTCGCTGTTGAATTTATTTTAACTACAATGGCAGCTTCTTAAAGTCATTGTTTTCTTTTCATTTTTTTCTTTTTTGTGAAAACGATTATTTTGTAAATCCCAGAACGGGCTTATTCATTTTCTTGTTGGCTTGAACTGAGGCATAACCACACTCTGCGAGAAAGCAGGACTTGGCTGGAGTGTCGATTTTTTTATTGCATCTTGTGGTAAAAAATTATAAATTTACCTCATTTTAAATTCGGTTTGATTCCGACTGATAGAACCTTAACTATCTCTGTGACTTTGAATTTCCTCAAACCATTGCATGAAGGAAAAAGTGCGCTCATCCCAGGCTAACTGTACACATGAACCGATGTAGAGGACCATATGTGGTCAAAATACATTTGCCAGTAATTGTTTGTAAGTGTGCGGTATCATTATCCAAAAGGGCTCCTTTTCACATAATGTTTGCAGTGATGATGCACTGTGCTTCAAGTACTGTGACTCATGCAGTGGGCGCCAAAGAATGCTTGCTATCTTTAACTTTTACCTCTATACAATGCAAGACACGTATAAAATTGGAAAAAAAAGAAGCAGTTGGGAAATAACCATTAACTTTTAAAGATTAGAAAACACAGGCATATCCATCTGTCCATGGGAGACATATTGTTTGCTTTAATCTGGTTGTTTTCCATCCATTTACTGCAAATAGCTCTGGTAAAAATATGTAATAATTGCTAATATAATGCACCTTTTAGGGACTGAAAAGAAGACACACATCAGTCATTGCCTTCTGTGCTGTCCTGGTAACTTTCCACCTCATATGAACTGTAATGGACTGTGACTTTCTAGTTCAACATACAATGACACCCCAGAGCAGGCAGAGACTGCAGCTGAAAGTCTCACTGAGAAAGTCATGCTGATGTCGAATATTAGACAAAGTTAAGACTTGCTTGCTGGCAAGATTCCTGTAAACAGCCTGCCAGAATTTAAATGCAGCCGGAAAAAAAAAAAGAAGGAAGAAGAGGTAATTGCACAGTTAGGCTTAACAGCAGGTAATACCTGTTTCTGGACTCTGAAGTCTTGCTGTAGCCACATTTTCCCTCTTTGTTAGAGTTGCAAGCAAACACTTCCACAGAGTGATAATCTAATTGTGATTTTGTATTACAGAGCAATTTCAGAGAAGACCATTGTTAGCAACTTTCTCTGTCAAAAAGCTCCATGGAATAAACGGGAGCTACTTTCAATCTCTGCCACTTGGTAAGATGTTGGTGAGACAACTGAGACGTGCTGCCTTGAGATTTATATATTGCCCTCATCCATCGCCTTATACTGTACACTGACACAATTAAATAGCATCTGCTTTGCTGGTATGCAAATGCAGCATCAGTATCCCATACATAGTTTTCTCCTTTGAGTCCAAGATGATGGATGATTTATTACAGCTGAGCTGGTTTTAGACTAATGACACAGCTGCATTACAATACACAACTTAGTACGCCGCCAATATTGCATATGCAGAAAGACAGAACACCCTCATACAGACACATACACACTAATGCCACCTTGTTTAATCCCCGGGAATCAGTAAAATTTGATTACCATGACTTTTACAAGCACACTCCATATGAAAGTAGACAATCCATGCATCAGTGAGGCAGAGGAGGGAACGCGAGGAAGAAGAAGATAGAGAAAGGGAAACAGACAAATACGTGATGCGAGATCCAACTGCAGTTCTTTTTTTACTTGGGGGTAGGGGCATGATGGAGGCTCCAGGATGGATGTCATAATTCATACTGAAAATACAACACACACAGAAAAATATCTCACCCTATATCACAGCAAATGTGAGAATCCACACAGTTACCAGTAAATGCATAAATGTCCCAAGGTAAATCTTGTCAATGTGTACATTTCCAGGATATGGTTAGCAGAAAATGCAAGACACGGCATCATGAGAGTCACGGTGGTCTCGCTGTATTCTGCTGTGGATATGATGTTGTGAGCAGCCAATTTACTCCTTTGGCTCTTTTGATAAAGCAAGGTCTGTGAGGAGATACAACTGCAAACGCACACGAGCTGAAGGTGAAAATGATGTTTGCTGAGGTTTTGAACATGTAACCATGTATGACCTCAACCACAGCGTGATCTCTAGATGAAAATGGAACATAGCTGAGGTCATGGGTTTTGTTTGAAGAGCTGAATGAGATGGCATACCTGTCCATGGCTAAGAGGTTCATGACTCGTTTGTTATTTTAGCAGACTTGTTCTGATGTATAAAACTGTGCAAATGCTTGCTTCGAGGCTAAAGTCTTTAACTGAGATTGTAAAGGGCTTACTAAAACGCCACAAGGCCAATATCATGCTCACGAACAATGCTCCCAAAGTGCAGTAAACAAACCGGGAGTCCTCCACCATAGATAGCATAAAGCAGCCAGTTTGGCTTTTTTTTTTTTTTTTTTTTAATTATTGTGTGTAATCTTTGCTGTGAAATGAATAACATCTATCATGGACTGGAGTCATCAATTTAACAAATAGAAATACATATTCTTACCCAGTTTTAATTAAAAGCAGAGCAACAGCCTGGAAGTGGTCATCGGCGTTGTGCGGCTCGTAAGGCCAGCAAACTTAGATCCATGAGATCTCAAAAATAAAAATGACCTCGCAGCAACTTTACAGGTCATAGACAAAATGGTCTCATTTTAGTCCCTTTCCAAATGTATATCACAGGTTTGGTTCTGTGAATTTAACATAGGTGAATGTGCACATTTTTATACAAATATTATTTCCTCTTGGCTTAGCTATGAGATATATAGTTAATAATGATGAGCACCAACTTTAAAGAGAAAACAATCCATGGAAACCACAAATATGTGCTCATCTGGGAACATCCCTAATAGTTGAACAAATTGTGTTCTTTAATCATGAATGCAATGCTGCACTCAAGGAGATGTTCTCATAATCAATTTCTGTTCAAATATGCAGTGTGGAAAAAGAAATCTGTTGAGACAAAACCCAAAAACAGCAAATTTGCAAACAGAAAATACTAGTGCAGAAGCAAAACCAGTGAAATGCACATTGAATGCACATTCAGATCTACAGAGAAAATAAAGATTAAAGGTTATGCTGTAGATCAGAAGTTACTGACCCATCTGTTGATTTTAATGTATTTTCAGAAAGGCTTGACTTAGCAGTTAAAGATATCATGAATACTTCTATAAATATGTGATATAATGCAAAAGGTTGATAGCCTGTTTGAACGGTTTGAGGGCAGGTTACATGAATGCTGCAAAAAACGTTCTAGCTCATTGTCACCGAGTAGACACCTCCATACTCCACACACACTGGTGAAACAAAATAAATATCTGCAAAACCTGACACAAAAGGAACTCACAGTCTCAGATGTCCACACATATGCTTGTTGCATAGTTGACGTTTATATTAAACACTTTTACTGAATTCTTGTGCAGCCTTTAAACAGACTCAGAGCAAGATAAAGTAAAAAAACATAATGCCATTTATACAAAAGACCTTTAATGCCTGACAAATAAAATAATACACAGAACATATATATATATATATATATATATATATATATATATATATATATATATATATATATATATATATATATATATATATATATATATATATATATATATATATACACATTTTGGCATATTCATTATATATGACAATTAAAAACATCCCTTATTTTGCCTTTAATAGTTTCTAAATAATATATATTTTTTATCATTATGAATACATTGGGTGATTTAAAAAAAATATTGTTTAAAACATATTCTTTTTTCTTTTTGTTTTGCCAGGGTAAATAGTACTGCAAGTAAGCACCTTGTAGTGCTAGTTACATTAAAATAAATATCAGCTAAGAGCATAAAATAGAGACTCCCTTCAGAAATCCTGATCTAGGCACATTCCTCACAAAGTCCCTATGCTCCAGTCATTAATGAATCAAAAAATGAAAACTCACAATAAAAATATAATGAAAAACAAAAGGCTTCCAGGTCAAGTTGCTCTTGACTTGCAGGGTGACGTTTTGCTTATCGAACACATTTGTGTGCATACGGAGAAATGCAAAATTACCTTGTGCAGCCCAAAAGTATATTTGACTCCCGAAGACCTAGCAAAGCACTAAGTTATGAAAGTCAGATAAAGTTTTGTAGTTACATAGACAGAACTCCACACATAAAGTACAAGTTCTCAAATTACAAGTACAAAGATTAGCTGTGTGTGCATGTCTGCGCACTCATACACATTTTAATGTTTTATCTGCCTCTAACAAATTAAATCTAAGTCACACAAGATTCAGATATTACAGAGATTCTATGGGGGACATTTATGGAAGCAAAAAGTATTGTCTAAAGAAAAGTATAGCCTCTTTTTTCAGTAGACTGTTCCGGTCATTCAGTTCTTTCTGGTGGGGGTTAGAAACTAACAGCAAGTTAAAATCTCTCTTACACACACACACACACACACACACACACACACACACACACACACACACACACACACACACACACACACACACACACACACACACACACACACACACACACACACACGATTGAGTTCAGGCACGTACACAGCACCGCCTCACTCACAGTAACACATTCCCACTGTTTAATATATTTCTGTGTCTCCAGTTAACAATATTTTGTGTCAAATTATGGTGGGCAAGATAAATAGCGGGTCCGCTGAACATGGAGAAAATAGTGCAGGAGAGAGACGTGGTGCTTCCAGTTGGGTAGAAGGAAGACAGAAGCGAGGAGAGGGAAAGAGAGGAGAAGAAAGTCGACTCTAACTCCGACCTCAGTGTGGATTCACTGACTAGACTTGTAAAACCCGGTTAATCCCATGTACTTGTGAAATCACATACTCCCTGAAATATATGCATGACTGAAACTGACTGAAATACGGAACTACGCACACATCCATTTTGCCACGCACACTCCCAAAAAAATTTGCAAAGAAAAAAGATTGGTGGATAAATATTTTCAATGAGGATGCTATGACCATGATTAGAATTAGTCTAATTAATTCTTTGAATCACTGACTTTTGGTTCATACCGCCAGTTTGAGGAGCACGGTTTGGCGGTCGGGAATTCTCGTTGAATATGTAAGTCACAACAGACACAAAATGATGTTGGGTGTTAATTGGGCTACACTTGGCTCAGCGAGAGATGGAGAGAAAGACAAAGAGGAAGAGAAAAAGAAAAGAGGAGGCAAAGAGAGAGAGCCTCGAGGACTAATTAGTGATTATAACTTGGCGCTCTCCAAACATAAAATATTTCTGAACCCATAAGACAGAGGAATGATTAAAAATAAAAGAACAGGAATCAAACGCAGGGCACTGGGAAGCCCCACCCCTTGTACAGCATGTGCATTCTTACGTGTATCCACATGTACACATGTACGTACGTGCATGAGTGGATGTGTGTGCCGGCGTCTTTGCCCTCTCATTAAACTAGGCTCAGCTCTGGTAAACAGCAACAGCACAGAGCCCAATGTCAGCTGCAGAGGTTAGAGCCATAGGCAGGCTCTGGGACACCCACACTGACATGGACAAACTGAACCTCTCAGCACCATGTTATCGAGCAAATGCTTGAGGAGCACATGCATCTCATTTTAAAATCAAACTTTTGGGAAGTTTTAATACATGTGATTTTCTTTTTTCTTTTTTTTTTCCTGATGCGTCGACATAATGCAGCATGCGAGCCTCTCCCGCGGTCTTGTGCCTGTGAATGCTGGGTATTAGAAATTCACATATCAGAGTCATAAATCAAGGACACCCTTCACCACAGTATAAATGAAACATGGAATCCTGCAACTGGTTGTCTGCTAACTGCGTCACTCGATGCTGCAGCATTGATTCACAGTTTGTTTGTTTTTTTTAAATGTTTGGAAAACACAGTTTGGAAAGTGACATTTCATGCCATCATTCCAGAGCAAGAGCTTTTCCAGACAGTCCCACCCACACAAAAACATAGGAAATGTCTTTACGTAAAATGGAGGGACACTCTGTTCGCATATTCAGCTTAATGTATCTGTTTAATGACTCACAAACAACAGTAATGACAGAAATAATAAATCAAGAGTGGTTTTTTTTTTTTGTCTCAAAATTTTATCTCTGCAGCATGTGTGGTGATTGTGAAAGGGTTCCTGACGTTTTTACCTGTGATGAGGGGATTTTGTCCTTCACAGGTTGTTTGTGCTCTCTGTCATGCATGATTGGCATCTCAAGCAGACACACCAATTGTCGTGTCTGTCTTACCACCTCCCCGTTAGCTGCGAAATTATGAATGGCGTTCCTGTCCAATTTGCATCATCAATCTTACTATTAGCAGAACGCACACACATATGCACAAATAATATGCTACCATGGCAACGCTTGCCCTTGATACGCACACGCAGGCCAGGTAGCAATCTAAAGCATATAGGAATTCTGATCCATCCTCTCTCTCAGTCATGTTGGTGTCATGCAACAGTACAAGCAGACATGGGTGTGTGTGAACTGTCAACCAGGCTGTCTTCACGCAAACACAACACATCACTGTGTAATGAGAACAAGCACTGAAAAGAAACGCTGCATGTTTCATAGCATATCATTACAACACATATCCTTAGTAGCAAAGAAAAAAAAAATCAGCTCCTCACATTTGTTTTCCTGACATGCAGTTGAGCAACATGTGGAGCAGAGTCACATGGAGACATCAGACATCTGTATGATGTACTGAAGTCAGAGCCAAACCATTTGAGAGTTGCATCATTTGTATCATAGTGGGAGCTGCTCTGAAGCTGAAGCCTTGAAAATGCACATTAGACCACAAAATGATATGCAAGTACGCACAGTGTCTGATTGCATGTTTCATAGTTTGTATTTGAGCTTTGAAAAAAGATATCTTACTCATATCAAGAAGTCGGGGTCTCGAGTCAATATTTTCATTCATATTTTAGCTTGCGTTCCAGGACCAAAAATTAAGTTTGCCTGTGTCTACATGTGAAAAGCTTGGTAGAACTTCTATTGCAATGCTCTGAAGAATTTTCTAACACCACACAACAAGTAACTCCAAAAGGATGGGAAGCATAGGCTCCGCCACCAGTCAATCCACCTCAGTGTGGTTTGTTATCTAAAACTTGTCCAATGTCTATTACCATGGACAGATACACATACACCCCCAATCTATTATTGAACAAAAGGCTCACGCCTCTGCTCAGCCCTTCAGGGAGGAATCCATCCCTCCATCCCAGAATAATTTCACACATCAGTAGATACACAAAGGAGAGGAAGAGAGAGGGAAAGAGGGAGGAAGACAAAAGGGCGAAGAGTGGATGGGGCAAAAACGAAAAAGAAAAAAATGTATGGAGGGGGGAGAGGGGGTCACAGCTCAGTGCCTGTGGAAGACCTAGGTGTCACAGGAAGCCATGTGTGGCAAAAATAAGAGATGGGAAAGCCATATGTAATTACAAGCACTCGCAAAGAAACAGATGTGCACACGTATACAAGTACACGCTTTTCGAAAGACATTACAAACGGCAAGAAAAAGTTGATAATGCATGTCACAAGAAAAAACATAGAGTTTGAGTTAATCATTTCCATACAAAACAAACAAAAAATATATATTAATCTATCACAGTGTTTTATTCTTATTTGCTCTCATAAACTCATGTAGAAAATGAGGCACATTTCCTTCTACAGTCTGACCCAAAACCTTAGAACTGATCGAAGGTTTACTTTAGTTTTCACATGACTTCATATCCTCATTCAAAGATGTGATGTGGACATATTTGTGGGTGTGAGAGGAAACAAAACCACCCCTGAAATAACTTGAAACTCCCTAAAGTTAACCACACCGCTCTAGCTGGTTTGAAGAGTGCCTTTTCCATGCTGCAGTGCTGCAGTTACCAGATCTTTCCATAGGTGCATGTTGATGTGCAGTAGAGTTAAGATAAGGGCTGGTAGAAGGTTATTTAAAAATAGTCCAATGTGAGTGCATTTTTTTTCTTTTCTTTTTTTTCCATGACTTACTGCTGCTGCTGAGCTCTATGACATTGGACAGTACATTTCACTCCAGGATGCCTTGATGGTCGTGAGATGACATCTGCACAAGGCCTATACTTTGACAGCTTTTTTTTGTTTCCAGACAGCTCATATAACTATGTTTAGTTTTGATAAATCAGTCTAAAAGAACATTTTTTCCCAAATATCTTTTGATTTATGAACATACACGAACCACATTTGAGTCTGACTTTTTTAATATTTTTCTTTTATCAGTGGAGTCCTACTTGGTTGACTTCCATGGACCCTGTTGTTGTTGAAAAGCCAATAGATGCTACTGTCAGGCAGTGACGAACCTTGACCTCGGAGTTGGATGTTTCCTGGGTCATGTCAACCAACATCACTATCCTTTTGAACAACTATCATTTTAATCACATTTTCTTGACTTGACTTCCTTTACTTGTATTTCCTGTTGCAGTTTTGTCATAGGAGGCTGGCTTAAGATCCATCCATCCGACTCATTACAGGCGAGAGACAGGAATACACCCTGGACAGGTCGCCAGTTCATCACTGAGCCACATACAGAGACAAACAACCATGCACACTCACGCTCGCACCTATGGGCAATTTAGAAGTATCAATAAACCTACCATGAATTTTTTGGGACTGTGGGAGGAAACTGGAGTACCTGGAGGGAACCCACACAAGAACGGGGGAACATGCAAACTCCGAACAGAAAGACTCCCGCCCGGGAATCGACCCAGAAACTAACCACTAAGCCACCGTGCTGCCGGCTTGAGATCCATGGACCTTATATGTCTTAGAGCCAAGTGTTCTCTCTTTAAATGAGCCGAATGCCTGAGATAAACACTGAAAACACCTGCTACTAAGTAATATGAAACATGACTTCAATGCAATTATATATGATTATTTTTACCAACAAATATGTCGAGCCGATTTAGTATAGGAATAAACTATTATGAATAAACTATTATGAATAAACTATTATGAATAAACTATTATGAATAAACGTAAATTCTTTATTCAAACTTTTTCAAATTGTAAAAGGCATAAAGGTATACATAACTGAGATAACTGATTTAAATATAATTGCTTTTCATGAATAATGAACCGTTGTTTTAATGAGCTGTAAGGGTCTGATTACATGCAAACCAATGTCGCAATTCCCCAAAACGTTTTTTTTTAATGTGTAGAAGTTCATGTTACTGACAGAACCACTTTTTTTAAGACACGTTTTCACACATGAGCATCATGTGGACCAGAAGTGTATTTTCTTTCTAGACAAAAACACACAAAGACCCACACACTGATGGGATATGACAAAATGAACTGAAACTCATTTGAGCCATTTGATTGCTGACTTGATAGCTGGGAGTTGATTATTTTGTATATGCAACATCTAAAAATGTTTTACACAGCAATCTGTGGTGGACATAAAAATGAAAATCTATATAAATTATGAAAAATTTGTTTTCTGCATACCACTGATTAAAGCTAGTGTTCTTCTTAAAATGTCTCTAATGCATATACTGTAATAAGATATTACTATTTTGTTCAGCCATAAAATAACTGCAGTAATCTAGAGTTCTGCTTATCCCCTTAGAGACACACTCAAACACATAGACAAAAGCATATACACAGACTGAAATGCATCCACACACTGCATTCACAGCATGCATACACATGTCTCTCACCAATAAAGTACTCAAAAAGAGACCAGCAGTCACAATGGGGTGTTTAAGTATGCAGAAACCTTTATGCCTGGTTGGAAGAGGAGCTTTAAAGGAATCCCCCGGGGGACACCAAACCTCCACCTGAACTGGGTTTGTACCTCCTCATCAGAGACAGAGAGCCATGTAGAGGGGTGTGTGTGGTGGATGCAGGTTTGTGGTAGAGGAGGAAAGACACATAGAGGAGTAGCTGGTTGGTTGATGGGGAATGAGGGTGGAAAACAGGCAACAACAAGGTGTTCTGGTCTTTTCATTGAGCCTGGTGCACAGCTGCTCTTGGTTTGGCTGATTTGTAGAGGTCCTTAACACTCTCTCTCTCTCTCTCTCTCTCTCTCTCTCTCTCTCTCTCTCTCTCTCTCTCTCTCTCTCTCTCTCTCTCTCTCTCTCTCTCTCTCTCTCTCTCTCTCGCTCTCTCACACACACACACACACACACACACACACACACACACACACACACACACACACTATTCATGTGAACACACTGTTAAGAAGGCCCAGCTTAACTCCAAGTATGACCTTCATTGAGATGGATTGCATGAAAAATGTAATGACTTTTCTGAGAGAAAAACCACAGGCCAAATAAGCTTTGCGTTGCATAATAATGCTGGACTTGGTAATCAATAACAAACACACAAACACACATCCATAATGGAGTGCACAGTCTGCACAGGGAGAAAATGTCTAAGCAGAGGCCAACCACATCACAATGGATGGAGCAAACCACCAGTGGAGAGCTGTGCCATGCATAAACAAGGAGCTATCGACAATAAATGCCTGCATCCATTTCCACCCATCAAACATTTTCCGCAGCTAACAGCTTATGTCTGGAACAACATGCAAGTATAAAAAGCTTTTAACACCCCAAAAGTTTACCTCAAGGTCATCTATGGACAGGAGTGAAGAGTTACCCAAAACTAATTTGCTCCCAATTTGTGTTGGTCTACTTGACCAACCACAAATTTTACTAATGTGGCCATGCTGCAGAAATGATGCTAACCTTGCTCCAGGGCAAGGATATCTCAGCCTGACATTAGTGAGTTGTAGCCATGTGGAAAAAATAAACCAAATGTCCTAAATTGGTTAACACTAAAAGCTAAAAACAAAAAACAAAAACAAAAAAAAAACACCTATGTTACTTATACTTATACTATCTTTATCTTTAAAGATCCTCCATTGATTCTGCCTGACACACAAAAAAAGGTTTTTCTTTCTAGTTCTTCCCATTGTTTCTGTCTTTACACACAACAGAAGTATCTTTTCAAATATAACATAAAGCAGACGGGGAAAAAACAGCTAGGAATCAAAATGTGCCACACATTTACTGGCCTTCTATGGTTGCATAGCAACAATGTTAGATCCAACTAAAAATCTTTATTTGCGTGATATCAGACAGTATTGCAAACTTGCTCCAATTTTTTCCAGCCACACTCTAGCATTGCCTTCACAATGATTGATTTTCAAGGAGGATGGAAGTTCATTTTTCCTTAGCCAATCACTTTGCATGAATTTAACATTCTTAAATCAACACATACATATAGCCATACCAACACACCTATTTTTTTTTTTTATTACAGTTTTACAAGTGAGTTGAATAAAAGTAGATTTCTGTCACCACAAATCAAAAGTGCCAAAAATACAACAGCCAGTGTTTCGATCAAATAACCCTGTCTCAGTGTCACCAGAACCCCAAACAGTCTGGTGCTGCTTGTACCCCTCCCTGATTCAGTGGGCTGCTTCTTTTTAACAGTAAAAGTTTTATAGTTGGTGAAGTGGAAGGTTCAAAGGTCTGGGCTTCAGAAAGTCATCACCCTATGCTCCATATATGGTATTGTCCATATTTGACAACAGAAATGACCATATCCAGTTCCACATCAAGCGGGAGGCTTAACAGTTCACAAACCAAAGTACGACACCACTTTAACTCTGCACATATTTCTTTAACAGTCTCCGATCTGGACCCAAAGTATTTATGCTACTAAGCGTAGGTGCAGTGGATCTGTGTGCTCATTTCTTGTTTGTCAGCCTGATTGTATCAGACCCTGGAGCCCCTGAATCAGTAACTGAACCCAGACTAATTTGGATTACAAAGCAAAATGTATAATATATAGGAATCTTGGCTGAGTTTGGTTTGCTGATTTTTCTTACTTCCTTGTGTCAGTGTTGGAATCCCATATTGAAAAGCCGCCTTCATGTTTGTTTACCTCCTTTTCATCTCTAAGTGTGACATTACTTAGAGATGACTCACCCACAAATAAAAAAAGAAACACTGCTCATCTTTCCACCACAGATATTTCCCTCCTGAGTGTGTCTCATGCTCACCTCGTTGGTGTTCCAGCGATGGCGCTCCTTGGGCAGAGAGGAACATTTGGGTAGACACTCCAGTAGCTTCTTAGGAAGGTAGATCTTTAACTGGCCTGGCTCATCTAGAGTGGAAGGGGGAGGTGAGGAAGGAAAGCAAAGGTAAGATTAAGTGAGATAAGGGATGAGCAGGAGAAGGAAAGGTATTTCAAATCCAACACAGAGACACTGCGAGCAGAGAATTTCAAATCTTTGGGAGATGACGGAATAAAACCATAAATGTTTATTTAGTAGCATTCCTAATGGCTTAATGTGACCATAAGCAAGTGGATTAGATGTGTTGTGTAAAAGATTTGTTCAGCCCCATAAAAAAATGAGCTTTAATTAACTTTGATCCCTTTTGTCCTCCTGTGGGAGGTTTCTGATTTATCAGAAATACAATCAAGAACGTTCGGTATTAACAGCAAAAAGAGATGCCAGGCAGAGGAAGAATTTGAATGACCCAAAAAGCATGTTATCCCTATCTATCTGGGAGCCATCCAGGTCATTGGTGATCTAAATGCTTGAATAGGTAGCAGCTTTTTGGCTCCTGAAACCAAGCATCCTTAGTTAACCGGCGAGCTAAAGATGTCTCTTAGATACAACAACATACAGTCTTCTCAAGAACCAAACAAGTCCAGCTATTTTTTTCAAGCACTTATGTGCTATATCAGATAGATAAATAAATAAATAAATAAATAAATAAATAAATAAATAAATAAATAAATAAATAAATAAATAAATAGCATGACAATATATTTATTAAATATTTCCATGGCACATCTCTGTTATGATGTATTGTCAATCAATACACAAATAATGCTCCAGTATAAGGTGCGCAGAGGGAGCAATAGAGCTTTTACTTTGGACAGCAGGTGAAGGTACACCTGGGGTCCCTCCAGAAACAGATTTGGATTAAGAAGAATCCATTAGCATACATTATCCATGCATTTGGGGTTGGTAAATGTAACGGCCAATCACATGGGCATTTCTTATCCCTTTTAAAAGCAATGCTCTCCTCGCAGTGTTATACAGATGGTTTGGTAATGGAGTGGAGAATCCCAGAATAGCTGCTCCTGTGAGGAAACTATTTTTGTACAGGAGTTGGAAAGTCACAAGCCGAGGGCAGGTGATGTTTAATTCGAAGTTCAAATTATGTCTCAGGACATGCTGAAAGTCCTGGGGGGCAATGAAACTATTTTATTTGGAATCATGGCGAGCCAAAGCACAGCTCAGTAAAAAAAAACAAAAAAAAACAGTTAACTTTTACTCCCTTGGCATCATTTCACTTGAGGAGTTAATATGCTCTGTTTTTCTATGCTCAACAAGTTCAGCATCAATACTGCTGACAGCTGCTACTGCATTTGTGGACAATACCTATACTACTATGACTAATACCACTACTAAAACTAATATAATCATATGGAGAAAGTAATTCTTGAAAGTAGAAACTATTCTTACAGTGGCTCTTCTCTCACTGCAGTGCAAGGTGAAATTACCAACATCCAAAATATCAAATAGGTGCAGGTAAAGCAAAAGTAAATAAATGCACCTGCAGAAAGATAGAGTGCTTTGCTTGCATGTGTCAGTGTTTGCAAGTATGTTGCTTAGATGTCAAAGGGAGCAAATACTCAAAGGTTTTTGATAAGCATTTGAGTAAAGGGCGTCCATTCATGACTCTCCTGGGATGATAGGAATTATACTCTACCTGGGGGCTGAAGACAGGGCAAAATATAATAGAGAGAGGTAAGGTGGGAGACAGAGGGAGGCGGGGTGACAATGAGCCAGAGGAACACAGTTAATAAGGTAGAAAAGAAATTTAAGGGAGGATAAAAAGATACAAAAAGTAAGAATTTGTTAAGACTAGAAATGGAACAAAGTAACATCAAGACATGACACGACAAAGCGAGAAATGCACTGTAACAGGACAGGAGTGGGGTCTGTGTGTGTGTGTGTGTGTGTGTGTGTGTGTGTGTGTGTGTGTGTGTGTGTGTGTGTGTGTGTGTGTGTGTGTGTGTGTGTGTGTGTGTGTGTGTGTGTGCTAGTATAGGAAGATATCAGCGCATGTGTGTGTTTCTGTCAGAAGGAAGTGTGTTCAGGCACGTATGCTCCCCCTAATCAATTATGCATTTATTAATAGAAGGCCTGAGAAGACAGAATTTCAAACAGCTGAACTGTGCAGCAGCTTAGTTAAACAGCTGAATGGTGCAGCTTAGTTAAAGCCTAATTTCTTTTTAGCAGCTCTCCAGCCTCTCTGCTATGAATGCCAATCAGCGTTTAAACCCCACCCCTCCTGGCTATAACCCCCTCCCTTACCCTGCTGTTCTAAAGAATTCTCATCAGAGCCTCGCCTTTGAAATGTACCAGAACCACCACATCAAACAAGCCCGTCACAAGCACACACACAAACACCAGCAAGCACACACACGTATGCATGCTCATACATATAAACGGACCCACACATATACACATGCACTGAGCCCGCCGATCAAAGAACACGCATCACTCTATTTGTTCCACAGTGGCGTTTTTTTTTTTTTTCACCAGTGACCTTGGTACCTTAATCCCTTTCAAAGCACACCTTCATGGACACGACCATCATCTTAACCTGTCCTCACACTTGTTCTTCCTGCTGATGAGAATGGAAGGCTAGCTTTGCAGATTTGTTGAATGCTGATGAGCTATTACGCCCCAAAGAGTTGTGTCTTTTATTTCTAACAATCCTGAAACGGAGATGTCATCCCAATTTCAAACAGCTAAGCTGAAGTACTGGTGCAATAGTCTCTTCAATCTGTTTCTGATGACTCTCTGTGGAGCTGGCATGACACGGGGCACAAAAAAAACCAAACAAAAACAACAACAAAAAAAAAACCTTCTCTTGTTCCTGGAAACACAACAAAACTAACCATCCTGGACAATAGAAAAGATATCTGAATATGAAGAGGCAGTGCTGTTTACATTTACTTTTATTCCTTTTTTAAATAATAAAGCAGTGCCAATACCTGCATCACATCATGTAAGTCCATGAACACTAAGCCACAAATTCTAGCTGTACACAGATCACTTACTAACTTGCAAATCCAGTAAAAGAGTGTCCAAAAGTGTGACAAAGCCTGAATGCTAATGTGAAACTGATGGCTCATTAAGTCATATAGAGCTATGTGCTCTAAAAAGTGAAAATGTTCGACCAAAGTGAAACATAACTTTGGTAGCCCATCAAATGCTATAATTTAGACTGTAATCACACAGAAGAGCCGCCTCCATCTGATGAATATTTTACCTCATAAAACTGTCATCTGCATATTTAACACAGAAACAAGCCAATGCCCTTGTGAGATGGCTGTCAGTTAATTATAAAACTCTCCTCAGTAAAGAGAGAGAAAAACGCTCCAAATGCAACTCTTAACACTCCCCCCACTGATATTAGGAGGCATCAGGGGAAATTTTCCACCCCCCCACCCCCCCTTTTTCAGGATGAAATTAATGTGACAGAAAGAAAGGCTCATTGCACAGCAGCTAGATTGGGGTGGGGGGGGTGGGGGGTGTTGAAAGGGGGTATGGAAAAGAAAGATGTAGGTGGTGGGGGGGTGTAGAAGGGGATGAGTGAAAGTGCAAGAGGAGTTAGGGAGAGATGAGAAAAAGAGGGAGAGCAGGGGCGGAGGGGGGGGGGGGGTATCGAGAGATGGGCGTGCATGCTAATTTTATCATTCTGCTGATAAACTTTTCCTCCAGTAATCCTCCAGCTGGGACGTGAGAACAGATAGGAGACAGGGATCGGCTCAGGAAGCCTCAGCTCATATCAAACAGTCATCCCAAATAGAACTCCTATTCTATTCTATTCTATTCTATTCTATTCTATTCTATTCTATTCTATTCTATTCTATTCTATTCTATTCTATTCTATTCTATTCTATTCTATTCTATTCTATTGTTGTATTTTTTTTGTGTCAATCTTGTTTTCTCCTTTTCAGTTATCAGGTAAGATTGAGGCCATCTCTTCCTTTTGAAATTAACAAGACATTTGAGACGGCAAAATGTTTGCTGAGATTGTGGTGCTGAATTTGCGTCTATGCGATGTCCCCAACCCCACCTCCACCCCATGCTTCTAACCTTCATCACCACCACCTCACTGAACTGCATGTTTGTTTGCTCCGCTTTTCATGTCTTCATTCGCCTTCAGTTTTTTCCCCCTCCAACAGACACATGTCCCCTATATTTTGGAATCAATACCTAATCAAAGTGATCATTGCCTTATAATCCCACTAACACACTACAGTGACCACACGTACTGTTGTAACACTCAAACACATACACAATCCAAGATTACACACTCCAGCTCACTTGTAGTTTAGCGAGGCCCATTGACGATTATAGATACATTATGCCAAGTGGGCAGATTAGATACGACAATAAACTACTGATAGCCAGAGTAAGCCTGGTCCTCTGTGTGGATATGTGTGTGTGTGTGTGTGTGTGTGTGTGTGTGTGTGTATGTCGGGGGTGGGGGGGGACTAATACTGCACTGGTATGCATGAATAAACATGATGTGTGACTGTGCTGAATTGGAATGACATCTCAGTAGAGAGACAGAGATTGTGTGTGTGTGTTTGTGTGTGATCTGTTACAGGGCAGATGAGAAGGAGACCTCAGTTCCCACATCACATCATTCTGCCATAAGGCTTTTATTCTTGCTTTCAGAGTCATCCTGTGCTACAGACAAATGTGCGTGTGGCACTTAAACATCCCCACATGCAGATGTGGGCACATAAACTGTGTGAAGAGTGTTTGCGTGTCTCTTACTGTTGGCATCAGTGTCATCACTCTTGGGAGGGGTGTGTCCTGTGTAACCAACAGCAATCCTGACCATTCGCTCTGGATTTCTTATCTTCTTCAGTCCTGCAATGGTGAAAAAGGGAGGGAAGAAAAGAAAACGGGGACATATTTAGGAAACATGTCAGATTTTGGTTATGTTGGCAGTTGCTCCCCTCACCTCCTCACTTGAAGCCAAGAATCAAAACTCCAAGTTATGTAGGCTGTTCCCTTTTCTGATCCACTAACTTGAATCCATTGTGTCCCTTGATCGATTGGCCACAGAAGATTCGCTGCCTCCATGTGTGCTACTAACTTACACCCAGCTTTAGTTTCTCTTCTCTCTCATCATTTCTCTGTTTCCCTGACCACTGTTGCTATGATACAAAGTAGACCAACCGGTGCAAAGGGAGATGGTCTTCCAGGCTATAATGTAGATGTTGTTCTCATGCCCACTAGTGTGCTGCTGTTCGGTGCCACACTCATCTGCCACAGTAGATAGAAAGAGTAGATGGCCGTCTCCTGCCCCCTCTGCCTGACTGGAGCTGGCAAATTATTACATTCATGTTACATGTAACAGCAGGGGGACAACAGACAAAAAAATTCCCCATACTCTGTGTGTATAGTAGAATATATGTAAAAGGAATAGGTTTTATATTTATGCAGTAGAGTTGTTGCTGAAGTGCCCAAGGGCCTTCTGTCTCATCTACAGTTCTAGTCTTTACACGCAACGGGACTCTCAAACCACAACCTTTCTTTTGCCTCTAGCAACACACTGCACTCTTGCTTTCACGCATGTATGTATGTGCATCTACCTTGAAAAACTGTGCGCCTACAATATGTTTCACTAATGTATGATACTGCCTCCTCATGTGTGCCAAAAAATTGCCCCTTAGAGAAATATTGCTCAGCATTGCACCCTAGCGGGGAGAGTGTTAAAAAAAATATATCTGCCATGTCCGACAGGACTTTGTTGAGAGAAATCAATCACTTAACTGTCCAATGACATTTAATTTCAACATATCATTTAAGCTTTTTATTCTCTAAAGAACTCTTTTGACCAAACAGAAAAAGAAACGAAAGTGATAGATTAACAACCAGGGGATGTTCATGAACAAACGTGAAACACGGTTACTGAAGATGAAAGTCGCACTGAAACTATGAGTTAGGATAAAATATTATTCCCAAAGTGAACAGATGAATGAACAGCCGCCTGAATGAAATTGTAAGTGTGTACGACGACAACCACACAAAGAGTTTAGTTAAAACGAGTAAGACACTGCACTAGAATCATACATGACATGACCTAAAACTGACACACATGCACGCCACCCGCTTCCCAACCTAGATGCAGCCTCTTTCTCACCTTCAATGCCTTAGCAACCAAATAAGCACACATCAACAACCAACCAACATAAACACACAATACCACGAACACACCAGCGTTACACTGAAACTGAATTAATAGCTACACAGCTGGTCGGTGAGGTTGCGTGCCAGGCAGGAAAGAAAAATCTGCAATTCAGTGGTCTATTTTATGCTAAAAGACACACACAAAGCAGGATAAACACATGCACGGACTAACACATGCACACACACACACACACACAGAAAGCATCTGAATTCCTTCAGCATGAACCACTCTCATCCTCTCTGATCCCCATCCCTTTCGTGCTAAACTCATAAACCAGCTACTCAGCGAGAATGCTGGCAAGCCTCGGACGGTAAAAAACTACCCCATCCCGGCTCAGAGCGCACCGGCAGCACAACTCTCCCTCTGTTATTTATTTTCTGTCGGTTAACCGAGCTCCACACAGTAGCTGGTTCAGCACCAGCCTCCGTGTTTTCGGGACGGGCCAGAGGAGAGGGAAAGCCCTGTCTTTATTTCTTTTCTCTTCTATGCCTCCAACCCCTCACCGCCTCATTTGAAACCCCGAGTCAAAGGACTCCTCCGCCGCAAATACAAAAAAAAAAAAAAAAAAAAAAAAAATATTTCTTCTTACCTTCCGGCTTGTTTTCGGCAGCCATTTCCCCTCCGCCGCGCGCCTCATCCCTCCTCCTCCTCCTCTTCCTCCTCCTCCTCCTCCCCGACTCGACCTAGTGGTGGCGGGAGGGGTGGTGGTGGTGGGGAGGACCACGCGCGTGCACAGAGAGGACAGCTCAAGGAGGGGGGCGGGCCTGAGATAGAGGGGTGGTGGGTGTTGGGGGGGGTGGGGGCGAGCCTGCCGCGTTCAGCTAGACTATTGGCCGAAACAGCGGCTACTGACAGCGGGGATCCGTGATGGTGACACAAGGAATTCTCCGCCCCCCCACACGCCCCCCCCCCTCCTCGATTTGTCTCGTTGGTCACGCCCCCTCGATGTTCACGCGCACTCTTCTTTGCTTCTTTGCTCTCTCCCTCTTTCTCTCTCACGCTCACGTCACTGAGCAACGTCTGTATTCGAGGACACCTTGACAGCCTCCCCACAGCATGATGCTCATCATCATCTTCTTCTCTTGCTCACAAGTGCACACGCTCAAGCACACATCTCAGGCTTATTGCTATGCATGAATATTACACACACTTACAAACTCGCGCGCGGGCCGACTCGTGAACTGCTGAGAGAATGTAATATAAGGTCGCGACTCGCCATAAATTATTAGCCCCTCTTGAATTTCAACAAAAAGACCTGGATGAAAGACTTTTCCCCCCTCTCTTTGCGCGAGCGGCTGGCGGGTGCTGTCATTCGCGGTGGTGCTGAAGCTCGTGGTGCTGAAAGGACAGCTCCAAAAGCGCGACTACACAGGCTGCGTGCACTCGCCGCCTGCTCTCTATATGAGCCCTGTTATTACATTTAAGTGATGATAGGTCAGAGGAAAACTTAGTTGAGGAAATGAAAAACATGCCCCAATTGTTTTGTTATTTGGGCTCTGGCAGGGAATCGTTACATTTCTATTTAAAGGTACCCTCAGAAAGTTAAGAATATGAAGAGCTTACAAAATATTTTCTTTCAAAATTCCATCGTTTGGTTATCGTTTGTAAATAGTAGGGCTTAACTGGAACCATTTTATTCTGGTTTACGTCCCACAATGTCCCTCTGTGCTTCAGCGTAGACAAGAGCCTTTGCACCAAAGGCGACTGTTTGACAGAGGCAATCCTCTTGGTAAACACGCTTTGCGGAAAATATAGGTTTTTCGTGGGCTTTACGTGCAGAGGCACGTAAGGTGAAGGAAATGTACAGTGTTCATGCAAGATGAACCCCACTTAGGCTGACGTGGCCTATGAAATGAGCACCCCCCCCCCCCCCAAAAAAAAAAATTACTGGAGAATGACGTGGTACAAGTTGAAGGACCATCAGTTTTTTTAAACCTATATATCCCACTAAAGTTGTCCACAGAGAGAAGAGTCAAACAACCTTTCAGACCACAAATCTCTAAAATACTAGAAACAGTCGATTCTATCACGAAGTAAAATCATAAAATGTAAACACATTAAAAACAAAACATACCCACTGTATAGAAAATCTCTTGCAAGATCTATTATGTGTTATGATTCTTAATTATTATCACTGCAGCTGAGGGGTACTTAATTTAATGGTCCATCTGTTTGGTACTTTCACATGCATGCTCCCCCCGAAATTTCAGCAGTTTGCTTGTGAAATATGAAACTGTTCTGTCTTTACACACAAATGGAGTAAAGTGTATTTACATACCATAGAAAAAAAAATGATGTATAACGATCAATGAACTGGAAATGCTCAAGTAAAATGTAACAGGAAGACTTACATGTAAACAAATAAATGGAGACAAGAAAGATAATCTGACTGCAACACAGTGCTATTTTGTTTTAAAAGCTCCCTGTAAGACTCGAAAGACAAATTTAGCCACTGAATTTATTTTTAAATGCACTACTAAATATTAAAATGTTATGACTCTTGTAACTTTAAGTTATTATTTTTTTACATTTCTTTAGCATATGTAAATTGTATTTATTTATTTATTTATTTATTTATTTATTTATTTATTTATTTATTTATTTATTTATTTATTTATTTATTTATTTATTTATTTATTTATTTATCTCGCACAAAGCTCAAACTCAACCAGCAGAGGGCGGCAGAGAGGCCTCGCCTCTCCTTGTGGCTGACCAATGAGGTTCAAGAACACTGAGTTGGTGGGCGGGACCGAACCGGACCAAAAGCAAACATGGCGGCGTCTATAGAAGATGATTTTGAGTTCAATAATCAGGACTACTATTCTCTATTAAACGTCAGTAAAGAGGTACGGTTTGTATTTTGCTTCACAGCGAGCTCTGACGAAAGTAAGCGCGGTACCGCGACCCCGGCGCGGTTTGTCATTGAGCCGGTGGTCTGCAGCGGTTCTCGGTCCTTCACGGAGGATCTGAGACGCTGCAGAAACCGGCGCTGAAAACTGATTAACTCTGCGCTTCACACGAATGTGTCTTCACATTCGCGTGGCTCAATAGTGATTTCGTTGATGACATCCCAGTTTTCCTTAAAGTCAGGAAGACTGGCGAATATGATAACGGTTGTACTTATGCAGCTGGACATCTGGCTTCAAACGTGCAACTTCAGGTCGGCAGCATTAAAAAAAACAACAACGCTTTGGGATGATCTGTTAAAAATAATGATGTGTTATTTCAGGGGGGTATTATGTAATGTAGATGTATTGTGAAAAAGACGGAGTTCAATTTGGTTTCACAATAATAAAACATTTTCAAGTGCTCTCCTTTTGTGGCATATTGAAAACACACTTACAAACTCTGTGGTGCCTAAATCAACAGTTATAGTTGCAAACTCAACGACGAGTGACGCCTGTCCCCTCTCCTGTTCCAGGCTACCTTGGAGGAGCTGAAGTCTTCGTATCGGAGGCTGTGTATGCTCTACCACCCCGACAAACATCGAGACCCTGAACTGAAAAGTCAAGCTGAACAACTTTTCAACCAGGTTCACCAGGCCTATGAAGGTAAGCACTAATACTGGAGTTTGGTAAATAGAAAGCCACAGCCAGGGGACATTTAAATGCAGTTTCATGTCATTGTTCTACCGTGACAATGGCTAGTCTTTCACGTTTATTCAAATATTTTTCTTTATTTGAGAGTATATATGTGGGCGTTTGAAGCAACTCCCAGCTGTAAAAGCTCCTGCCTAACACAACCCTGTTGTGCTGAAGGGAGGAGACAAGTGGCTGACTCCACCCCCTAAACCCAGCTGTTGTGAACAGAGCTCTAATGAAACAGCTGAAAAACGTGCTCTTGTATAGTATTCCTGTGGGGTTTTTGTCAAAGCATTTCACAGTCATTTCATTACGTGGCCTGGATATTATGCCAACATTGTGGGGGAAAAGCATATATGTACATAAACTAATCCACATTTTCTCCCTTTATTCCTCAGTTCTGAGTGACGCACACTCCAGAGCCATCTATGACATCTTTGGGAAGAAAGGGCTGGAGGTGGAGGGCTGGGAGGTATGTTTTCTGACATAGTTCCACAACGCTTGTTTTACAAAGCGGCTCTTGCTGCCTCACTGTATATTTTCGTCACCCGTGCTTTATGTTGATGATGACACTGTGTAGGTGGTGGAAAGGAAGAGGACACCAGCAGAAATTCGAGAGGAGTATGAAAGGCTACAGCGAGAGCGAGAAGAGAGGAGACTGCAACAAAGAACGAACCCCAAGGTTTCACGCTGGCTCTTGACTGATTTGTCTCTCCATTTTACTGCGCTCACTCACTGTCTGTCATAGTCCAGCGGTCTGCTGCCGCATTAAATACACTGTTCTATTTTTTTTAAATGAATCCCCTCAACCTCTTTTATTCAGGGCACAATCAGTGTTGGAGTGGATGCAACAGACCTGTTTGACCGTTATGATGAGGACTTTGAGGAGATGCCAGGAGGAGGTTTTCCTCACATAGAAATCAACAAGATGCACATTTCCCAGTCTATAGAGGTACAACCAAACGCACTCACTTTGTATTCACTGTCCACCTCCTTGTGCTAACCTGGGCCAAGATCCTTGTGGCAACACTCCTGTCTTTCTTCAGGCTCCTCTGACAAACACTGACACAGCAATGCTGTCTGGTTCGCTGTCTACACACAATGGGAGTGGAGGAGGCAACATTAACGTGACTGTGCGCAGAGTTATGTCAGCCAAAGGTTGGGGAGAGGTACAAACACACACACACACACACACACACACACACACACACTCAGTGAGGTACCTTACGATAGATGTGTAAAAGGCAGAAGCTTGTCAGTCCCTTTACGTTATACAAATTCACGTAATAAAAGTTTTTGGGTCTATTAAAAAGTGCTCTTTTTTCACTTTCATTTATTTATGCATGCATTCATCTCTGTAGGTAGAGTTTGGTGCTGGAGACATACTGGGGCCTCTTGTTGGGTTAAAGGTGTTTCGCAATGTCACTCCACGGTGGTAAGGTGCAGCTGTTCGAGCAGAAAAATATCAAGGTATTCTAACATGTGATCAACGTTTACTCTCTCTTTTTCATGATTTCTCTGTCCAGTTTCCTTACAGCCCAGTGCGGTTTGCAGTTCTCTCCTCGCGGCTTGCGGCCGACCTGTTCTTTGATGACGGCGCGTCACCTGGATCAGAACACCATGGGTTACCTCCAGTGGCGCTGGGGGCCCACCAGCGCCATGACTACAAGCCTGGTCAGAGACACGAAGAGCAGCCACTTCACTCTGGCTTTTCAGGTATGCACAAGCGTAAGCACGTGCAGAAAATGCAGCCCGTCAACTTTTTCCCTTTTTTTTATGATCCGTTCTGTGCCATCTCCTCTGTAGCTGGGTGTACCTCACTCCTACCTGATGATGAGCTACCAGTATAAGTTCCAAGATGAAGACCAGACCAAAGTGAAAGGCTCTTTCAAGTAAGTTTTATATATTTGTCTGTTTGTTCAAAAAAGGAACGTGCATATTATGTAACTATTGTAAAGAATATCGTAGAGTTCGCCTTAAGCACAGGGCTTGCTGCATCCTGCGGTTAGTGGTGTCAAGAGGCAATTGTGACTGGTGTAAAGAAATATAAATAAGTCAGCAAGATAGTTGTCATTTCCTAAAAATGATATATAGAAATAGAGTTGACTCATCTTGAACTTGGTGATGACACTTTCTTTAATTTAAGCACCCTCTTCTGTAACATGTGAATGCATAAAAAAGCAAATGGCATCTGTGGGAGCTTTACAGAACATAAGAGTTGTGAGATACATGTAGAACATTGTTTTCATGAAGCTTATTCACCCACCTGCCTTGATTCGCATATGAACTTAAATGACATCACATTCCTAATCCATAGGGTTCAATATGACATCGGTCCACCCTTTGCAGCTATAACAGTTTTAGCTCTTCAGGGAAGGCCGTCCACAAGGTTTAGGAGTGTGTTTATGGGAATTTGTTAACATTATTCTAGAAGCACATTTGTGATGTCACACACTGATGTTGGACCAGAAGACCTGGCTCTCCCTGCTTTAATTTATCCTATTCGGGTTGAGATCAGGACTCTGTGCAGGCCAGTCAAGTTCATCCACACCAGACTCTGTCATCCAGGTCTTTATGGACCTGCTTTGTGCACTGGTGCACAGTCATGTTGGAAGAGGAAGGGTCCAGCTCCAAACTGTTCCCACAAAGTTGGGAGCCTGGAATTGTCCAAAATGTCTTGGTATGCAGGAGCATTCAGAGTTCCTTTGACTGGAACTAAGGGGCCAAGTCCAGCTCCTGAAAAACAACCCCACACCATAATCCCCCCTCCACCAAACGTTACACTTGGAACAATGCAGTCAGACAAGTACTGTTCTCCTGGCAACCACCAAACCCAGACTCCTCCATCAGATTGCCAGATGGAGAAGTGCGATTTGTCATTCCAAACAACGCATCTGTACAGCTCCAGAGTCCAGTGGCAGCGTCCTTTACACCACTGCATCCAACGCTTTGCATTGCACTTAGTGATGTATGACTTGGATGCAGCTGCTCGGCCATGGAAACCCATTCCATGAAGGTCTCTGTGCAGTTGTTCTTGAGCTGATCTGAAGGCCACATGAAGTTTGGAGGTCTGTAGTGATTGACTCTGCAGAAAGTTTGCGACCTCTTCACACTATGCGCATCAGCATCTGCTGACCCCGCTCCGTCAGTTTACCTACCACTTCGTGGCTGAGTTGATGTCATTCCCAAACACTTCCATGTTCTTATAATACAGCTGACAGTTGACTGTGGAATATTTAGGAGCGAGAAAATTTTATGGATGGATGGATGGATGGATGGATGGATGGATGGATGGATGGATGGATGGATGGATGGATGGATGGATGGATGGTCAGGGAGTTGCCATTCATCACCAAGACATAGAGCCCACTGTTTCTCCAGAGCAGCTCTAAACCTTTTACAGTGGCACAAAAAAAGCGTGTGAAGCACTTGGCAATAAAAAGTGATCTGATTTTCTTACAACAAGTCATTAAGGAAAGACAAATTCAATGTGGTTAAGTTAGGGGTGAAGATAGACTGGATCAGGCAGCAACTACAAAATACTGAGACCACCATTACTGTAAGAGAAAACACCAACAATCCAGAAAACTCTCCTGCTAACAAATCAAAGTCGAAACAGGACATTGTTTCTTTATTAACTTCTTCAACGTCCCTTTTTCAATAATCTCTGAATTGTCTTGTGTCGTGTCGTGATCTTCCATTAAATCTAATTAAAGTGAGCAGCTTCTCTTGTTTCCAGTTAAGTGGGACTTTAGCGTGCATATGTTTTTCCAAGCAACGTTTTTAATGACTACACTTTGTGCTAAGAATCGGTTTATTTGTTCATTATAACATAACATTTGAACCGGTATGACGGCACACCTCCAAGGGAGCTTACTGGCTATGCATGCTCTCTCACACGAAGCAGTACAATCCCCACCTACAATGAAACTGCAACAGAAATAACAACATTTTGTGGGAGTAGTAACATCAATAAGGAGAATAGATTATGAGCAGTTATCCTAAAGCCATCCACCTCCAGCATTCTACTTTGTCAAACGGTGATTTTTCCTTTTTGACATGTGAAATCAATGCGAGCATTGTGGTAGTTCCAGCAAGAAATTAATTCAACTTTCACCTCTGCCTTAAGGTGATAGCACACAGTTATAATTTCTCTTGCCTTTATTACACACACCCATTAAACATTGACAGTGCTCGAAGAAAAAGTAAGACTAATTGCTTATTAATTGGAGTCGGTTGCTTGCACACCTGGAGTTCAGTGAATGAGTTTGGAGGTGAGTTGTGCCTTGCAAAAGTTCTGCCCAGAAAGGAGGTCTCTGAAGACGTAAGATTGAGAATAGATGATCTGCATAAAACTGGAAAAGGATACAGAGTCCCAATCGCCCCAGTCGAAGTGTTTAGGCATCCATCAGTCCATAGTTAGAAAAACTGTCTAAAAACAAATGCAGTTTAGTGACTTGGCAACTCTTCCTAGAAGTTGGGTCCCAGCCAAGGTGATTCTAAAGGCACAACAAAGAAGAGCCCATGAGTAACAGCTAAAGGCTTGCAGGCATCACTGGAACTGGCATTTCTGACATCTCTGTTCACGAGTCTGCCGTTTGCAAGTCATTAAACAGGCAGGGTGTCCATGACAGAACACCGCAGGGGAAACCTGTGCACTCTCGCATACTTCTGGTGAGCGCAGAGATCCTTGTCAATTTGTAGCACCACTGGGAAAATGGTGTGTGGACTTTTAAAACAAAAGTTGAGTTGTTCGGGATGAGTGTTTGGTAATATGAATGGCACAAAAAGGACACCGTTTACCCACATTAAACTCCATCGCAGTAGTGCAGCATAGTGGAGGGAGCATTATGATTGGGGCTCGCTCCACTGCCTCAGGCCCTGGGGCTTTTGCTTTTGTCAAGAGGGGAAATAAATTCCTACATTTACCTTAATATCCTCCGGGATAATATTACGGAGGCTGTCCACCCTCTAAAGCTTCGTAGAAGCTGGGCGATTCAGCAGGACAGTGACTGTAAGCACTGAAGTACATAGAGCTTCTACAGCTGCAAGAAAAGAAAATCCCCCTTTTGGTGTAGCCCACTGAGAGCTCAAACCTTAATCTCACTGAGATGCTGTGGGATGACCTCGGTTTAGTTATTTACACCAGGCATTCGGCATCTGAAGCAGTTCTGTAAAGATGAAGATCAAGCATTCCTTATGAACGTAGTGCAGGTCTGATCCAGACACGTAGTTGAAGTCAGTGCTGCCAAAGGTTCAAGCACTTGTTAACTCCACAGGTTTCCTTACATTTTACTCCATCAGTGAGAATTTTTAATGAGCTAGTCGTAGCTGCGCATAGATATCAGAAGTCATAAGTGTTTGTGTGTTATCCGTTTGAGTACTTTGTGTTTTTCTATTATGTTGCGTTATTAAGTAAATTTTGCAAGATTTACATACTTTTGCATGTAACTGTGTGACATTTTCATTTCATTTCATTGCTTATATATATATATATATATAGCCCAGAATTGCTTGGACACAATTGTAGAAGCAGTGATTTACATTTATTTATCTGACTTTTCTGTTTTTTGATAGTATGGAAGCTTCTCGCAAACAATAAAACTTGCATGTTGATTTAACATTTTGTCTGTAATTGTAAATATCTTAAAATTCTGTTTTATATTTAACACAAACAATTTTTACTGGTGCAGTATGAGTCAAGAAATACCTTCATATTGATTGACAATCAAATGATGCATGTATGAGAAAATAACATGCTCGATATTCTAATCTCTAGCTTTCACTAGTTCTTCAGTAGCTGCCCAGCTTCATGTCCTTGCTGGTCTCAATTCACTTCAGCACTCCTCTCATTACAGGACTGGCTGGTTTGGTACTGTGGTTGAATACGGAGCTGAGAGGAAGATCAGTCGACACAGTGTCCTGTCAGCCACCGTCAGCATCGGCGTTCCACAGGGAGTCACACTCAAGATTAAGTACGGGCCACCACAAGTCATAATCACACGCTTCTGCGTGTTCTTGTCATGCTGCATGATTGTCTAATGTGTTTCTGTAAAGTTATGCTGTTGTTTTTGTCCAGGTTGGCGCGCGCCAGTCAAACGTACTTGTTTCCAGTTCACCTGACAGATCAGCTGCTGCCAAGTGCCGTCTTCTACGCCACTGTGGGGCCTCTGCTACTGTACATGGCCATCCACAGAATGGTCATCATCCCATACACAAAAGCACAAAAAGAGCAGTGAGTAAACCATGTCATGGTTAAATAAAAAAAGACGTGACCAGAGCAAATGAACAAACTTGTGAAAACACTCTTAGTCTTTATTGTCTTTCTTGATCATACTCACAATCACTCACTGACTAACAGGGACTGTGGGGTTTCAGTCTCTCGCTGAGGGACACTTCGGCATGTGAACTGTGATTGGCAGACGACTGCTCCACCTCCTCGGCCACAACTGCCCGCTATTGTTCACACTTACAGATCTTGGGTCTAAAACAACCTAAATCTACTGTGGAGTCTTACGTCTGTGCAGTTTTGGACCACACACATCACAGTTAGTAACTCCACGCCCCTGATATGAGCAAACCTTTAGCATTTCTGTTGCGAGTGTTGAGGGGTTTTACACGTTTACACATGCGACATCATCGGGGGGACTCCACAGTAAATCTCAGTGGGTGGTTGCTGATGTCTGCTTTGTGTGTCTTCGTGATTCCCAGAGAGCTGGAACTGCAGAGGAAGAGCTCCGCCACAGACATTGCCAAGAAGAAGCAGGAAGCAGAGTCGGCTGTGAGTAGTCGCATGCAAAAATGTCATTATAACTTGTGTGTTGGAGCATTAAAGATCATTCTTCATAAATTCAGCTCTTCTTATTATGAGCTCGTGACTGAGTCTCATCCATCCTATAATGTTTTTCCCTCCTCTAACCCTCTTCTCCTCCTGCTTCTTCTTCTCTCTCTCCCTTGGCTCCTCTGCAGGTTCTGCTGATGCAGGAGTCTGTGAGAAGAATCATAGAAGCAGAAGAATCCAAGATGGGTGAGGCTACACACACACACACACACACACTCACACACACACACACACACACACACACACACACACACACACGCAGAGTTACACATTTTCATTAGGGTGAGAAATAGAACCGGTTTCCGTCTGCAGCCAGTCCAAACTTCCAGTCAAAAATCCAAATGTGGAATTCAAATGCATTTATTTCTGTCATTGTCAGTGCTGCATAATGCTCAGTGGCCTAAAGGATCCTTTTTATCTGACTTTGCGATGGGTTAAGAATGTAAATCTCAGCACAGAAGACTTAAATGAACAACTGAAATCCTGATTTTGTTCTTGTTAGATTCATCCTTTATTAGTAATAAATGTGTTAATCTCCAATTATATTCACAACACTCTGATGTTAACTACAGTTTCGTTGAGCAAAACCGCTATCATCTTATCATGCCACAGCTTATCAGTATTTATATTCATATTTATGTTGGTTTGTGAGGAATTGACAAACAGTCTTAATTGCACTGACAATATGACTGTACTGCACTGTCTCACTCATTTCCTTAAAAGACGAACTCAGACGATGCTCATCAGACAAAAGTTAACCGAACCACCTCGAAGTTTGAACTCCATCAGTGCACAGTCAGACTTAAAAAGGAAAGCTGGGGAACTGCTAAATGACAAATAGCTGATGTTAATCTTTACAAGTCTGTCCGGCAGCTGTACGGTTGGACACTGGGACAACAATGTCCTTGACTGGGCTGCAAGGACGGAGCTACTTTTCCTTCAAAAAGAGCATTCTGCACATCTGCAGTTTGCTACCAAAAATCAAGTGGATGAGAGGGCAGTTTTGTTACCACATGATTTTATAACAGGACATTTTTGCATAAATAAGTAGCACTAGGCTTAGAGAAAAGAAAGCACTGCATTCCAGCATTGGACTCTGTGATCTCCTCTGTTGTGGTCGTAGGATCATGATTTGAGTCTGTTTTGGTGCACCTGGGCCAGAACAACATACTGGCTTTCATGGTAAGATTATTCACACAAAGGACAATTTCAGGACTTCAGTCTGTGAGAAAAATTGAAGAAAAACTGGGATCTGCAGCAAGACACCATTAGACATTTCTACCAAACAAAAGGTGAAGAAGGATAAGGTTAATGTTTTGGAACGGTCAAAGACCTGAGTTTAATACAGTAACATTAATAAAGAAGGACGATGTGAAGGGTCCAACAAACATCCCAAACGTGATCTTACTCTGAGGGGAAGAATGTGTTTATATTTCTCCAAGCTGATGCAGAAAACTGATCATCAGTCACTGGACATATTTCACTGCAGAAGAACGTCACATTTAGTGCAAAAAGCAAATACTCATTCCACTTCTCAGTACTTTTTTCACTTCAGTTTTGTTTTATTGGATCATTTCCTTTAATGAAGAATTGGCCAAATGTGATGTTTTTCTTCAAGTACTTTTGTTATATCTGTGTCTCTCCTTTGAACATGTGAGAGGATTTGACGGCTGTATTTGTATTTACACAGACGTTAAGTCACTAAACATGCTGTGTATAACTGCATAGGTCTGATCATCCTAAATGCCTGGTATGGAAAGTTTGTATCAGACACCAGTCAGAAAAAGGAGAAAGCCAAGGTGATTGATGTAACAGTGCCACTGCAATGCCTGGTCAAAGACTCTAAACTCATCCTCACTGAGGCCTCTAAGGTGTGTATAATCACATGACTAGTGTGTACCGAAGTATGTGGAAATCTGCATTTGAACATTTAATGTGAACGGTTTTTCCATGAGCAGGCAGGACTGCCAGGCTTCTACGACCCCTGTGTAGGGGAGGAAAAGAGTCTGAAATTACTGTACCAGTTCAGAGGTGTCATGCATCAAGTCATCTCTGCAGACACTGAGGCACTACGGATACCCAAGCAATGTTAGTATGAAACCGCTCTACGGAGGACTTGTGGAGCTGCACGCCAATGACATTTCTGAAGCTTACAGTCTGCGCGTAGTCAAATTGTATTTATGGCTTTATTCTGTCTTTTCAGCTCATAGAATTGAATCCGAGTCCTAGGAGCAAATGCATATAAAGCAGACTATGTGTTTGCAGAAGAACCCAAGGCTGGAAGGGACATGTCCACAATAGGTTTGATCCCCCCTCCCTCTGGCCCTCCTATGTCATGGTATTAGCAAATCCATTTCACAAGTCTGTCCGCTCCTTCCTTTCCCGGAGGTCAGTTCTCAGGTCCAGCAGAGTACCGGAGAAAGTACCGGAGTTTCCCTTGTTGGCCGCATCCGACAGAGCTGCACTCATATTAGCCTGCTGCAGCTGCTGCTGAGCTCGGTTGGTCCAGAACACATTTATGTCTGCACTACACAGAAGGACCGATCGTTGCTGCAGTTAAGGTGATTATTTTCCCTCAGTAATAAGTCGGATGTGTGCGTTATCTGACGTGTTCAGGATGTCAGGCATGTACAAGTCTATCATTGTAGTAGTCTTTGTTCTATATGTCTGTGTTTTACTTCGCCGT
This sequence comes from Xenentodon cancila, assembly GCA_014839995.1. Taxonomy (NCBI): domain Eukaryota; kingdom Metazoa; phylum Chordata; class Actinopteri; order Beloniformes; family Belonidae; genus Xenentodon; species Xenentodon cancila. The sequence continues at coordinate 12,701,045 of CM026203.1, read as the reverse complement.
TGCATTAAGTCTTGCAAATGTTTCTGGCAACACTACGCGGGACCATGTGTCAGTATCCCTCAGGCTAACCAGGACTGAGGAATAGCCCGGGTCAACTGTTTTTGGTTTATGTACTAAAAATGTCTCATTTTAACTTGTTAAATATTTCAGTGACATTTCTGGTGCTCAGCGTGGTGCCAGTCCGCACATGTAAAGTGGTACTCCGAACTTTTATTGGTGGATGGATTACGCATGCAGGACAACTGAGAGTTGCCTTTCGACCGCAGTGATCCAACTAAGGAGAAAAAGTTTTAAAGTCTTCACATAGATTTTTATTATCACATTCTAAACTGTGATTTAAAGGCACAAATTCAAGTTTGATTTGTGTCGATGTTTATTCAACTGTGTGCAAATGCAGCTGAAACTGAATCTCCTGTAGCGAGTTTTGATTCAATGAAGGTTAGTTTGTGCTGGTCTGTATAAGCCACCGATCCAGTGATAATATTAAATAATAGTATGGATTTTTAAACTTAAAAGCTACTTGATTCAATATTACTTTTGTCATGAAGATGGCAAATATAAACCTTCTGCCTCGTGTAGCTTCTTGGCTGCTGAAAAGCACACAGTAGCTGAGTCATACTAAAAACTGTTTTGTTTATTTATAATGGCACATCTGCACACATGCCATATCGTTTAATTTAATACTGGTCAACAATCTTTTATTTTAAATCAAGAGATTTAAATTTCATGTTTCAAAATAAATGGATTGGTGTATAGTTTTACCATAGATATATGGATCAGTCTTACTGACGCCTTTAATCTTTTTGCCATGATGGCTTTCTAGTTTCCTACAATGCATTTAACTGCTGACAAACAAGGCAAAGTCACCAAATTTTTCATTTTAATTACACAGAACAGCTTAAATTTGAGCAACACTGGTACATTTGCTGGTAAACAGCTTCTACAAAACAGTCTGTCAACCTGTGAACTACAGGGAAATCCAGAGTACAATTTCAAACACTAAAATAAGATATAAGCTGATTTTCATCACATGTAAAGTGATTATTTTTCAACTATATTTATTCAGACTAATGGCTCAGCTGTCATCTAAACGGTGCTTGAGCCTTCAGTGATAGTGGTGCACTTTTGCTAAATTAAAAAAAAAAAAAGGCATTAAGGACATGAGTTACATAAAAATGTTTTGAGTTCATTAACGCCACGGTCATTTTGCATCAACCGTTTTGACCATTTGTCTCACCTGTTGTGTGTTGAGCGGAGCAGACTGCTCCTTGCTGTGACATTCCAACCTCATTATCCAAACTGATTCAAATGATGTAAATGTGTATAGTCAAAAAGAGCCTGTGTTTCATCTTGTAAAGATAATAAATACATGTAAGAAAGAAAAATAACTCCTGCATCTGATTACACGAGCAACTCACACTGCAAATGTACAATGATGCTTTGGGATATTCATAAAACAAAAAGGTTAATTAAAATGGCAACTCTTTATTTACAATAGTTTCACAGAAACAGTTTGCACCACAATACAGACGCTTTCTCAGTATGGGATTAGGACGACCCAGGATCGGAATAGACAAGCTGTCTCACAATGAGCATTGTTATCGTTAATTACTGTTGTGTCTTTAAGACGAAGACCAAAATTAAAATATTAGTGCCTCAGATGTCTTCATATTCTCTTTAAGATTAACATGTCCTGAGAGCTTTTTTTTGTGTGTGTCTTGAAACCTTTTCAAAACATAACCTTATTGATTGCTGTCACAAACAAGATAACATTTTAAATGCCAGATGACAAGGATGTAAGATGAACTGTTTGACTGAAAATCTTGCGTTCCTTAACAAACCAAACATTCATTGTGTGCATCAAGCATTACGTGGTCAAGTCGTGGAGTCTGCATTGTAAAACCCCCATCCTGAATCAACATCCAAGGCTCTGCTTCTGAAATCTGTCACTCTACAGTATGGCTTTCATATACTCAGAAACAGTATGTAGCCCATGGAAACAGGCCCAATAGCAGTTGGCACAAGAATAATAGTTTTTTTTTCTTTTAAATCTAGATGAGCGCAAGAATGTCCTGAAACATTTTACATTTAACCAACTTCATATGGAAGCGAATACTTCTCTGAAAATGAGCTGGTAAGCTACTGTGATCCACGCTGCCGATTTGCCCCTCCAAAGACCAAATATACAGAGTGTTTCCAACATATGCAAATATCCGCTTTTCTGTTTTGAAAAACCATTGAGGTCAGATGATCTTGTGTTCCTCAGATGATGACATGCATCGCAAACACACTCATTCAAATCAAAGACACTTGCATGCTTATTTTCACCTGGAGTCGTCAGAAAATCTCTCTTGCAACACTGCTAAGTTGCTTTTTAAATTTTAATTCCTCTGTTAATACTCAACGGGACGGCCTTGCAGTTTCCTTTTCATAGTCAATTCATCTCTGAAAATATCACCAAAAAAATAAAGAAATTTGCTGAACAACCCCACTGCTCAATCCTGTCGTGAAATGCTACAGCATCATACTGACCAGAGGCAACTTAAAGCACCTGCACTGAATACTTTTGATCTGATTCTTGTCGGTGTTGAAACATTTATATGGTGAAGTTCTGTATATAGTCGACTTGATTCAATGAAAATGGCTAAGGCATGACGGGGGGAGCTTGCATTCAGATGAATGGGATTATAGCTTCATGTATTAAATAACATTAAAAAACAAGAACAACAGACAGATGAAGCAGATCCAAACTCTAGTCTTATATCTTAACATCTTTGTTCTACTGGATTATACCTCATCTTAATACTATAGCACCATCTTAAGCAATTGACACAAGGCTTTGAGTTCTTATTTTAAATGGTTAATTATGTAACATTAACAGAGGCATCCTATAGAAGTCAAATCCAGTTTAATCCAAAGGACATGCGTGTCTCTGTGACAAAAAGTCAGAACTTCATAAAAAAAAAAAAAAAAGTGAGGAAAAAGTGCAAACCATCTTTCCCACATATCCCAGCATGCACCATGGTGGGTGGCAGTCGTGAGGGTATTCTCTTCATTTGGAAGTTCAAATGTTTCGGCAGTTTGCTGCTACGCCATCATCTACAGATATCTGTTCAGTGATTGCCTTACGCATATAGTCTGTAGTAAGCAGAAACAAACCGTAGTAAATCTAAAACAGCACTTGAACTGTTTTGAAATGGGGTAAGGACTTAGGCTAGGTCCAAAAGTGTCCATAGAAAATGCAGATCTGTGGCTGACCACTATGGACAGAGACTGAAAGGTGCAAGACCTGATTCTGACGAAGTGGTAGTCCAACAAGACCAATTTTAACAGGAGCAAAGGGAGTCCAAGTTCAAGGTTTGCGATGGGGGTCAGTCTAAGAGATGTTTGCGTGAGCCTACACGAGAGCGATGGGAGCGACGGGCATCCGGGGGCCCGTGTGTGTCTCTGCAGCTCTGGCACACGTATGTCTCTGGCACATGGCTCTTGCGGATCTTGGCGCATGACAGGTGGATCCAGGTGTTACACTTGTTACATTCGATCATGGCTCTGCCCGCAAAAGGCTTCATGCAGAAACACGTCACCAGGTCCCACGAGTCATCATCTAAGAAGGTCAGTTACATGGTTAGATTTAATGATCAGATACTGTAGATTTAAGATTTGTAGCACTGCAAGAGCTTACCTGAGTCTACCATTATGTCTTCATCCTCTCCTGACCCATCTTCATCTCTAAACACCACCTGTTTCCCCTGGCGGAACACGGTTCTACTTCCTGAAAAGCCCTCCACCTTCTGTACCTTTATCACCCCTTCTTCAAGGTCTCGACCATCCCAGTGTCGATGTTCCTCCTTGGGCTCCTCCTTGCAGGGTGAAGGGCTGGGCAGGCACTGTGGGTGGAGGGGAATGCTGAGATCGTCTTCAGGCTCTTCTTTGATCATTTGGCCACAAAAAGAAAGAGGAGACTGCAAATCTGGTGCAGGTAAATGGATCTGCTGTGCTCTGCTTTCACCGCCAGGCTGATGCTCTCTTTCCTTTCGCCTCTTCTTTTTCTTCAGCTTGTCAACTTTCCTGTGTTCATCAGGATGCAAGTTGGTGATTGTGTGCTGTTGAGAAAAAGTGTGTTAATCAGAATTAAAGCAAAACTCTGGTATTATTGATTGATGAGTTTATGATAGATAGTGATGCTATATCAGCTTAGATTACATCTCTCTTGGCATGATTGGGAAGCACAGATCCTGGCTGTGGACGTTTCCGGCTCATGTCTTTTGGGATCTTTGTGGAACGCTGGGGACAGGAGGTTGGGGGTCCTGGGGTCCAGCCGTCACTGTCAGCTGTGCTGCCTGTGCTGTTGGGGGGACTCGAGCTACTCCGCAGCGGAGAGTCCTATAAAAATAAATGAGAATGTAGATGTCAGTGTAAGCAAACTAGCAGCAGAAGATATTAACTTGTGAATGACATATTTAAAATGTGTATGACAAACATTTCTCTGTTCAACAATAATATGACCATGTTAGAGAAACTCAACTGCAGCATGGTGAATGAAACATTTTCAAAAGAAAGGAAATAAGTCAGTATCTATAAAAAAAAAAAAAAAAAAAAGTTCCTGTTGGGGAAAAGGAACTCAATCTGTCCAGATTTAGCACTAATAACAGGAACTACACTTAAGCGGTATGTCACAGTTTTTTTGTTGTTGTTTTTTTTTCATTTCAAATAAAAATCACACTGAAGGCAAGTTATTGTCAAACAATGCTCTGCTATTAACAGCTATAACAAAACAGATGAGGCTATCAAGGGTATGGGTAACTTGAAAACTGCAAAGACAGTGTCCCTTGATGACAGGGATAAGATAGAGCTTCAATGCTTTGAGCAGTGGAGCTGCATGTTTCTAAAAACAGCTATTTTGCTAAAACAAATGCTTTCAACCATGTTAAATGTACATACACGTGTTATAAGCAGATATATGGATGTGAATGGATTAACAGTTTGATCGGGGCTACTTGCCATAGAACAGAGGGTTCAGTTAAGGAGGTGACAAACAGCAGTGTACTGTAGGTTGAGGAGGCTCTAAATGACAGTCAGAAAAAAACCAGCAAACTTGACAACAGGGAGTGCAGCCAATATTAAACCAGTAACAGTCTGTGTAAATGGCAAGGGAAAAAAAACGTTCTTTGTACAAAGCATGCACATCTATTATAAGCACTTGGATCTAGACAAAATGCATAGACAAAGGAATCTGTTCGTGAAAAATCTGTGTGTGCGACTACCTTTCTTTGTGTACCCAAGGAAGGTATTAAATTAGCACAGAATCAAGTCACATATCCACTTTGAGTAAACACCCAACAGAGAAAGAATGGGTTTTACCTGTTAGGAAGTAAGTCAGAGGTTTAAATGCATCTTTCTCAACCATGTCTACCACTAACCCAAATATAAGAAGAAAACTGATAATCAAAGCTAATATATAAAGAAATCTGAACTTTTTTTATTCAATGTCCTGAATCAATATCTTTTAAATCAATCTATTCTAGTTTCCTCGTTTAACATATTTAATATAACAAATGATTGATTATGTGATTTATTTTACCTCAGGAGGATGTCTTAATCAATTTTCGACATAGATATCGATTCCTTTAAAAGTAAAGATCAGTTTTTCTCTACGCAAAAACCAACCATTTCTCTATTCAGCCAGGGGTTTTCCTTTTACTTCTTTACATGTGAAGGGTGACAAGATTTTTTTTTAAAGGTTTTAATGCAGCCGATTGTAAGTAATACACCAGATCAGGCCAACGACAGATGTACTTTTGTTTTGTTTTGTTTTTCCGAAAGCCAAGAGTGCGGGCAGAGAACACCGTCTTTACTTACCTCCTGCGGATAAGGGATGTAACCAGCATAGGCCAAGACAAAAGTGCAAAACTTGTTAAAATCCTCGATTGTCCTTCTCCTCCTGTACGGCGGACTGAACCCCTGAAACAGACAGTCGCATCGTTGAGGGCGAAACTTGCATCCAACGTGCACATCTCGACATGGCGAAGCCATTAAAGAGACCACCCGAGTCTGCAAACTGCCAAACAGAGTTGGCTCGGCGCGTCGACAGAAGAGTCAACGAAAACGTCACACGACACGAAAAACCGTTTCATTCCCACGCAAACTCGCATTTTAACCTTTTCTTCTTTCTCTTTTTTTTTTGCCGACCGCCAACAACGAGCCGACAGTTGGAGTTAGCCTCGTCAGCTAGCGGCTGCCGACACAAATAAGTAACGGGCTAATGCTAAGCGGCTACTGTCAGTGCGACTGAGTCGTCCAACGGAGTCCCTCGGCGACGACAGGGGACCAAACACTCACGATGCGTTTTAAAAACTTCCGTTTGAGTCGACTGTTGAGTGATGTTAAAAACGTATGGTGCCGACATGGCAGGCGGGCAGTTAGCATGCCCCGCCGCGGTGAAGGAATGCGCTCCGCTCGGGGAAACTCGGTTAGCCAGCCTCGACGTCTCACAAAAGCATCCTCCGGACTAAACACGCGTCCCAGATTCTCAAACGCCACATGGACTTTCGGCAACGCAAAGCCGCAGTCGGGGTTTAAGCGTAGTCCGTGTGATTTTTTTTTTTGTTTTTGTTTTTTTAGCCTGTGAAACCCTCCTGTTTAGCCGCATGTTTGGGGGAAATTATGTCAACATTAGCGCGGCGTGCTAAGGCTAAATGATCAGCAGCCTCCGCACGGTGACAGACCTCGATCAGATCCGACATCCCCGCTACCCGTCACGCCAAATCACTAATCATTGCGCCGTTATTTTAAAAGAATAAAACCACTCACCTCTGATTGAAATGCGTGAGATGTCGATGGGTTGATGTCACCCATCTTTGCCGAGTAGTGGACCACCTGACGCGTCGTCGGGCTACAAAAGCGGGCTCCTCGGCAGCGCCGTAAACACTGCGCGTGTTTAGCTTTCGCTCGCTAGATCGATGCCCGCCGCTAACGTCACCTGAGCCGAAATCCGAAGCAACAGTTTCCTCTCAGTTCCCCATCGCGGACGTTGCTCGCTCGCGCCAGTTCTCTAACGAGTCTAGGCGAACTTTGGAAGCGTGACGGCCGGACGTAAGCAGATGTTACTACAGTGTTTTCGTGGAAGCGTCCAGCATGTCTGCGTTTGATTCACTTTACTGACTTCAGTTCAGCGGCTGTCACTCGTCTGCCCACACTTCTTCTTTTACTGCCAATTTTGAGAACGTGGGAGGTGTGAGCGCCCTCCTCCGAGGGCTACAGCGGAGACGGTTTTTGTAGTCGAACCGGAGCCGGTGACCCGTCGTGGGTCTCGTCTCTGCCTGCTTGGTGGCAGTTGGCATAGGTTACATACACATACAGGGCATTACCCTGAATATGACTGGACTGTGTATGGAAAATGAAGGAATGTTTCGCTCAATAATAATAATAATAAACTGTTTTGCAAATAAAGGCATACCTCAAAGTAATCACATTACTGCCATATAATGTAATGTGGTTATGATCCTTAATACTCTTAGCAAAATGATATGTTTGTTTTAGATATTGGTCAGTATAGGTGTTTGTTTAAATGTGTGTCTTATTTAACCCCCCCAAAGATAAACTGTCAGTGACAAATTGGCAAGAAAAACACTGAAAATTAATTTCTTTCTAATAAAAACGTGGGCCTATGTTGGTGCTTGCATTGGATCAAAGACTCAGAGGCAACTTTCACATTTTCACATGAAACGTCATGTTCTGGGTCTCTGGAAAGCGCCTAAAGACAACTTGTGTTGTAATAGACGCTATATAAATAAAACTGAATTAAATTGAATTGAACGGTATTCAAATACAGTAATTATTCACATTAATTTCAACAGTGCACATGCCTAAAATACAAGCAATGATTATAATTATGTTGTAATATTTTTTTGTGTTTAACCCCTGCATGTACCTCTATTTGACTAATCATACATTTTTTTTATTACTAACATAATCTCATAATCAGTAGGGTAATCCTTTGCTGTTGCCTATGCAGTGTAGGTGTAGTGCAGATTTAAGAAGAGTAGCTATATAAAGTATGAGCCCTTATTTTTTCCATGGTGTGATCGAACCAACTCATGATCTCGTGAGTATACTCGCTTCTAAATCTTTGTGAGTTTTAAATTCAGAAGTGTGGGCCACATCAGTGAATTATCCTTTGAATGCAAATACATGGCCAGCCTGTTCCTGCCTCTTGTTTGCTTGTACTGTACCTGCTGGTTTCCTTGACTGGATTCCTTGGAAAGGCTTAGAGGTTTAGGTTTGGAGATATAGGTGATGATTTGTAAATACTAACTATGAATAAGTTAAATAAAGGTATGTCTAACAGAGTCAACCTTTACAGTTTCACAAACACTGTATATTCACACTTGCAAGTGAAAATAAAAGACCCACTAATTTCATGGCTTTATTAATTGCTCCCCACCCATCTTTAGATTAATACAATTCTTTAAAAACATTGTAAAAAAAATAATTTATCTTTGTCTTTACACCTCATGAATCAAGTGCTTTTTTGTTTATCATTGTTTCATTATAGTGCTTGAGTCACATACACCGCATTTAGACTTTGTAAACAATGTGTGTATTATTAAAATGCTTTAATTAAATATGTAAATTATGGTTTTTATAATATAGGGCGTTTATGCTTAGTTGGACAGGTCAATCAGTGGAGGTTCAATCCAGAATTACAATAAATAATAAAGTAACTGACCAGGGTTAATTTAATGAATATAAATTCTACCAGGAGTAGTCAGCCATTAGCAACTTGATTAACTCGTTATCGATTAATCGATTAATGCCTCGTTTTTTTGCTCTCGCGAGATTTCATCTTCAGGAAGCGAGTCCGCCTTTTGAAGTTCCGCTTGTTTGTGTGTTTTTAACGTAACGGCAGGCTCGCGGGTTGTTGTGTCGCGCGACGAGACGGCGTCCGCTCCCGTGTCTGGTCTTCGGAGGTGTTCAAAATGTCGAGCGCGACACTGCAGGGCTTCCGGGCCTTTTTAACGGAACACTTCACCGCCTTGGCGGTGGAGGTATTTGGTGAAGTGGAGAGAATCGTCGAGACGTGCTACGAGGAGAACAAGCGGCTGCGGAGCATGCTGCACATGGTGCTCGGCCCCGAAGTGAAGTTATCCAGGATAGGTGTGTTGAACAACCCCCCTCACAGCCTCCATTCTACCCCGTTAACGCCTTCCTCAGCTGCCACACGGAGCCAAGTGTGTGGTCGTGTTTATAGTTATACGTGTTCTTCTTTTTCCCATGACAGATATGAGTCCTTACACTGTACCGACCACAAATGACGCCGAGCGACCTCCGGAGCCAGACACCGGGCTCAACTGGGAGGTGTCGGAGCCGCTGACTCGAGAACCTAAAGAAGAGCTGGTTGAATGCAGGATAAGTTGGGGATCAGAACAAGAGCAACTGCCAGACGTTGACAACTTTAATATAGCAGTCTGTGTGAAAAGTGATCCAGAAGAGGAAGAAGCGAGCATGCCCTGCATCGCTAACTCCTATCACGTTCAGACAGCGGAGTACAACTCGGGTTCCTCAGCTGCTTCATCGATTCACAAGGAGAGATGTGAGCAGGGAGACTCTTCCTCCATGGAGTCAGAGGAAGAGTCGGCGTGCTCGCCTTTGCATGAGAGTGAGGTAAGCAAGAGCCAGAAACCTCTGAAGTCTAAAAGCTGTTTGTCTGCATACGTCAGTGCTGCTCAAATAATCCTTTTAATAGTTTTGACAAGACACGCTGACCAGAGCTTGATATTACTTAAATAAAATCAACAATAAAATCAAATTACTGTATCTTACAGCCAAAAAAGGGAAGGAATCACTCTCAGGAGTGGATGCCTGAAGTGTGTTTCTCATTGTCAGAACGCAGGACAGAATATGTGCCCAAATCTTTTTTTTCTTCTGTTCTTTTCTCAGTTACAATGTTGTTGAGAGTCATAGAAGACAACATACTTAGATGGTAAAATATATCTAAAAATGTGAACACGTCATCGGCTGATTTCTAACATTCATTTTGGCAGCCCTGCGAAAATGACGTACTTGTGATAAACCCCTACAAGTAACGGGAAATTAGAAATGAATGTTTCCTGCAGTTGAAACGTAAAATTTTTATTTCTGAAATTTTAATTTGTTGCACTCGGACCATGAGACTCTGATTTGGCTCATCTTGCTAAACAAGACTTGACTTTTAACCCTATAACGCCAAACGTATCATATTTGATACATGAGTTTTTCCGCCCTCCATGTGAGCAGTGTGATATTTTTTCCTGAACTGCCATGACTCGAGAGTTCGACACAGGTGATTTTTGAAGAAGAACTTTGCCAAGTTTGAAAGGGTTAAGGTAAGAAAAACATTTCTTTTTTTTCCCGAAACATAAACAGGAACAGTTACTGGGACGATGCAATGTGAAAATGTTGAAAATTTCATAATCTATATTTTAGTAAAACTGTGTTGAAAATTAAGTATCAAATTTGATACAGTGTGTATATAAGGTGATGTAACTCTAAATTAGTCAATTGTCATTTCATTGTATTTTTATACATGTTATATATATATATATATATATATATATATATATATATATATATATATATATATATATATATATATATATATATATATATATATATATATATATATATATATATATATATAACATCAAGCAACACAGTCTTTTTATTTTTAAATTACATAATTTGGTACATTTAGAGTTAAAAACTAGATATGTAACTTGATGTAGCATAATGATTGATGATGTTGCCATGATGCGAATGCTTGTATCTTCATTTAGCTTACTGTTTTTTTTTTTTTTTACAAACAACTGACCAATTCAAATAAAATCATAATCTGTTTTTGTGTGCATATGTGTTTTTAGATGGCAAAAAAATACAGTGTTGAAGATGTTTTGACAATCATTATGGATGGGAATTCAAGTGACATGGAGCAGCTAGGGGAAGATGATGATGATGATGATGATGAGGAGGAGGAAGAGGAATGGACTCCTACAACAAATTTTGGGGAAAACCCAGATAGCAGTGATGATGAGGAAGAGGAAAACCCAGATAGCAGTGATGATGATGAAAACCCAGAAGTTCCAGAAGAGGACACAACAAAACCAAAGAACACAACACTAAAGCAGTCGGCAAAGGGTAAAGTGAAAAGGAAGGTGTATCGGTGGAAAAGAAAACGGTTTGAACCTCCATCTGTTGAGTTTGTGGAATGTGTTGAGGAAGACTCTGAAGAGAGGCTTGACTGGACACCATACATGTATTTTAAAGATTTTGTGACTGATGAAATGCTACGGGAAATTGCAGAAGAAACAAACTTGTACAGTGTGCAAAAAAATGGAAAGTCGGTAAACACAAATCCTCAGGAAATCGAGCAAATTCTGGGTATGTACATGCACATGGGGTTAGTACAGATGCCCAACGTACGAGGCTACTGGGAGATGGAGACAAGATACTCCGCTGTTTGCGATGTGATGTCCCGGGGTCGGTTCCTGAATTTACTGACACTTATTCACTTTCAGGATAACATGAATATGTCTGAGGATGCAAAAAAAGATAAAGTGTGGAAACTCAGGCCATGGTTAGAAAAACTACGCCACCGCTTTCTTTGCGTACCTCCTGAAGAATGTCACGCTGTTGATGAAATCATGGTGCCTTTTAAAGGAAAATCACATCTACGGTGTTACATGCCAGGAAAACCTCACAAGTGGGGGTTCAAGATGTGGGGACGGGCCGGGCAGAGTGGCTATCTCTATGACTTTGACGTGTGCCAAGGGGAACAAAATCCCAACAAAGAGAAATCTGATGTTGGTGTTGCAGGAGATGTTGTCCTGAAAATGACCTCAACCCTTCCAGCAGGAAAAAATCACAAAGTTTTTGCTGACAACTTTTTTACATCAGTTCCACTGGTGGAGCACTTGAAACAAAGAGGAATCTACTATATAGGCACAGTCCAGATGAACAGGGTGAAGAACTGCCAACTGATGGATGAGAAAGAACTGAAGACAAAGGGAAGAGGCTCTCTGGATTTCAGAGTAAACCAGGAAGACAACATCATCGTGAGATGGTATGATAATAAAGCTGTGAACCTGCTCTCTTCTTTTGTTGGCGTCGAACCACTAGGCAATGTGAGGCGTTGGGATCAGAAAGCCAAAACCTACATAATGGTTCCCAGACCTGCCATTGTTGACACATACAACAGGTTCATGGGAGGTGTTGACCTTCTTGATATGCTATCTGCACTATACAGGTTCAGCTTCAGATCTCGAAGGTGGTACATTTACATTTGGTGGTACACTATTACAGTGGCGGTAATCAATGCATGGATCCGCTATAGAAGAGACCTGGAAAAACTGCAGCCCATGCAGAAACCCCTGCCCCTGCGACGGTTTCAGGCTTCTGTGGGTACTGCCCTCACAAGTGCAGGAAAAGTCAAAAAGTCTGGCAGACCACTGTCCTCTCCAGAATCAACACCAACCCCTCCCCAGAAGAGGAAAACCACTGAGGTGCCCCCCGATGTGAGAAAGGATGGCCTGGATCATTTACCAACATGGGAAACCCGACAGAGATGCAAGCACTGCACAGGCCACTTTACCCATGTGTACTGTGAGAAATGCAGAGTGCATCTTTGCCTGAACAAGGACAGAAACTGTTTTCAAGCCTTCCACCACGCAAAATAAACTGAATATACAACATAACTGAAATGTTATGTGAGTTCCACCCTGCCAGTTCCATTGATGGTTTTCTCATTACTGCATTATGGTAGCACTTTTTGTTTGGAATTACAAATTTGATAGATTTGTTTGTGTTTTATTATGTTTTATAATGTTTTTGTTCTTAAGGAAAAAAATAATAATCTTTGAGCACTGTGACCCGATGTATCAAATATGATACAAATTAAAACTCTTATTTGGAAAATGATATTTGAATTTTTTTTTTTTTTGTTTTGTTCAGAGGGACCAATAAAGGCTCCAAGTTCAAAGAATTTGAATTTTCTGTCAATTATTTAATGGTTTGGGATTTACAGGGTTAATTCGGGGTAATATGAGATCTTCTGGTTTACTTTCATGTCATTTTGGCAAAAATGAGTTAAACTTTTACTTTGATGTAAACTTAAACTGATTTCTATACCTGTTTAATCAAAGTCATTCGTTCTTGTTGGCGGCTAAAATAGTTTACACAATTATTTTTTTTGGATAGTGGGGACTGGTGGGAGATACCATGTGACTGTTGCCTCTTAAAAAAAAGCAAAATGTATAATAATCTGTTAATTTTGAAATGTTGAATGAAAGAAACTAAATATTATTCAAATAAACCAGTTTTCTTGTTCCTGAATAAGTCAAACATTTGGCTCTTTTGAAACAAAAAGGAGTCTTCTTTTTGCCACACACCCCGTCCGTCAAGTTCGGGTGCTGCCATCACGTGTTAACTGAACACGGTTCAGTCTTTTCCGTGGATGAACAGGTAAGAACCGAACAAACTTTCATTTAGGTACATATTGTTATTTAATTATGTAAAACGGTGCAGGTTACTTGATAATGTACCAAAGTGTCCGATTTTCGACAGTCTATCCAGTTCTTAGTAAGCGTGCCGGTCGGTGTAGCCGAGTTTAAAGGCGGAGGTTTAAAGGCCCACGGAACCACCGGAGAAGTAACTGTTGGCTCGGTTTATCTGACGTGTATCAGCCTGTGATGTACTTTCACGTGCAAAAATGATCCTATATAGTGATCTTTAGAATTAGGATTAATTTTTTTATTTGAAGGTTTTGATGTCCTGTCAATAGAAAGTGAGATATGTGGTACTGTTCATTTCATTCATACAGCATTTTTAAAATTAAATCATACAATACACAGTAATGTGGTTCTACTCAAGTTATCAACATTGATCTTTGCAGGAGATGGTGGCAACAAGGTCAAAGAGAGTGAAAAGAAACCCCAAACAGGAGGCCAGTTATTATTGCTCCTTAGCTGAAGATAAGGAAGGATTTGATATAAAATATATTAATTCATTTAAAGGTGAGTTATAGTAATATTATGAAAATGTTTTCAGAGTTTATTATGCATATATTGTTTCTTTTTACTTTTAAACTGCACTTTAGGAGTATAGCTCATGTTCTATGATCATTATGATCAGAACATCTTTCTTATTCCAAAGGAGACAAGCAACACTCAAATTAGAAGCTGTTATATTGGATCTTTTTTTTCCTTGGGAAGATAATTAAATATCTAGATATATACTTATGAAACAAAATGTTCATGGATTTATCCACAGAAACAATTTGGTAGTGAAGGAGTCATTCCACTAGTCAATTGACAAAAAATGTTTAAATAATCACAGAAAGACATAAAATTAAACCAATTAACTGATTTTGAAAAAAGTAAATAATCTAAATTGCTACTATTTGACAGCTCTGCACTGTTCATTTGTTTATTATGTGTACCTTCAGGTCGTGGTGTGTTCAGCTGCCAATGCTTTCAAAAAGGAGATTTCCTTATTGAGTACAGAGGGCAAGTCATACGTAGAAAGGAACAAGAAAACCGATTGAAAGTTTACCATGATGCATTAAAGGTTTTCATGTTGAATTTCCAGTTTGATGGACAACAGTTATGGTATGTTACTGTTTTAAGGAGTTTTTTTTTTTCTAAATTTGTATCTAAACACAGAGATGCAAACATGTTCTGCCTCAACAACAGTAAAAGTAGTTTAAGTTATGAAATACAGAGCCAGATGAATATTTTGAGTTGGTGGAGGAATATTCTTCAGACATGCCAACACTAAATATGCAAAATCCTTTCCCTTACATTGTGTAATTATTCTTATTGCATACTTGATGTTTCAGTGTTGATGCTGCCAGAGACGATGGATCATTAGGGAGACTGGTAAATGATGATGACGTGAACCCAAACAGCAAAATGAGAATTACAAGAGTGGATGGAAGCCCCCACCTCTGTTTATTTGCAATCAAAGATATTGGTCCAGGGGAGGAAATCACTTATAATTATGGTGATTCTGACTGGCCATGGAGAAGCAAGGTATTTACAAGTGTAACAATAGTGTAACAAGTCATTCTATGAGCTTTGAACATAATTTTAAAGGGTATATCAAGTTGTAGTATGCAGAGTTTCAACGTAGTCATTAACATAGGACGTAAAGAGTATAGTGCCAAAAAAGCAGATTTTGCAAAAAGAGACTTCAATATTTTTAACTGGTTCTGTTCAAAATGTTAGAAATTGTCTCATGTAAATAGATTTATGCTGACCTTATATTTATAATTATAAACTAGTATGTGATATATTTTGGAGTGTCTAGACACACAGGTCCTGTGTAATACTCAACCTGTAAGGTGCAGGAATAAGGAGGACTGAGTGTTGAAATGACACTTACAGAAGAAAGAAAGTTAGTTTAGAAGAGCGCAAACACACAGGTCCTGTGTAATACTCAACCTGTAAGGTGCAGGAATAAGGAGGTCTGAGTGTTGTACATTAGTAACAAACTCACATTTAGTGAATTTTCTTTATATTTCAGATCTCCAAAGAGATGCCGTGTCAGGCTGCTGAAAGTACAAGCAGATCCGTTTCAGCCAACACACCAGAGGTAATTTTGATGTCAAATTAACCAATTTATGTCCTAAAATTTAATTAATGAGAATTATAACCGGCAGTATTCAGACACACAGGTCCTGTGTAATACTCAACATGTAAGATGCAGGAATAAGGAGGACTGAGTGTTGTACATTAGAAACAAACTCACATTTAGTGAATTTTCTTTATATTTCAGATCTCCAAAGAGATGCCGTGTCAGGCTGCTGAAAGTATAAGCAGATCTGTTTCAGCCAACACACCAGAGGTAATTTTGATCTGGAAAGACTTTTTCACTGTATAAATGTGAATTCATACGAATTGTTTTCAGCTGTGTATAGATTCACAGCTTTTGTGTAACCTTGAAATTGTTAAGTTTGCTAAGTTAATACATGATGAAGACTATAAATCCAGTTCAGTCTTCTAAAGGTCTGTATTCTGTATCAAATTTTTTTTTTTTTTGCTTTCGCTTGAGCTATCTGCCTAATATTTCTTGGGTCACTTTTTTGAAATGTGATTGTGAAGACGTCCTGTGAAGTGGCCCACACACTTATGAGAAGAATCTTTTGTTGTTTCGCTCTCTGTATGATGATAATAATTCTTGATGAACATACTCCCTATGTTCATGGTTCTATACAATACCTTTATGTACACTACCAGTCAAAGGTTTAGTCCCATCTTCTCATTTTAATTAATGACAAGGTGGGTCCTCAATGAGTGTATGTTTTTGTTCTTTTTTTTTATTAGTTTGTTCAGTTGAAGAACAGGCTGTGTTGAGAGTGGATTCTTTTTTCCATTACAGTTAGATAATTTTTCCTCTGAATGTTACATGGCAAAAAGTCGTTAATACAGATTTAAGGGTTATAATTATTAAGTTATATTAACACATACAAATGTCACATTCATCCTTAATACATGTTAAAATAGGAAAAGTACAAGCAATTCATGGTTTTGATATTGTGTCTGTTAGGATCTTATTCTAATCTTATGATTACACTTTTTTTGTTTTTTGGCCAACAGAACTGTGATCATGATGTCGTCCATGAAGAAATTCCTAGTTTAGAAAAATGTGTTGTGTGTGGAGGACCTGTTTCGCCTCTGAAATGGAGTGGTGTGAGATGTAAAGGTAATTTTTTGTGAATGGAAGGGGGTTTATCTGTATCTTTTGAACATGATCACACAGGAACAGTTTAAAAAACAGTTCCATGTGTTTCTGTTCTATATGTTCAAAATGATCCATTGGTTGCTGCACTTACTTTTTAAGTACTTATCATGCTACCTTCCTTTTATTAATTCTTAATTTTCTCTGTCTAGTGTGCAACCAATCCTGGCACAAAAAGTGTTACATTAAACACAACATGGACATCACTGAACTTCTGCAGGTGGTAAGCTTTTTAAGTTGAATTATTTTTGGTGAAATGCTTTTCAAGTATACAAAATAAATGTTTTTTAATCATTATCAGGTCTGTACAGAACAAAGTTCCAGTGAGATGGCATCATCAGAAGAGGAGTATGTTCCTGATTCTGTAGAAGATTCGAACAGCTCATGGGACAACAGATCAAAGCCTTTAGAAATGAGTCACAAACAACTACAGAGTTGTGAGGTCTCCGACAGCAAGTCTGCTTTCAAAAATAAAAGAAATGACCAAGAATGTTTTGAGGAGGAAGATGGGGAGTCAATTTCTGAAGCTGCAGGATCGTTATCTGGAGAAATGATCAGCACAAGTCAACTTGAACGAGTTACTGCCAAAGTAGGAAACACTGATGCCGAAGGCTTAATTGTTGATGATGGTGCTGATGCTAGGGCTGAAAAAGTCTCAAACGCATCCTCCTTGCTCAGAAATAAAACTTACTGCTATATTTGTGGAAAACTACAGACAAAGTTTACACGTCATTTAAAAACGCATGAAAAAACGCATGCAGATGTTGCTCAAGTTTTAAGTCTTCCCAAGAGGTCCAAACGACGTATGAAAATGCTTATCAAGCTTCGCAACAAGGGAAACCACAAGCATAACTCAAAGGTCTTGGCAAGTGGAGATGGATCACTAAAACTAAGACGCACATCAAAGAAAAAGTACAATGCAAAAGACTACGTTCACTGCATGTACTGCCAGGCTCTATATCTCCGGCGAGATCTGTGGCGACATGTTCGAAAATGTTCTTCAAAACCAGTAGAAGCCACTTCAGAAATTGGAAGAAAAAAGGTCTTGTCTTTGGCTGCTATGAATGAGTCAGCTCTGTGTCAGCAGATATCACCAGGTGTTTGGAACATGTTAGCTGCTATGAAAGATGACGAGATAACTTCTGCTGTGCGGAGTGACTTCACTATTCTTCAGCTGGCCCAGTCATTCTTTAACAGACATGGACAGGATCCCACCAAATATGACTACATTCGCCAGAGACTCAGAGAATCTGGAAGACTTCTGCTCACACTTCGCAAGGATTTCTCAATTTCAAATCTTGAGGATGTTGTGAAACCTGCAAATTTTGATGTAGTTATCAAAGCAGTCAAGAAAGTATCTGGATATGATGAAGAAAAGCACTGCTACCGTACTCCAAGCCTTGCCCTAAAGTTAGGTCACTCACTGCAGAAAGTCAGTGATATTTTACATTGCAGAGCTCTTATGGCACAAGACAGTGCGCTGATAAAGTCAACCCGGAGTTTCAAAACTCTCTATGCTACAAAGTCGTCTGAACTCGTCTCTCACACCGCTTTAACTACGTTGAATGAGCGGCAGTTTAACAAGCCTTCCACTCTTCCTTTTACAGAAGATGTTCAACGTCTTCACAGACATCTGGAGAAGACTACAGAACAAGCATTGAAGGACTTGGAAGGACTTAGTTCACCAAAATCATATAGTGAACTGTGTAAAGCCACCATGGCAAATGTAATACTTTTAAACAGGAGAAGAGGGGGAGAAGTTTCAAAAATGACGATGAATGGCTTTCTGGAGAGAGAGACAACTGCCCTGCATAAGGACGTTGCATTTGGACTGACAGAATTTGAACTTCACCTTTGTCAACACTTCAGTCGTGTTGAATTAAAGGGAAAAAGAGGCCGGAAGGTTGCAGTGTTACTTTCACCAGACATGGTGAATGCCATAACATGTCTAATAGAAAAAAGAAAAGACTGTGGTGTTCTGGCAGAAAACCTGTTTCTGTTTGCCAGACCTCATTGTCTGACCCCCTACAGAGGACAAGACTGTTTGAGGCTTTATGCCAGTGAATGTGGGGCTAAAAACCCTGAGCTCCTCAGGTCAACGCAGTTACGCAAACATGTTGCAACTTTGTCCCAGATCTTGAACCTCAAAAATCACGAGTTGGACCAAGTTGCTAACTTCCTTGGCCATGATATTCGCGTTCATCGCGACTATTACAGACTTCCAGAGGCTACTACCCAGTTGGCCAAGATATCCAAACTGCTGCTTGCCATGGAGAAAGGGTCTCTCAGAAGCCTTCAAGGCAAAACACTTGATGAGATTGAAATCGAAGGTAATGCCATTTAAAGTTGTTTGTCAAAAATGAGACCTTTTTGTAGCAAATATATGATAGCAAACTGGAACACACATTGTGTGTAGGCAACTTATAGCACTTTCATCTCATAATTCATTAAGGAAATATAATTTTTTATTAGATGACCTACAGTTGACCGATTCAGATGCTGACAGTGAGGTCGATGCTAACAGTGAGCTTGATGAAGGAAATCTCACATATCCACAGAATGGTAAGCACAGAGTTTTTTTTTTTGTTTGTTTTATTTATGAAACCACATGACTAATGTTAAACTTTATTACAGATGGTTAGACTGTTACCAGTTTAACTTCATACTAGGTTGTATTCTTAACCCATTTTAATTTTACTATTGAGTCAGTGACTAAAATTTCTTAATGTTTTCTAGTATTTCAGCTTTGAGGGGAGGATAATTTGTATCTGAAATACTAGAAAATGGCCTGAATGACTCAGGTGCCAGACAGGATTTGAGCACTCATGCAAACAGACTTCCAAAGTTGGTTTGAGTTCTACACGTGGACCTCTATGAAGTCACACACTGAGATGGCAAAGGGTGTAGTATGCCATTTAGATTTTTGAATGTTTCCTGGTTTATTTTGTGAAAAGTTTGGACAAAAGCAGACTGACTGCATGTGCCAAATGAAATTCAGTCCCAAGGAATTAAAATTTCTTTGGAAATGGCAAAGAATCATAAGATACAGTATCTAATAATAATGATGATGAGAGTAAACATTTTCTTTGCACATGGCAAGTAAACCAAACTTTCTCTGTAATACTTCTACTCGTCTTTTGTTATTTCTACGTATGTGATGAAGTATATTATATTTTGTTACAGATTCTGCAGGACCGTTGATGGTTAGGCAACCTGTCGAGGAATCTCCAGGTATGTCTGCGCCGTTATCACAAGGTACGCCCTTACCCTCAGTCTACTAACACATGACACCCTTTTTGATTGCTTTTAGGCTATGAAATAATGCACAGTGGATTCAGACTTTCCTTACTTGTTTCAATTTTGTTGTCACAGCAACAGTTCAGATAAACAGGAGGCATGTAAGATAAATCTCAAGTGATGTGAAAGTAGAGTGCAGTAGTAGTAGCTTTAACTGAAGACCAGGAAACTCTTTTCAATCTATCAATTTACTCATTCAATTCGTTACGGTGCAACAATGAACAATGGCATGGCTGCTGCTTTTCAGTGAGCACGACAGCAACTACAGCAGCTCAGCTTGCACTTCAAATCAAAAGCACTTCCTATCTTATAATTTACAATGACGAATCAACTTATAAGCGTATAATGTTCTTAGCTTTCAACTGCTTATTTTTCAGTCAGTGTAAATAATATGTTTTACCTTAAACCATATTTTATTTCCCTACTTTTAAAGTACATATCAATTCAGTTTAAACTGTATTTAAATGTTTTAATCAAATATTTATCTACATCCTCAGCTTCTTCTCCAAGCCTGTGAGAGCATTGAGAAATTTGTTTTTGTTTCTCCATACGTAGTACTGAAGAATAAATATTAAAAATAAAATATATCTTTGAATTATGAATGATATATCAATGTCAGCTTTAATGCCTAATTTAAACACCCCATCAATAATAACACCAAGATTCCTTGCCTGTGATGGTTTATAAGGTGCTACTGGGCCAAGAGATCTGGTAAGAACCTGGGCCATATCAGGGTGACCAAACAGGACAATCTCATTTTATTTACATTTAATCTTAAGAAACGTAAGTCTTTTTTGGGTGTGAGGAAGATGGATAGGATTTGGAACAGCTAGGAGGAAAAGTTAGAGAGGACTGATTAAGATGGTTTTGGGAATGTGTAGAGGGGCAGTGGACATATTGTTCGAAGGATGTTGGAGATGGAGCTGCCAGGCAGGAGACAGAGAGGGATGTGGAGACTTACAGAAAGTTGGTGTGAGAATAGAAGACGTAGAGGACAGTGGGAGGTGGAAGAGGTTGACTTGCTGTGGTGACCCCTGACCTGAAAGAAGAAGGGGCTGGTCTACTACAGTGTTTATTATTTGGTGGGACGTCTCTTTGTTAGTTACCTGGTTTGTTTAACTCTCTGTGTGCTCTCATCCTTGTTTTGCATAAGCCAGTCGACTTTCCACTCACTACTTGAGTCTTATTTTAGTGCATAAGTGAGCTCCATGTCTATTTTGTTATAAGCTGTAGAAGCACTGTGCATATCACACGTCTATATGTGTCACCGTGAACTACACGTCTAACTGTATATCTGGATTTCATCATTCACAGAATAAACTCATTATTTATCTATACATTGATTAACCCCACAAAGGAGCATCTTAGACATTGCATGGGTATTTATTGTAGGTGGTTTCTTAAATACTGTGGACAATTAAAAAAAACAAACAAAAAACTCTTTCTTCTTTTCAGCACAAAGTAAACACACAGATGCTA
Source organism: Xenentodon cancila (assembly GCA_014839995.1). Classification (NCBI taxonomy): domain Eukaryota; kingdom Metazoa; phylum Chordata; class Actinopteri; order Beloniformes; family Belonidae; genus Xenentodon; species Xenentodon cancila. The sequence continues at coordinate 12,679,499 of CM026203.1, read as the reverse complement.
AGGGGAAAGAACTCAACAGAAAACTAAAAAAGGACAAAGAGCCCAACAGAAAAAAGAGCACGAATAAGTCTTCTGGTAAATGCTGCCACACATACACAAAAGTAACTAAACTCCACGTTACTTAAGCACAAAATGTTCAAATTAAAATTATACATTTTCACACTGTCAATGTTCAGATTCCAGAAAATTGATGTAATCAGTAATGGGACTCATGTTTATATTACTTTATCTGTGCCTATTTTAATCCGTCGTGCATTCACATAGTTATATTTTTCAAAATAGCAAAGCACCAAAAAACCTATAAGCAAACCAATGAGAATATAATTTCTAATTTGGTTTTTAAGTCTGCTTTAATAAAGCAGAGCTCTCAACCACTGGGTGTTTGGTGATGCTGCACCTGCAGAGAAACAGCCTTTGGTGGAGTCAGTAAGATGGTGCTTGAGTGGGACCTCCTTAACTGGCAAACAAGACTAGGGACCAGCATGACGAGGCAGGACAGGTCTCTTTTGGCTTTGAATAGTTCCTCACAAGCTGCCTGTTTGTCAAACAAATATAATGTTTCAATTACTAAAAGGATTTTTCAACCACACTTAACAGGCGTCAATGGCAGAATGAGCTGTTTGGCTTTGGCAGAAATTAATTTTCATCTGTGCAACTCACATACTCATTTCTGTAACTTGTCCCACTAATGTATGATCTTAATGAATGGACATTTTAAAAGGCGAATAAACATGTTATCAGTACATAATTTATAGCCAAGAAACATTGTTAGAACAAATATTATACCAAACACAAATTTCCTTTTTCTTTTTTTTTTTTAATGTTTATAGTCATTTGGTTTTTATTATTGAGTTGTTTCTTTTTTTCTAGAAACTCTGGAAAGTGCTAGAAGAGCAAAGAAGCATCCCTGGTCTCCCTTGGAAGTTGCTGCGGTCATGAGACATTTTGACGAGCACATAAAAAAAGGAAAACTGGCCACTATGATTGAATGCCAGCAATGCCAAAAGGCTGAAGATCCTGCTCTGGCTGCTCGCTCAATCAAAAACATTAGGGATTTTGTACGGAATCGGGGGGTAACTTTGAAAAGAACCAAAAATACTGGGTAGAATATGGGAATATGATGAATTGTCCATCAGTGATATTATCAGGCCACATGGGATATAAAGGGGTTAGACCAGAACTAATCTCTGTGTTCTGATGTCACTGGTGGACAATTTAAACATTTCCTCTTGTGGAGGCAGGAGGAGAGTTGACAGTGTTCCAGTTACATTGGAAAACATGTTGCTGAACAGAATATACATTGTTCGGTTACTGTACTTTTCATACCAACTGAGACGTTCACTCAATTTGTTTGTTTAATCTGGTTGCTAATTTAACAGTAGACATTCGTTATTTCATTTTGCCATTTATACATTTTCCTTTCTGTTCACAAATAGGACCCTGTTGTCTAATACTAATACTGTATAATGCAGTCGTTGACCTTGTAATACACAGAAATGTTATGTCTGTGTATGTGTATGGCTGTGGTCCTGCAAATAAAGTTGGTCCTGGAAATTAACGTTTGTGTCATGGGCGGAGCTAAGTACCTCATTATCGTTTGTCCTCTTAATACAGCAGTGGGTCATGTTCTTGTATTTTGAGTTCTGATGTGTTTATCTAAATTTTGAAGTGAGATGTATGTTGTGTAGCTCAAACAGAATTTTTGAAGATTTACTACATCTCTGTAGCATAAGTGGAAAGTGGTGTCTGTTTAGTGTTGCAAAAAACTGGTTTGAAAAAACTGTCCTAAGACACCAAAACCTGTGTGTGTGTGTGTGTGTGTGTGTGTGTGTGTGTGTGTGTGTGTGTGTGTGTGTGTACAGTTGTCTCCAGTAGAGAATCATGCCTGTTTTTAATGCAGTGCTACTTGAGAACCTGATGGTCAAGAGCTTTCAGGTTTGACCTCGTCCCCTGTGGATGGAGATTCCTCCTGATTCCCTGAATCTTTTAATATTGTACACTGTTGGTTGTAGGATCTTCAAAGTCTTTTGCAATTTTACAATAAGGAACCTTTTTTCTGAAATTGATCCACAGGTTTTTGACACAGTTTGTTGCAGATTGGTGAACTTCAACACATCTTTACATCTGAGTGGCTCTGAAGTGCTCCTTTCATACCCAGTCATGTTACTCACCTGTTGTCAGTTAACCTGACTAGTTGTTATTGATTACTACCGATTACTTTTCCAGCCTTTTATTGCCATAGTTCCAACCTTTTTTTTTATGTGTTTCTGCTGTCAAATTCCAAATCAACTAATATTTTCCTTAAAATAGTAAAAACGTCTTAAATATCTGATATGATTGTTAGAAATACAATATTGGTTTATGGGTTTAAGTTCCTATTTCTTTGGAAATTGGGTTATATATTGTTTTTATATTCTTGAAACCAATTGTTTTTTTTTCTTTTTTGGGGTTGAAATCATGCTACTAAATAAAAGAAGTTAATGCCTTCGCTACAGAAGACGATGCTACAGATTCCAAGGTACATATTTTAAGCTTCTAAATTATTACTTTTTTTTTTAAAGTTGTATTTTTTTCATTCCAGAAATAATATATTTGATCTATTTCACACAGGATGACAGTCAACAATTGTTTCAGTGTTGCCCCATCTGACCACCGCTACTTCGTAGCAAGACTTCAGGAAGCCTTTAAGGATTTTCCTGAAGAGCAGAAGCCTTTAATAACTACAATGGGCCTCACAGCGGATGTGGAGTGGGTGGATTCTGCTTTCGGTAAAGTTCCTAAAGGTAGCCTACTGTCTTACCAGTGCCCCGTGCCATCAAGTAGGGATTTCAGACCTCATGAAGATGCTCCCCCTCAGCCACAGCTTCCCTTGTCTCAGCACAAACTTGAGCCACCATCTGCTTTTCCCAACCTCGGAGCCAAGGAGCAGGGACATCTAAATGCCATGTCTGTCACATGGGAGGAAGCATACAGTCTGGAACAGTCGACCCGTGGATGCAAGCGGTCTGCAGAAAAGCTGCAGAAGTTTCGCTTGACAACCCGTTTCAGAGAGATCTGCAAGCTTAAACCAGGACAGGTCCATGCAGAAAAGCTGCTACTGAAATTTCAGAAAGGCAGTCCTAGGAGCAAGATGACGCAGATAGATGAGGAAACAAAGCCGGAAGCTCTTCGGGAATACTGTCGGCATTTGTGTGTCAACTGGTCCCCCTGTGGTTTGGTTGTCCACCCGGATGCTCCATGGC